>VTFQ01000005.1:42298438-42898438 GCA_036281575.1 Ancherythroculter nigrocauda
ATGAAGTCTTGTCCACATTGCAGTCACTTAAACAGGACTGACTGACAGTGTCAAGCGACCAACCATAGTTTAGAGACTGGTTTATCTGAAATAGTTACATAGTTTCTAGTAACATATACAGTGCTGCTTGAAAGTTTGTGAATCACTTGCAGAATCTGTGAAAATGTGAATAATTTTAACAAAATAAGAGGGATCATAAAATGTGCATGTTATTTTTTATTTGGTACTGTCCTGAGTAAGATATTTTACAGAAAAAATGTTTACATATGGTCCACAAGACAAAAAAAAAAAAAAAAAAAAAGCTGAATTTATAAAAACGACCCGCTCAAAGGTTTGTGAACTCTTTATTCTTAATACTGTGTGTGGTTACCTGGAAGATCTATGACTGTTTTTTTTTTTTTTTTTGTTGTTTGTTTGTTTTTTGTGATGGTTGTTCATGAGTCCCTAGTTTGCCAAAAATTCTTCAGATTTTGCATATTTGAATCCTTTCCAGTAATGACTGTATGATTTTGAGATCCATCTTTTTACACTGAGGAAAATCGAAGGACTCAAACACAACTATTAAAAAAGGTTCAAACATTCACTGATGCTCCAGAAGGAAACATGATGCATTGCGAGTCAGGGGGTGAAAACTTTTGAGCAGGATAAAGATGTACACATTTTTCTTTTTTTGTTTAAATATCTTCTTTCTTTTTTTTTCATTTAGTACTTAGTTGGGCAGTTTAACTGCTCAGGACAAACAAGCGACTCATGAACAACCATCACAAAACATAAAAACAGTCGTAGATCATCCAAGTCACCATGTACAGTATTAAGAATCAAGGGTTCATAAACTTTTGAATGGGGTCATATTTATAAATTCAGCTATTTTTTTGTCTTGTGGACTTTATGTAAACATTGTTTATGTAAAATATCTTACTCAGGACAGTACTAAATAAAAAATGACATGCATTTTGTATGATCCCTCTTATTTTGTTAAAATTATTCACATTTTCACAGAAAATGGGCTGATCTGCAAGGGTTTAACAAACTTTCAAGCAGCACTGTATATTTTTAATATAAATAGTAAATGCCATAACATGTCAAAATGATATCATGTTTCTGTCTGATACCATAGCTGCACCAGAGTATCATTTATAGCAACATTGTAACCCTTGGTTGGTTGGTTGGTTAGTTGCTTGGCTGGGGTGCGTTTCCCAAAAGCATCGTTAGCCAACTAACATCGCAAGTTCCGTTGTTACTTACATAGTTCAACAATTTGGTGTTTCCCGAAACCATAGTTCAAACGAACATTTGCAAACTGCATTGCAAACTTGTGTGGCTGGAACGACAGCTCTCGAGCTGTGGTTAGAACCATAGTTTCTTGTTTTTATGGCATGTGGACTTAATAAATCATTATCTTGAGCAAAATAAGCAAGCTGACATTAAGTACAATGTATATCTTTTACTTCAAATATATATATAAATGTCATTTATATATTTTAGTTTGTCAAGAGATTTAAAGCACCGTTTTTGAAGAGTGCGCATGTGCGTATGTGCTCTAGTACGTCAGAACAAGCATTTGATTTAATCTGGAAATAAAGCAAAATAACTGAGGAAAATGAGAATTAGTCATCTAATGCCATGTCCGTAATTTATAGCAGAAATTCTAGCATTAATTCGATCTGAAACAGATTCATTTAAAGAAGTTATTACTCCGCCACCTGCGTGACGTCATTCACCAAAGTGGTTGAACGACAGGTTTGCGACAATATGGTTTCGGGAAACAGTCATGACTAGCTAGTTGATTTGTTCAACGATGCATCGTACTATGGTAATGAAGCAGCGAGTTACATCGTTGTTCGCGCACATGCGCACTCTCCAAAAAAAGGTGCTTTAAATCTCTTGACAAACTAAAATATATGAATGACATTTGTATATATTCGAAATAAAAGATATACATTGTACTTAATGTCAGCTTGTTTATTTTGCTCAAGATAATGATTTATTAAGTCCACATGTCATAAAAACAAGAAACTATGCTTCTAACTACAGCTCGAGAACTGTCGTTCCAACCACACTAGTTTGCGATGCAGTTTGCGAATGTCCATTTGAACGATGGTTTCGGGAAACACCAAATCGTTGAACTATGTAAGTAAGGACGGAACTTGCGAAGTTAGTTGGCTAACGATGCTTTTGGGAAACGCACCCCAGGTTGGTTGGTTGGTTGCTCGGTTGCTTTGTTGTTCGGTTGGTTGGTTGCTCGGTTGCTTTGTTGTTCGGTTGGTTGGTTGCTCGGTTGCTTGGTTGGTTTCTTGGTTGGTTGGTAACACTTTATTTCTATAGTCCACTTCTAGAGAGTAAGTAACTTTGCAACTACATGTCAACTACCAGTCATTAGAATATAAGTAGATTGCTTAATATCAGCTAACACTTTATTGTGATGGTCCCCCAATAGACATTATACTGACTATAAGTAACTTTGCAAGTACGACAGCTTATTCTACTATGCATAACAATAACCCTTAACCAGTCTACTAATACTCTAAGAGTTAGCTGACATGTAGTTTCTTAAATGTAGTTACTTAAATGTAAAAAAGTGGACTCTCGAAATAAAGTGTAACCAACCTGACCAGCAATTTCTGAATGAAAATTGTTTCAAAGTAAATCCTACATCAATCCTGAAGGCAAATATCATCAATAATGTCCAATCTTGAAGCTCAGTCACTGAACTGGACAATTAACTTATTCCTCACAGAACTATTAACTATCTTCAGATGAGCTATATGAAGAACATGCAAATGCCATGGAAAAAAATACTGTTATCAGGTCTTTTGATGATGTGCTCTTTCAAAGCACTAAATCCAATCAAAACCACAGAACTTTTAAAGAAAGATTTCAGGTAGAACTGTTCATGGACGTCGAACAATCTTTGATCCAATTGTGCTGATTTGCACCATTAGCCTGTAATATATTATCTGAGGTATATGGCGGCTCTTGTGTGTCTGAAAGGAAGACTAAATCAGCTTCTCTTTTCCTCCTGCTCTCCATTTTGACAACTGACAAAACTCATCTCCTACGGGGGAATTGAAATAGAGGGTCCTGTTCTGTTCTGGCAGTTCTTTCAGGAGTCCCATCAATCAGACCCACTATTGTGCTAGACAAAGAGACCTTTTCTGTATTGAATTCAATGGAGGCTCCTTAAAATTGATAAAATACAGATACTGAACCTTTGATATACAGAGAGGTCAACGTAATCTCTGTACTATGATGGAAAGCAAGGGGAGTCTGTGTGCAGTAGAATGGAAGATCAAACCAATGGCTTTCTTAACATATGTTGATGTGAATGATAGTAAACATAATGCCCATTATGTATTTCATTTTGTGTGTGTAGTAATGGACCTCTGGTGGATATAATTTATGTTTCACAATCAGAATTAGCCTTAAGCAATGCTTTAGGAAACAATATTCAAGAAACATCACTTTCAGGCCACAGTGTGCCAAGATTTCAAGATTATAAGCACCCAGACATCTGTAATCATATTACATCGCAATACAAAAGATATTCTCTCCACTGTGGTTGATTACATCAACTCAAAATCTATGTTCTTAATTTGCAGTAGTTACAGAGCCAATGAAAATATTGGCAAGATACACCTAGAGCAATGTAACACTTTATCATGGCTCATATCAACCTCATAAAATCAGCCTATTAAACAGGCAATTTCTTATCACAGTCTTCTAGCGTAATCAAAGAATGATGCTTTAGGGGAGATTTTGATAAACCTGATACAAGTCACCAAATACCCCAGTGATTTGAGCTCAGAGTATTGTCCCGTTCGCAGTGTATTGCCTCGCTGGAGCTCACCAAATGGCTCTATTGTTGGTCACAGTGGGCGTTCCTATACTGCTACATGCCCTAATGTTATTGCTGGGCTGCACAACTGGCCATAACTTTTAAAAATGATCACAAATGGCATGTATTGCTTGTTAAATGTCATACTTGTTTCGATGAATCAGTTTTATTGCAACCAAAAATTAACTGTCTGGAAGGGGAAGTATATTACTTATATGGTTGTAAATGCATGAATCAAGCTCTCTCAGAATACAATGAATGAAATGTACTCGGTATGTGCAAGCTTTTGTTGTGATAGCATTTTAGCACTTTAGCACTTCCAGTTCCATTGTCCTAAAGTCAATGTTTTATAAGGTCCATGGTTAACACAAGCTCATGATATTCTCACATTTTATTCTGCAACATTAAATTCATCAGTAATGCTATCTATCTATCTATTTTATTTATTTATTTATTTTTTTAAATACATTGTCTTGAAAAAGGTGTTTGCTAACAAGTTGCTAAATGGGACTACTGAGGTTGTTGGGGACATTAAAGGTCATCATGTCGAACAGGTAAACTCATGTAGGTAACAGTTATTTTAAGGTGACGTAGTTACACATTACTACATGTACCTACTATAGTAATAACAGTAAAATAAAATACGCATAATTACAAGTAACTAAACCTAAACCTAACCCTAACCGTAATTCTATAGTAATTACATTAATATTAATAATTAATATTACTCAGTATGTATTTAGTACAATGTAACTATGTCACCTTAAAATAAAGTGTAACCCTCATGTACTCACTGGTCTGCTTTAACAGCCTCGTTGTGTTTATAATCAGCTCTTGCAAACTATTCTAATGTTTTGAATCATAAACTTTCTGCAGCAATCCAAAAGGCAGTGATAAAATCCTCTTAGGTTTTTGTCGAGGGAACAAGGGTGATGCTAACTTATGGATTTGCCTACAAAAATACATCATCACTGCAGTGCTCTAGGCAATTGTGAAAATTAATACGGAGTGTCTATTTACACTAAGTGCAAATAGCGTCGCTTGTTACGCTATTTACACTAGCTCCACCCACCAATGTCTGGTTGTTACCACTCAAGTTTTAAAAATTACACCTGAAATTCAATATCAGTGGCACAGCAGTAGCAAGTAAGGCTCACAGACTTGGCTTTTAACGCGATCAACGTGGGATCGAATCCGCCTTTTGCCGAGCTCGCATTTATTTTCAATAAAAATGAAAATAATGTTCTAAAAGTGGAAACAAACTGTGAACGAGTGTTTAATAATATTAAAAGTGTTTATTGGGAAGGGTTAGGGGAAGGTGTAGGGAGGGTTTTTATTCTCCCAATAAAGTAGCCTCCATTTAACAATTTTAATAAATATAATCATTTACACTCTATATGATTGCATCCTGTTAATGTACAAAAATACTGAGGTGCCAATAGTATCTGCCAATATATACAGTACTGTGCAAAAAAGTCTTAGGCACGTCAGTATTTTCACTCCCCAAAAAAGGTTTTAAGCCAGTTATTTATATCTTTTGCTGTAGTGTGTCAATAGGAAATATCCGTTCACATTTCCAAACATTCATTTTGCCATTAATTGTAATAATCCAGTGAGATTTTTGAATACACAAGGAGTCTGACAACAGCCGGTGCTCCACACAGTGATCTGATCTCACCATCATCAAATCCATCTGTGATTACATGAAGAAACATAAGAAACTGAGACAAACTAAATCCAGAAGAACTATGGCCGTGTCTCTAAGATGCTTGAAGAAACCTGCCTGCAAAGATACAGTACTGTGAGGAGTTTTAGGCATTTGTGTGAAAATGCTGTAAAGTGAGGATGTTTTTAAAAAATATTGTTCTAAATAGATTTTATTTATCAATTAACTTATATTAACTAAATCAAAACAATATTTTGTGTGACCACCCTTTGCATTTAAAACAGCTCTTGTCCAGGTACACTTGGGCATCATTTTTCAGGTAGCTTTGGAGGCAGGTTTCTTAAAATCTCTTGGAGACACGGCCACAGTTCTTCTGGATTTGGTTTGTCTCAGTTTCTTATGTTTCTTCATGTAATCACAGACGGATTTGATGATGGTGAGCTCCATGTGGAGCACCGGCTATTATCAGTCTTATTGTGTATTCAAAAATCTCACTGGATTATTACAATTAATGGCAAAATGAATGTTTGGAAATGTGAACGGATATTTCCTATTGACACACTATAGCAAAAGACATAAATAACTGGCTTAAAACCTTTTTTTGGGGGGTGAAAATACTGACGTGCCTAAGACTTTTGCACAGTACTGTAGCATCGAATTACTATTTACTGTTATTGCAAAGAAAGAACTGATACTTTTACATGGTGTAAATAGAATCTATCACTATTTTCTCCTAGTGTAAATAGCATATCGCTAAGAAAATGCTGATATTTTCACTTAGTGTAAATATAATATATTGCTGTTTTCAGCCGCTGCCAAATTAATAATACCTATTTAATCAGTTTGAACATGGATATTGTACTGTGTGAAAATTATGGCTTTGTGTCTGTTCCTCCGTGGAACACAAAATAAGAAATATCTTCATGTTCCACAGAAGAAAGAGGGTTGGAATGAGAGTGAGAAATCGATGACAAAATTTTCATATTTGGGTGAACTATTCTTTTCATTTCTTCTCATTGCAGATTTGCATAAATTTAATCTTTCCCCAACTTTGTTGCATCTCTGGACATGCCCACATCGCATTGCCAAAGGTTGCTGATGCTCATCGCTAACTCTCATTTAAAATGAATGACTTGGTCAATTTGTTGCAACAAATCATTGTATATGTGTGAAGACTTAGAGTAAGTGCACATAAAGCAGGCTGCTTTTAATTAAGTTACTTTCCCCCGTAATCTTTATCACTGCCTTTTCTCATTCCCAGCACTTAAACATATAAAGCTAAAGAAACTGCTTCCAATTATGGCTGGCCGATAAGTCTACCAGTCTACCAGTAGATTTATTTCATTATTTTAGGACAGGACAAATCCGGCACTGCAGCCCAATATGACTGCTGTATGTTGGCTTTTGCTAACACACTTGGTGACGTGCCACCATCCACAGAGCAGGAGAAAGCAGATAGAGGCGCTTGGCTTGGAGCCACCATTGATCGATGAGAAGCCTGGAGATTTGGGAACACATGACAGCTTTCGCATGCTGTTTGGTGAAGCTTGAAAAGAAATCAGAGGAGAGTCATTTCGTAGGTCTTAATTTGCTGGCAGTGTCAGATGCTGACTGAGGGCGCTACTTTCCATTTGATGGACGTTAAACAACGTTACGGATTGCTTACGATTCCATGGACTCACTTACATGTTCCCAACTGCTTCGTCTTAAACATCCCAAAAAGGCAAAGGATACAGGAGTCTAATTACTTTTTGTGCTGAAAATCAGAAAAACAATAAGACTTTATCAGCATGGGCTGTAATAGCAAGTGATCCATGCAGAGACGGGTGTTTGTTTTTGCAGGTAGCAAGTGTGCAGTTTGATTAATTGTATTTAGAATGAGGCTTGTATGATTAAAATGTGCTTGGGGACCGAGGGCATAATATTTTGTTTTCATCCCAGAACAGTGACTCTAAGCGCTCAGCTGGTTGTCATTAGCAGCAGAAATCTGATGTGGTTTCGGCAGTAAGGAGATGCCACCATGGACTCCTAATATTGTTTGTTGTAGCCACATCTGTTCATGGAAGTGCTTGGACCCCTATCTGTGCATTTTGGAGCTCACAGCAGCACATTTGCAAGGTACTCCTAAAGGGAACAACAGCTGCACAATACTTGAGGTTTCAAACCCAGTACCATCTGGTCTTGTTTTTAAGATCTGCATCACACCAGTCAAACTTCTCAGTTTCCCTGCACTTTTTTAGCAAGTATGAAATACATGTCATTGTGTCTCCTCCATCTATTGTTTGGACAAACATGTAGCCCCATCCCAAACTCACACCACTGGGCACTACAGAGCACAGCATTTACACTCTTTAGTAAGTCAACCTACAAATGGGTCAAACCTTGGGTATACTTCATTTTGTATGTGTATGCTAGCGTGCATGCACTGTCAAACGCACAGCCTTGCAAAGTATACTTCACTTGACTTGTGCACATTCACAGGCTTTCAACACATGCACAGTTTTGAGCAAACTCCAGCCACGAGTTACAACCCATGTAAATATATTTTTATTCTTTTATGCTAGAGATGTACAAATGAGTTTACTTTCTAACCTCTTCACACAATATCTCATCTATAGGTCTCCATTGTCGCTGTAGCTTGCATGCGTTCCGATCTGTTCTGTTTATGCAGGTTTTTTTTTCGACTACCTTGTGAATCAACGCCCCCAGGGCATGGTTGCCACCTTGTGGATAAACTAATTACTGCAAAATAAATAAATAAATAAATAAATAAATGCGCATATGCGACAGTACTGTACAGTATGTGCATACTCTTCTGATGATGAAATGTATGTTGACCCTCGCATACACATAAAAAGAGAAGTATACTTTAGCCTTTACTCATAGTTGTCTCTGCACATTCAACTGGGTAAATGACGTGACACTTTTTTTTTTTTTTTCAATCTTTTAATTTATTCAAAAATACATCAAAAATGCAATTCATACATAAAGTGACTTGAATACACCCCTTTGATAAACTTGTTTTTTTTATATCTGTATTAAAATTAATTTTGATATTTTTAGACCTCATTAAAAGAATGAAATAATAATTGTTTTATTATTATTTCTTAGAAAAATATGTGATGTGTTAAAAACCAGTGCTAGTTTAGTACCATTGAGATAATAATATAGTTTAAAATAAAAGTTTTTATTTTTATATTTTCCATTTTCATTGTATGCCTTGTTAAAATTTTAGTAATTTTATTTTGTGTCTTTGTCTCTTTTTTTGTATGTTTAAAATTTGATTTTTTTTTCTTTGGCAACTAGCTGAAATCAATTTTACATAATGTTGTTTCAGGTTTATTTTTTTTCAAGTAACTTGTCTTTTTTTTTTTTTTTTTTTTTTTTTTTTGATTTAGTTAAACATAAAAACCCTACCACAATGTCATGTATCCCAACAAACCTGCAGAAAAAAAAGAAAAAAAAAAAGAAGAAAAAAAATGGAAATGATATCATAGTGGTGCATGAAATGTCATGTGGTATGATTCATGATTTAAAAAAAAAAATGTATTTGAAAAAAATGTTTGAAACATTGTTAAAATAATAGTAAAGATGTATATGGTCATGTGTACTCAAGGGTTTATGAAAATATGACAACTTTTTACTTGATTGTTACATCACATGACTACAGCAGTGGTTTGAAATAGGTATAAAAAACACAAAATCATATGAAATCAACATAAATACATAAATACAAAGAGTACATTTCTAAGAACTTGGCATGTCTTTTTTAAACTAGATTGTTTTCTTTATCGTGAATCAAATATGTCATCACCTAGACTGACATAAACATATATATATGTATATATATATATATATATATATATATATATATATATTAAATGCATACCTCGGGTCTTTAGTGACCCGGGACGTCATTCACTACCCTCCTCCTCTTTCATTTTTTAAAGTTAGACACCAACCTTCTTGGTATTCCTCAATCAATTCATTATAAAGAATATAACAAGAAAAAAAATCATAAAATTATAAAAGAATGCCTATTTTTGTATTCATTTTTTGTAAAAATTGTATAGGGTCGCTATCGACCCGAGGTGTGTATGAGTGTACGAATATTTTTTCTGCACAACAATAATTCAATCTAGGATGACGGAATAAGTGCAATTCACCTTTATTCCACAAGGTGGCAATGTCTGATACACAATGCTGCCTCATTTATGCTGCCACAAGTGACGCCTCATTTAGACAGAAAACGAAATAATAAGAAAAACAAAATGGCTCAGCGATTTACTGCAGAGTAAGTACTGAACGCAATCATATATGACTAACTCATACTGGATGGATCTGGTGAAGCTGTTATCGATCAAAATATTGATTTTGAAGATGTTGAAAATTAAATAGTTTTGAGGATACGTTTGAGATCACGAATAGGATCATATTCGTGACCTCAAACATAAAAGTAGCCCATTATTTGCTGAATTTATTGGGAAATGAGCTCTGACGAGGACAGTGATGATGGCATAAAACATCTGCTCAAACTGAGCCCTTTCAAGCTCCAAAAGGTAACAAAATATGCTTTATTTTATTCTTTTGTAATCGTTACTCTAATATCAGAGGAGTTTTATATTATCGCGACAGACCCGAATATGTAAGAATGATTGGTGAAACAGTCATGCATTTAAGGGATATATATATATATATATATATATATATATATATATATATATTACCATTCACTTTATATTAAATCTTTTTCAACAGCAGCACCCTGATACATAATAATTGGGGTGGTAATGGTTGATAATGTTTACTCTTGACAGTTGCCGGAAGGAGAGCGCTTTCATCAAGCCTTATTAGGTTTTGTGTCTTCATTTTTATAGTTCTGTAATTATGCACTACATCATCAAAGCATCAGCGCAGAGACAAGACAACCGGGTTCCATCTCATTACTGGCAGGCATGGTGTCTCTCAATCCTCACTTGGTACTTCAAGCACCTTCTTTACAACACACTCTAGATTCCAACCCTTTAAAATTCTACCCAAGTACTACCTCGAAGGCAGAACATTCTAGCTCACCTTGCGGTTTCAGTCAGAACAAGCTGCCCATTGCCTTATTATGGGAGCAGGCTTTCTTGTTCTAGCTAGCGACATTTTAGTGTAATGGAGGGTTTCAGGCAGGCAGCGAACATGGAGCCTACTGGGTGTCTGCTTTTATCAACTCCATCTGTCTATAACAGCTTTGTCAGCACCACAGGGCCAGAGTCAGGGATGACATTTCAGCGAGCTCAGTGGCTATAAAAACACAAAAATGTTGAGATCTTAGCCAAACATGAGTAATGTGTTTATTCATTCATAGCCATGCCTCATTTAAGAGGAATTCTAGTAGCAAACGCATACATCTACTTACACATGATAAAGACTATGATGTTTAGGACAGTTAAATCCACATGCCCCCAAATGGAAATGAGGAATTACACTTCGGCGGCAGGTAACCAGAATAAGCATTCATCAGTCAGGGCTGTAAACAACCCTCTGAGCAGTGCTTGTGACCTTTAAAACAATGTACCTCATTTCACATTCAACATCTGCCACAATCTACAGCTCGTCAAACATCAAGAGCCCCGTCGACAACAGAAGACGGCCTATAAGCCTGAGAGTGACATGACATGTGCTTTTTTTTTTCTTCTCCATTCAGATCAAAAGCTTGAGTGTCTACTGTCATGTCAAGTGTGTTGTTTCTATTTATTTCTTGATGTTGGTGATTGTGTGGAGGAATTTGAGAGTGACTGAAATATAAAGGCACACGCTCCAGACAGCAAATTTAAAGAAATCAGTCCAATGCACAAATTGTTTTATTGTTTTTTGAAGCTGATGTGACAAGATAAACAAATGTATTCTAGAACTTCACACATGGTAGACAAAAGGTTAGCGTTGGGTTACACTGTCCTACCTTGAGTAGTACAAACACCTGATTCTGGGGCAGTAACCTTAAAGGAACAATTCTGTACCTTATCTAGCCCAAAATTAGTACCTGTCCCTTAGAGTAATATCAACTCTTATGGTGCCACAGGGCTTCAGTATTAATGAAGCGGTGCTCTTTTTTGTGGATCTTTACATTTAAAAAACATTAAAATGCAATTCATACAGTTGGACTAAGCTGTTAGCATTGGCTAGCAACAACCCAGCTACTCAGGGGCATCAATTGGGTTTGGTAGGGTGTGGCGGCTGTGGTATTAAAGTTGTTTAAAGGTTGTTGTTTTTTTTTTTAATATTGAGCAAAACACAAATTAACAGCAACAATGTGACATAATGACATATACATAAGAGAAAAAAAAAAACAACTATAGATGTATGGTTGTGGTAGTTTCGGCAGGTACAGAGATAAGTTAAATCAATTTCATGTATTGTATTAGTAATTATTATTATTTAAATTTCCTTGTGTTGTTGTGGGGGAAAAAAAAGTGTGACTGCACTGAGTGATAAATAGACATTAATACATTGTAAAGCAACAGCAATAATAATAATAATAAATAAATAAATAAATAAACAAATAAAAAGATTAATAATAATAGTAGTAGCAGTGGACGTAGGAGTGGAAATAACAGTAGTAGCATTGGTAATAATAATAGTTATGACATTAATAGTAGAGATAATGTTGATAATAATAATAATAATAAATGGACTAGTCGTCCTAGTCGGTAACTAAGTTACCATTAGTGAGAATCCACTCAGTTTCTCTCAAAACGCTGTATGAGTTTGTTTAGTGCAAGTTTATTATAAATTATACGCTTACAAACCATCACATTATAACAAACAAAGTGGAAACACAATTTAAATAAAATATTTATTTTGAAGTTTAGTCAGATTCATTAATTAAAATGGGAGTTTTCACACAACAGTGCAGTGTAGTACTTATAAAGGAAGCACTCTTTACTCGCTAAGTAATTTATATTGCAATTCGAAGAAGTTTTCGTTTTTCAGGAGAATTTGTGACCTTTCCCACAAATGGGCTATACTTCACACTTACAAAAAGTGAAAAAAAAAAAAAAAGATTTTTAATGTTATAAGTGATTTGATCATATCTAAAAATATATTCAAAAGCAAAACATGTGAAAAAAAAAAAATAAATAAATAAGGAGAGGAAATGGCTAATGAGCCAATAAGTGCCCTTTTGACACCTTCGACTCGACTTTTTTAAATTTTTAAATAAGTGTTTGTTTTTCACCAAATGTTAGTTTAAAGGGTTAGTTCACCCAGAGATGAAAATTCTGTCATTAATTATTCACCCTCATACTGTTATACACCCGTAAGACCTTCGTTGATCTTCGGAACACAAATTAAGATATTTTTGTTGAAATCCGATGGCTTCGCGAGGCCTCCATAGCCAGCAATGACATTTAAGATCCATTAATGTACTAAAAACATATCTAAATCAGTTCATGTGAGTACAGTGGTTCAATATTAATACTATAAAGCGACGATAATATTTTTGGTGCGCCAAAAAAAAAAGAAAAAAAAAAGACTTATATAGTGATGGCCGATTTCAAAACACTGCTTCAGGAAGATTCAGAGCATAATGAAGCAGCGTATCGAATCATGATTTGGATCGCGTGTCAAACCGCCAAACTGCTGAAATCACGTGACTTTGTCGTTCCGAACCGCGGATTCGACACACTGATTCATAACGCTCCGAAGCTTCCTGAAGCAGTGTTTTGAAATCGGCCATCACTAAATAATTCGTTATTTTGTTCTTTTTGGCACACCAAAAATATTCACCAAAAGTAATAAATGACAGAATTTTCATTTTTGGGTGAACTAACCCTTTAACTACCTCGTGAAGCTTTAAGTTTTACAATTGGGGACAATCTTTGAAAGATGAAAAAAAAAGTTTTTTGGTCATCACATATATTATTCACACACACTTGTCATGTTGAGGGAGATTTGATGACGTAATTGGAGTTCACCATACCTTGGCTTTTGGTGAATTGACACCACTGCAGCTACCATTTAGTCATACCAGTTATAGGTGGAAATGGAAATAGAATAGCTCACTGAGCAGCTGATGACCAGCATGGACCAACTTGAAACATGCCAAAGAATAGCTAGCAGCATAAGATGGATGGATCCAGCAGGGTTATTAGTTGCACAAGCCCCATTTGGATAATTGATTTGCCAGATTATATTAATTTACCCTCCCAGAACACATCCTGTACCATTACCCCCAACACTCTTCACCTCAGGTCACCCCATTCACCCATCATCCCCAGCTGATGTGACTGTGACATCCAAAATGGCTGCCATTCAAATCTGGCTGCAACCCAAATCTGCAGTGGTGACAAAGTAAATATCTTGTAGCTGCCAAGCAAGAATCATGCTGGTTACATGGTTAGACTTTCAAATCTAAAGAGATGCCAACCCCCACCTCTCGTTCTCTATTTCAGTCTCTTGTCCTTCTCTAGCCTGGGTTTTTTCTCTCCCCTCTCACAATTGGTTAAGAGCCCTGCAGGCTGGCAAAGTGATCATGATTAAATGTGAGACACAAGCTGCCCTGCCAAAGAAAAGATTTGAGGGAGGGGGGGGGGGGGACTGGGGAAGGGGATAGTTGGGGTTAGAGAGACTTGAGTTTGGAATTTCTTTGCTGTTTGTCACACATGCCGAGAAAACTGAAAACAGATGGGGATGAAGAAAGAGAGAGCGAAAGAGGGAGCAAAAAGAAAACAAATGCTGCCAAGTTTCGAGGTTCTCTTCGAACAGGCCTGACATACAGGCACATCAGGCAGAACAAGATCTTGAAATAATATGGTGATAATACGGTGGTCATTGTTTTCCTTCATATTTTTCTAAAACGCTTTAAGAATCCTTCTTTTGTGTTTCATAACCAAGGCTAACTTCTCAATTCTTCCGGAGTGCCGCTCTCAAGAGATTTGTCTCTAGAAAATCCAATAGTGGTCCTTGGCTTTCGGTTTTTAGTTGCAGAGGGTTTGATAAAACTTCTCCAGCCGTGAATGTTTCTCATTTTAAGATGTTTTGGTTCATCTGTCCTCTCTGTGGAAAACATACCAAATGCCTGTAGATATGCAGAACAGTGCTCTTTACCCCTTCTGAGGGAAAAGGAAAAAGAAAGTACTCTTTTGCAATAAGGCTGACCTAGGTGTAAACTAAATGATTCATATCAACAAATACATCATGTAGGTTTCATTTCATATACTGTTGTCTTGTGTTTTTAATATGAAAGGTATTACTTTATTTCTTCTGTGAAACAAAAAAGGAGAACATTTCATCATAGGGTAAAATGTGCCTTCACTTACATTTTGCAAATCTACAGAAACAACATTCTACAGATACAATTCATTACCGTTTCCAGTTGAAATGACCACTAGTGGCAGTAAAACACCAACAACTTTTATTTCCACACATTGATTACAGGACCAGATTATTGATTAATGAAGACTCATTTCTGCACTGTTCCTTGCACAATACATTTACCATAGTGCATGATTGTAAACTAATACATTTTGATGTTGTTTGGAAATTCCAAGACTTGTGTTGCAAGAAGCAACATAATATAATTTAGCAGAAATGTGCCAGAGTATGATGCTGTTTTCCATACAACCAAAGGACATCTGTGAAAAGAACCATAAAAGGTATATGATTTGTGCTCGAATTATATTTTCCATTAAAGGTCCCCTTGAACATGTTTTTAAAAGATGTAATATAAGTCTAAGGTGTCTCCTGAATGTGTCTGTGAAGTTTCAGCTCAAAATACCCCATAGTTTTGTTTTATTAATTTTTTTAACTGCCTATTTTGGGGCATCATTAACAATGCACTGATTTTCACTGACGCCGCCCCTTTAAGAGCGAGCGTGTTCCCTGCCACATGAGTTGTTGACTATATTACAGCGCATTTACAAAGTTCACACAGCTAATATAACCCTCAAATGGATCTTTACAAGATGTTCGTCATGCATACTGCATGCATGCTTCGAATTATGTGAGTAAAGTATATATTTGGATGTCAACGTTTTATTTTGAGTGAGTTTGAGGCTGTGTTCCGTGGCTAACGGCTAATGCTACACTGTTGGAGAGATTTATAAAGAATGAAGTTGTGTTTATGAATTATACAGACTGCAAGTGTTTAAAAATGAAAATAGCGACGCTCTTGTCTCCGTGAATACAGTAATAAACGGTGTAACTTTAACCAACAGTAGCCTACATTAGCAACATGCTAACGAAACATTTAGAAAGTCAATTTACAAATATAACTAAAAATATCATGATATCATGGATCATGTCAGTTATTATTGCTCCATCTGTCATTTTTCGCTGTTGTTGTTCTTGCTTACCTAGTCTGATGATTCATCTGTGCAGATCCAGACGTTACTGGCTGTCCTTGTGTAATGCATTTGAACAATGGCCTTATGCAAATATTGGGGTGTTATGTTGAAATCCGAGTGTTTTCCGGAAGTCTTTTAAACAAATGAGATTTATAAAAGAAGGAGGAAACAATGGAGTTTGAGACTCACTGTATGTCTTTTCCATGTACTGAACTCTTGTTATTTAACTATGCCGAGGTAAATTCAATTTTTGAATCAAGGGCACCTTTAAAAAAATGGAATATATATAATCCTGAATAAATCAGGCAATGTCAGCAGCATCATTAACTCTGAGGAGCACTTTTCTTTTTCCTGCTCATTGTGAATCTCACAGTACGACACATAGTCCTGGAAGGTTATATATTTTACAAAACAATGTTGAAGTCTCTGCAGTCATAGCTTTAACATGTCAACTCTGTCTTCCTAGCATGATAATTTCTGTCAGTTGTTGTGGGATAAATCTTGGCATTTTCGTTGTTTATTAAGCAGCTACAAGTGATGGGGAAAAAACTTCCACTGTACAACACGTTTAAGAAAAATATTCAATTTTGCCAACTCCGTCAGACGTCAACTCTTTTTTTTTTTTTTTTTTTTTTACTGACAGAGTTGACTTGTAAGCTGATAGAGTTGACAAGTGCTCACAAAAACTCTTTATAGTGATACAATATATATATATATATATATATATATATATATATATATATATATATATATATATATTTTTTTTTTTTTTTTTCATATGTGGAATTAATGTTGTTTCATGATTTTATGTATATGTATACAGTATTTGATGTAATTAACTTCTTCATAGAGAGCAAACATGTCTGACGCCAGTTGCCCACTTAAGTCTGAAGACAGGCTGCAGATCCTTTGGATTCACATTGAGAACATTTCTTTTTGCTGCTACAGGGCAGCACATAATAATGCTTTTACACTGAACATACAGTTGAGCTCAAAAGTTTACATACCCCTTGCAGAAACTGCAAAAATGTTAATCATTTTAAGAAAAATAAGAAGGATCATAAAAAAAAATTGCATGCTATTTTGTTTTTATTTAGTCCTGAATATGATATTTTACATAAAAGATGTTTACATATAGTCCACAAAACAAACAAACAAAAAAAAAAAAATAATAAATGCATTTGCTGAATTTATAAAAATTACCCAGTTCAAAAGTTTACATACCCTTGATTCTTAATACTGTGTGTGGTTACATGGATGATCCACAACTGTTTGTTCATTTTGTGATGGTTGTTCATGAGTCACTTATTTGTCCTGAGCAGTTAAACTGAGCTCTGTTCTTCAGAGAAATCCTTCAGCTCCTGCAGATTCTTTGATTTTCCAGCATCTTTTGCATATTTGAACCCTTTCCAGCAGTGACTGTATGATTTTTAGATCCATCTTTTCATACTGAGGGACTAATAAAAACTAATAAAACTAGAACTAATAAAAAAAGTTCAAACATTCACAGATGCTCCAGAAGGAAACACGATGCATTAAAAGCCAGGGATGTAAACTTTTTGAATTGGATTCTCAGGATAAATAGTACTTTTTTTTGTCTTCTGGGAAACATGTAAGCATCTTCTGTAGCTTCCGAAGGGCAACACTAAATTAAAAAATATATATATATATATATGATATTTAAACAAAATAAGAAATACTTGCACATCATCTTCTTTTTCAAAAGGTAGAAAAAAATTAAGTGGTTCATTAACTGAGACCTTTGTCTACAAATATATTATTATTAAAATAATAATAATAATAAAACTAATATCTAAAACCTGTTTTGTTCCTTATCTCAAGAATCAATGGACTATTTTTAAACAGCTCTTATTAACACTTTACCTGTCTCCTATTGGTTGGCAAAACACATAGCCCCACACTTTGCTAAACCAGGACCAAAGTGTTAGCATTTGGCTGATTAGCTTCAACCAAGCAGACAATGTACACTATGTACTTATGCACTGTGTACTCTACCATATAGTGTATGAACTTTATGAGGTTATTTTGTTATTCAACATCAGAGTCTGATAGCCCCCCCAACACCCACCCTCCTTTTCGTAATTAAAGCTGTTGAGTGCATGAAGTGTCCAACATTCCACACTTTGATTTTTCCGGTTAATTAAGTGCATCATCCAGGTATTTAAAGCACTTTTTCTTTATGGAAATTTCAGTGTAAACACACAACTCACTATGTATACTACAAAACAGCATAGAATAGAGCATGAGTACACGAATTGGGATCCAGCTAATGTTTGGTTAGCAGGGCTTCATTAGCCCGTAGTGACAGATGTTCCTTCTCCACTGATGGCATTTTAGAATTTTTGGAATATCATTACACTGTTTTCTGAGGTTTGTCAGCTTGGACATGTTAATGACTAGCTCAAACCAGCTGGAAACTAGCTACCATGTTTCAAAACACAGCTGCTAACATAAGCTAGATTTTAAGCTAGAAACACTGATGAAAACCTGTTTGGTAGCATCAAAGTCTTAGTCATCAAAAACAATATAAACAGATAACTGTGCGCGTTCAAAATTGGCAGCCATTATGCTGCAATAATGTGTGATTAGCATTTTTAAATGCCGTCGTGTGCTTGTGTTTAGGGCTTGTGACTAAACATGTGTGTGCGCAGAGTGTGATGTGAGCTTTGATCTTCATCACACTTCTGGTGAATCTTTGCAACTTTGTAGAAAAGCTGCCACCATCGCGAAATTGGTAGGAACGAGGGCTGGTGGCATGCAGGGGCCATCTCCGAAGAGCCCGATTCATTTGAGAAATAAATGAGTTCTGTGAGTAATTTGGGAGATAACCTCAGCAGTGGCCAAGAGTAAAGGAAGATAAGAAGCAGCCTCAAAATGAAGACAAGAAAACGAGACAATTTTTCACCTTGCCTCCTCTGAATTCAACTTCTCCCAGTTCACATGTAACTTTAATTAAAACACACACACATCCACACACCTACACACTAGATTATCCAGCAGCAGCAATCAGTTAGAGTGCAAAAAGCAGTCTGTCAGGAATAAACTTCACACACCCTCAATTTAACAACACATCACATTGTTTGAAGGATTAATTGTTATTTTTTGCTGCATTGCAGGCTGACAGAATTCAATGTCTCGCTGACTGCTAGGGGCTCTTGATGTTTGAGAACCTCGACAGTTTGAACGCAAAACAAAAGCTGGTTACTTCAGGAACTCATTTGAAAAAAGTAGAGCTACTTGAAAAAAAATATATATATCGAACAACTTCATCTTTTGTATTTTCTGAAGAAAAAGCTCTGCTGTCAAAAACATCTTAAAGGGGTAGTTCACCCAAAAAAGGAATTTCTGTCATTAAAGGCACAATATGCAATATATTTATATTAAAATATCCAAAAACCACTTGCACACTTGTGTATGTCTATGGCGAGTCACGCAGTTAACTGTGATACTCTGCGGCGGGTCATACCAGTCCGGTCTGAAATAGTCCGAATATAAAAGCCACTTACCACTTAGGTCTCAGTTAATGAACCACTTACTATAATGATTCAGGGTAAGACAAAAACACGGTTTGGAAAATGGATTCATGTTGTACATTCTCATTATATAATTTTTGTAAATTTTGAACACAAAAAAAATTTACGGACAGCAGCTTCAACAATGTTTTAAATAATAATAAAATATAGTTCAATAGAGAAATATGCAATAATAAAACCTTGAAAAGTGATTATTTTAAATTCTAAAACTGCCAGTAGATGGCGGTAAGTCACTGTCTTAATGAGTCATCGAGTTATTCGTTCATCGAAGCAAGTGGCTGTATTTATGAATGAATCATTGAATCAATGACTTTCATGAACAGTTTGTTCAAAGCCGTAGATTCGTTCACGAAACACCGCTGTGTTGTAATTCTGCTGTTGCTTTTGTTGCACAATAGAGAAAATACTGACAATACTGTGACGAATAACACTTAATATTACCCTTTTGTTTGTTGAACTGTTGCATAAAATCAATGTCACATTTTCAGTCGTGTGGATATTTGGATTTGCATTCTTGCTCGTAAAATATTATCAACATTAAAGGTGCTCTAAGTGATCTTGGGCGGAGTAACTTCCTGTTGACGTTTGAAGTGTTGTCAAACAAAACAGAGGCTAGCTAGACCCTCCCTCCTCCTCCTCCTCCTCCTCCTCCCCCTCCCCTCCGTGCTTCCTGAAACAGTCATGAACGCGCATTTAAAATCATTCTTGTCGGTTATTGGCTGGAGTGTGTTTATTATGTTTCGTGGTCCAGGCTGCACCAGTTTGTTTTTATTGCCGTTTTCGGAGCTTGTGGCGACTACAGAGACCGCGTTTTTTTTTTTTTTTTTTTTTTTACAGTGTGTTCAGGGGACAGGCAGCTAGCGGATAGTGAGGACATGTTTGCTGTATGTGACAAAAAATGTTTTGGCCTAAAAATGCGTGACATCACTTAGAGCACCTTTAAAAACAAGAACTCACAAAAGGTATGTTTTGTATCAAGAGTTTGTTCTTCATGCTAGTAAGTGCTAAATCTGCTGTACATTGTCAAGAACGGCAGTAATGTAGCGTGATTCGCTACGGCAGCAGACTCTGCACGCAACCTATATGCACCCATATGAACACTGCTTAAGTGGAAATGGACGCTGTCAGATTTGACCGCAAA
Source organism: Ancherythroculter nigrocauda (assembly GCA_036281575.1). Classification (NCBI taxonomy): domain Eukaryota; kingdom Metazoa; phylum Chordata; class Actinopteri; order Cypriniformes; family Xenocyprididae; genus Ancherythroculter; species Ancherythroculter nigrocauda. Next base: position 42,318,966 of record VTFQ01000005.1, read on the forward strand.
AAATGTGGTATTTTGATTGGATGTCATGTAGTTACGGCATTGTGCCTGTTAGAAAATACTTGCTTGGTTTTAATGTTATTTTAAGGTGGGGAAGAATTAAATAAACAGCAAAATTTGCACCCCCTCTGTCACCTTACGTACCCCCAGGGGTATACGCATACCCCAGTTTGGGAACCACTGTCCTAAATGTTTCCAAGAAATTGTAAATTCAGAGAAATTCACAATTTTTGTCACTTGTCGCCGGTCAATGACGTAATATCTGCGTTATCCCTGGTTTCCTTGTACTGCATAGTAACCATGGCAACAGACGCCGACAGCTGCGTAACGTCTAGTGACAAGCTGTTGTCGTTTCGTTCAAACATTATTTGAACGACTTTGACAACTTTGACTTTGACTTGACAGAGCTTGACGCTGCTCTTGCACGTTATTAGACAAGGTAAGCAAATGTAGTCTACATAAGACTAATCAATGTTATATAGCTCAACACGATGAAATGTTAGAATATCATCAGTATGATATTTTAATGTTGATCTAGCCACATGAATGCAGTTAAAAACATGAATGCAGTCACTAATCCATAAACATTATTTCGCCATAAACATTATTAGATCCATCAGAATGGCGACAAGTTCCATGATTCAATTCTCATTCATCATCAATCTATGCCTTTGTTGTTTGAAGAGTTTAGTGACCCCTAGCGGCGAAACAAAAACATACCGTGCCTTTAAGTACTCACCCTCATGTCGTTCCAAACCCGTAAGACCTTCGTTCATCTTCAGAACACGAATTAAGATATTTTTGATGAAATCCAAGAGGGTTTTTTTTTTTTTTTTAATCCCCAATAGAAAGCAATGTAATTACCATCATTAAATGTCCAGAAAAGTACTAAAGACATGGTTAAAATAGTCAACATGACTACAGTGGTTCAACCTTATTGTTATGAAGCGATGAGATGAGGTTGAACCACTGTAGTCACAATGACTATTTTAACGATGTCTTTACTACTTTTCTGGACCTTAAATGACATGAATTACGTTGCTTTCTATTGGGATTTTAAAAAATAAAATAAAAAAACTTTTGGATTTCATCAAAAATAACTTAATTTGTGTCCTGAAGTTGAACAAAGGTTTTACAGGTTTGGAATGACATGAGGGTGAGTAATTCATTAGAGAAATTTAATTTTTGGGTGAACTAACCCTTTAAACCAGCCTAAGCTGATCTCCTAAGCTGGTGTATAGTTGTTTTAGCTGGGTAGCCATCTGGTCTACCAACCCAAATAGCATTAAAAATGGCAACTTTTTTATTTCTTATTTATAATATTTGCAGATTTATACCTCTCAATTGTGAACATATAGTGTGACTTGATATCTCGCAATCACACCCTTGTTTCTTGCAACTGCGACTTTATATCTCACAATTTGACTTGATATGTTTCACTTAATTGCACATGCAGTTGTGACTTTATATCTCACATTGTGACTGTATCTCATGATATTGTGGCGACAATTTATTAATCCGTTCACTCATTTTAGTTAAATTGTAAATTAAGAATTTGTTCCCTTTGTCCCTCGTTCCAACCCCCCCATATATCATACTTCTGCATTCTAATCAGAAAAATAAAAGTACACCTTTTCACCAATCTGCTCGATTTAAGGAATCATTCAAGTCTATTGCACAAAAAAAAGTTACACATTAAATTTTGATACTCTTGGTTAGGGCTTGTTCAAATCGCTTACACTAACTATATGAGAAATAGTAATAGTAAAGCTCATGTCACTTGTTCCTTTATTAGAATCCTTCCAGATGAATCACATGTCTGCGAATTCAAGTGCCGGAAAATGAAACTTTGAATCATTGCTGATGTCATGACATTTTGCTTTGACTATTATACCTGGACCAATTTACTTTAATATGAAAATCAGAGCACGTTGAGAAATGAAATATTAAAACCGAAATATACGATGATCTGTTCTCAAAGGTTGGATGCACAGAGAGTTTCCATGGTCACATTAAGCATTTACAGACATAGGGAGAATGTGAGGTGCACAGAGTGGTATTTTGTTTGGACGTCCTTGCCATATCTCTGAAGACAAGGCTAAACCGCACTATTGGATTCCAGTGTGGCACTTTCATCCAGGAATGAGGATACACTGTTCTCCTTCACCTAAGTGTGTGTGGATGTGTATTTGTGTTTGAGTGATTGTATACTCCCCTGTGTCGCTTTTTTTGCATGTGTGTGTATTAGTTTGTTTAAGTACCTCTGTCTGGTTCCTGTAGGGAAGCTGGATTTGTTTGCACAGTGCAGATTCCATGCTGACATATCAGGATGTGAATACACCCGACTTCATTCAACTCAAGAAGCTTTCACGGAAACCTATACATTTTGTCCTGAGTCTAAAATGAATCTGATAGTAAAATGTCAAAACATATGTAAATATTATCCGGCTGTCACTATAAAAGGTACTGAGAAAGTATATTATTCTTCCATGGTGGTCTCTTTATTGAGGAAAAAAGAAAAATAGCATATGTTACATTTTCAGTTTTCCCTACATGACTTCTTTGCCCGATAAAAATGATTATGTTTTTTAAAAAAACATCCTTACTTCCAGGGCGAAAGCCAGTAATTTGCCCATGTTCAATCTCTCTGTTTATTTATGTAAGGTGTGTGTGTGTTAATGTTGGTCTGCATTGGGTTCTCAAACCCATAAGCCAGGTCACAGCACTTTGTGTTTAAAGAATGATTGCAGGCCTGGCATTCTGTAAGATTTGTCATAGCTTCCCCCGCAGACTTAAATTAACGCCTGGAAAGGGTGTTTTTCTCATGTGTTTTAGCCATTTATACATGAAGTAGCTCTTATTGTTAATGTTGGGTCTAGCTCTGGAATTATTGGTCTATTTTAAACCGTAATTAATGGGATTTCCATATTTCTGCACCATAATAAAAACTTAAGCACTGATGAAAAATGCCTGTATATCCCAGGCACCTCAGTTTTCACACGAGAACATTTGACTGGCGTATGCTTTATGTAAGGGTCATTCATTCAGACTGACCTCTCTGTGGGCATTTCAATCTTCATTACAATGACTCTTGGCTGTGAGAGTTTTCAGATGCCACGGTGAAACAAAAGCAAGAATTTTAGAGATTTAACAGTAATATCGATTAAAATACTATAATATGATTTTACTTTGCAATCAATGTAAAATATATAATGTGGAACATCTTGTAAATAGCTGATTTTCATTTTTAAAGTTACAATAAATATAATTGAGTTTATTTGTATTTAATACTATATAATATTATGCAAATGCAATTTCTAAAAAAAAAAAATACAAGTAACAAATAATTTATTTATGCTGCAGTGCATGCTGGGAACTTAAAGGATTAGTTCACATCAGAATTAAAATTTTCTGATAATTTACTCACCCCCATGTTACTTAAGATGTTTAAAATAAAGGGTTAGTTCACCCAAAAATGAAAATTATATCAGTAATTACTCACCCTCATGTCGTTCCACACCCGTAAGACCTTCATTTATCTTCATAACACAAATTAGGGTATTTTTTGATAAAATCTGATGGCTCAGTGAGGCCTCCATTGACAGCAAGATAATTAACTCTTTCAAATGCCTAAAAAGTTACTAAAAACATATTTAAAACAGTTCATGTGACTACAGTGGTTCAACCTTAATGTTATGAAGAGAACAGAACAGTTTTTGTGCACCAAAAAAAACAAAATAACAACTTTATTCAACAATATCTAGTGATGGGCGATTTCAAAACACTGCTTCATAAAGCTTCAAAGCTTTACGAATCTTTTGTTTTGAATCAGTGGTTCGGAGCGTGTTTCAAACTGCCGAAGTCACGTGAACCACTGAAATTTCGAAATTTTTTGAAACACTTATGATGTAACGAATCCTCATTTACTGAAATCACGTGACTTTAATCTGCCAATGGGGTAAGAAAAATAATCTTATTTCAAGCCAAAAATAAGATATATAATCTTGTTTTCAGTTTGGATTAAGATTATTTTGCTTACCCCATTGGCAGATTATTTTACTTGTTTTAAGGAAAAACTAAGGGGAAAAAAATTACTTGTCAAGTAAATGCTTCTTGATCTAAGAATTTTTAGATATTTAGACTGGAAACAAGACAAAAATTCTAAGTAAGAACAGCATTTTTTGCAGTGTAAGCCAAATGCTCTTTACAAAAAAAGGTAAATCAATTATGTCGGACAATTTTGAAGTTGGAGGAGAAAAGAAAATTAGATGGATTTTTTCGCCATACTGCGGTACTTCCGCATCACAGAGCAGTGCAAGACGAGCATTTGTGGTTATATACATTTTTATTTTTTTAGAAAATGGCTGATCATTTCACTAGAAAAGACCCTTAATCCTTGTCTGGGATGGTGTAGAGCCCTTTGAAGCTGCACTGAAACTGCAATTTGGACCTTCAACCTGTTGAATCCCAGAGAAGTCCACTATATGAAGAAAAATCTTGAAATGTTTTCCTCAAAAATTTTCTCAAAATAAAGACATGAATATCTTGGAAGACATGGGGGTGAGGAAATTTGAATTCTGAAGTGAACTAATCATCTAAGCATCAGCATAGAACTGTGGACACGGTTAAAAAATAAATGTGCATCTAAAAAATAAATACTGTAAGAGCTTACTGTTATACAGAAAATCACTGTGATTCTACAGCAAAATGCTGTTAAAGCAGTCATTTTCAGGTTCACTGTGATGTCATAGGACACCGTTGTCAATTACTGTAATTGAAATACATTGTAGAAGTGCTACAGTTAACATTACTGTGGAAAGTAAAGCAAATGGTGCCCTGAATTAAACTGTAGCGTATGTGCATTTTGTGCATGTGTTGTAACTGAGCAGCCCCCGTGGCAAAATTTTTGACATTTCCATGTATGCCTTAGCAGTGTGTATACAATGGACAATCTGTGGTCTACACACTGGGTGAGATGGTATGCGTGTAGAATTGCGATTGTCATCATTATTAAAGAGACCAGAGGCAGATCTAAGCTTAGACTCCCTCTCAGCCTGACAGCAGATTCCCCTCCTCATTGTTTGAGGATGACCTTCTTCACCTCCCCATCTTTAAAGTCAGTGCACTGACAGCAAACTGTGAAGTGAAATTAGGACACGCATTAAATAGCCTCGTTTTACCTGCCCAAAAAGCATCAGACGAGAAGAGAACTCCCAACTGGAGACATCATAAACGATGGCTGTAGGTAGACATCCAGCAGTGAAATACACTTTGTATGACTTGCTAACTAATTTATCTTGGTATAAGTTGGTACTTCTGAGTGGATCATCATCTGTCCTGGTGGGAAATTTGTGGCCCTCTGCCATGAAGTATCTGATTGCTATCAAATCACCTGGTCAATTTATCAAGGATGTGGTGGACTTGATAGTCTATTACCCTGACTATCACATGTAATCACCTGAGGCTGATCTTTCGCCCTGGATGGTTGGATTACCTGTCTTCATATGGGCTGTTCTACTTCCTGTATTATATTTACTCCCTGAGCACTGGGATTGTATGATCTTTCTTTGTAATGATGTATCAGGTGAACTGCCAAGCAAGTTTACTACATCAGAAAAACCATTTACAGGTGCTGGTCATATAATTAGAATATCATCAAAAAGTTGATTTATTTCACTAATTCCATTTAAAAAGTGAAACTTGTATATTATATTCATTCATTACACACAGACTGATATATTTCAAATGTTTACTTCTTTTAATTTTGATGATTATAACTGACAACTAAGGAAAATCCCAAATTCAGTATCTCAGAAAATTAGAATATTACTTAAGACCAATACAAAGAAAGGATTTTTAGAAATCTTGGCCAACTGAAAAGTATGAACATGAAAAGTATGAGCATGTACAGCACTCAGTACTTAGTTGGGGGTCCTTTTGCCTGAATTACTGCCTTACAGTCTGTGGCACTGCTCAGGTGTTATGAGAGCCCAGGTTGCTCTGATAGTGGCCTTCAGCTCTTCTGCATTGTTGGGTCTGGCATATCGCATCTTCCTCTTCACAATACCCCATAGATTTTCTATGGGGTTAAGGTCAGGCGAGTTTGCTGGCCAATTAAGAACAGGGATACCATGGTCCTTAAACAGGTACTGGTAGCTTTGGCACTGTGTGCAGGTGCCAAGTCCTGTTGGAAAATGAAATCTGCATCTCCATAAAGTTGGTCAGCAGCAGGAAGCATGAAGTGCTCTAAAACTTCCTGGTATACGGCTGCGTTGACCTTGGACCTCAGAAAACACAGTGGACCAACACCAGCAGATGACATGGCACCCCAAACCATCACTGACTGTGGAAACTTTACACTGGACCTCAAGCAACGTGGATTGTGTGCCTCTTCTCTCTTCCTCCAGACTCTGGGACCCTGATTTCCAAAGGAAATGCAAAATTTACTTTCATCAGAGAACATAACTTTGGACCACTCAGCAGCAGTCCAGTCCTTTTTGTCTTTAGCCCAGGCGAGACGCTTCTGATACTGTCTGTTGTTCAAGAGTTGCTTGACACAAGGAATGCGACAGCTGAAACCCATGTCTTGCATATGTCTGTGCGTAGTGGTTCTTGAAGCACTGACTCCAGCTGCAGTACACTCTTTGTGAATCTCCCCCACATTTTTGAATGGGTTTTGTTTCACAATCCTCTCCAGGGTGTGATTATCCCTATTGCTTGTACTTTTTTTCTACCACATCTTTTCCTTCCCTTTGCCTCTCTATTAATGTGCTTGGACATAGAGCTCTGTGAACAGCCAGCCTCTTTTGCAATGACCTTTTGTGTCTTGCCCTCCTTGTGCAAGGTGTCAATGGTCGTCTTTTGGGACAACTGTCAAGTCAGCAGTCTTCCCCATGATTGTGTAGCCTACAGAACTAGACTGAGAGACCATTTAAAGGCCTTTGCAGGTGTTTTGAGTTAATTAGCTGATTAGAGTGTGGCACCAGGTGTCTTCAATATTGACACCTGGTGCCACAACCTTTTCACAATATTCTAATTTTCTGAGATACTGAATTTGGGATTTTTCTTAGTTGTCAGTTATAATCATCAAAATTAAAAGAAATAAACATTTGAAATATATCAGTCTGTGTGTAATGAATGAATATAATATACAAGTTTCACTTTTTGAATGGAATTAGTGAAATAAATCAACTTTTTGATGATATTCTAATTATATGACCATCACCTGTATATGATGCAAATGTCAAAATGTATTAGTTTGCAAATCATGCACTATGGTAAAAGTGCCCTGAGGTTGCTACATGGCTTTCTTCATTTATATATACTTGTTTGTTGAACATTAATAAACTTGCAATTGCGTTATAAAGTCAGAATTGCGAGTTTATATCAATGCAATTCTGACAACTATCTATCAATTGCGAGATTATATCACTCAGTTCTGAGAAAAAAATCAGAATTGCGAGATTTAAACTCACAATTGCTAGAAAAAAAGTCAGATTTATGAGATGAAAAAGTCACAATTACCTTTTTCATTTTTTATTTAGTGGCGGAAACAAGCTTCCATAAGAAGTAACGCAATATCATTTTGCAGAAATGTCATCACAGGCACATTTTGTGTTGCATATTTTCCGTACACCTTAAATACATGTGAATGCACACATAATGAACTTATGCAAAAACATATTATCAATCAGAAATTTAAAATGTGTTGTTCGTATATGTGACCCTGGACCACAAAACCAGTCATAAGGGTCAATTTTTTGAAATTGAGATTTATACATCACCTGAAATAAGCTTTCCATTGATGTATGGTTTGTTAGGATAGGACAATATTTGGCCGAGAAACAACTATTTGAAAGTCTGGAATCTGAGGGTGAAAAAATCAAAATGAGATATTAATACATCATGACAAAAAATAGCATGATGTCATTTAACCATATTTATGACAAGCGGTGTCAATGATGTCAAACACTATTGGTTCCCAAGTGGTTGATTTCCAGTAAAAAAATATTCATAATGAGTCTAGAACAACACAATGATTAAAAAATGATGAATGAACTTTCATTTTTGGGTGAACTATCCCTTTAATGGACAGACGTGGATGACATGCATATTATAACATTGCCGGTGCCCATTAGTGGTGTTACAGCTGTTGTGAGCATTTGCTTAACTTTGTTGGCCATGTGTTCTGCGGTGCACAATTGCTCTTTTGTCTTTTGTGCTCCGTGGGACTCCACACCAACTTTCACTCATAATGTTATTTTTTCTTCTTGCCACAGAGCCAAACCATTTCTCACATTCTCTCTCCTGCCTTGGCTTTAAGATCCATTCTTCTATATTTTTCAACAGTCTCCCTGCACTCGCTCGGGTTGAAATCTTTGGCTGTGGACAGAGCCAGGGCTCTAGGGGAAATGTATTCTTGATTGGAGAGCACGCTCCAGTGTTTCCTTAACAATAACAGAAGGTGTGGATCAAGCGTAGTGTTCTTAGGCCGGGGGTGGGGAGGGGTGCTGAGAGAAAGAGAAAACCAGGGTGCGCTAGTTTTTCACACCATCAATGAGACATCTAAGAGTGTGTTATCTGTCTCACTTGTGTTTTTGGAGGGGATGAAAGACCCCGCATTCTTACTATGAATAGAATTCATGGCAGGCTTTCTCTGAGGTTTGTCTGCTATGAACCCTGTGAACAAATTGCTTCATAAACCTCAGTCTGCACTTCCCTTACGATCAAGGACATCTATATCAATTTCAGACACATGGGCAAGTCATGTGCCTCAAAGTTTGGCAAAGCTCTGGAAAAATTGCACTCAATCTCTTTAGTGCTTTAAGAAAATACTGGGGGAAAAGTGGAAAATACAGATCACATCATTCTATTTCCATAATGAATTGTATGAGAGAATGCAAACCGAAGAATTTATTCAACATTGCAATGTGTTTGCACTTGAGTACCTGCTTAACCTGTGTGAGTTTGCTATCTATTTCTACATATGCTGAAAATCCCTTCCTGTGTTGACATGTTTATGTATGTTTCCATCTTTAAGACATCTGTTGGATCTGCACATGCTGTTTTATTGACTATAGCTATCTTTGGTAGTAAAAACATTTGCTGATTTTTTTTTTTAAGCTTCTGCTTACTGCCCTTTTAAAAAAGTAGGCTACTATGGCTGTACCTTGGTACAGTACTGGTATCACATTGTATAATAAAGTACCACAATTTTACAATCAGTTGCTGCTTGAAAATCCTGCCAAAACCAGCTTAAGTTAGCAACTGTGTTTTGGAACATGCTAACCGGTCATTAACATTGACTGGAAGACCATGCTTGGGCTATCTACCATGTTCCACTAACCAGCTTTACCATTAAAATGGATATTTGACCCCAAAATTAACATTCTTTCATCATTTGCTCAATCAATATTGTTCTAAACCCCCCAAAATAAAGAACTTTATTTTTGCTGTGGAAACAGATTTAGATTTTGTTTTTTTTTAAAGTGGATGAAAGTGTACTGTGACTGTGAAGTTCTGATATAACAAAAAAGGGCTCTGTTCCCAACACAAAGCTATCATATGTCTTCAGAAGTCTTGAAATGTATTTTTATGGACCACTCTATGGTGCTTTTGTGCCATTTTGATTTGCTGATAGCTGGTTTATTGATGGTCTACCAGTTCATAGAACCTATTGACCAACAAGAAACTGGCTACCATATTTTTGTTGGATTTTCCACAGAGAATGTACTGAATGATTGCTACTGTGTATTCCTCACCAAGGTCACCATGATTTTGCCAAGACATGTTCCTGGATCAACATATTTTGTTGATCCTGGAACAACATTCCTATCTGAAAATTTAGTCCTAACCCTACCCATAAGTTATTCCTAAAATCAGGGAAATGATAGGTGAATAACACTGATGTAGAAGCACCTAACCCTGGTTTTTAAACTTGACATCAACTGTAAACCTTTCCCTCAACCCTGATTGATTAGAATATTGTCCCATGTTGCACTTGGTGAAATCACGTTCACATCCCATGGTCACCTCCCAACCAAAGCTCATTGGAAAAAGTTTTGGGACATCCAGTGAGTGGCACTAAAAGTGTCTTCAGTTTTATCTGAAACAGATGAACATGAATCTGACGACGTTTTATTACTACGGTTTTTGTACGTATCACAGCAGTTTGGAAATTAAATGTCTGGTGAGTGGCACTAAAAGGTTAATCCTCCTTTGTGTTAGCCTAACACCTACACGAAACCCTACTCTAAATCTAACCGGTAGTGTTAACAAAAGCAAACGTGAGATAAAAACATATTTACTGAAGCAACCATGCTATTTTAGATTAATTCTACAAATCTTTGAGCTCTTTTATCATGACTCGTGTATCACAGGACTTGTACCTGAGAACTGCACTTTGAAAGTGCAATGCTGTACCAGATGAGCTTCTAAGTTTAATACACCAGAAACAGAAAAGCCATAGATATGGCTGGTATTAGTGTATCAGTTTGCAAATCGCATAGTAACAATAATATAGTATTGTGCAATTTTTGGAGTTTTGCAAAAAATGTAGGTAGAGGCATGTTTTTCCAATGAGCCTATGTCACATTCCAATATCATGGTATTAATCTGGAACTCTGATGTATTTAAAAGATTAACATGGTAATACTATTTAATTTTTTTTTTTTTTTTGCTTTGCAAGTATGTGCTGTATGTGAAATCTGTTGAATAGTGGAAAGGACCAAATTAAGACATTCCAGCTACAGGAAAGGATTTGTAGAAATTTAGAGGGCAAACATGAGTGAAATATCATTTACAAAGTCAGCTGCCTCTATGTAAGCTCACAATATATAATATAATGAGCACTGATCATCTGAGCTTTCAGTAGGAGTGCCAGTACTCTGGGCAATGTGCAGAAAGCCAGCATGCCTCACATAGCATATAAAGAAATTGAAAACCCACACACCGCACATATACACAGCACCTGGGTCTTTGTACAGCAAGCTGTTAACTGGAGTCACAAATTAAAGTTTTGACCTCTTGATGCTAACTGTGGAGACACTCGGCTTGCATGAAGAAGTAATTTCTCTAACAAAAAAAGGAGATATACCTTTGGTTTCCCAGTTTTGAGCTGATACTATAGATGCCCTGAAATAAACATTTGACCCGACATGGTGAGGGAAACGGCATTGCATGAAGGTAATATTAAAGCAAACTGTACTGAATGAATTGAATTTTCCTCAATCTTATAAAAGCTAACAGCTGACCTTGTACCAGGAAAACATTAAGGAGACATATCAAAGCCTTTCAAGAACAGAAAATGGGCCTCACCTTGGAACAACTTGAACATCACATGATGGTGTAATATTTTCCCATGGTTTTGAGAATGGTGTTACTGTGACAACACATCATAATGACATGATTTTACTTTTGCAGAACATAAATGCAACATATTCTGCCTGTAACAATTCAATAGAGTCCTTTTAGTCATATGTAGTAAGCTTTTGTTCACTGGATTTCATTGGCTGAACTAATTTATGGTTGTAGTACTTGCTGCCAATGTGCAAAGCTACACCCTCACCATATGTGTGCAGGTCATTCATGTTGAGTTAATTTTGGACTGGAATAAGCAAGACAGATTTGACAGCAAAATATGGAGCTAGATGCAGTCCAGTATTGGGAAGTAAATAACTACTTTTATTTATTTACTTACATTAAACAGTGTTACTTTTACCAGAAAGTTACTTTTTCCACTGGGTATTAGCACATTAGCTTGATCCAGCCTGAAAAATACAGTTTTTTTGTCATGATTCGAGCGTTTAGAACAGAGCGTATTTGAGACAGTTGTTGTCAGAGTTCATTGGTGATTTCAAATATGAAATTTAATCGAAAGCTTGGCAAACAGCTTTAGAGAATTTGATGTTTCCCCATTCAAAGAGATAGGAGCTGCACTTAGATGCCCGAGAGGTGTTTCAAAGATGGCCACCGTGTGAAATGTCTTGTCTTAAAGGGACTTTGTGTGTATTGAGGCAAGTTGGAGCTAAACTCTTACCCTCTAGGACAGAGTTTGAACACCCCTGGCATAGGGTGTTCCATTTTAACACATTGCAGTGGTTCTGCCAGTAGTGTGCACTCATGAAAATGTAAGCAATGATGTACATCTGAGTGACCAAGACGGACGGAGGGAAGTTAGTGAGGGAAGGGCATTAAGAGTGGACTTAAACAAAGCCCAGAAAGTTATGAATGAGCAATTGAATCATTAATTCAACTGATTTGTTCAAAAACACGGAATCACTCAGGAGTAAAACGCCACTACTACTTCGGTTTTATTCTGAAATGTTTTAGTTGGAGAAGCACAAACATGCAAAGCAACTGGCAATATTGTCTAAAATATAAGTTACACAATACTAACTTCCTTTTTATTGTACTGTTGTAGGCTATATAAGCAATATCACACAATCGTTGTTAGTTTTCACATGACGTGAGCAATGGCAGATTTTGAATCTATAGTGTAAGTAAGTAGTTCAACACGAACTACAGTTTTTAAGAGAATCATTGGACATCCTGTATTTTGAGCAACAACAACAACAGAAATGTCCCATATTAAAGCGGTGTAAAAATGAATGGTGGTTTAAAAATAAAATATAAGTAAAATATTGCTTTAATACACCTTGTATGGGCGATGAAGAGTAGCACGTCTGTAGACATTTTATTAACTCCTGACAGTATTTCTGTGCCCCATCAACCCAAAGCTCAAATTTTAATCTTAATGCAGTGCTTTCAATTTATTCCAGCTGAATACATGACAGTTCCTTATGTTCTCCGGTGGTTTAATTAGAGCAAAATGCATGTGTGATTTCAGCTGTCACAGGAGAGACATCTAACCTGCCATCACCAGCCTGACAGTGTGATAATTCAGATGTGCAGACAAATACAGGGTTTGCTTATATCCTCATGACCAGACACGGAGGTCTTCATGCACATAGCTGGATGCACATTGCATATGATTTTTGCCACAGTTTTGACTGTTTAGTGTGACATTCTCATCGCCAGCCAATTAATCACCCATACAGTGAATCTTGCCATGTTTTGACAGTTTTCGAAATTTTCTTTTCCAGTCAAAACATTATCACAAGAGCTTCCCTGATTTTTTCAATTCAACTTGAATTTCTTGTTTTTGCAGATGTCAAAAATGTAATCAACAGTCTTATGTCTTACTCAAGATCTCACTGTGCCCTTTAAAGGGATAGTTCACCCAAAAATGAAAATGCTGTCATCATTTTCTCACCCCCATGTTGTTCCAAACCCTTAAGACTCTTGTTCTTCTGAATTTCATGATGGTGAGTAAATGATGACAGAATTTTCATTTTTGGGTGAACTAACCCTTTAAGTGGAGTCAAAAATATTTTAATTAAGAGTTCCGAGTACATGAACGATCAAGTAAAGTTGTGTGTACAAGTGGGAAACTCTGAATTTTAGATGATACACGAGTTGCGACGTTGAAAGGGGTAATATAGACAACATCATAAATTATTTATTTGGGTTTATTGTTACACAATATACTTATTTTGTTCTGTTTAGACTTCTTCCACACTCTTAGAAGAAAAGTTCTATAGAGCCTTCAAGGGTTCTGACAAGCGCTTCATATATAGAACCTTTATAAGATAATTTTATGGATTTTTGGATTTGTTTTAATTCATTTTTAATTTCAGTTAAATTTTATGAATTAGACAGCTTGTAAATATGCTTTATCACTAGAAAACAAAAATGAAATAGCATGTTAAACATCATTTTTTTTCATAAACAATCATTTAGGACATTTCTCCTTATATAGAACCTTTTTGGCATAAAGTGTTCTTTAAAACTGAGTCAAGAACCCTAGGGTTTTATATAGACCTCCATTGAATCTTCTAAGAGAGCATGTTATGTTTCCAACTTGAATGTGACACGTAATAACGATAACGAATAACGAATGCCTGACTTGTAAGTATGAGTTTCCAAGTGCACTTGAAGGCAGCAATTGTAAAGAACCAAAAAAATCCTGTACGCTTAAGGAGGAGTTCAACCATTTTTGGTATTCCTCTCCTGGACATCATGCTAAGGCTTGAATGGAACACTCATCTTGAGCTAGTTAGTTGCACCCAGCCTGCTGGAAAGCCTTAGGTTGCCCAGTTTGTGGTATTTTAATGATCTATTATACTTGAAGGATGATTACCTGTAGACAGAGATCTCCTGCTGGACCTTACTGGACTGACAGGAAACAATGGACATAATGGTCTATTTTTGATTGTGTGCCCGCATTATAGTGGTCATGCAGCTGTTATTTATTTACCTATTTATCCATCTCTGTTTTGTGGGAAGGAATGGGTTGTTTATTAGCATTTGAGCTTAAAGTACGGATTTAATTACAAAAGCATTACTCATTGTGAACAGAAAGCCCAGAAGCACTGTCGGAAAAACGCTGCGATGGTGCGTCTTTGTACAGTGTGTGACTGGAACAAAACGAATGAATGCCTTCAGATTAAAAAACTTGTAAAAGAAAGATTTCCGACATTATTAGAAGCCCCACCGTCTCGTAACTAGGTACAGCAGCTGGGTGGTTCTTTTATTGCGATTTATTTGTTTATGGGCCACAAAGAGTCTGAATGGCCTCAGGTGCTTCTCCCCTTGTACCAGAGTATTCAGAAGCCAATAATGTGGCTGGTTTTGTCTTAATAAACACATACCAGGTGTTAGCAATTTGTCCTTAATGAAGTGTTGCCCTCTGCAGAGTAGTGAAGAACAACTATCAAAAACAATCAGAGTCGCTCTCCCAAGAGGCCGTGCGTGGGGCTGAGACCGAAAGGGCAGGATGGATGACACGGGCAGGACGAGGCAGCCTGTCCTACTGCATGGAGCGCTAGTGGGAAAACGGCAGTGGAAAACAGGATGACATCAAGATCTTGTGGTTCTGAAGGAGACAGGCTTGAAAACGTGTAACTTTAATGAGAGTGTGGATTTAGCATGGGGTGGGCGGGAGCGGGGTGAACGAGAAGGGAAGGATCTGCAGACGCATTAAGTGGCGCTCGGAGTTGGCAGCAAATAACACAGATTTATGAACTTCATTAAACCGCATTTCTGTTTCTTTATTGGGGCCTGTGGTATTTGGCCCACATGGAAAAAAAACAAGGGAAAATAAAAAGGAGCAATGCTACTCTGCATAAATTGCTTGCAGATCTTCTTCGTACCCATACAAATCCTCACCCATGTTTTTTTCTCTCTTGAGACGGGTCTGTTTTTGATGGAGTTCTCAGTGTCTTGGCACCAGGAGTGTGAGGTTGTAATAACATACTCATCAGTGTAGTCTTTGGAAAGAACAGGTGGCTATCATTGGCAGATGTATTCTCTTTTCATTGCCATGATGGCATGACTAAGTTACTAAACGTTAAGTCTGTTCGCTTGAAAGGTGCCCAGGAGCTCTGGCGTAAGGTATGGAGAAGCCATTGGTTTCGTGTCTTGTGGTAAGCATTGGAGACAAACACCAGGTTCATTCTTTGGGAAACAGTTAGGGCCAGCTTGAGCATTTTCCATCAGAGATGTGCATGGCGCAGTATTGTCAGAAAAAGCTGTTTTGTCTAATGTGCACCACATTAATGCAGATGGAAGTGTGTGTCTTTACACATTTTCGGATGCACCCTGCTATTAGATGGTGCATCAATGGAAGAGAGCCTTTTTGTGTCAAAAACTGTGAGGATAGATATAGAGTATACACTGGTCAAACGTTGGAATAATCAGCATAGACATTTATAATGAGACCTTATTATGACCTATATTTACGTTTTAAAGTCATGCGCCCTCTAGCTGGTGTAAAAATAATGACAGTGTCATGTTACATCTGTCGTCATGAAATGACACATGACTGTCATTACCAATCAAAATGCGTGTTCATTTAAATGCAATGTGTGGACTTTTTACACCATTTCTCCTATTTCCATTTACCAAAACTATTTTTTATTAACGACTACACCCACCCCACCCCTAAACCTAACCTTAGTGATTTATAGTGCATTTACACTTTATGAGCACGTGTTCTCTGGGATCGAACCCACGATCGCATGATCACATGATTGCATATTGTTATTGCAATGCTCTGCCAACTGAGCTACGTGAAACCCGAAATATGATGCAGATAAATGGGAACAATGCATTGAAAACCCCTAAAGTGATGCTTGCCTTAACCACTAAATATGTCAGTAAATAATGTAACTAATTATCAAAAATGTATAAATATAGCATTATGAACAATGTTTCAATGAAGTATTTAAATGAACATTTGGATTTCTGTACATGGACACAAATGAGAACATGTGAGGAAAATAAGATTCAGTAGCTGAACGAACCTGTTTCCATTTAAGACTACTAGCATGCCAGTTATGGTGACAGACTGTTAGTCATTTGGAAGAGGTCTGGTCCAGGTGGGCCAAGCTGATTTCAGGGCCTCTCATTTTAATGCGCGACTCGTACTAGAATGTGTGACTAACATGTTACGGTAAAGTCTTGCCACTTTGAACCTTTAAAAAATGTTAGCACAAGGGTAAAAGGCCAGGATGGAAAATACCCAGCTGTACAGAGCTTGTCACATAACAATTTCAATGCCTTTCCCCTAACATTTTCTCACAAAAGTACATGCTGTAAATGAGATGTACTGACAAAGAAGTGTGTCTGATAATTCAAGGTGTTTGAATGCATGTAGCACCTATTAACATGATCTGACACAAAGTCTTAGGAAGAACAATAGCATTCAAAAGCCATGGCTGCATCCATGTCTACTATATAGTAGACAATAAAACAGTATATGAAATGAGTAGTATGTATGAATTAGTATTCATAAGGAAGCAGGGAAAAAGAACCCGGATCACTTACTATTTCCGGTTAGATTTCGAACTGTCTGTGAAGCCACGGGAAAGGATTTGTAAATGGCAGTGAATTGACGCAACTGATGCTGGTAGGTCACATGACAATGACAACATGACAAATATAGCACATCCAGATTACCAGAGATGTAAAGAGTACCTGAAAACCATACTCAAGTAAAAGCAGAAATACCTTACATCGAAAATGGCTCCATTACAAGTTAGAAGTCACCAATTCCACTACAAGTTAAGTAAAAGTCATAGGATATCTGATTTTAACAATACTTAGTACAATACAACTAGTCCTCAACAACTAAGAGACATGCCAGTGAAAAAATAAGAAACAGGTGATTTGTGAGGATAACAATGACGTGTTTATTTTCTAACATCGAAATAAAACAGAACACCTCAATACTGCAATAAATCAAAGTCGGCACAGCCTCTTAAACGTCTACAAACACTCAAGTATCAGTTAAGCTTAACGGCTCAAAAAGGACATAAGTAAACCAATATCCTTCAAAAAGTAAACAAATATCCTTCAGTATAATGGGTAAAATATTGTAAAATTAAATCTGCTGGTTTTGGCCTCATCGCTATTAAAAATGCCCTCACATTCGTGTAAAGTAGCCTTGTTTGGGTGAGTAAGGGCAAAACGCACAAGATATAGTACCGTCAATACCCTGTAGATTGTGATAGTGCTTCTTTTGCAGCAAAAAAAAATAACTGCTGCAGAATAAGTTAGGTGCCATGCAAAATGTAATGAGTAATTGCTTAGACTACACAATATCTCTGTCGGTTACGATAGTCACTATGTCAGATTATGCGATTTTGATTCCTAAAATCTTGTCGTGTCCTGGACAAGAAACATCAGACTACACGTTGCAACCCGACCATTCATCGCTTGCCGTCATGGTCTGTTAATCATTTTGGTATGTTCGAAAGCTGTCTACGGTCAGTGTCCGTAGATATGACGGAACTCATCATGGAGGACCACAAAAACATGCTAGTTTTCTTGTCGTGACGTTGTGAAGCATTGCAAATGTGGCATCGGTTGTCAACCACTATGACACACTTCACGAGATGAAGCAATCGAGTCTTGCTTCCCGACGCCAATTCTCATTTCACGAGTTTGTTTCCTCATAAAATCTTTAAGCTAATAAGGTTAAGCGTATTTGGCTTGCTGTCCGCTGTGGAGGGGCTCGAGGAAGCAGCTTCAACTCGAGCTTGGATATACCCCCCAGGGACTACTAGTGCCTGGAAGAGGAGTATGATAGATGAGATGCCTAATTTATGTGGTGGAGTTGGGGAGGTGGAGGGATATCGAAACAACTGATGCCAGAGCAGGGTGAGTAGCTGCTTATATGCTCTGGATGTAATTGAAAGATTAGGGTTCCCTCCTCTTGAGATTATGTTTGAGTTTCACTAATTGAAAGATTAGATGGGTTCACTCCTCCCGAAATTACGTTGTGAACTTCACTTACGAATGCCCATGACACCTTACGTCGAACAGATCATGCCAAAATCGGGCTAGTCTACTCATCACAAATATACCGGAGAAAAGAGTATGTATACTTATTAAAAAAAAAATAGTCAAGTAGAGAGTAAAACTCGCTAATAACTTTGGTACTCAAAGTACAGAGTAGCCAAAAAGATAATTAAGTAGAGTAACTAAGTACATTCACCCAAATATTTTACACCACTGCAGATTACATTCATACTACAAACATTCATAGAACATAGAACATACTTTTTAAACTGTCACAAAGTAATTACTTAATCAAAAGAAGTACCTACTCAGAGAGTATGCGATTTAGGATGCCGCACTTTTGAGATGGCAATATGTCAGTATTTAATTTTTTTATTTTTATTTTTTTATGCAAATGTAAGTAAATGTGCAAATACAATAATTTTAATGTAGTTTTTACATGCATTTACATAAAATACAATCATTTTTACTAATACTCACAATGATGCCTTAGAAGGCAGCTGCCTATGTAGGCAGTAGCTAGCAAGGCAGCTCACTGGTTTTGAAAAAGGCGTAATGTGTTATTCATTAAGGATCCACTGGAAAAAGTGGTTGCCTGTGATTATCTCATTACACTTGTAATCACAGAGATATTACTAAACAGGAAATACTGTTTATGTCAAAACCCATATGATATCATCGATAATCAATCGCAACTTGAAGTGGTCACAAACAGGAACACATTGATAACCAGTGGCGAATTCCTTGCAGTGAAGTGGGATTGAGAATGACGACAGAAGTAATAATGCAGAAAGTTCAAATGATAAACAAATGCAAATCTGCTTTGCCTAGCCTTTGCCACCCTGGGAGAACTGTGACCGGTGCTGGGGTGTATCACACTGAAGGGGAAAGAGCCTGCTGTGACCATCATACATTAATATACCAGCGTTTCTCCCTTGATCCAACTACGCCGAAATCTGATTATTCTCAGCATGATGCAAGATACAGAGCAAAAGTTCACATCTGCAAAGTGAGAAACTGATATGCCATTTGTGTCTAGAAGCTGGATCGCACATTGATGTCTGGCACACATGAAAGTGCCATTAAATTAATGTTCATATTTTAATAACTATTTGTATTCACATTTTCATGGTTCATAGTTAGCTGATGTCTGGTAGTTTAGCCACATGACATGGACTAGAATATAACCATGCAACAATTCAACCATGAAAACTATATGATGTACTATATACCAATGAATGTTAACTTACAAAGAACCTTACATGACAAAACGTTAAGGAGCCGAGGCCAGGGAGCAGCTCAGAGGGGCCACATTAGCGGGTTTGACAGGTGATGGAGGTGTCTGCCACCCAGGAGGAGGCTGCATCACTAATCATCAAGGTCGTATCCAGGAGGGGCTGAGACATCACTCTGCTGACAGGGACGCCACAGGTCTATATGTGGGTGGACTCTCAGTTCTCATTGAAAATCAATGACAATGTTTCACTCTCTGAGACAGGACAGAAGTAGCATTTCTTTTTTTTTTTTCTTTTTTTCCCCCCTCTTAAATACAATGATTTATAAGAAAACAAATATTGGTTACTTAGGTTCTTAGATATTTTCCTTTATTTATTTATTTATTTATTTATTTTAACCTTTTGGTAGCTTAAACTTGGCTTGAAAGCACAGACTAGGGATACTGTTAAAGCCTAAAAAAATGTACTATAAAATGCAGAATTTCACAGAATTTGGCAAAATTTGGATGAGTAATCCAAAAGAAGGGCTGTACACTTAATCAAATTGCCATTATGGTCTAGTGTCTGAGAGTATTAACCTGCAAAAAGACTGCAGTTTCACTGAGAGAGAATGAGCGGCACAGTTTGGTTTACTACTCATTAAGGCTGGGACAATGCATCAGTTCTCGTTTTGCGATACAAAGAATCTGGAGCGATTTTGATATTTTCCGATGCATTGCGATCCTCTGTCGAATCTATTTTGAACTTTTTAACAGCAGATGGCACTACGTGCTTTAGAAACACCAGTTCTCTGCTTGCTTCTAATTCCTTTACACACACCACTTAAACCTAAAATAATCATTCATAAAGTTCGAAAAGGTTGAAACGAATTACAAGGGTGTTTGCAGTGGGCTGTATTTACATTAATCTTGCGTCATAAAAGCATTCTGATCCAAGGTGCAAGTATATTTTAACCACTTACTTGACTCAGCCGAACGCACAATCTCTGTCCAGCCATCTGGTGTTAAAACTAAGCTCAGATTCAATTTAAGAGAGAAAATATCAGGATCGATCCAGATTCATTGTATCGCAAATCGAGAATCGATGTATTGTCCCAGCCCTACTACTCATACTCATGCATGCGTGACGCTTGTGGTGTTTTCAGCATCTGCTTTCTCACTATATGAGGACATGTTCACCTCCAGAGCTGCTCTGAGAGTCATTTAACCAGTTTTTTCATCATTTCATTATCATAAGATGCACAGAAAAAGTCAAAGGTCTTCACTACAACCAAACACCAAAATAAAAGTTTGATAAAAGAAAAAAATAAAACTTGAAGAAAAATGACAGAAATATATTACTTTTATAGAATATACTACTCAAAATAATAACAAAAATAATAACAGTTTATAAAACATTATTTTTAAGAAATATCAAACAATTTTCACCCATGTTTTAATTTAAACAGTAATCCTCTATTGTTCAGCACTTTGCCAACAATGAAAGGAATTGTTCAACTTTCATTTTAAATTTTAAAAGATTAATTAAATTGTTAGTTTCATGTATTAATTTTACTACCACTGCTTTGATAATAAATTTGTATTACATCATAAAACACAGAATACGTAAAAATGAAAACAGACAACAAAACTATGGACCCTATAATACACCCGGCGCAATGCAACGCAAGGCGCAGCGCAAGTGTGTTTGCTAGTTTGCGTCCGGCGCCGTTCACGTTTTCCTGTTCAGCGCCACGTCCTTAAATTAGTAAATGCATTTGCGCCAGTTAGTGCGCCCATGGGCGTGCTGGTCTAAAAAAGAGGTGTGTTCAGGCGCATTAGACTGCGCCATAGACCAACTCAAACCTGGTCTAAAGTCTAAAGTCAATGGCGCAATATTTTTTTGTTAGAGCGCGTTGGTAGAAACTGCGCCTCTGGGCGCGTCCACAGTGCACGTTGACTTTGCTTATTACACACAGGGATGCGCATCACACAAACATGCCAAATATTAAAAACAAAAGGATTACAGTGTAAAAGAATATTATTGTGTAGGCTACATAAATATAAAAATGTAATGATTAATAGTCATTGCGTGTATTAGAATTAGGCTACCTATTTTCAATTCAGCCTATTACTACTTATAATGATGAACGAAATTGGCTAATTAATTGAACAATCATGCCAATACACACACATATATATTAACTGACTCATCGCGCGGAGCTATTTGAAAGCCTGCATTTGCAAGCCCGCTTTAACTTTGCGCACGAGCAGATCGGTTTCTTCGCTTGAAAAGCGTTCAGCTTTTCCGCCAACAAATTCCGCCATGTAAATAGCAATCCGCCATGGCGCGAGCGCATCTCGCTCTTAAAGGGAATGGGAGATGACACTCTGATTGGTTTATTGAACGTTACGCCCATTACTCATTAAGAGAATAGGGACAACCCATTTCAAAAATGAAATTTTTGCCCCGGCGCACGGACCGTTTTTCCGTCGTTAAAATAGCAAAAGTGGATTTGGACATGCCCTGAGTGCACCTGCACCGTGCGCTTTACGCTTGGCGTTTAGATCGTTAAAATAGGGCCCTATAAGTGAAAATAGCAATAAGTTTCACTAGTTTTACTAAGTGTAATTAGTAGCGCTATTTATATTTATTGCAAATAGTGCCAGATACCATTTGCACTTCAGTGTATTGTAATATATTATAAAACAGTATAATAACATATTCAGTGTATATGATTATATTTGTTAAAATATTTGCTGTCTTATTTGGACATTACTTGTCCCTGTTCCTAAAGCTCTCCCCTACACCTACCCCTTAAAACACTTTAATCCCACTGTTAAATACCCATTAGACACATTATATCCACTTTTCGAAGATTTTCTTATTTTTTATTTATAATAAACGCCTCTCCAAGCTGAAATGCGATGAGAAATGGGAGAAGAATGAGAAAAAGGCGGATTCCAACTCAGGACAGTCGTGTCAAAACCTAAAGCCAATCACCTTACTCTCCATGCCATTGCTCCAATAACCAACAGGATTCCTTGTGTAATTTTGTCTGGTTCAATCAGACAATGGTGGGTGGAGTTGGTGTAAATAGCCTCTGCCAACAAAGAGGACTATTTGGTGGGCTGTAAATAGACGCTCCAAAAATGGACACACTTCTCAAAGGGTATGTTTTTGTTAACATTTTAATAAATTAAATTGTTAAAATGTTATAAATTCAATTGATTAGATATCCTTCTTGATTATTAACATTTAATTAAACCATCAAACAGAATCCAGAATTATTAAAACAGAAAACACAGAATAAAAGGAATTTGGGAAAAAAATACAACAGACTTTATAGGGCCCTACTATACACAATAGAACATTTATTCACATTTAACCATAAAACTTTTATTGAACTTTATGAACATGGAAGAATTGTGAAGTGTGTTCCAGAAGTGCAATAAAAGTTCATCAGATCCTCTCTTGTGGTAACTCAGTTGTGATCCCTCCAGATGGACTTTCTATTGTTGTCTCACGGCCACAAATGTCAAAACAAATATAATTTTCAATTAGTTTGCTCACCGAGTACCCTTAACTGAGCAATCATAGCAGAAAAGCTGTCAAATACTGCCCCTGTGATTCTTCTTTTATGATCGACAAACAGGCTGTCGTGCTTTGGAGTGGGGTGGGAGACCGTTGCACTGGCTTGCCAGCCTGGCCGCCTGTTGAAAGTTTATAGTGCATTACAAACCTATTGATCACAGCTCTGGGCAGGCCTGCTGCTCTTACAGCAGAAAAAGAGCCTGTTGTCCTTAATGCAGTTGCACTGATAGGCCATTATTTAACTCCAACATAATTCAATGGCCTTTACCGCATGCTATCACAACAACTAAAGAATAATATTGAGTCCCTGGGGTCTGGCCTTAAAGGATTGGCTTGCAAAGTGATTGCGGTGTCATTTCTGCTGCTGTGAACTTTATGTATCTCTCTAGGTGGCTGACACTAAGAATTCAGGTTATGTGCTGATTAGAAAAGTTAAGTCTGATGTGCCATCCCAGAGGAAAGCTCAGAGATTACATAGCTGAGAAGACTTGATGGAGTTCTCAGTTATGATTTATTTAAGCATCAACGCTGTTTCTCCTTAGAAGTAATACATGTAGAACATTTAAATGATTGCTGACATGGAGTTTCAGTTTATATATAAAACTCAAGGTCTTCAATCTTTTGTTTTAAGACTTTGGTATCTGTCCATTAGTAAAGTCTCAGCAAAAGCCTCAATTTGCTCTATATGCGTCACAGCTGTCTTAGAGAAGATTGGAGATATTAAATTTGTGATTCTTCCTGGATCAGTTACATAAGAGAGTGTCCACTGTGTGTATATATATATATATATATAAGTATATATAAGTTCTTTGTCTTAGTTCTCTTTGCATTCAAGTTGGATTTAAAAGAAAAAATAAACTTTTTAAATATTTTTTTTTTTTTTTTTGATAAATAATTCAGAAATATTATTACATATTTAGGGAGTGTATGTATTTTTGACTAAAGTAGGAGAAATGAGCATCACTGACCCTCTTATGGGATGTCCCACCTTATTTGAGTCAGGACATCCCATAAGAAAGAAAAATCATCTCTTTAATATCTCACATCTTCAAACCTGAAGCACAGGTGTTCCATAATCCTGTTCCTCAGGCATTAATCAAGAAAAATCATACCTTAAAGTTTAATATAAAAAGTTGAGTCTAAAAGATGTTTCAATATGTCCTGCGTTCCCAAGTTTAATTGAATCTTCCAGAATGCATGGCTTTGCTACTCCAACACCATCCTGCAGGGACTAATTGAATTTCCTTCTGTATGCTTAGCTATACATTTTGAGAACCCAATCGATTTTTCCATCCCTCATAGGTCTTCAACAAGGTGATTAATAAGAATTGCCGTAACAAAGCCTTGCTCCATCTCTTGTCATGATGACATTCATTTCAGCCTTTTCAGGACCATGACTGTACAACTCTTTACGCAACTAGACATTGATTCTCTCTCTCTCTCCTTAAGTGAAAAGTTTATTTCGTGAAAGGAGGAAAAGTTTGTTGGAAAAGTAGTGTTTAAATGCAGAGAGTAATTTTCATAGTGACTAACAATATTAAGTGCAATTTACTCTTAAAACAAGTATGATAAGTCTAAATACCTTACAAAATAACATTTTCAGTTATATCTAATAATAATTACTATTATTATTATTATTTATTCATTTATTTATTTATTTATTTTTTGCACTGTTCATTGCTGCAGTCATAAAATCAAAACCCGGAAGACTAATCCGCCCCTGAATCCCTTAAGATTTTCCTATGGGATTTTATAATGTTTTTTTTTTTTGTTTTTTTTTTCAATTTATGAGTAAAATAAGGTCTGTGTTATACATACGTTGACGATACTTGGAAGTTTTTTGTTGTTGTTGTTGTTGTTGTTGTTTTCCTACAATGTAAATGACACACACCCATATCGAAAACGCAAATTTTGAAGCTGGTATGTTTATTTTAAGAACATATGTTTTTAATAAATAACTTGATAAGAATGTTTGGGCTGTGAGTGTGTGCAGTATATGTTGTAGAACAAAACGTCCAAGTATTGTCAACTTATGTTTGCCATAGATCTTATTTTACGAATAAAATTGAAAAACCCCATTATAAAAACCAATAGGAAAATCTCTCAGGGACCAGTGGTGAATTAGTCTTCTGGATTTTGACATCATCCACCACTCTATTTTAGCAGAGAAAGACAGAAATTCACAGTCTCCACAATGTATCTGGTTCAATAACAGGAAAATTTCCTCATTGTGCGTTTGTGTTACATAACAGAAAATTGTGTCTGGCTGCTCCATTAAGGCAATTGAAAGCAGGCCCAAAGGGCAACTACTGTTTTGGGAATAAAACTCATAGCAGGAAAGCCCTTTCTGCTTATCTCTTTCCTTACTGTATCTTTTATGCCCCTTTTCTCAGTGTTACCTTAAAATGATCTGCAGCTTGCGTAAATCAAGTGGCAATTTGAATAGAGGAAACAAAAATGCAAAACTCAAGTAATTCATTAAATGGCCAGTGGACAAAAAATATTTGATCTTTTTTTTTTCCCCCTCAAAAAAATTCAGTAAGAGAGTTAAATGGTTGAGCTTATCAAAAACTATATATATATATATATAATATGTATTTCCCCATCATGCTGTTGAAAGGGTCCAAGTTTTACTGATAAATAATTACATCCAATTGCAACCAATCAGAATCAAGCATACAGCAGATATACAATCACAATTTTGACAGTGTTTTATGGTTTTAATTGTTGGATACAGTTGAGAATGTCAAGACCTCTGAAGTAGGACACACTAAAATCAACATTTTAAGGAGGGTAAAGACATTTGATATGTTTAAACTCTCTACTTTTCCTACTCAGTTAATATTATGTAATGTAATAGTTGTAAAAAATGATATCATTAATAAGTCATGACAACATACTGTATGTTATTCCATTACTTCAACAAGTTATTCAAGATCCAGTTATGCACAATTTGAGTTGAAATGACTTACAGCCAACTTGATTGAACTTAAGTTTTTTAAGTTGAAATTTCTGCCTCCTGTTAAAAATATCTTAAGGACACCTAAGTGGGCTATATTTGCAGAATGTGGCAAGTATTTTTTCCCTCCATTTGGAGGTTTTTCAGACAACATGACTTTCAAGTAGACAGCAGGAAGCACAGTCTCTGAGGTCAGCACGGGCCCCAAAAGCAGTCCTCCCAAAGTGACATGTAATTGCTTACGCTGTCCACGCTGAGTGTCAAGCACAAAGTGTGCACCGGTGTGGGGCGGTTTACGGTTTTGGGGGCTTGCGCTCCCATTGTTTGGTGTTATGTGAAGTGGTGCTCTGAATGTCCATCATTGTGTTCTAGAGAGAGTCAGCCAAGCGATCAGAGGCTGTCGGGGAAAAAAACACCCCTGGGACAGAAGCCCTGTCCTGTCGAGAGAGACAGTCATGGTCAGATAATAATGAAGACATCATGGGGGCTATAGATAGGAGTCTTACTCAGTAGAGTCTTGAAAGTGTTTAGAGATTCTCGCAGCACTAGGGGAGCAGCCATTGATTCTGCCCCAGGTTTGCCTTATTGAGGATGGCAGACTCTGTTTGAGGACGGAATCCTAATGCTGCTCTGCCATTCAATTCGGGATCTCTGGAAGTGAGTCTCAGCCATTGTGCCTTGATGTTTGATGGCGTACTTAGTAGTTAAAGATTCATGAGAATACATTATTCTGTTTTCTTCCTGTCTTTCTAGTACTAGTGAATCAGCCAGTATGCATACACTTTTTTGGCAAGTGTGAAACTTTATAAATCTATGTTCATAATCTTGGATCAGCCAGTGATTGAGGATTACAGTTTAATGAAAAATACTGATTCATCCAAGGACAGATCCACCCTTTCTTAGCAAGAATTATAGTCATATAATTAGATCAAATAATATCTATATTTCATATCACACATTTTAGACATGCCAATTACTTGTTGAAAGGGAATAAAAACTTTTTCTACACACTAAATATCAAATCCAAATGTCTTTCTTGGCTTGAACCCCAGGGTTAGTCACTAGACTTGCAAAGAGAAATTCACTTAACTGCAGTCTTACAATTAAAACCAATAGAGTTAGAACTCCTATATGAAATGCAAATTATAAATCAGATATCTTTAATATCTCAATTGTTTCTTCTAGATAGCAATGAGATTAAACAGACAGAAAATAGAGACTCAAAAAAAGTGTCTCAAAAAAAAAAAAAAAACAGTAATCCCAAATGTTTCTCCTCTAGAGTTTTAGAAGAGATCTCAATAATGCTTCAAACTGTGCTCAGATTTGCCAAGACACCAAATGCTACAATCAAAAGTCAGAGATCTCAATAAAAACTCCATCAAATTTCTCATCAAATTCTTCCTGTGATAACCATTTCATTTTTAAAGCTCTATACAGGGGTTCTCAACTCTGGCCCTCAAGGTCCACTTTCCTGCAGAGTTTTGCTCCAGTCCTAATCAAACACACTTGAACAAGCTAATCAAGGTCTTTAGGCTTTCTAGAAAGGTACAGGCAGACAAGTTTGATCAAGGTTGGAGCTAAACTCTGCAGGAAACTGAACATTGAGTGCCAGAATTGAGAACCACTGCTTTAAACTCTCTTTCTTTATGTGTCAGGGTTATGTTTAGTTCTGTTCAGTTTGATTATGTTTTACCGTTTTCAACTAAAAACAGAAAACTTTTATTGCGTTTTGGGCATTCATTTACATGACAATGGTGCTTTGGAGGCCTCAAATTTATGAAATCGTGTTTCAAAGTGCAAGTTTTTGAAAATAATACCGTTATCGTGTCCATGTACACTACAAAAACACGAATTTGTGAAAAAAGTGGCATCATGCGCATGCTTATTACGTGTTCAGTCTATAGGTATAATGTTTCTTTACAAGGTGACATCGCCAGCTACTGGCCTGGCATGCATAACACAGAGTTTTTAGTCGTTTTCGCGGACCCTTGTGAACGGGGATCATTTTGACACGAAAAGTACAGTTGTTCATCGTTGTTGTGTAAACATACCCTCAGTTTGGATTTCCCTGTTCCTGTTTGCCTGTGTTCTAGTTTCTTATTAGTTTCCATAATTACTCATCTGTTGTCATAGTTTCTAATTAGTTACTCACCTGTTCCTAGTTCCTTTGATTAGTCTTCCTGTGTATTTAAGCCCTTAGTTCCATTTGTTCAGTGTTCGGTCGCGTTTATGTTCATTTGGTTGTGCTATTCTGGCTTCCTGAGCTCCTTCATTATTGTGCACTTTACTACAGCCACTAAAATGTTAAAGTATGTCAACACACCTCTCATTTGCTTCTGTTTATTTCTCTTAATGAAATTGAGAGACAAATCTGATATTTCAGGGAAAATATCTGAAACCTCCAAGAAGTCATTTGAACAATGAAAGATCAACCACTAAGCAATAAAATTGTCCTGGCTGTAAAGGCACTTTTATGTAAATCAATCAAACAAGCAAATTGATCAAACTCAACACTCAGTATATGACAGCACAATCTCCCAGAAAGCCATGGAAGCACAAAAATTCTTGCAAAACAAGCCAGAATGCCATTAAACAGCAAGAATTAAAACTTATTTATGACACGAGCGATATAAATATATCACCCCAGCCACAAAGAGCTTTTCTTTCACTTATTGTGTTCAGTTAAATTACATTTCTTGGCCTGGTTCCTGTCTACAATAATTCTGTCATCTGCTGTATTCAGTGATTAAATCTAAGTGTTGCACGTCTGAACATAATTTGGATCGGTAGTCTAGTCTATGTCGATGAATTATGACATGTGACTGACTGTAGCACATATGGTGCCACCGTGAACACACTCACCCCCTGCTGGAAATCAGTTTCTCTGCACCACTTTTGTGAGATACCTTAGAATCGGTTGCCATGTTGACATTTGCTGCCAACATTGACTGTTTTTGACACAAACTAGAGGCCAATCATAAAGTCAGCAACAGCTGCCGCAGTCTTCATAACATATTTGCCCCAATATTCTGCCAAAAAAACCCAGTGGCTTAACACCCACAAACAGCTGCTCAGTTGGGTTACATGAGACAATGTGCCTTTGCTGGAATGCATTATGTCTGATTGTTTTTGCTGGCATTTTTTGTATAAATATTAACATCTAAAATTACAGTTCTCTCAAGGGGAGCAAGTTCATGCACTTTTACTGAGCCCACATGCTAAAAATAAAAATTCATAAACAAAATCATTCTTTTAGCAGATCTTATACAATATTTATGTGGTTGGTCGACTGCATTTTAACAACCTTAGTTACTTAGGAAAAAGTTAATGGTCCAATCTAGCAAGAAGCTAATATTATTAGCCTGTGGAGATCACTGCACTGCAGTATAGCTTTTGAGTTTTATCTGCTGAATACAAAGGGTACTGCTGCTTTCAGCCCTGATGCAAGGATTACAGAAGAAACCTTTTTAGCTTCACACCTCAACAGCATCGACTGAAATTCACACATATATTTGTTCTCAGTCTCTAAGGTTGTGAGAATGTAGCCCCTTGCAACCTTTGAGACAGTGATGTTTTAAAGCTTTATTCACCTTTCCTTGTAATGCACACGTATAACTGACAATGACTGAAGAAGGAGTTTCTTTTTGTTGTGTTCTGTTTCTGCCTTCTTCACTTTGTTTGGATAACCAGTTGAATAGTTCACCTAAAAATGAAAAAGTTGTCATCGTTTACTCATCCTCATGTCGTTCCATGACTTTATTAAGAATGCACTGATTGTTTTTCCCCATGATGCGTTTTAAATTCCAATTCAATTCTTGAATTTGACCAATTTGACCAGTTCTTTAATTTGAATTGAGGTAGCAAATAGGCAAGGCAAGGCAATTTTATTTGTATAGCACATTTCATACACAATGGTAATTCAAAGTGCTTTACATAAAGAAGAATATTAAAAAATAGAACATAAGGAATAGAAATAACAGTAAAAACAGAAATTTGCTATCTGGATGGAAGAGCTAGGAAGTTTCAGGGAGTTGTGTTGTTGTTGTTGTTGTTGTTGTTGTCCGTCAGAGTGGATCTAAACGGATCTATCCATAAGAACGGATCTAAATGGATCTTCCTCACACGACAAATAGAAACTAGAGAAATACGAACTAGAATTGAATTTTGCATTGAATTTAAGCAGGAATTAAAATTCAAAGAAATGTATATAACTCCAAAAGGTGTAAAAAGATTGAAAAGATTGTCAAGTCACCATAAACTTGAATTTTGGCTTGACAGGCATGTTTTAAAGGAAAATAATAATAATAATAATAATAATAATAATAATAATGATAATAATAAATGTCTTGATTTTTAAAGACTGTGCAGACAGGTTCATTGACCAATGTGGAATTTTTCTTAAAATTGGCATAAAATGAAAATTCAAAAAAATAGATACATTTGGATACATTTGGCAAATGGTTGTAAATTCAATTCAACCAAAATAAAATTCAATTTTCCAAATAGATAGGCCTATAGATTTTATTGTGAACAATTAACCCATGCATATGTTTCATTTTTAACTCTTTTTGACCGTGTAATTTTTAAAGGTGATTACAACTTTTTATTTCACAATTCTGACTTTTTTCCTCACAATTGTGAGTTTAAATCTCGCAATTCTGACTTTATAACACACAAGTGAGTGTTTGAGTTATAAATTCAGACTTGTGAGATATAAACTCTAAGAAAAAAAGCTAGTCCTAGACTAAAATGTATGTTTGAGCTGTTTAAACTGAAAGCAACTTGTACTGACATATCTTAAAATATGTCAATGCCATTGTTTTGTTTTTAGATGTATACTAATAATGTTGTTGTCTTTTGTGTGTTTTTTGTTTTTCTAGTGAACATTTATAAAAGCTACTTAAATGCCCTAATTGAACTAATCCTGGCTTAGGCTAAGCCCTGTCTGTGAAACCAGGCCTGCAACTCTCAATTGTGAGTTTATGTCTCACAACTGTGAGAAAAAAAAAGCCAGAATTGTGAGTCACAATTATCTTTTATATCGTTATTTTGTGACAGAAACAAGCTACCATACATCTAACACTGCTGTCATCTTCTTTAAGCTCTGACGTCAAGCATCATGCCTCCTATAACATTGACTTACACTGACTGGAATGTTGCTTCCACTGTGAAATCTGTTTTAAATTGTAGGCCTAATTGTTGAGTAAATTATGTATTTGAGTAAAAGAAGTAAACAATTAAATAAAGGAGAATTCTCGATCCCACACTGCGTTTTCTTCATGCTGATTTACTATGCAGGAATGAAAACACAGTGATGTTTTCATTATCTGTGGTCAGCTGGTGCTGTGTCAGCCTGGAACCTTTTATATTTGTCATTCCGATTGTTTATTTCTGATGGGATGAATCAGGCACTAATTGAGACGATTCACAATTCTCTTTATTTCTGTTCTCCTGCAGAAAAGCCGATGGCACAGGGGCCTCCTGGGGGTATATTTGGCATCTTGGGAGTGGTGGTGGTTGGCGGTCTGATTGTAGGAGTGGTGGTCACAATATGTATGGTGTACAGGAGAGGACAGAAGCCCCGTACAGAAACAGACAACGATCTGTAAGTACTTCACTCACAGGTGACATTGATTGTAGGCACTTTTTGCAATGGCCAATTTTGTCTCCATCACTTTATGAAATAGCTTGCAGTGCATTTTGTTTTCAAAATGTTGATATCACACACACAAATACACACATTATATATATATAATAATATAAATATAATATAAAGTTTTTTTTTTTTTTTTTTGCCTCCCATAAAAACAATATGATCTGCATAGAAATTGTTTACAATTTTATTGTTACAGGGTACATACAAACTGTGTACTGCAAAATCAGCAGTAATAATAATCAAGTTATAGTGACCACTAACTGCTTTTTACTAAATAAACACAAAAGGAACATTTAAAAATCATATGTATCTTACTTAAAGGTTGCAAAGTAGAAATTTTAAATTAAAAAAAAATGAAAATTATACAAGTGCAATATCCCTACTTAATGCACAGATCTATTTTGAAACACATTATCTAATTTTTTGTCCAGTCCGTTATGATCATAACTGTCAATTACTGTATTTTCGGATTCAGTCCCACATTTAAATACTGTTGTCATTCCAGATACTTTGTAGTATTTAGCTGTGTTTGAATGCAACCGCCTTTCAGCCACAGTATCATAGTCATGAGATGAAAAGGAGAGTGAAATTTGCTTTTTAATTTTTAAGTGAAACTTTTAACATTATCACTTTATATGATATTATGGAAGTGGAAGCTTGTTTCCACCATAGAATTAAAAAAAAATGATCATTGTGACATTTTATCTCAATTCTGACTTTTTTTCTCGAGTCAGAATTGTGAGATATGAACTTGCAATTGAGAGAAAAATGGTCAGAATTGTGAGACAAAACAAATAAATTGAATTACCTTTTATATATATATATATATATATATATATATATATATTTATTTTTTATTTATTTATTTATTTATTTATTTTTTTTCATTCCGTAGCAAAATTTTATATCATCAGCAGAGATATTGCAATAATCAGTGTTGGGGAAAGTTACTTTTAAAAGTAACGCGTTTCAATATTGTGTTACTCCCTGTAAAGCAACTTATTGCATTACTTAGTTACTTTTTGTAAAAAGTAATGCATTACATTTCTTTTGGGTTACTTTTTCTCACCTGGGCTGGGCTTGCTTGTTTGTTTTTTTTAATATTTTTGGCAAATGTTAAGGCCCTTTCACACTAAAAGTGAAATGAATAAGCCTCAGGCTGAAGGAAATGAATATTTACACCTGTACAGCAGAGGGCGCAGCTCTAACAAACCTTTCAGCTGTGCAGCCATTCTGGATTATAGAAGTATAGGATACAGGAGAAGGAAGTTCAACACTCTTATTTCTAAATCTAATCTAAAGTAACATTTGCTTGTTTGTATTGTTGAATTAGATCATTGAAGGTCAGCAGCAAAGACATTGGTTAATAAAGTGAGATTAAATACATAAAGTATCTTTGTGTAATGTAATATAGTTAATTATTACAGGTTTGCATACAATTCTGAGATTCCATTTCACTGTTTTTATTCATTTTGAGGAATACTGAATGTATTTGTGCAAGTGAGATGAGTAAATGCATGTTCACATTTAGTCTAGTACTACAATAACCATCATGTTCACACAGCGCACACAACACCTCTGAACTTTATTTCTCCCAACATGGGGACAGGAGAGCGGTCAGTAAATAAATGTGAAAAAGTAACTTGCGTTACTTATTTGAAAAAGTAACTTAGATATTTTGTTTGTTAATTAAAAAAGTAATGCATGACTTTACTAGATACTTGAAAAAGTATCTAATTAAGTAAGTCACCGTAGAATCTGATTATGTAAGTCAAGTTACTTGTAATGCGTTACGCCCAACACTGGCGATAATATTGCTTATATTCAATTTGTCGCCCAGCCCTACTTGGAAATTACCAAGTACACTACAACAGGCTCGATCTGTGGATCCATACATCACACTTATTATTTAACAAAACAGCAAAAATGCATTTTAAATTATTTGTTGATAACAATAGTGAACTTGTATTAATGCAGATGACTTTTGAGGGTTGGAGAAAGAGAAGGTTGAAACAGTAATGCAGAGCCTGTCATTGTCACTAAGAAGATTTAAACTCCAGAAATGCCAGCAACCCAGCTGGACAGGACATTTAAGACTTGTGTGTCTGTCTCTGAAAGAATTACTCTGCATATCATCCTGCCGGGCTTCAGGATACCTTAATGGAAGAACAACCTTCAATACTTTGGGGTCATCACACTTAAAATATCCAAGAAAGAAGCATTTATGAATGCATCTCTCATTTTTCTGTTAGTGGATGCACTTGATTGCTTAAGAGCATGTTACCTATTTGTTAAAGAGGCATCCTGATTGCTATGAGGACCTGATTTGTCCATTTCTTGGTTTGAGAGACAGGTGTTTCAATCAGGGCTGATTGCAGGAGGCACATCAGATTAGCACCAGAGCCTGTCAAATCCCAAAGCTTGCCAGATAAACAGAACACTTGACAGTCAGCGGTTTTAAGCACATACTTCACAAAACTCAAGGCTACATGGGAACTTGGACAGACAGAAAACTTTGGTCCTGATTATCTACAGTGATAACCAGTATCTATGGTTGAGAAGGTTATTGTTATGATAAGTTACGGTTCTGGGCCGCGTTTCTCAAAAGCATTATAAGAAACAACTGTACAAATCATCTTAGAATTACAGGCTGTTTCCCGAAAGCATCGTAAAAAAAAAAAAATCGGTGTGGCTGTACAAGTGCTCTGGAGTAAGTGCTAAGGAGACAGAAATGTATAGGACAGCTGCAAAATTACATCTAATATATATATCTAGATGCATTTAGATGCATAAGTTGCATATCTAGATGCATAAGTTTTAACATTTTGATGCAATTTCCAAGTCAGTTTATCTTAGATATCAAAGTAAAACAAAATTACTGATCAGGACAATGTTTGTTTGTTTTTTTCCTCCCTCCCTCCAGTTCTTGTGGTCAATGATCTTATCAGTAGATGTATCAACCTATCTTTTATATGCAGATTAGCAATATCTCACATTCTTACAGTATGTAAGATATCAAATGAGCAGTTCTGACAGCAGATGGTGAATCAATTAGAAATATGTGCATCATATAACATAGACTTCTGACCCGATGTGGTCCAGGGTAACTCAGTCCTGACAATATTTCCCACTCCGAGACTCATGAAACATATTGCACAGGACTTGCAACCCATTCCCAGCTAAGTATTCCCTCTGAGACTCTTTGTAAAATGCTCAATGAGCAGACCAAAATCCAATTTGGCCACTGCCCTCATAAAAATATAAACGATGGGAGATGAATGTGTAGACATATGGCTTTCTTCTCTGCCATACGGAGACATAGACTCACACCCTGACTGCTTCCCAAGCGGGTCCCATTAGTAATTTCTTTAGTCATGCTTCAGTACAAAAACATTGAATTGTAGGTTCTGATATCACTTTCAACCCATACTGAGTCACTTGGATCAGTTAAAAGAACCATATTACAGTTTATTACCATTTATCTTGTGATTTGTGAAGTTAGTGGTAATCTGTCCTTCTGAGAGGATAATTAATCCCTCACAGGAGTGTTGGCTTCTGTCCTTCATGGGAATATCGCCCTGGCAAACCAATGTAAGGGTGCATGAAATCTGGCACAGGATCCACCTGAGTTCTTAATTACCTCAGTGATGAAATTATGATGCTCATTTGAGAGACCCTCTCAAAATCCATGCCATTTCATTTTGTGAATTATTTTGGTTTGGAAGCAGAATTAGGCATCATTCAGCTTCCAAGACTTCTAAGGCCAAATGGCACCCTAAACACTCGCAGTCTTTGTACGAGTCCACACTTTCATGATGTAACACCACATTGACTGTCAGGAAGAAATCTGCTGAAAAAAGTGTGCTTTTGCATCAAAATACACTGTCTCAACGAAATGACGCCAACACTACAAAGCCTCATCTTTTTTCTTTGCATATGCCTTTACATGACAGTGTATGCTAACATTGTGATGTAGACGTTTAAGGAAATAGTATCTGGATTTCAATCTGTGTTTTAGGCAGGTTTGGATAAATCCCTTTGTGGGAGACTATGACCTTTGTAACTTTGCATGCACATACAGATTCATTACACACTAAAAGCAAAGAGAAACAATAAAAAGCATATGACACATTTAACATTTGATTCCCATTTGCTTCAAACTTAATCAGAATACTGTCAAGACATGGTGAAAGTAGACCTGTGAAAAGATTCTTGATATCTTAAACACTGTTTCCATGGTAATGCATCAAACTTTAATATTCATCTTGGGTGCATTTGAGACTCTTAGCATGCTTCGAATTGCATGAAACTCGACACACATGTCAGAGATGCCAGCCAGTAGACATGGGCAAAACCCTAGAACTGGATGGGGAGGAGGCACCATTTCACCACCTAAAACCGGTACATATATTGTTCTCATTAAGCCAGACAGCTTTCTAATTTACAGTCTAGATTAGATTAGATTATACTATATTACAGTCTACAGTCTATATATATATATATTTAAAAACTTTTTTGAACTACTTTTTTCTGAAAGTAGTTCATGTGTTTTAAACTAAAGTTTCAAAAGATTTTTTTTTTTTTTCTTCTCTTATAGTCGCTCTTGTTTCATCAGCCATTTTCTCCTGGATAACAGCACATTTACTTTAGGCCTCTTAGCTGTTTGTTTGCTTTCTTGTGCTGTCCCTCTGTGATTTACTCAGAATGCGTTATTTTCCCTTCCTAAATGTAAATTATTTTGTTTGCCATGACTGTCATTATTTATGAAGGAAAAAAATAAGGGGGTTTTCAAATCATCATAATTTAACTTAGTGCTTTTGTTTTCCCACAAGAATCCTGAATTTACCACCCAGCAGTAAATGGAGCACTTGTGTTTGTCGGTAAATGTAAATCACCCCGTGCAGCTGCAATAAGTGTCAAAACGAAGTGCTCTGCTGTAGCTCTAACACGCAGACAGTCGCACCTTTTATCTGTGTCAAGAGTCAATACGCTTAAGCCGTCCCTGTGAAACGGCACCTAAGATGGAGTAGTCTGCTGAAGACCTGGCATCTGCCCACGTTATCTCTCGCAATCAATCCACAGGCCTAAAGAGACAAATAAAGCACACTGATTTTGTCTCAGAGGAATGAATTAGGAACAAATGAGGCTCTTCTCTCTCTTTCTCTCTCTCTGCCTGCATCGCTGTCTTTCTCTGCTGCTTTGCTTCAGTAACCACTCTCTCTCTCTCTCTGGATCCTAGCATCGCAGTGGCTGATAGCTGTGTGACAAAGCCAGAGGCCCCTGGGACTGAGGCCCCAGAGAAGCCTGAATCCCCCACCAGGAAAGTAAAGGCCACAGCCTCCTAGTCAACCCCCTTTCTGAATTTCCCCTCAGAGTCTCTGTGTGGCATGATGGCCTCCAGTTTTGCCTGTTGAGCTCTGTGTGAGCAGCATTTGAGCATGATTAGGAAATATTGTGATGAATAACACAAAAGAGCAGTAGGAGTGAGGAGTGTGGTATAACATGGGGTAAGTCATAAGATCATTAGATGAACAAATTAGAAATTAGATTCCGCTGTAAAATCACTACTATACATGAGCATCGCCATACTTGAGTGACAATAGAAATCGACAAAAGACTCTTTGTACAAACCCAAGGATTTACAGGCAAAAAAAAAAAAGTACAGTTTTTGGATGACTATGCAGTATCCAAAGATGAAGAAAGACCTAAATGATGTGTGCAAGCTGCAAAGTTAAGCTTTTTGAAGTGTGCACTTTCATCATGCACTCTTTTGATGAAAAGTTATTTTGTGTAACAATCATTCCTCATGAGGTTTCCCATCTAGTTTCTCTTTTAAAACTAAAACTACTTTATACTGACCCACACTGAAAACTCTGCTCAATATGCTAAAACATGTCTCCCTGCCTCCGTTGGTCTCTTTTCTCTCCTCCTGCTGCCTCGCAAGCATGTTTTTGTCTGCATGTCCAGAATATGTGTCCCTGGTGAACAGTAGTCCTTATCTGCATGTTGCTGGTGTTTCTGTGCTTGTCTATGTTTGTATTTCTATTACGAACCCTTTTGACTAGTGAAAAATGAAACTTGCTTAAACGATGTTTCAAAACATTGATCTCAAGTATGGTAGATTTTGGTGTTTTAGTGTGATGGTGATGATATGTAATGCCTGGTAATAACATTTCTCACTTTTTTTGCAAAGTAGATTACTTTCTAAGACAACAGGATAATTATCCGTTAATCAACCATTAATTTATTAGAATAAAAAGAAAATGATTGTTTCTAGATTAAAATTCTAATTAAAAATCTAACTATTAAAAATCGAATTACATTTCTTAGTTGTCCTAGTATAAACCCCAATATTAATTAAAACAAAATTTATTTTTTGGGGGAAAAAAACCCCGTCATAATCTAAAATGCTTGGCCTAAAGACAATATTGGGGACAGAGGTTATTTGTTATAAAAAATAAATAAATAAATAAAAGTACATGCATATACCAAATAGAGAAAAGTTAAGGTTTTTGATGAAAACATTCCAGGATTATTCTCCTTATAGTGGACTTCAATGGCCTCCAAACAGATGAAGGTCAAAATTACAGTTTCAGTGCAGCTTCAAAGGGCTTTAAACGATACCAGACGTGGAAAAAGGGTCTTATCTAGCGAAACGATCGCTCATTTTTGAAAAAAAAAACATGTAAATGTATATGCTTTATATAAACAAATTATCGCCTTCCAAGTGCTTCCGCCAAAACCGCACTTTCGTATTCTTCAAAAAGCTTACGCTGTATGTCCTACGCCTTCTCTATTCTACTTAAGGAAAAAATGGAACTGCCACTGCGTTCATTCCGTAAGTTGAGTAGGGAAAGCGTAGGACATACAGCGCAAGCTTTTTGAAGAATACGAAAGCACTTGGAAGGCGATCATTTGTTTATATAAACATATACATTTAATTTTTTTTCTGAAAATGAGCGATCGTTTCGCTAGATAAGACTCTTATTCCCCGTCTGGTATTGTTTAAAGCCCTTTGAAGCTGCACTGAAATTATAATTT
Organism: Ancherythroculter nigrocauda; assembly: GCA_036281575.1. Taxonomy (NCBI): domain Eukaryota; kingdom Metazoa; phylum Chordata; class Actinopteri; order Cypriniformes; family Xenocyprididae; genus Ancherythroculter; species Ancherythroculter nigrocauda. The sequence continues at coordinate 42,357,790 of VTFQ01000005.1, forward strand.
TGACCAGAGTGCGATTTGTGAAAAAAACAGAGGGGGGGATGTTTTGAAAAGTGTTTCAAAACAGTGGAGCTATATACTATTTTTGGCAGCTGTTACAGAAATATTTTTAGAAAAAAATTCTGATTTAACCTTGAGATTTGAAGTATTAGATAGCGTAGATATTTGCAACACTACAATGACACTAATAATTCTTAATTTCTGATAGAAATGCAAAATCAATCGTCATCACCTGCACCTTTTCCGCAAGTTTGACTTGCACCTGGCGCTGAGGCAAAGTCGGAATGCGCGTCTGAAAGTGTCCCGTTTGTTGTGGTTGTAAAGAGACAGTTCTATATTAATGCAGCATTTTACTTGGCGATGCTTTTTATTGTTTTTTATTTTTGGTATTTTATATGCTCTGTTGGTGGTTTGTGGAGTAGCATCACCCGGGGCGGGGGATGCTACTCCCACCGGAGATAAACATAATTCAGCAGAGGCAGGGATACATAGACCATCTCCCCCTACAAATCGCACCCTGATTTTGACCTTCAACCGTTTGGAGGCCATTGAAGTCCATTATAAGGAGAATAATCCTGGAATGTTTTTATCAAAAACCTTAATTTCTTTTCGACTGAAGAAAAAAAAGACATGAACATCTTGGATGACATGGGGGTGAGTAAATTATCAGGAACATTTTATTTGAAAGTGAACTAATCCTTTAATAACTCAAGGCTTATATAAAGATATGAGTTATTAAGCTAGCAATAGTGCAAAGCGATTTTAACTATTTTTTACCAATTATAAAAAAAAAAAAAATGTAATAGGTTTCAAAAAATTATAAAAAAGAAAAAAAAAAAGAATAATAATTGCGGGCAAATTAACATTTAAACACTCAAAATAAAAAGTAATTAAAGTAACACACACACACAAAAAAGTAAAACCATTATCATATTCTTTCAAATGAAAACTTTTTTTAATTGTGTCATTCTGTGTTATGTCTATGATTAAAGTTTAATGGAGTGGTCTTGAATCAAGGTGAAGTACAAATCAAAGCTTTTCAAAGTCACGACAAAGAATTTGGCACATCTATAAGAGTATGTGATCTCAGTGCCTGTTGACAGCTTTAAAATGATATGTGTAAGAAATAGTCAATTCCCATAATTCTCAGTCCTCACGGAGGCCTAAATGGCACAACGGTTGGTTGCTGATCATAAAGAACGCTGCTGGCAGTTCAGAGAATCAATCACTGAGATTCAGTTCTCGATGGATGGGCAGTCTGTGAAAACAGATAAAGGCACAATGCAATAAGGCATAATTTCTATCCCTAGGGATGAGTTTGTGATAATAATTCATTTTATGTTGACACAGAGGTATATAATCGATGCAGTCTATTTCCTTGATTCTAAATGTGTTCCTGTGTACGATAATAATGTGGCTCTATTTGATTTTTGAGAGCAGTGTGGCCCATAAGTGGACTGGTATTGACTTCTGACAACCAGAGCTGAAGTGATATTAAAGGCTCTGCTGCAATAATTTAACTTCCATGCACTATCAGAAAGCATGTTACAGCGTCAGGGGTGTGACAAGGTTGATTATAAGCCCAAAACAACAATATGGATTGGGTTTGGGTTCCCTTGAAGAGATTTCACAGCACCTGAAATTTGCTGCATCTCAGATTAGATAGATGGATGGATGGATGGATGGATGGATGGATGGATAGATAGATAGATGGATATATGGATAGATGGATAGATATCAGTGGACGGATGGACGGACGGATGGATAGATATAGTTGGGGTCTGGTCATTTTCTGATCATGTCATTTCCTCACTCTTTTAACAGTAATTCTGAATCACAGCGGATCTTATCTGATACAAAGAGCAGCACATCATTGGCTGCTTCATATCTGATTGTTTTTCCCCTGTTGCACAATTAGAAGTGTCATTAGCATTTAAATTACCAAATAAGATTGTGATCAACAGAGATCAATGGAGGTGCCGGAGACTGGCCTCACTTCACATCCTGCCCACAGAGATTTTTGGACCTGAAGTTATAAAGAAGCACAGCATAAACTTGGCTTTAGCAACAGGCTGAGTTGCAGCTCAGCCTGAAGAAAAAAGGCAAACAAACGAACAAAAAAAGACATCATATTTAAACCTTCTCTTCTTCTCTACGGATTTAGACGGCATCTCTCGACTGATAGCCACACTTCCTTTGTCAAAGGATCCCAGAAAGTAATTTTCCTTATTTTTCTCTGTCTCTCCTCTCTTTTTTCTAACCCTTTCTCATAGATTACTCTTTTCAGAGCAGGGATTAGCTATGTTTTTCTCTCTATCCCTGTCAAATCTCCCCTCTTAAGCTGCCCTGAGCCTTTTCGTGGCCAGCAGAGCAAGGAGAAGGGCAGGTCGTGAAGGTGGCCAGACCTGCACTCCTATGTTTCCTGCCAACAATCATCGTTCATGCGGTTTCAAGTATTTGGATGCACCAGTCAACCTGTAGGGCTATTCATGTCAGAATACTTTAAATCCTACCTAATGGTAGACTGGATTCACATTTGCATTAGACACAGACTAAGGATTTATAGTTGTTAACCTCCAAGAACTCGCCTAACATCATAATGCACACTGTGTCCAAGAATGTGTTTACTCTGGGATTTTCATTGGCTTACTGTAAATAAGTACTCAAAGATTGGCAAATCATTTTGTATAGAGACATGTTGTCAAAAAAACACTTAATATGAAGGATTTCTCTTTTCATAATGGCTTATAACAAATGTGAAAGATGGAGACCATTTAAACCATGGGGATACAGTCACACAACATGTACTGTATATCATTTGTTTAAAAAAATAGACATGATAAAATTGATTTCATTTCTATATGTATATCATTTATGGATATATAGATTTTTGCATTTTTTATTCTTGGATTTTTAATGACTCTTTTTGACTGGCGTAATTAAATCATTCATTCAAACGATTCATTCAAAACGCAAATTCAAATTTAAGCGACTGAGCTTATAAGTGAGTCAATAAATAATTCATGTAATCTTTTTATAAAAAAAAAAAAAAAAATGCTGATTAATTCAGGGTCATGAATACTTGTTAGGTTATGCTGTGGCTTTTTTGCATTTTCAGTGGGCAATCGTAATAGTGGGTCTAAAATTTGAGTTGCTTAAACTCAATTTCTTGTTTACTGAATTGTTTTAGCATGGCTGCATTACCTGCAGTGGCACTTGCTGTTTATGGACAATACCAGCAACACGTGGCGTCGAGGGGTCAAAATAAACCAAAAATGGAGCTAAAAGATCAATATTTTATTTTTTTTTGTTTATTTTGACCCCTCGACACCACAAGTGTTGCTGGTATTGTCCATAAATAGCTTTGCTTTTATTCCATGCACCTTGTTGAGCATGTGAAGTTGCACCAGATTAATTATACTACACTGCAGAGGCACTTGGACATAATATTCAGAAATGTGCATTTGCACGTGATAGCTATTGCTTACTTATGTGGCATTTCAAATATTGATTGATTTCATACGCCTATGAAGTTTCTGGGAATATTATGTGTGTTATATGTTTTTATTTTAATTCAATTTTCATTTTACTTCTGTTTCCTTGAATTCATTTTACAATTCAGCATCATATTTGCTACAGTTCAAGTTCAGAATTTGATTGCAATACAGAGAAAACTGAAGGAAGTGATGTCATGAAGTCTTTGCCTAGAAGGGGATGTATTTGTGCTCTTTATTAGAAATGTTGATAAAAGGCATAATTTGGAATGTTTACACCTTTATGATGGTGTGAAGGCTGCAGTGTTTTTCAAATAGCTTTTTTTTTTTTTGTGTGTGTGTGTGTGTGATGATAAATCAACTAATTTGCTAACAGTTCTTTTCCATTTAAAATTTCCCCTTATTATTTAAAGTATTAAGAATCATTGTCTTCAAAATATGTAAGATTGTTAGATTATGTTGTATGATGTGTGCCATTTGAACCAATACAGTTGAAATGCAACAGATCTGATATTATTGGGCAGAAGCATGAGTTATTTTCCACTTGTTGTGTCTGGGGCCTTTCTTTCCTGGCGGATTTTAGTTGCCAAATCAATTGTTCAGCTCTGTGATTCATACCTGGTACACATTTGAATTAAAGCACTATTCTGTGTCTCTGCTTGATACCCAATAAGGGGAAAAAAAGGTAAACCACTGTGGTACCTCATAAGTCTAATTGGATCAATAATTACATCAATTTTCTCTATAGAGCGAGCGTGTGGAATTCAGAATGGGATCAAAGGGGGAGTGATCCTTTTTCTACAAAAAGAGAGGCTGGATAGGAGAAAGTTTCTGAATTATTTAGCTGCCTTTCATTATTTTGTCCCTTTGAAGAAAGATAATGGTGCATCTGGAAGTGACGCTGTCTGTCAAGGCTTATCCCTCTGCAAATCTGTTTCTATCTTTCTCACACAAACACAGACTCTCTCTAGCTGTTCTGAAATGTAGTGAGATACATAGACAGCATTTTAAATTAATTGTTGACTCAAAAATGAAAAATCTGTCATATCCATATGATTTTTTTCTCTTCTTCTATGGAACACAAAAGGAGAATTTTTGAAGAACATTGTGGCTACTTCTTTCAATATAATGAAAGTATGAGGACTGGGGCTGTGAAAAAAACACCATGAAAGTACCATAAAAGTGGTCTAGATGACTCATGCACTATATGCCAAGTTGTATGAAGTCTTTTTGTGAGAAACAGACTAAAATTAAAGTTGTCATTTATGTAAAATCTTAAAATAAATAAATAAATAAATAAATAAAAATCTCCCTACCCATTATAAATGCATGGAAAATAGTGTACATTTTTCTTTTATGCTCCATGGAATAAAGAAAGATGTACTGAATGTATTTGGAACAACAGATTAATATTTTTTTTTATTATTATATATTTAATATATTTGATGTTAACTATTCCATTAAGGCTTCATAGGTGCATTCCCATATGCATTTTGGGGAATAACCTTAAAACTGGTAATGTAATGTAGTTAAACTACAGTCAAGCTACTCTTTTGAAAAAAGTAATTTGTTATACTACAAGTTACTAACACAAAGTAGCTACCTACATTTAGGTAAGGGGCAGTGTCTTTTTAAATGTATAATCATTTTTATTTAGCACAAACACAACATTTGAATTAGTATATCAGGAAGGATGATGGCAGTAAACTAACTTATAACATACTTAAACATAAATTTAAATTGAATAAAAAAAATATATATATTTAAGTAAAACTAATTGTAATCATAAAACAAAATTTAGAATAGCAGCATTTATCTAAATATATTTCTATAAAGAGAAGACCTAAAATGCTGGGCAGTTGAGTCAGTGCATGAACCCTGCAAACAAAACAACTCGCTAAAATGAGTCTGACTCCCCAAAGCTACTAGAAAGAGAGAGTTTAAAGGGATAGTTCACCCAAAAATGAAAATTATCCCATGATTTACTCACCCTCAAGCCATCCTAGGTGGATATGACTATCTTCTTTCAGATGAAGACAATCATAGATATATTTTAAAAAAAAAATCCTGGATTTTGAAGCCCCAGAAAATCACCAAAAGTTTTAAATATGGATATTTCTCTTACAAAAACCCATTGCTTCGCTTCATAAGGCCTTTATTAACCCCCCAGAGCTGTATGGATTACTTTTGTGACAGTTTTTTTTAAAAATCTGCAAAATTTCGACCCCCATTCACTACCATTAGTGAAACAACATGTTCCTGGGTCAGCATCTTTGTTGATCCTGAAGCAACATTCCAATCAACCAGTCAGATTTAAGAGACAACTTTACAGTTTATGTCAAGTTTAGGCTTACAGGGTTAGGTGCTTCTACATCAATGTTATTCACCTATCATTTCCCTCTGATTTTAAGGGTTAGGTTATGGATAGGGTTAGGTTTAGATGTAGGGATAGGGTTAGGACTAAATTTCCAGACATGAATGTTGCTGCAGGATCAAAAATATATATATATGTTGACCCAGGATGAGACTATAAAAGCAGACCATAGTGAGATGTAGTCCCATTTAGCACCAACCTTTTTTAAGCCAAGTAAAAGCTTTAAAAAAATTTAGAATAAAATGTGAATAAAATGTGAAAATATCTTCAGCTTGTGTTAACCACAGATATTATTTCATGCATTTAAACAAAATCCCATTCCATTTACTTCAGGACGCTGGAACCAGATGTTTTAAAATGCTAACTCCTTTCCGGGTTTTGGCCTACAAAAATGCCTCATCCTTGCAGTACTCTATATGTTTTGGAATAATTATTTTAGAATTAGCAGGCAATTAGAGAGCAACTGTTCAGACAGTGATCTTATTTTACATGGTTTTTTAAATTGTATTTTAGCATTGGTGAATGTTTATTTGAGTCCTGTAAAATCCAGATACTGACAGCGTCTGGACAGATGAACATGTCAGTGTTAGGACTGCAGGCGGCTGCTGATTGGATGCTGCCTCACTGCAGTACATCTGTCTCCAGCTGTGGCCAGTTGGGAACGACTTCTGAGGACATAGGTCAGGAAGACCCAGTCTGCTCTAATTGCACTGTGAGTCTGTCTGAAATTTAAATAGAAGCAGACGGACATGAGATCCTTTTTGATCTTCATTGGTGATGTTATTGCAGAACATTAGCTTTTTCTGCACTTTTTTTTTTTTTTTAACTAGAAATTTAGAGGTGAGAGAATCTGTGATGATACCACAAAATTAGTCCAAACAATATCAACATATCCTGTTTTCTTGCAACTAATTGCACGCAATTATATACAACTCTGAAACTCTGAATAAAAGAGTGTTAATTTATTGAACAGCAGACAGTGAATGAGAGGTGATACGCGGTGATAGCACCTCACGGTGTGGTTGGAAAAGAAACAGCACATTCTAAAATCTCTGCAGTATTCACAGATTCTTTCATCACAGCCTATAGCAGTGTTTAGACTGGCAGTTACATTACTCATATTTAGAGCAGCTTAGAACAACTTCAGTCATTTGCACGCTTATGCAGATTTGTGGTTTGCTAGAATTATGGACTCTTGGCAGCTTTTATGTTAATTATAATGCATCATCATTATCCTGTGTAATTGTTGTCTGTGTGAAAAGTGCGAACGTACATGTTCCATTTCTTCAACTATTTATCTTTTTGGAGCTCTTTTTCTTCATTTTCCGCTTTTATTTATGGATGAGTGTGTCTGTAAAAAGGAAGTAATACCTGGAGGAAGCATTCGGGTTATCATTGCCATCCATCACAATGAAATTTGCAATGAAGAATGTGATTTTAAATGTATGCCATCTTTGCAACATCCTTTAATATAAAATTCAGAACATTTTCTCTAGTGCAAAAAGACCATTAATTGAAACTATTTTACAGGTTTGTGGATGAATGTAACAACACATACTACCTATTAAATGTTCCAAAACATAGCCTGTCCAGTCACTGAGATAATTAGAAGGAAGTTGATACTGTTATTCCTAAACACCAAAAAAACGAACAAAAAGAGGAAAACTGGCTGTGTGTAGCACCTGCAGCTCTGCAGATCTTTCAGAAGTATCCCGATATTAGAAATTAGCTGCTGATCTTTATTTTTAATATTAAGGTTCCTGATCATTTATGTTTGGTAATTTTAACAGTTTGAACAACACACTGACACATTCATTTTACATATGAAGAGGGTATAAAGTGCTGCAGTGAAAAGATTTTTGTAAGCAGAAAATTAGCACCACCCTTGATCACTCGACAAAAAACAAATAGGATTTTTCCATTGGCTTTTGGATTACTGTGTAACCTGAGAATGGGAACTCGTGCTGAACTCTGAATGAGACGCTGCATCCCCATAGCATCACGCCCTCTAGGGGACGCAGCATCTCGTTACCCTTCTCAGGGAACCATGGTTACATGCTTAACCCAAGATGTTCCCTTTTGAATGGGAACTCGCGTCTGCATCCTCTAGAGGGTGCTATGGGGAATGCCTCCAGCATAGGGCCCTCTAGGGGACGCAGCGTCTTGTTCCCCTTCTCAGGGAACCATGGTTACACGCGTAACCTGACACGTTCCCTTTTGAATGGGAACTCGCGCTGCATCCCATAGAGGGCGGTATGGGGGCATAGCACCCTCTAGGGGATGCAATGTCTTGTTCCCCTTCTCAGGGAACCATAGTTACATGTGTAACCTGAGACGTTCTTACATTTTGTTCATAATGATAATCTTGATGATGAACACAACTTGTACTAATTTTGAAATCTAAATACAATCGGAAGAAGTAAAAAGCTAATCGCAAGCTATAAACAAACTACACTGTAGTCACATGACTTCACCATTAAGCTTCCAATAGCTCTTCCAGTCTTTATTTAAAAAAAAAAAAAAAAAAAAAAACAACATTCAAAAGCTAGGCAATCAAAAGCTTTTATAGAAATCACAAGGGTGTATTACTGATGTATTTTATGTCGTAGAATAAAACGTGAACATATCTTGAGCTTGTTAAGACCTTATTTCAGGCATTTAGCCAAAATTCCATTCAAAATTGATTTCAAGAGATTGGAATGAGATGTTATAAAAGGCTAACTCATTTTTGGGTTTTGTTCTATAAAAATATGTCATACCTGCAGCACTCTATTTACATGGAGGTCTTAAAGGCACTGCAAAAATGACCCATTTAATTGTAATAGTCAGAGAAATTATGACTGATTTGAATGTAAAAAAAAAAAAAAAAAAAAAAAAAAAGAAATCTTGACTTATAAGTGAACCTGATGGAAAAAAAAAAAATTAAATAATATTAAAAGCATTAAATGACCCCGTCTAAGTAAATTACTGCTCACTCATTTGGGCACAGTCCTTTAAGAGTAACTCTGGGTTGAGTGCTTTGCTTAAGGCCACAGTGAATACAGGATCTCTTAGTTACTGACTCACATCCTTTTGGTGATGAAACCTACAACCTTTGTATTGGCAGCCCACAGATGGACCATTAGGCTTTCAACAAGATGTGTGTGTGTGTGTGTGTGTGTGTGTGTGTGTGTGTGTGTGTGTGTGTGTGTGTGTGTGTGTGTGTGATTCTGTTCAGGTGAATGTCAAGAAACCTGTCAAGAACATGTTGAGTCTTTTTCAGCATGAAATCAAAAGAAAAATAAGTGCAGTTTAAAGGAAATTAAGGCATGGTTTTAGGCTTATGGATATATTATTTTCAATGACAATTAAGCACTCCATTCTCACCCATTCACATTACTGTAATGGAAATTACATACATACATTCATAAATCCTTAGTTTTCAGATGCATCACACTACAGTAATGACATTGCGGTATTTTTATTTTTTTTTTCACAGTATTGAGGAATTTGCATAATGTTATATTGCAAAAATCTTAAAGGGGACCTATTATGCCCCCGTATACACGATGTAATATAAGTCTCAGGTGTCCCCATAATGTGTCTGTGAAGTTTCGGCTCAAAATACCCTAAATGCCCCTATTTGGGTGGGAGCCAAAACATGCTGTTTTCATTTGTATCTTTAAATGCAAATGAGATGCTGCTCCCCGCCCCCTTTCCAGAAGAGGGCCGTGCCTTTACAGCTTACATGCTTCAGATACTCTGGCAACAACAAAATCGGACAACCTCACACTGCTGAAGAGACTCAAGAAGTAGTAACTTTTAGAATGCAACAGGACATTTCTGAATGGTTAGTTGATTCATTTATGTAATTGTTGTAGAGTTAACTTTATTTAACTTATCGATTAGCATGTAGTGTCATGATCATCTATAAATTGTTGCACAGATGTTGGCAACCAGCATCCCTTGTATTACTGATATGTGTCAATTTACTGGCCTTTTAGCAAATAAACATTCCAGTCTTAGTACAAACCTCTTATCTTTACAGAAAACAGTTTCAATCACCTGACTGTATTGTGCATAATAAATGTGAGAATTTTTGGATTAAAAATAAGGACATAACTCTGTAAATACAACTTGTGAAGTTGGTATTGACTTATCGTTGAGATAGTTGAACTGACCCTCGTTTGCAAAGCAGTCCAGTATAAAATGATTCGGACAAACGTATATGAATTTAGCTAATTACTTGGGCATATTTACTTCATAAATGAAATTCATCCACTGCTTCCTCACTAGCTCATATGCCTGGAGTTTATAGAGACTCTTATATTCATTACTAAAACCAAAAACAGAACAGATATAATGATTATGTAGCTCAGACATTTTATCACTAGCTGCTCTAGCGAGGATATAAACATAGCAGACTGTGTGCAGCTCACTCAGGGGCGGGATCTATGCTAATATGGGGGAAATTATCACCAGTTGTGGATGGGGCTTGCCCTACTGTGACATTACAGTATGGAGACAACTGGAACAGCTCGTTTTGAGAGACTGTTTCTGATTTATTGGGATTATATAATAAAAGAGTGGATGGATTTTTACCATTATATGGTGGTTGTTTACATACACTGTGGACACACATTTATGTTCAAAGACCATATAAATGTTTTGCATAATAGGTCCCCTTTAATGGTTTAAATGTTTTTGAATTTTCTATTTGCAAATTTGAATTCCATTTTTTAATTTCTGATTTTGGTGTGAATTTTGTCTTGGGAATGTTCTGTGGTATTGTGTGTGTGTTTATCTGCTGTGAGTGTTTATACAGATTGTCGTGTGCCAGTGCCACGCCTTTGTTCTGGTGTGCTACAAGGTGATGTGAAGTGGAAATGATGTGTATAAAAGAGGAAATGGAGAGAGGCATTCATGCGCAAAGCAGCCCTGACTTTATAGAGCCCGTTTGGCCTCGTGAAAAGGTCATGCAACTCAACAGCGACATGTGGCGGCGTGTTTGCCTTTGGAAATGTGCATGTTTTAGTGCATTTGTGTAGAAATGTAGATGATGCCTGTCTATCCCTTGATCTATTCTTTGACACAAATACACGCGCACACACACACACAAACACACACACACACACACACACACACAAACTCATGTTGGGTTTCCAAGTTTTATAGGGACTTTCCATAGACATAATGATTTTTATACCTGCCCACCTACCCATGTTTGTTTTTTTTACATTTACAAAAAAAAAACAACAACAACAACAACAACAACAACAACAAAGCATCACTTAGTATGATTTATAAGCAGTTTTCCTCATGGGGAGCAAAAAATTTCCCCACAAGAACAAGGATTTCGGATATTTGCATTTTTCCCCATAATGTAGTGTATACCCGAACCACACACACACACACACCATGCTTCATTATCTATCAGCACAGACATCTTGTCAGAATGAGCAGGATGATGTCTGACTGCTAACATGCTTGAGGAAAGAGATTTCCTCTTTCTGGAAATTAGATGGCAACTCCTGCGCAGCTCACCTGTCAGAGAGAATTATTTGGGTCTCCTTCAAGTGATGCAAATAATGACACCCAAAAACTTATTAGAGCAGTGTGTGTGTATGTATGCGCACACGCAGATGTGCATTTGTGTATGCACCCACATTCGCGTGGGTGCATGTGTGCTTACATGCGCGAGCTTGTGTGTACATGTTGTGTGGCAGTTTGACATCTGCTTTTGAGTTTTGTCTGAGTTCTCCTCTGGGAACTGGCTTTTATTTGAATTTTCAGGCTTTATGAATGAAATTACAGTGCAGAAAATTGGACAGTTTATGACTCACCAGATGTTGTTCTTCACTTTTTGCAAAACTCAGTGACTTGTGACTTATTTGAAGTAAAATTGAATATCAGGTGTTTGCATACACTCTCTAGAAGCACGTCAGGTGCGTGCCGAGGCCCAGGTGTGTTGAAGTGTCATGAGAGAGGTCATGGGTAGTGCCAAACTGCAGGTTATTGGATGCTTTCTGCAGTATAACAGTTTCAATGTGGAAGTTACAGTTTTGGCTAAATGCGCTGCTAAATATTTGTGCATTGCATAAATGTATCTAAAGCCCCATTTTCACTGCAGGAACTGGGGGCTTCAGGGTGGTACTCGGTGAAACCAGGTAGAAACCAGGGTCTAAATAAAGTTCAGGGTAAAAATTCTCTCCTCATAAAGTCCCTGCTCACGAGGTAGTACTTTTTCAAAGTTCATGAACTTTCGGGATGGGACCTGAGCACTGAACATGCTGATTGGTTAGGTTCACGCAGCATTTTGATTGGTTGACTCCACGCAACATTTTATTTCAACCACCATTTTTAAAAGTCTGGTGTGGTGTGTGCAGTAAGAGTTGTTTGCTATTCGAATCAACATTGGAGTTTAAAAATACGACCGAAAGGACCAACAACGAGGTTCAGGCTTTATTAAGCTTATATGGGAGGATGAAATCCAGCGGGAACTGGAAAGTCGCGCACAGTCCTACGTCACCAGACTAATCTTCATGGCACTTTAGACCGCGATGGAAACGCAGGCAGCAACAGGTCTGGGGGGAAAAAAAGTTCCTGGGACAAATCGTTCCAGATAATTTCCATGGAAACAAGGCTTAAGACTCTACACATAAACTGAATATTTACAGATGCCTTTCCATGACAGAGGGTTTTATGTGACCTCCTTGGTTTGCAGCAAACCTATGACCTACTGGTTAGGTTTTGGGTTAATGATACAATCAAATTAAGTGCAGCACTATTTACAAGCTAAGTTAATCCAATGCTAGTTATTTGTGACCTAGTGTGAACTGCAAATTATGCTAAAATTCATAAGACTTGGTACAATATTTTTACAGCATTCCCAGTTGTGTCCTGGTTTGATGTCAGCTCTGAATTGAAGTAACGAATGGTTGGTTCAACCCTTCCATACTGTGCCTCACATCATGGATCAGACCCATGTGCTGTTTGCTGTCTGTATGACACTTTAAGGGATTGATGGGAACATTGGTGGGCTATAATTTGACCCCCACCCCCCAACCCCCAACCCCCCTTGTCCTAACGCTCTCATTTTTCCTCTCCATTTTGCCCATTACGATCTGGTTTCATTATCTCTCTCTCCATGGCTAGTGGAAGCCATTGAAAGGGCACGGCTGAAATGGCACTGGCTACAACAAAGGCAGTGTAAAGAGATGCCTATCAAACCCCCGGCAGGCGGGAGAGACAGACGTGGGCACGACTCCTCATTACGTGTGCTCACACAAGGCTTAAGTAAGGCCGCATGAAAGCTCTCACAGGGTACCAGGTGTCAGTCTGTTTTCTTTTTTCTCCAACAGGACTGACCTCCCCCCTGCTCATAAGCCGGCCCCTCCGCCACCCAAAAAAAAGAGCAGCGACATGAAAGGCGGCCTGACATCTGACGAGATCCAGGTAGGGTGTCTTCCTCTTTAACACACAGTAATGTCTTGAGTCTGCCTCTGAAATCACTACTTTTACAAATTTTAACTTCATAAAGTTTCATCCAGGTTTATAGTGCCTGTGATCCATGATTTGTCCTAATTTAAGTTTCACATGATCAACTAATGCTAATGATAATCTAAAGATACCACAATCTTTTGTAGTGCTTCTACACCACACATCACTTTTGGTCATTTTAGCTCAATTTAAATGGAGCGCTAATTTAAAACAGCTTATTTCCAATTCCACCTGAGAAACTGTCGCAGAGCATTTGTTTGTAAATTCTAATTAAATCTTTTCAACAGCTGCTGAAAAACTGTTGATTTAATCACCTTTAACAAGTCACTTTCATGACTTTATTGAAGAAAATCAATAGATATCACTGTATCATACAACATCAGGTATCAAATGTTGTTGCACAAGCACCCCAGCAACAGCAGTGAGCATGTTGAAATGATTGCGAAGCTATGTTGGATCCAGCTAGATGAACTTGAACGAATGATGACCATTATGCCAAGATGATCTCATGCTGTTATACAGTCCAAAGGCAATGTGAGATGTAATTAGGGAATCCAGGGCAGCTATTTAACATTTTCCAGTCTGTAGTAATAAATTCTATCTAGTTTCCAGTGCTGCTTTTATTTGTAAAATGTATGACAATTTTTTATACCAATTTTTCCCTTTTTAACTATGGTGGCCGAGAGAGCTCAAGGTGCTGCAGCTGAAGAAAACACATGGAAATAGAAAAAAACACCAGCAAATTAAGAAAACATCTTTATCAGTTTGTGCTGCAAATACACACAATGCAACCAAATACAGAAATGCGCCTGCAAATACTCACAATGCAACCAAATACAGAAACGCGCTGCAGTTACTCACAAAACAACCAAAATGCGCTGCAAATACCAACAACGCAACCACATACAGAAACACACTACAAATACTCACAATGCAACCAAATACAGAAACGTGCTGCAGTCACTCACAAAACAACCAAAACGCGCTGCAAATACCAACAACGCAACCAAATACAGAAATGCGCTGTAAATACTCACAACACAACCAAATACAGATGCGCTGCAATTACTCTCAACGCAACCAAATACAGAAACGCACTGCAAATACTCACAATGCAACCAAATACAGAAACACGCTGCAGTTACTCACAACGCAACCAAAACGTGCTGCAAATACAACAATGCAAACAAATACAGAAATGCGCTGCAAATACACACAATGCAACTGAATACAGAAACGCACTGCAAATACTCACAACGTAACCAAATACAGAAACGCACTGCAAATACTCCCAACGCAACCAAATACAGAAACGTGCTGCAGTCACTCACAAAACAACCAAAACGTGCTGCAAATACCAACAACGCAACCAAATACAGAAATGCGCCGTAAATACTCACAACACAACCAAATACAGATGCGCTGCAATTACTCTCAATGCAACCAAATACAGAAACGCACTGCAAATACTCACAATGCAACCAAATACAGAAACACGCTGCAGTTACTCACAACGCAACCAAAACGTGCTGCAAATACAACAATGCAAACAAATACAGAAATGAGCTGCAAATACACACAACGCAACTGAATACAGAAATGCACTGCAAATACTCACAATGTAACCAAATACAGAAACGCACTGCAAATACTCCCAATGCAACCAAATACAGAAACGCGCTGCAGTTACTCACAAAACAACCAAAATGCGCTGCAAATACCAACAACGCAACCACATACAGAAACACACTACAAATACTCACAATGCAACCAAATACAGAAACGTGCTGCAGTCACTCACAAAACAACCAAAACGCGCTGCAAATACCAACAACGCAACCAAATACAGAAATGCGCTGTAAATACTCACAACACAACCAAATACAGATGCGCTGCAATTACTCTCAACGCAACCAAATACAGAAACGCACTGCAAATACTCACAATGCAACCAAATACAGAAACACGCTGCAGTTACTCACAACGCAACCAAAACGTGCTGCAAATACAACAATGCAAACAAATACAGAAATGCGCTGCAAATACACACAATGCAACTGAATACAGAAACGCACTGCAAATACTCACAACGTAACCAAATACAGAAACGCACTGCAAATACTCCCAACGCAACCAAATACAGAAACGTGCTGCAGTCACTCACAAAACAACCAAAACGTGCTGCAAATACCAACAACGCAACCAAATACAGAAATGCGCCGTAAATACTCACAACACAACCAAATACAGATGCGCTGCAATTACTCTCAATGCAACCAAATACAGAAACGCACTGCAAATACTCACAATGCAACCAAATACAGAAACACGCTGCAGTTACTCACAACGCAACCAAAACGTGCTGCAAATACAACAATGCAAACAAATACAGAAATGAGCTGCAAATACACACAACGCAACTGAATACAGAAATGCACTGCAAATACTCACAATGTAACCAAATACAGAAACGCACTGCAAATACTCCCAATGCAACCAAATACAGAAACGCGCTGCAAATGCTCACAACGCAACCAAATAAAGAAACGCGCTGCAAATACTTACAACGCAACCAAATACAGAAACGCACTGCAAATACTCACAACATAACCAAATACAGAATGGCATTGCAAATACTTACAATGCAACCAAATACAGAAACGTGCTGCAAATACTCACAACGCAACCAAATAAAGAAACGCGCTGCAAATACTTACAACGCAACCATAAAAAGGAACATGCTACAAATACTCACAACACAACTGAATACAGAAACACACTGCAAATACTCACAACACAAACAAATTCAGAGATGCATTGCAATTACTCACAATGCAAGCAAATACAGAAACATGCTGCAAATACTCACAACGCAACCAAAAACAGGGACAAGCTGCAAATACTCACAGCACAACTGAATACAGAAACATGCTGCAAATACTCACAACACAACCAAATTCAGAGACGCGTTGCAGTTACTCACAACGCAACCGAATACAGAAACGCGCTGCAAATACTTTCAACGCAATTAAATACAGAAACGCACTGCAAATACACAAAATGCAACCAAATACAGAGATGCGCTGCAATTGCTCACAACGCAACCAAATACAGGAACATGCTGCAAATACTCACAATGCAACTGAATACAGAAATACGCTGCAAATACTCATAACACAACCAAATTCAGAGACGTGTTGCAATTACTCACAACACAACCAAATACAGAAATGCGCTGCAATTACTCACAACGCAACCAAATACAGAAACGTGCTGCAAATACTCATAACGCAACCAAATAGCTTCAAAAAGCTTACGCTGTATGTCCTACCCCTTCCCTATTCTACTTACGGAAAAAATGGAACTGACGCTGCATTCGTTCCTTAAGTTGAATAGGGAAAGCGTAGGACATACAGCGTAAGCTTTTTGAAGAATACGAAAGTGTGGTTTTTGCGGAACCACTTGGAAGGCGATCATTTGCTAATATAAAGCATATACATTTACATTTTTTTCGAAAATGACTGATCGTTGCGCTAAATAAGACACTTATTCCTCGTCTGGTATTGTTTAAAGCCCTCTGAAGCTACACTGAAACTGTAATTTTGACCTTTAACCGTTTGGAGACCATTGAAGTCCATTATAAGGAGAATAATCCTGGAATGTTTTCATCATAAACCTTAATTTCTTTTCGACTGAAGAAAGAAAGACATGAACATGATTACTCAATTGTTTGGAAAATTTTATTTGAAAGTGAACTAATCTTTTAATTTGCTGGTGTTTTCTTCAGATACAGTACGTTGAGCACTCTTGGCCACCGTATTTTACATATTTGTGCCAAATAAAGACAACGGTAACACTAAAATAAAGCTCTGTTAGCTAACATTATTTAACTACATTTAACATGAACTAAGAATGAAAATGACTTCTAAATCATTTATTAATCTCATTTAATGCTATTTTCAACTTTTACTAATTTTACATTATTAAATCAAAAGTTGTATTATGTTTATAATATTTAATGGACCTGAGCTAACATGAACTAACAATTAACAGTTGTATTTTTATTGACTAATGTTAATGCTTAAGATTAATAAATACTGTAACACATGTATTGCGCATTATAAAATAAAATCACCATGAAATCAAAATTGACAGTTCTTTTTTTTATGGAATATCACATACATGATTTATCCATCTTCTTGGTTATACGAACGTTAAGGAAACATTTCATTTTATCATTCTGCAATCATTATGGGAACGCTACTTTTGAATGTTCTCTGAACAGTAACAAAAGTAGTAACATTTACACAAACTAAAATGTTTCAGAAAAGAAAAACATTCAATGAACGATGTATAAATAACTTTTCCGTACTAACATTTTGTGATTAATGACCCGATAGCTTTGAATAAACGTTAACCAAAGTTCTGAGAACGTTCCCTGTTAGCTGGGTTATTGTAAAGTGTTACCCACACATCTACACTCCTACAACAGTTATTTTGACATTTAACAAGCAGCTTAGCTAATTTTGCTGTAAATGACATTAATAAGCACCACACAAATCCGCTTTAATTTGTGAGATTACAAATGTTGACATTCCTCAGACCGTGTGAGGTTCTGTGCGGATGTCCGATACTGTAATTAGCATTCATGACACATCAGCAGGTGCATTAGCATTTGTCTTCGACTATGTACTCGAAATGAGGTACGTTGTCCTTGGTGGACAATGCTAATTTCTAATGAAGATCAACTTCCCGAAATCGATAGAGTATTTTGAAGGTCACAGCGGTTCTACTAAATCTTCACATCCTTTCTGAACACATATGGAAACTGAATTTCCCTCCAGGTCTTCTGAGACATTTGGCTTTAGCTATGCCTTTTTGAAAGCGCAGAATCCATGCAAGTGCATAGAATTGTAAAAACCTGACAGTAAACATGTTCAGACAGTGATAGCGTCTCCCTGATCTGAAAGCACACAGGATGGAAGAGATTACAGGCAAGTTGCATTTATAAACTGCAGGTGTCTTGGCTTCCTCTTTCCTCCTGTACAAATATCCATCTGTGGCAAAAGGAGAAAAATAGAAAACAACTTTGTTTGAGTTTGTTTATGTGTTTGTTATGCTTTTTTGAGTGTTGAAGGAGTCATAGATTTATTTGAGTCATGCTGGCTTGGGTGTCTGACCTGCATGAATCGGTAAGTGTGCGTTTTATCTGGTGCCCCGCTCAGATCTCATAAATGTTTGTTTCATGTAAGTTTCAATAAGATCAGGCCTTCTGTGGTAGATGGCAGGGTGTGTCGGAGAAGGGAAGACCTTTGGTGTAAACAAAGGACTGTTACCCTCACAGTCTGTGTTGCTAGGAAACTGCTTACAACAGACCTCTATAGAAAGTTGAGTGTGCATACATACCCACTACTAAACCTCTTCCCTTGTTATTATCACCCCTGTGTGTGCTTCAATTACATGGCATACACATCGTCAACAAATCTCATGGAACCACGTGTGTGCCCTTGAACTTGAAAAATGCTTCAGAGAAATACAAGTGGCTGCTTTAAAGTCAACATGAAAATCAAAGTGGGCCCAGTTTATTTTTTAATGCAGATCCCCAAGGCCTGTCTCACAAAGCAGATTTTAAATGGCTGTTGGGTTTGAGTCTAGCTTAGGTCCGGTTACTACACCTGGTATTAAGATGTGTTTTGGATGATCGGATCACAAGTAGACGAGGGAAACACATTCCTGTTTACCCCTGGTGTTTTAATCCGTCTCTTCTGTCCACTTTCGGCCACTTCTGTCCTGATTTCTTCGAAGGGCTTTTGCAAATCTTTCGATCTAATGGAGGAAATACAGTAAGCTACTGCAATTTACATATGAATGTGAAAGGAGTTGACGGAAAAACATACGGAGAGCAGCAGCTTACGTTTCTGCTCTGAGATCTGCAAGACCATAGGGAACGCAGTGAGTGCATGATAGAAATCAGGAATGGTGAGAGAACATTGTGCTTGGTACATTTTTCAAATCAAATTTGGGACTTCAGCCAGCAAAGTTTAAATCCTGTTTGGCTAGCACGCTTCCCATTATGTTTATGCATTATGTCAGTAGACGGAAATTAGGTGGTCTTTTGTGCTGTTCGAATGCATTTGACTGCATGAGTGTTTACACTACCAAAACAATCCAGTCGAATGCGTTTTCGACAACCTCTGGAAGTGGTCGAAAGTGGACAAGCTCAAAATGATTTAGACCCAGTTTACACTTGTATTTAGCACAATCCACTTTTGATCTGATCGACCAAAATGCATCTTAATACCAGGTGTAAACAGGGCCTTAGATCAATGGACTTTTATTTTTTTAACTGGTCTTCATCAACGTAGTAACTTATACTACAAGTCTAGCAGGTTCTGTTCTAGGTTAGAGATTGCAAAACAAATAGACCAATCAGCTGTGAGCAAAGTGATATACATATGTCACTCCCCCTCTATCCCCCTGTATTAATTATATTACACAATTTGCTTTGTATTTTTTTCTTTATTTATTTATTTGCAAGTCGCATACTTCCATGAGCAATTATGTTGACAAATGAATTGTCAGTTAATACTAGGACTTTAAATTTAATATAAATTCAATATACTGTTCAAAAGTTTGGGGTTAGCCAATTTTTTTTAATGTTTCTTAATGAAGTCTCTTGTGTTCACCAAAGCTGCATTTATTTTATTAAAATACTGTAAAAACAATAATATTGTAAAATAATATTACAGTTTAAAATAACTGTGTTCTATTTTAATATTTAAACATTTTCAGCAGCCATTACTCCAGTCTTCAGTGTCACATGATACTATCATTGTTGAAATTGGTTGTGCTGCTTAATATTTTTGTGGAAACATCAATACATTTTTTTCAGGATTCTTTGATGAAATTTTACATTTTAAAAGAACAGCATTTATTTTGTAGCATTCTAAATGCATTTATTGTCACTTTCAATTAATGTGTCTTTGTTCAGTAAAAGTATTTAAAAAACTGACTTGACCCCCAACTTTTCAATAGTGTGTAAGATAATATAAAAGCTTTAGAATTAATACATAAAAAGTGGTCCCACATTATATCAGGTGTCTTCAACTACTATGTACCAACATTTAAATTAATCAATTAAATTAAATTAATTTGATACAATGCACTAATTGTGTACATATATGCCTTTATGTTGTAATTGTACTTATATTTTAAAAAATACCTGCATGTAATTACAGCTGTAATTAATTTATGTAATTACATCTATAATTACACTGTTGACCTTCCCTTTCACCTTAACCCACCCTTAAACCTAACCATACCACCAAACCTGTCCTTAACCTTACCCGTATTCCACCTCAATAGAAGAAAAAGTGTTTTACAATACATCATGAACACAATAAGTACACTGTACTTATTTTTTATGTAAGTACATAGTAGTTAAGTTTCAAAGTTCAAGTTTTTTAACTCGGACCTGGGAATTTGCATCAAGTGAAGATGTGTCACCAATAGAAGATTGATAAGCCATGGCTTGACCTCTTGGCTAAATTAAAAGAATACACATTTTTGCAGTTAAGTGGAGTAGATACCCAAAGAAATTCCGTGACCACGGCTTTAATCTCTGAGTTGGTCGAAAGCGTTTTTATTGTGAGACTGCTGAATGTGATCTAAACAGGGTTTTGTGTTTACTTGGGTTTGTCAACTTCAAACACCTTAACTCGCTTTGTAAGACAGGCATCTTGACAGGTCTTATCGTGTATAATTCATCACTGCATGTTATCCCAAAGAAGAACAATATTTGTCTTGCTGTGCCTCTTAAGCGACTTTTGTTTTTGGCTGACATCACACATTCCTTTTTCTTTTCCAGCATCCCCACTCTAATCACCTGGCATGTAACACACAAGATCAGTCAGTTCTTGATAAATATAATCATATACTGCCCTACTTGTTTTGTTGTTGTTGTTGTTTTCTTGTTGAAATATCTTATTTCACTTGGAAATGCTTCACATTGATGAGTATATGAAACAGCTGGCTGGCTGGTAACATTTTTATGAATTCTAACAATGCAATGTTGTGAGAACATGAACTTGAACAAATGTAAATGACACTCAGGACAGTTTACAGGACAGTTTATAGGCCAGTACTGCATCATCACAAAAGTTTAAGCCCTGCCAAATAAAATATTCAAGCACAAGAAGACGCACAAGGGAACTCAGTTCATTTCTCATGAGCTGTGGGAAGTTTTCTATGCACAAACATCTAAAGCACGCACCCAGAAAGCTATGTCTCAGACAGTGCACAAATACTGAATTGAGTTCTCTTTCACGTCTTCTTGCACTCGAAAGAACAAATTCACACAAAATTATCCTAGTAAACATTGTCGGTTATGGACAGTAGTTTTATGAAAGAAAATAGTAGTAGCAGTAGTTTTATGAAAGAAAATTGTGAATTTTCACTGGTATCTAAAACGTTGGTGTCATAACTGCCTGCTTTTGCAAAAAATGACCAGTAAAAAAATATATATTTATGGCTGGTAAATTTTCTTAAAGGATTAGTTCACTTTGAAATGAAAATTACTCAAAGCTTTACTCACCCTCAAGCCATCCTAGGTATATAACTTTCATCAATCCGGTGGACACAATCGGAGTTATATTATAGGTCCTGTTTTTCGTGGTTTTTGAAGCTTTGATTGTGTTTATAGTGTGCAATATAACATGTGTTCATGTTTCGCGTGTAAAAAAACAGTATTTTTCACATAATTTACTTATCTGTATACCGCTGTTTCCACTGTCATAAAAACGGGCTGATGACTTCCTTGTTCTATGAAGTCCCTCCTTCAGAAATACGTAACGAGTTCTGATTGTGCCAGTTTATTCCCAGTTCATACTTCATTCTATGACAATCATTTATTTTGATAATATATGCCAAAGCTTGCCTATTTCTCCCCCCAAATTTTATTCAGACTCATTTATTCAAATTGTGTAAGTGAAATGACACGTGAAAGACTTTTTTATGTATAATAATAATTTACATTGTTTTATACGCTTTTCATAGCACAAACTGATTTATTACATGAAACAGTCCAACAATAGCTGCGTCGTCTACGGACACAAAGGCAGTTTTTCCACCTTTTGACCACAAGATGTCGTTAGCGTGCACTATGTTGAAAAGCTTCGAGTAATGAACCTTTTTACTATACACTTGAGGGGAAAGCCTCGGTGCTTCACAAAGCTTCATTTCGCCATCACTACATAAATTGTAACCATTGACCTCTAAGTACAGCATCCCTGGGAAGGCCAAACAAAGGTGATTGGACTGCGGGATGAAAATAACAGCGTTTCGACGACATGGCGACAAACGCAACTCTTGCTCTTCTCCGTGGGAGCGCAACAAGACCACGCGCCCGTTTTTTGTGTATTCCTGTGGGCGGAGGTTAGTCAAAAAACTGTTTTAGTGATGTCATTAAAGAAGGAAGTAGAGGGATGTAGTCCAAACTGGCCGTTCGATGTAGGCGACTTCTGTTAAATAAAATATCTCGCTTGGCATTGAACTTTGAGCTTTAAAATTTTACAGATTTTATTTATACTCTAACAACAACATTATACACTAACTAAAGTTTGAAACATGGGATCACGAAAGAACGGGACCTTTAATAAATATCCTGACGCGTCCAAGCTTTATAATGGCAGTGAACGGGACCAACGAGTATGAAGCTCAAGAAAGTGCATCCATCCATCCATTATAAATGTACTCCACACAGCTCTGGGGGGTTAATAAAGGCCTTCTGAAATGAAGCGATGCATTTGTGTAAGAAAAATATCCACATTTAACAAGTTATAAAGTAAAATATCTAGCTTCCACCAGACCACCTTCTGTAGTCAACAACAAACAAATCGCTTCACTTCAGAAGGCCTTTATTAACCCCCCGGAGCTGTGTGGAGTACATTTATAATGAATGGATGGATGCACTTTCTTGAGCTTCATACTCGTTGATCCCGTTCACTGCCATTATTAAGCCTGGATGCGTCAAGATATTTATTAATATAACTCTGATTGTGTTCATCAGATTGATGAAAGTCATATACCTAGGATGGCTTGAGGGTGAGTAAATCTTGGGGTAATTTTCATTTTAAAGTGAACTAATGCTTTAAGGCACCGGCCATTGGCAGGTGTGGCAAAAAGTTAGTTTTAGGTCCTGCTTATCCACAACTTCCATGGTTCAACAGGAAATTCTTCAACACAGGAAAGAAAACTCCATTTGTCAAGCCACTTGATGGGGTCTTTGAAAGTGACTGTGCTTTAGTAGGCGACATACACACATGGCCCTGAATAATTATGCAAGAAGTCTCTTGTACTGTTAAATTTAGGTCAGGACAGAAGCACCTGAAGCTGACCAAGAGGATCCTGTACCTGCACCAATACGATAAGCAGCATGTACATGAAAGGCCACTAAAAGCCTGACTGACACTGTTCCCGTGTTACTTTTAGGTAATGAGGGAACCTGCGAGAGCCTCCATAGCGTTCTTCTCCCTCCCCATTCTCAGCACGGCCCCAGGGAAGAGATAACAAGAAACAAAATAGTTGGCTGCCGTAACAAAGAGGCAGCAAAGCCTTTTATTCTTCCTATAAATTGAATTTTTCCACTGTCTCAGAAATCTTCCGTAAAGCTAAAGTCCTCTTTACAGTGAATAGATATCCCTCAGAAATGTGACATAGGCAGGCGGCGATTGTTGTGAATCTTTACTCAAAGGCCATCTTTGCTGGAGGATTATCCCACATTTAAGCATTTCAATTCAGTCACATCAAACCACTAAAACAGCCCTCCGAGCCAAACAACCACCCGGCTGCACATATAAGCGGCTTCGTCTTTTGTTTTGTTTTTTTGTTGTTGCTGTTTTCTCTCGTCTGACGCTCTTTGATTCGTAAGAAAATACGAAAAGTCTTGCTGCTATCGCTTTATTGTTCTCTCTCCTTTCTTTCAAAGACAGTTGCAATTTCAAGCATCTCCAGACGTTTTATTTAGGTCTTGGAAAAGACTTTCCGCTTTAGTACTTAAGGGTTGAAAAACTATCCCATTCCAAACTTCTAAACACATTGCACTTGCTGCCAGTGAAGCGGCAAGCATAGGAAGAGCTTCATGAGAAGCACACTGTAAGCCTAATGAAAATTGCTCTGAAAACAATGACGCCGAGGTCTTTGCTGAGCTCGTTGGATGGGTTTGGGCATCGTTTTTCCTGTCTAGCAGTTAGTTGGAAGAGGTTTTGCACACCCCATTAAACATGACAGAATGAAAGCGCTCTCTGCTGTGTTCATCTTCATAGACAAGAGAGCGTATGTTGTCTACAACAGTTGTTAGGTGGCTGTTCTCTTGTGCCGTGGGCGAAAGATGATCCCGTCGTTATTTTTGCCACCCTACGCATCTTGTATAACACAGCATATCCCTTTTTCATGTTTTTGCATCCTCAAGTCTATATTGTTAAATTCTCTCTGGACCCCTATAGAAACTTTGGGTGTGAAATATTTCCAAAACTTACATGAAAAACATGTTTGTGTGCATGTTTGAGACACTTTCTGTCAAAGCTCTTTTATCCCCATGTTTTATTTTTGTTTCTGATATGAAGAGATCAGCAGGTGGCCAACTCTTTGAATGAAGCTCAGCAGAAAAACAGACTGATGTTATAAATGGCTCTGTGAATTCACAGGCATACAGACGCAACATTAACAGTCTGTAGACTTAATTCTCTTTGATCAAATGGAAGTAGCTTAATCAAAAGAGGCATTACCAGTTCCAGCCTTTAATAAAAAAAAAAAAAAAAAAAGATGTCTATGAAGATGATCAATAAGATATTTATTTCTTTTATTTATTTTCTTTTATTTATTTATATATTTTAAAGCATTTTATTAATACGGAAGAGGATTAGGGCCAAGCAATAATAAAAAAAATAAAACCATCTTGAGATTAAAGTTGTTAAATTTCGAGAAAAAACTCGTTAAATTTTGAGGAAAAATTCAAAATAAAATGTTGAGAATAAACTCATTAAATTACGAGAAAAAACTTGTTAAATTTCAAGAAAAAAGTCGAGATAAAATGTTGAGAATAAACTCGTTAAATTACGAGAAAAAAACTCGTTAAATTATGAGAACAAATTCGTAATTTAACGTAATTCGTAATTTTTCCCATATTTTAACGACTTTTTTCTCGTAATTTAATGACTTTATTCTCAACATTTTATCTTGACTTTTTTCTCATAATTTAATGAGTTTTTTTCTCATAATTTAACGAATTTGTTCTCGTAATTTAACGACTTTTTTTTCGTAATTTAATGACTTTATTCTCAACATTTTATCTTGACTTTTTTTCTCGAAATTTAACAACTTTAATCTCGAGATGGTTTTATTTTTTATTATTGCTTGGCCCTAAACCTCTTCCGTATATTAAAGTCCCCCTGTGGTGAAAATTAATGTTCACTTTCAGTGCCCAGAAAGGTACTAAAAACATATTTAAAAGATGTGGCTACAGTGGTTCAACCTTAATGTTATGAAGTGACAAGAATACTTTTTGTGCACCAAAAAAAATAAAAATAAATAAATAAATAAATAAATAAAAATAATGACTTAATTCAACAATATCTATGGGCGATTTCAAAACACTGCTGCATGAAGCGTCGAAGCTTTACAAATCGCCCCCCAGTGGTCAACCAGTGAAATTTCAAAATGTTTTGAAACACTTACGTCGTAACGAAGCCTCGTTTACTGGAATCACGTGACTTTGTCAGTTTGAAACACGCTCCAAACTGCTGATTCAAAACAAAAGATTTGTAAAGCTTCAAAGCTTCATGAAGCAGTGTTTTGAAATCACCCATCACTAAATATTGTTGAATAAAGTCATTATTTAGCTTTTTTTGGTGCACAAAAAGTATTCTCGTCGCTTCATAACATTAAGGTTGAACCACTGTAGTCACATGTACTGTTTTAAATATGTTTTTAGTACCATTCTGAACACTGAAAGTGGAAATTAACATGCTGTCAATAGAGGCCTCACTGGGCCATCGAATTTTATAAAAAAATATCTTAATTTGTGTTCCGATGATGAACGAAGGTCTTACGGGTGTGAAACGACATGAGGGTGAGTAATTAATGGTGAACTAACCCTTTAAATGAAGCAAGTGTGTAGAGTTAAATTCAAGCTATTTTAAGGCATGACATATTAAAAAAAAAAAAAAAAAAAAAAAAAAAAAAAATGTTTAAATATGTAATTTTGATTATCAAGGGTGAGTTTTAAGGAATAACATTTTTGACTACAGGGGGACTTATATTTATTTTATTCATTTAATACTGTTTACTACTACTATTGCTAATAATAATAATAATAATAATAATAATATTCATTTGAACAATCTAAAATCATATTGTGGCCCCTTTAGAAGTGGGTCCTGGCCCCCATGTTGAAAACCACTGCCATACCAAGTACTTGGATTCCACAGTGACTGTACAATTCACATAATTGGCCTATTCACACAAAAAGTGTATTTTTGGTGTGACAACATTTCATAGCAAAGTAATGGATCCATGGGCCTCTTCACACTGAGGGTAAACATTTGAATTGTGATCAAAAAGCGTTTCACAGCCTAGGTTTTATGTTTTAGCTTATATGTTCAGAGCCATTGATCTCCAGGTAAAAGAAACAAACAGTCCAGGAAGATATCCATTACGTTTTATATTGTATTTTCTGTAACCTATTTTGTCATAAGTCATTTTTTTCAAGTAAAGAATAATGTACAGCTAGTCATTTTCCCAAAATAGCATTGCCATCTTGACACGGTTACTATCCAGATGCTAAATTTTATGTGAGAAAAAAAAAAAAAAAAAAAAAAGACAGAGAGACCACAGAGTGATACAAGAAACATACTAATACAACTATACAGGAAATAGCAGCCAATATTACTGTCAACATATTAATGTTCTTGTATACAAATAACTGATGATAGAATGGCATGACTGACCAGTCAGAACTGAATTTCCGTGAGAGCTGTGCAATGCAATAAATGAAAAAGTGGATTGCATTTCACGTTCACTCGAGTAAGAAAAAAAATTCAGAAACTCATTTGCAATTTGTGCCATTTTGACGCATCGATGTTGCGAATAGGCCTTACAAAATTGCTGCGTGTTGAAGTGTTTGTTTGGTTCTTTGTACAGAGAATGCAGACATGTAGGCAGACAGAATAACACAGTTCCTTAGGCGGCTACCACTAGTCTGAATGTCGTCTTTATCTCAGGTTTTGTTGCCTTTGAAGGTTGTTCATCTGGACAAGGAGGATGAGATACAGAAGATTCCTCTCCAGCCCCCCTACTATGACATGGCACAGTCTGAGTCCACTGCATTCACCGATAAGCCGGTGAGTAGCGCTGCTAAACTCATTGCCGTTTTGTCCCTTCTCTTGCTTTGGTTCAAAACAGGCCTCTGATGTCCAGCTGTTAGGGAACACATCTTCTTATGCATGTTGCACAAGATGAATTGCTTTCAGAAAGATGTTTAGATTAAAAGAGGAATCCAAAGGGGACTTATTTTCTGGCTTGTGTTGTGTGAGCTGGGGACAGATGACGAGGGTCTGTAATTCAGCTGGCTCCCGCAGAAGGTTTGGGGTTTCTCACATGTGCGAGGGAATCCGTTGCAGGCACAAAGCATTCACATCTTGGCTCTGTTCCAAGATGTAGTGAGCTGCCTTCTTTCATACTGCCTCCATAGGCAGTTGTCTTCAAAGGTAGCATCCTAGCTGAAATGAAACCTAACAAGTGACAGAATGGGAACAATCTGCATAGACAGTATGGAGCCATCATACATGCAGCGCTCCTCATGTGAAGTCCACAGAAGACTGAACTCTGCTGAAAAAAGTTTTCTGGTCTTAGCTGGTTTGAAATGATGGATCCCAGCTAAGACAAGCAAACCAGCTTAGTATTAGCATGTTGCTAAGCTAACAGTACAACACTCAAATACATGTAAAAATACTTATAAATAATAACAAAAAATAAACGGTGCATTTTTGGATGTATATTTGACATTGTTACAATGCATTATGGGATTTTCTTCTCTGCAAAGAACACAAAATGCTAGGGGTGGGTGATATACTGGTAGAAATGTGTGGATCGGTAGGGATTTTGGATTATTCTCTCTATCGCAGTTATGCTTACATGAAATTGCTGCTCTTTCACTAAAGTTCATCATTTGCAAGCATTTTTTAAGCCTTGCCAGTTTAAACGTTCATGTGATTTTAAGTCAACACGGCACAAAAGAGAACTCGGTTCGGTACTCACATGCTGTCTGAGAGACATACATTTAATAGCTTTAATAAAAATCCATGCAGGGTACAACGGGGCTAAAGG
Organism: Ancherythroculter nigrocauda; assembly: GCA_036281575.1. Taxonomy (NCBI): domain Eukaryota; kingdom Metazoa; phylum Chordata; class Actinopteri; order Cypriniformes; family Xenocyprididae; genus Ancherythroculter; species Ancherythroculter nigrocauda. The sequence continues at coordinate 42,386,515 of VTFQ01000005.1, forward strand.
CACCCCAGGGTAAAAAGCGCCTTTGATTTTATTTTCCTCTAAACCAGCGGTTCCCAAACTGGAGTGTGTGCACCCCTAGGGCCCTAGGCATTTCATTTTACAAGCGCATCTGCATCAGATTAGCCCCGCCCTTTTCATGTTTGGCTCTAAGTGATCATTCATTCATTTATTTTGGACACCTGGTTAAAACCTGACACTTTAAAGAAATCAAGGGACAGTGAGCCATCTACATCGGCATCATCTGTGGAGGTGTACACCGACCACGGTGGTGAATATATGGAGAAACCTGATCGAATGGACTCAGAGAATAATGAACGGAGTGAAGAGGTGGGAACAGAGAAACGTAACAGAGATGTACCTGTCAAGAGAAATAGGCCTACATTAGAGAGTGAGAAAATGTCAAGTAAGAAACGCAAATACTGTGACAGTTACGTTGGTTTCGTGTTTACATGGATTGGTGATGCAGAAAGTCCGAACCCGCAATGTGTAGTCTGTGGAGAAGTTTTAGCTAATAGCAGTCTCAAGGGGACATTCAAAACGCATGAAAAACGCTTAATGTGGCTTACTAAGACAGTGATTTTAACCGACCAAACTCACTTAATATCATACTAATAAAATATACTATATGCAAAAAATCAGATGAGCCCAGAATATGATCTTAACATGTTTAACCCTCTGGAGTCTGAGGCTGATTTGGGGCTTGGAGAAGTTTTGACATGCCCTGACATTTGTGCTTTTTTCAGTTGTTCATAAACATATAAATGACAAAAGTGTCATTACACTGTATTCAGCACAAACTAGGCTACCATAATGTGTGAGGAACATGTATGTACATGTTTGTATTTTTGAAGGAATAATGTTTATGCGTGGTTATTGACAAAACAAAAAACTTAAGTCACTGAAATAAGGCCAAAAAAAGTATATTAAATCTGTGTTCACAAGACTTCTGGGTATTGGAGGTTGTAGACTAGAGTTTTTGCTTCAGAATTATGTAAAAATTATGCTGCCTACTCCTTCATATAAAACAATATATTGATTTAGTTTTTGTAAGACACGTTTTGTCAAGAAACACAGTATGCATGGAGGCGTGAATCTGCATGAATAATGGGCCATTTACACCTGAGAAGACAAGAGAATCACATAATAATGACCTGAAATGACTTGCATATTAATGAGGCCTTTCAGTCAGGTAGGCTGTGAAAAAAAACCTCTGTAATAATGTCTCAGCTCATTATAAACAGCAATACTGTGAAATATTATTACAATTTAAAATAATGGTATTCTATTATATTCTTTAAAATATAATGTATTTCTGTGATGCAAAGTGTCTGAACAATTATGTTACCTCTATGGCATTTCATATAGGCTTTTAGCTTAAAAGCATGCACATTTGGAGAAATATTGATGGATTCTTATATATTTATGTCAATTTTCTATACTGAGAAGTAATATTTATTGTCATCACTATGAGTGCTGGATACTGTGTTTTCAATTCATACTTGCAGCCGGAGGGCGCTCTGTACACCTTTAGGCCACAAATTCATATAAAGAAGAAAAGGAACTAGGAACTAACGGCATGTCTTCTAGAGATCGCTAACCATGGCTTTAACATCCAAATAAACACTTTTCAAGACAATAAATACACAATTGAGACGATGCATACAAGTATTGCCTCTGAATTTGCGTCTGAATAGCGCTGGCTCCGTGGGCGTGGCCGCATTAGCGGGTAATGAGCTGAATCTCGGACTTCTGACATGGCTCTCTTTTCATACAGATTACATAAACACAGAATGTTTGTTTTCGATTTGACTTGCACGATTTAAAACCTGACATTTCAATGTTTCTTTAGACATAAGTGTCATTATTTTTGTCATTAGTATTCATAAGTTACAGTTCTTTTTCTGAGAACTATCAGATTGGACTTCGTTCAGAGGGAGACGAGAGATCACGCATCATGTTAGTTTTCTTTATTTTACAAAAAGCACAACATTGTGTTTTTACTCTGAGTGCACACAAATAAAATAAGACATTCTATAGTTTCAATTGATATATTACTTATGTCTCTATGACAAGAAATGACGGAGTATTTTAAGTCTGTTTTGCTGCAATGTGAAAAAAATCCTGCAAAACGTGCCGGCGCGTTTTCGGACCTCAGGGAGTTAATAACATGTTAAGCCTTTTCCTCCCATAACCGTTATAAGAAAAGGCTTAACATGACTTAATGTACTTTTGTTCATACAACTAAATTGTTATTTACAAATTACTCAATTTAGTTGCGTGGAACCACTTGACACTTCTTTTTTAAGTAAATCCAACAATTCATTTTTTTTTTAGTGAAGCAACTGTATTTTTTTTTTTAAATTTATAACTGAAATGTTGATGTTTTCTAATTTACAGTGAATATTTGTATTTAGTTATTGCTATTAAAAATGTGATGTTTAACCGAAGTAAGGTGTTGGGGGTGCTTGACAGGTTTCAAACATTAGAAAGGGGTGTGTGTTGCAAAAAGTTTGGGAAGCACTGCTCTAAACCACTAGATGTCACAAAAACTTTCTGCAGCACTTTCCAAAACATCCGCTTTTCAAGGTGAATGCGGAAATTTGGCTGATTCTTGACAGGGGCAGCAGCTCAAAGTTGATTCTGTGCTAATTTGATCTAATTAGCACATGAGAATCACTAAAATTATTAAATTATTTTGAGACAAATGTCTTGGTAATGATTTTCAGCTTTGTTCAAGGTAATTCAAGCAACAGATTTTCAATAACAGAAGAATATGTAAAAGTATGGTATTTGGGGTAAAAATCACCCCTGCTGTTGGGGCTAAAGTCACAATAATTATCATGATAATAAATAGCTGGCTGACTTTTCCATTTGTTCACATGACATGGTTAGATTATGTTAGTTAGATTACACTTATTGTGATATAAAATTTTGGTTATCTTTATGTGATCTACATTAGAATTTGACCAAATTAATCTTTGTCTTTCAAAAACCTTTGTAACCAACTTTGTGTTTAGAGTTCACCTATTATGCCTCAAAAGTGGCCTCTGTAGGTTGCGCACTGGGTTTCGGAGCCTTTGTTTCAGTAAGCTCCCTGCAGAGGAATGAACCAGTGCAGTCATGGATCTACACACATTGAAACTTCATGTCACTGACTTACAATAGTGTCACAATCTCCACAGTAAACCAAACACATACTTAGTGAAATATAATCTCAATGCTCTTCACACTGAGCTTGGCTGTCCTTGCTTTGAGGTCTTTTTTCTTCAGGTCATTCTGCACCTCATTCTTTCTCGTTTAATTGTGCTCTACAGTGCAAGGCAATTAAGACACTAGTTACCCAGCAACCCTGTGTGGACAGATTGTACGGTCTACATTGAATTGCATTGTCTTTTAGCACCATACTCTCATTTGCAGGCTGTGTTATATTGGATGCATTTTCTTCTCTATAACTCTGCACCACATGTCTCTTCAATAGCCACAATCTCCTGCCCGATATAGGCTCGTTGTTTGTCATCTTTTATAGTTTTCTTGGGCTTATTGTGTGTGAAAATGTCACATTTGTCAGGTTTGCGTTGACAGCATGACACGGCTGTGAAATGATAGGGAGTTTCATTCTTGTTAAACACAGCAATGCACTATGAGTGTGTTTGAAGGATGTGGCATTTGTTTGGGATTTCTTTATTGGTAGAAATAAAAAGCATGCTGTAAATGTGTTGCTACCAAAGAGAAATGATACAGTGTGATGTATCTAGAATGTAATTTAAAAATAGTCTTTTTTCAACTTTTTTCTTTTTTTTTTTAACCTCTGGTCACTTTGAATAAAATGTGCAATTCTAAATTTCTGACTCTAAAGGCACCCAACTGTATTGCAGTAACATTTTCTTGAGTTACTGTTTCTTGATATAACTTAAACGGTTAGCTCACCCAAAAATGAAAATGATATCATTAATCACTCGCCCTCATGTTGTTCCACACCTGTAAGACCTTTGTTCATCTTCGGAACACAAATTAAGATATTTTTTTGATAAAATCCCATGGCTCAGTGAGGCCTCCATTGCCAGCAAGACAATTAACACTTTCAAATGCCCAGAAAGGTACTAAAGACATATTTAAAACAGTTCATGTGACTACAGTGGTTCAACCTTAATGTTATGAAGTAACATTAAGGTAATATTTTTTATGCGACAAAACAAAATAATGACTTTATTCAACAATATCTAGTGATGGCCGATTTCAAAACACTGCTTCATGAAGCTTTGAAGTTTCACTTGCTTACTAGCCTGCATATTGGCTGTTTATTAGTACTTATAAAGCACATATTAATGTCTAATTCTGCATGACCACATTCTATATCCCTTAATCCTACCCAATACTTGAATTTTACCACTACAACAGCTAACCTTACTAACTATTAATAAGCTTATTGAGGGAAAAGTCGTAGTTAATAATGAATATGCGTTCCTCATACTAAAGTGTTACCATAAAAAAACTATTCTTAACAAGTTTCTTAACTGAGATGAAATTGAAGGGAAATGATTAGCAATGATTACAATTTGGGGGCCAAAGATAATTATGTCAGTTTTGTCTTTAATAAGTTGAAGAAAGTTATTTGACAACCGATTTTATGTCCTCAAGACAGTTTAGCTTTCAACATCAAATAAAGCAGGCTATCATCAACATAAAAATAATAAAAAAGAAACATTATGCTTCTGATACTACCAAGCGGAAGCATAAATAAGTTAAAAAGAAACGGGCTCAATGTGGAACCCTGAGGTACTCCACTAATAATTGGAGCTGATAATGAAGCTTACCCAAAGCTATGGAGAAAGTTCTGTCTTTAAGATAAGAACTAAACCATTGTAAGGCAGTACCCTTTAGGCTAACCCAATGTTCTAGTCACCAAAAAAGGATACTATGATCCACAATATCAAATGTGAATATATTAGAGGTGAATATTGTCTAGTACCATGAGATCTCCTCAAAATAATAAGAAAAAAATAAATAAAAAGTTAAAGAACAATTATTATTGAAAAATTAAATGTACAATTTGTTACAATAGTAACAAAAAATAAATAAATTGTAAATTCATTAAAAAAAAAAAAAAAGTTACGCTAACTTTGGTCTGTTTTGATTGAGGATCACAAGTGTGACCCCTAAATGGACTTGATAACAAAATAAACCAATACACTAATTAAAATCTAATTAAAAAAAACTAATCTAATTAAAAAAAAAAAAAAACTAACACATTTTTGTACACAAACTCTGTCAATACATTAATGTAATGCTCAAAACAGAAGAATCTAAAGTCAAGAGAAACCCTTGTTGTGAATTTCCACATGCTAGCAAGATTGTTGTGAATTACTGTACCTGTTGAAAACAGCTGCAGTGCGCCCTTATGATGTTGAGTGTATACTTGAGGGACTGTGGAGATGATTGTACTAATGAACAGCAGGGAACTATTGCTGCGGTGCTGCTAACGCACAACCGTGTGACTGTACTGACAATATATCTGAAAAGATCTGCTAGATTTGTTGTGTTATATGTAACATGAACTGTCAAACCATAATTAAACAATTACACAACATCTAGCGGCATTTATATGGAAGCTTAAAGTGGTATCATTTCTATATTATAGGATTCAAAGTGCTTATGCTAGCAGAGATCTAATCTAATACAAAATATGTATGACAGCTTTATTTGTACTACTGCAGTACATCAATATACATTGCCTACATGCAGAGAATGAAAAATACATTACATTCTGACACATAATGAAAAAACACATATATTGTCTGTGATGTCAAAATGACGGGTACGGGTGCTCAAGTTGTTAGTGTCCCGCTAATGAAAAGAGCAGGAGACTAATGAAGGAGCTTTTCCGATCCAGAACGCACACTCCCAGAGGGGAAACACCGCCCCCCGATAGCTGACGTGACTGTAATTAGCTTGACTAGCATGTCCATTGTGTTCACTGGAATGTGCTTCAATCGTTGAAAAGGGCAGAAACATTGCAGGAGTGATTGGTGTGTGGCTGAAAAGCCATTTCAGATGGGGTCTCAAATAATCAACATCAAATTCCTTAGACTTTCACACACCTCACTAGCCACCAATGGCTCTACAGTGAGGCTGAGGTAACACTTCCTGTGTTCTTTTCAGTGACTGTGGCTGCATTCCAATTTGCATACTTCTGCCATGAACTAAAAGTATGTACTTCACTGGTGTTGGGGAAATTGCATACTTTTGAGTGTGTAGTAAGATATGTCAGTATGCATTTGACAAATACAGTTAACATTAATTACATTTTGATTCATTATTCCTTAACCTTTAAAAACTATTTAAAAACTACTGTGGCTGTTTTAGCCTTGACAGGATGCGAGTTATACTCAATACTTTTTGATGGCATCCCTTACATCAAATGTAGCTTCAGTGAGCTAAAATTTGACTGTAGAAACAGAATTTCAGTGTTATTTATTTAATGTTTATTTAATCAGAATGCTACCTTGATCACATAAATGCGAAATTCATGTTTATAGCTGTTGAGATTGTTGTACCAGTATGTTTGTGTCAAATTTATGTAAGAGATATTTCATTTGAATATACAGTTGTAAGAAAAAGTATGTGAACCACTTGCAGAATCTGTGAAAATGTGAAAAATTTTAACAAAATAAGAGAGATCATACAAAATGCATGTTATTTTTTGTTTAGTACTGTCCTGGGTAAGATATTTTACATAAAAGATGTTTACATATAGTCCACAAGAAAAAAAAAAGCTGAATTTATTCAAATGGCCCCATTCAAAAGTATGTGAACCATTGGTACTTAATACTGTGTGTACCTAGATGATCTATTACTGTTTTTTTTTTGTTTTGTTTTGTTTTGTTTTGTGATGGTTGTTCATGAGTCCCTTGTTTGTTCTGAGCAGTTACACTGAGCTCTGTTCTTCAGAAAAATCCTCCAGGTCCTGCAGATTCTTCAGTTTTTAAGCATTTTTTTTTGCATATTTGAACCCTTTCCAGCAGTGACTGTATGATTTTCAGATCCATTTTATCACACTGAGGACAACTGAGGGACTCAAACACAACTATTAAAAAAGGTTCAAACATTCACTGATGCTCCAGAAGGAAACACAATGCATTAAGAGTTGGGGGGTGAAAACTTTTGAACAGGATGAAGATGTCTAAATTTTTCTTATTTTTTTTAAATATAATTGCTTTTCATTTAGTACTGCCCTCCAGAAGCAACAGAAGATACTTGCATGTTTCCCGGAAGACAAATTAAATACAATTTAACTTGATATTCAAATTCAAAAGTTTTCACCCCCCATCTATTAATGCATCGTGTTTCCTTCTGGAGCATCAGTGAATGTTTGAACCTTTTTTAATAGTTGAGTTTGAGTCCCTCAGTTGTCCTCAGTGTGAAAAGATGGATCTCAAAATCATACAGTCACTGAAAGGGTTCAAATATGCAAAAAAAAAAAAAAAAAAAATGCTTGAAAACTGAAGAATCTGCAGGACCTGGAGGATTTTTCTGAAGAACAGAGCTCAGTTTAACTGCTCAGAACAAACAAGAGACTCATGAACAACCATCACAAAACAAACAAACAAAACAAAAAAAAAAAACAGTCATATATCATCCAGGTAACCACACACAGTATTAAGTACCAATGGTTCACATACTTTTGAATGAATAAATTCAGCTTTTTTTTTTTGTTTTTTTTTTTCTTGTGGACTATATATATAACATGCATTTTGTATGATCTCTCTTATTTTGTTAAAATTTTTCACATTTTCACAGATTCTGCAAGTGGTTCACATACTTTTTCTTACAACTGTAAATGGGTTTAAATCCCAGCTAACATCTCAAATATATGACCTTCCTTTTAAAAATGAATGGTATGGATGTGCCAGCCTGGGGTGCATTTCTCAAAACCATTGTTAGCCAATTATGGTCGCAAGTTATGTCGTTACCAAAATAGTTCAACAATTTGGCATTTCCTGAATCCATAGTTCCAATGAACATTCGCAAACTTGAGTGGTTGGAACAACAGCCCTCGACCTGTGGTTAGAAGCATAGTTTCTTGTTAAACAACGTGGACTTAATTACCGGTAGATCATGCTATTTTTCACAATAAGCAAGCTAACATTCAGTACATTCTATATTTTGTATCCTATTTAAATATACATTTTAATCTATATATTTTAGCACGTCAACAATCAGCGCCGTTTTTGAAGTGTGCATGTACATAAATTTGTAAGGGAACCCCTGAGTATTAACCTGCGATGAATTAAACATCAAATAAAACAAAATGATGGGGAACAAAAACAGTGAAGTAGTCCTTAGATGCCATGTCTGTTATAGGAGCATCTCACAGAATACGTTCTGGAGACAGCTGCTTATTGAAAGACTGAATGAACCACATATATAACCTACACTTTCAGAAAAAAAGGTACTGTGCAGGTACAATTTTGTTCCTAGGGAAACAGAACATTTAACTGTATCTTTAAAGGTCCACAATATGACCTTAAGGTACAATTATGTGTCCAATTATGTATATAAATGGCAAAATTACTACTTCAAACAATTGCATGCCCATTACACTAAAGACTTGTGTCCACCGAAGCGTTTTTTTTTCTAAAGCGAGTGTATTTATTATTATTATTATTATTTTATTTTTTTTTTATTGTTTTCAATAGGAGCGTAGCATATTTTAAAATGGCAAGAGCGTGACGGGTGCTAAGTGAATATTTATATTTATTTTCCGGATGCCGAGATTTGAAAAAATTTAAGTTTGATTAAAACGCAGCGCTCATCACTAACTTTTTACCCAGCCATCCAATCACAGTGGAGGAGGGGCGGGACAAATACCACACTGACCAACGGCCACATTCTGCTTGACAACAACAAGCACAACAATGGAACAAAATCCTAACCAGACATTATATCCACTTTTTATATTCAGATCTGCTAATTCAGCAGCAACCAAGTGAAACGCTGCACCGCAGAAGCACTCTCAAGCACCCGCAGCTAGGCTTTTTCAGAAGAGCTCTGGCGTTTTCAGCTGGCTGAAAAACGCTTTGATGGACACACAGCCCAACAGCCTTGTTGCAGGGAAATTCATGAAGGGATTCAGTTGCTCTCTTTTGTTTGAATAGTTGTGCCCTTCAAAGAAACAAAAATGTTGTTCAGAATTCCCCTTGACTTTTTGGGGGGACTGAGAACTGTACAGTACGGATAGTAGCTAGGTGAATTGGGATGCAGCCCTTGTCTTCCTAAACACCAGGGACGGAAAAGCAGGGGTAGATGTATAGAGGCAACTCTGCTCTCTGTTCACTTTGTCATCTTAAGCAGAAAGGGCCAGGGAGACACTCTCACCATCTCACAGCACTGCACCAAAGGCACACCACACAAATACCGCAGAGCTCATCTCATCTCCTATTCACAAAGAGCACCACCAACAGGAGATACCTTACACTGAACATCCCTTCGCATTACTATCACAGAGACATCAAAACCAATATCTGCAGCATCTGTTCGCATACAATGACATCGGCTTACAAACCTAGTGAATTACTGAAGATTACAAGCCCCTTCCTCTGCCGCAGCATCACTCAGACGAGGAGTTTGTCATTTGAATCTGAGTAAAACAATTATCTGCTAGATGTTATCATGAACTATGGGATATAAAGAGGATAGGAACTGTCAAAGCAGAAGTGAAATTCCTGCTGCGCCAGAAAACGAAGGAGAAGTAATGATAAAGGAAGATGACAGTTTATGCTCCTAGTTTGAATATAAAGTGCCACCACTGAGAGATTATAGAATTCCACCAGAGTGTTCATTAGCTCCTCAGCAGTGATTGGATAATGGCTGAAGAGCCGCCACATTAATGCGGCCTGCGGGTGAAATCTGCCGCATTACTCAAAAATTGTGAATTCTTTTATTACAATTCAACGATTTGTGGCCAGAACAAAGCAGATAATGACCTCTTTATGAGATTCAAGTTGTCTCATAAACATTCCATGGGCTAAATCATTTCAAAACATTGCCATCTCATCTTATCCAAATGTTTTTAGGTCCCGCGACTGCGTTGAAGTTTGTCATTTAGTGTGTCCGTTTGTTTTGTTTTCATGTTATGCTTGTCTTATTTTATATCAGATTTTATGCAGTGTGAATGGCTGATTATTTTTGATTGTGGTGCTTGTTTATTATTGCTCTTCATGTGTTATTGATGTATGAAATACATCTTTTACCTTTCTGTCCTCTCCTTCTAATGTCTAAGACTTGTTCTGTCCTACATTTGTTATATGTGTTTTTTATATATATGTTAATACAGTGGACCCAAAGAGTACAGTATGTGGCATTTGAGACACGTTTGAATATCATTGATATAACATTTTCGTTATTTTAATAAGTGATATTTTGAAATGTACTGCAATGGCATTCATTGATCAAATACAAATTTGGGCCGCTGTATGTCATCTTACAGATTCACATCACTGAATGTCATTTGTTCAACCTTGAGGAGCTGTGTTTGAGTCCTTGGCCCTTTTGAACACAGGCTCATGTTTGTTTGTTCTAGCTTGATTGATTTATCGGTTACACGCCAGGCCATCTGTCTCTTTATATGAAAACATCGCCACGTCTGGTTTCTGTGTTATCATTATCATGCTTCATAATGTCTGTCCATTCATCTCATCTCTGCTCTTCCATGTCACTTCACTGGAGGAGTCTCGTCATATTGCCTGAACTACATGATTTAACAGCTGTAGAGGCAGAACAGAAGGCAGTCATAGAGTCAAGACGGTGATACCAACACAAAAACAATGACAGAATCTGTCATTTACAGAGCCAGTATATATACATTGTTAGCGCTTAAAATATTACTCACACAATTAATTGCATTAAAATACATTTGTTGTTGGTTTCACTATCAGTACACAAGCCATTTATGTAGGGGCGAATCTCACAAAACCTGCCAAGAACATGTCCTGGCCATATTTAACTCCAAATTCAAAAGAAAATTATTAATTTTTTATTTTAATTTGCATAAAGAAAATAGTATCCTTCTATAGGACCAGTAACATTTTTTATTTATTCCATGGATTTTCTTTTATTATTTCATTTCACTGTTTCAACCATGCAATTCTCATCACCATGATTCTTAAAAAGTACATTTTCAGTACTATAATGTGGAATATGACTTATTACATTGTTTTTATTATGTTTTGCGAAGGTAAAAAAAAAAATGTAGAATTGCTAATTATTATATACAAATAATTATAATAATACCAACTTATATTTTTCTAAAATATTTTCAATTCCCATTCTCATAACAAATAAAAAGTTATTCTCATTTATGTTATGTGTAAACTATTTATATGTAAATATACATAACATTATTTGTTGAATGTGCTCAAAAATAAACAGTACATTGCAGTATTTATTTATTTGTTATTTTTATTTTTGTATTTTATTGGTGAGTAAAAATATATATAGTATATAGTCATGAGATATAGTATATCTAATGAGAATCACCATTAAAAAGTGGATAATACAATAAATAAATAAATACATAAATACCTACATACATTTTTTTGTTTGTTTGTTTGTTTGTTTGTTTGTTTGTTTTGTTTTTTGTGAGATTCACCCTTGGATAAAATTGCATTTTTTAGGAAAAGCTTTTAGTAAAAAGGAAGGGGGAAAAAAGGTATTATGACTGGACTCCTCAGTGAAGTTCAAGGATTAGTTCACTTCAGAATTAAAATCTTCTATAATTTACTCACCCTCATGACTTTCAAGATTTTCTTGTTTTTCTTCAGTCAAAAAGAAATCAAGGTTTTTGAGGAAAACATTCGAGGACTTTTCTCCATATGGTGGACTTACCAATGGGATGAAGGTCCAAACTGCAGTTTCAGTGCAGCTTCAAAGGGTTCACGGTCCCAGCCGAGGAATAAGGGTCTTGTCTAGCGAAATGATCGTCCATTTTCTTAAAAAAAAAGAAAGGAAAAAAAAAGTATATACTTTTATTAAACCACAAATGTTAATCTTGCACTAGCTCTGCGATGCGCCACGCATTACGTAATCAAAAAAAGGTCACCCGTGATGTAGGCGGAAGTACTGACCCAGCAGCAGGGCAGGGTAGGGCGAAAAAGTCCATCTCATTTTCTCCTCCAACTTCAAAATCGTCCAGCATCGTTGCTTTACCTTTCTTTCTTTTTCTTTCTTTCTTTCTTTCTTTTTCTTTTTTCTTGTTTTGTAAAAGGTGTTTGACTTATGCCTGGTTCAGACTACACGATTTTAGCACGATTTTGCCACAATCCGCTTGATGTAGGGTGTCGTTGGGATTCATAAACAACAATGGGCGTCAGGACAGATGATTCAATCGGTTCAGCTTGTGTAGTGTGTCGTAGTGGACGACAACCATTGCCGCGTCTTCAATGCTTCACAACGTCACGACAGACAATACAAGATTTTAGGAGTCAAAATCCTATAATCTGACACAGTGACTATCGTAACCAGCAAAAATATCATGTAGTCTGAACCCAGCATTAGTCTTTGCACATTTTCTATGTAAACACTGGGTCTTTCTAACTTGACTACGTAATGCGTGAAGTTGTGGATGCACATTGCAGAGCTAGTGCAAGACGAGCATTTGTGGTTTAAAAGTATATAGATTTTTATTTATTTATTTTTTTTTTAGAAAATGGATGATCGCTTCGATAGATAAGACCCAGACAGCAACATAATGTGGCCCAGATCTGACCCACATCTGATACATGTGGATTACACACGGACCAGATGTGGGCCGGATCTGGGCCGACATTATGTTGCTGTCAGGGGACCCTTGTTCCTCGGCTAGGATCATTGAAGCTGCACTGAAATGGCAATTTGGACCTTCAAACCATTGGTAACCGTTGAAGTCCACTTTATGGAGAAAAATCCTGGAATGTTTTCCTCAAAAACCTTAATTTCTTTTCGACTGAAGAAAGAAAGACATGAACATCTTGGATGACATGGGGGTGAGTAAATTATCAGGAAATTTAAATTCTGAAGTGAACTAATCCTTTCATTTCACTAACCTGGAGTCTGTGTTCTCAGATTGGAGTGACAGCTCTCTCTTTCCGTTCTCCTCTACGCTCTCTCTCTCTGTCTCTTTTTGAGCTCCACTCCTCATACATCCTCTCCACCTCTCTTATCTCCAGAACTCTGGTCACAAGGACTGTGATGTCCAGTATGCGGAACTGGATACTGCAGCTTTGGCATCTTCTCCCAGCCCACGAAGCTCTGTGCACACTGGCGGGGACCTTGTCGAGTACGCAACCATCCAGCCTAGCTCACACTAACGCATGCCATTGTAGGCCTTTCCCCCTATGACTCTGGCCTCAAGGTACACAGACTGATGCACTCCTTTGTTTCTTTTCCTCTGTTCGTCCCCCACTCTCTCTCACTAAGCACTGAATTCCCTCTGTGTTTCCTGTTTGTGTCTACTTTCTTCTGTTGTTTTCATTTGTTTGGTTTTACCTTTATATCTATCCACTCTTATATTGTTCAAGGCTGCTCTCTAATTGGATAGACATTTTGAATTTTATTTCCGATGGTCCACTTCAGACATTCTACTAACTGTATGTAATTTTGCAACTACATGTCAACTAACTCTCATTGGAATATCAGTAGACTGTAGTAGACTGTTAGGTTAAGGTTAGGTATTAGGGTTCAGGAAGTGGAATAAGTTGACATGTAGTTGCAAATTTACTTATAGTCAGTAGAATGTCTGTTGGGGGAGCATCAACATAAAGTGTTAGCAGATATTAAAGGATTAGTTCACCCAAAAATGAAAATTATGTCATTAATGACTAATGGGTTTGGAATGCCTCATGTCGTTCCAAACCCGTAAGACCTCCGTTCATCTTGGAATCGCCAAAAACAACCACGGCAACGTAAAAGTGCATTACCAATGCCGACAGATGAAAGGATTCAATGGAATCAATTCAATGGAATCAATTCAATGGAAAGGATTCCGGAAGAGAATACAATGCTGAATAAAGTCGTAGTTTTTGTTATTTTTGGACCACAATGAATTTTCGATGCTACAAAAAATTCTAACTAACCCATTGATGTCACATGGACTACTTTGATGATGTTTTTATTACCTTTCTGGACATGGACAGTCTACCATACATACATTTTCAATGGAGGGACAGAAAGCTCTCAGACTAAATCTAAAATATCTTAAACTGTGTTCCGAAGATGAACGGAGGTCTTACGGGTTTGGAACGACATGAGGGTGAGTCATTAATGACATAATTTTCATTTTTGGGTGAACTAACCCTTTAAGCAGACAATCTACTAATATTCTAATGACTGGTAATTGACATACTTTCAAAGTTATTGCTGGGTAGATTCTTTACAAATTGTAGTCAGTTACTGATTACAAATTACATGAAAAAAATTGTAGTCAGTAATATAATCAATTACATTACACATTTAATGTAATATAATCTATTTTTGATTATTTTTAGGTTACTTTTGACCTTATTCATTTAGCACACTGATTTGAAAAGCATAATCTTATAAAAAATATATTATAGAAAATATATTCTATTCTTTATCAAAAACCTTAAGTGCATATTACATTACGCAGGAGTTTGTGAGTTTAATGAAAAGCTATTAAGCAATTAAATTATAAAAAAATAAATAAAATTAAAATAAATCATTTTAAAATTAATAAAAAAAAAAACATCAAAATAAAGCACTCAAAGATTTTAAAAACACTTTGTTTACCTGCATGTCATGTGACCAGTAACCGACATCAGAGACTTACTTCAAGTAAATATATTAGGTCAAACAGGTCCAGCTGACAAAAAACTTGGATTCCCTGCATGTAAAAATGAAATGACGTGAATTTGTATATTTTAATGTTTTTGAAAGACTGAAGCCTTCCAAAGACACTAATACATTATTATCACTCACTGAGTAATAATTCAAATAATGATCAATGTTGCACCTCTTGATGGAACTAACATCACAACTTGTATTTCCATCAAGAGGTGCATCAATTTTTGGTCAAGATCTTGTACTGACAATGCATAAGTCAAGTCTACTCTAGCACATCCAAAGGACTGTCAATGAATTTAAGGTCTGGACTCAGAGGTGCCAATTCATGCGTGGAAATTCATGCTCCCTTCCAACCATTCTTTCACAATTTGACCCTGATGAATCTTGACATTGTCATCTGGAATATGGCCATGATGTGTCTTCCTACATGGTTGTTTAAGAAATGAAAAAGAACCGTTGCCAAACATATAACATGCTAGAAACATGATAATCACTGTAAAATCCAAACAGCGACTTGTACACCTTGCTAGTATCGGGTTGGACCCCTTTTGCCTTCTTTGTGGCATAGATTCAATAATATACTGGAAACATTCTTCAGAGATTTTGGTCCGTATTGACATGGTAGCATCACACAGTTGCTGCAAATTTGTTGGAAATCTCCTGTTCCACCACATCCCAAAACTGCTCTATTGGACTGAGATCTGGTGACTGTGGAGGTCATTTGAGTACAGTGAACTCACTGTTATGCTCAAGAAACCAGTTTGAGATGATTTGAGCTTTGTGACGGTGCGTTATCCTGCTGGAAGTAGCCATGCAAGATGGGTACACTGTGGGCATAAAGGATAGACATGGTCAGCAACATTTCTCAAGTAGGCTGTGACATTTAAACAATACTCAATCGGTACTAAAGGGCCCAAAGTGTGCCAAGAAAACATCCACCACACCATTACACCACCAGCAGCCTGAACTGTTGATAGAAGACAGGATAGATCCATGCTTTCATGTTGTTTACGCCAAATTCTGACCTTACCATCTGAATGTCACAGTGGTTGTTTAGAGATCTGCGTTAGCAAGCAGTTGAGCAGGTGTACCTAATAAAGTGGACGGTAAGGGTTTTTTAATGATATATACTAAAAAAAAAAAAAAAAAAAAAAGTGAAGTGAAAATGAGAACAAGGGAAAAAAAGTACTTTTATCTAATGCAATGACATTCACACATTAGTACGTATGGCTTAAATGTTCAAATGCTTTTGGGGACCACTGTATATGGATAGCAGAAATTGCATCACTAGTACAAATTCGTCTGAAAGCTTGGAAAAGACTTTTCATTAAAAGTAGTGAACTTTTGTATTCAAAACAACATGTCTGGTATATTCTGCATTGTCATGCATCTGGGGTATCGTCAGACATGTGCTTGGTCCAAAGAGTGTGATTTTACAGCTGAGATTGATTACATTGCTGCAAATGGTTTATATATTATTCAAGAACTTGATTAAGTGAGGAAAACTATGTTTAATGAGGATTCGGTAGAGATATATGAGTGGACATTTGGTTAATTGCAATTGTAATTGCCATATGTTAAACAGCTGTCTAGATGTAACTAAATACTAAAGCTTCTAATTAGAACAAATGAGCTTCCATGATAGTGACGCGATAACATGTCACTAATGTCAGTTTGATGGGGTAGCCTACTTAAAGATGATGTGTGTAATTTTTTTCTGTCAAAAAATAATTCTATCACTGTTAAATATAAGAGGCAGTTTTGTATGTTCATCCCAACACAGCAATACTGGCAGAAGAATGATTTCTGAAGGATCATGTGATTGAAGACTGGAGTAATGGTGCTAAAAATTCAGCTTTGCCATCACAGCAATAACATAATAAAATATTTAACAGCTCTTTTAAATTTTAATAATATATCACAATATTACTGTTTTTACTGTATTTTTGATCAAATAAATGCAGCCATGGTGAGCATAAAAGACTTCTTTCAAAACCATCAAAAACTTTACCGACCCCAAACTTTGGAATGGTAGTGTATGTACTTTTATCTTTAACATTTTGTCATTTTGCTTGCTCAGTAGGTTTCAGAGAGTTCTTTTAACGTTATCTCCACTGTAAAAGATAAACACACAAGAGGGTCTGACTTGTGCCTGTTACCGTCCCAGTGTGCAGGAGATTTCCCATCGCTTCAGAAACCCATCTCTTCTTCTTCTTAGATAATAGCAGCCGAGAGGAAGACAGCTTAAAAAAAAAAAAATGCACTTCTCTGGGGTAAAGTCTGAATGAGTCAGCCTCACTGTTAAAACAAGCAATTAATATCACAGCATGGAGTTCTCAGAGGGCCACCACTGCAAACACTGCTGAGCAGGAATATCGTAAAACAAAGAAAAAAATAACTCAACAAAAGACTTTATTTTATTTTCAAAACGCTGACATCCTTTCTTAACTGAGAATGTAATGTTTGAAGGCAAGGGAGCAAAATCAACAAATGGAATTGCTAAATCAACATTAGCTGCTACAAAGTGTTCTCACATAGATGGAAGTAAAAACTGTAGATTATCTGGGTGAAATCAATTATTTATTATAATTTTTTATTTTTTTTCCCCCATAATCATGGGTGTTTTAGGATTATAGCAGTCCATTTTTAGTGCTTCACACAAAAAATGTACCACAATAGTATATAATATTTGCAACATGGTATCCTTGGAAAACGATAAGATTTCAGATCAAAATGATTTGTATCATATTATTTCATTTCTCCAGCATTTTTCATCAATGTTATGAAAACTGTATTTTAAGCCAAGCATTAAAGTCAAAGTTTAATATTGCACTATAAACAAATGTCAGGTTCACACAGTATGAGGACTGATGCTAAACACAGATGTATGATGGAAATAATCATTCCTTTCTATTCAAGGACAACTTTACCTTAAGATTTTCTTAAAGTTTCTTAAACTTTTTAAAAGTAAAGTTTTAAAAAGTTTTTCACAAGTTACAAGTTCTTTAAAAAAATAAAAATAAAATTAAAATATCAAAAATACAGCAAGAAACATTGAGTATATACTGTATATAAAGTGATTTCACAGGAACTTGTGGCACTGAATGCTCTAAAATTAAAGCTGCAGTCAGTAAGTTTTGCCTCTTTGTCGCCATCTCTGTCTGAAACCTGCAATTGCAGTTATTTGCGGAATTATCATCTTTACGTGGGTTGTGTCACCGCACCGATGGATACTGTACTTCGGAATCACAGATTGTAGTTATGGAAGTATGACCAAAATAATAATTCTCACTAGTCATCTGAACAAGTCATTAACAGATCTGCCACTTTTGTTCTGACCAACTGAGGGGAAAAAAGGCATTACAATAAATTGTGCGGTCCCACTTTATATTAAGTGGCCTACTATGCACTTACATCAAAAAATAAGTACAATGTACTTATTGGGTTCATATTGAATTGCAAAACACTTTTGCTGTTATTGAGGTGGGATACAGGTAAGGTTAGGGAAAGCTTTGGTGGTATGGGTAGGTTTAAGGGTAGGGTTAAGGGTTAAGGGATGGGTCAACAGTGTAATTATAAATGTAATTACAGAAATTAATTACAGATGTAATTACATGCAGGTGTTTTTAAAATATAAGTACAATGTAAAAACATGTATGTACACAATACGTGCATTGTATCAAATGATTCATTTAAATGTAAGTACATAGTAGTTAAGGCCACTTAATATAAAGTGGGTCCAATTGCGCTACCAATGGTGATTAAATCTAACGATCGCTTTGCTCATTTCACGTCAAACCGTGCAAATTATTACTGTTATACTTTGTTCTCAAATTGGGTAACACTTCATTTTAGGGTCTTTTAACTAGTTGTTTATTAGCATGCATATTACTAGAATATTGGCTATTTATTAGTACTTATTAAGCACATATTAATGCCTTCTGCATGACCTTATTCTATATTCTAAATGCTACCCAATACCTTAAAATTAACAACTAACTTACTAACTATTAATAATAGTAAATAAGGAGTTTATTAAGGGAAAAGGAATAGTTAATAGTTTATATGTGTTCCCTATACTAAAGTGTTACCTCAAATTCAGCATTGCGTGACTATGTGTATTTAGTGTGTATTAGCATTAACCTGTAGAATTCAGTTTCTGTACAATCTAATCTCTAACATTAATTTGTCATATCATACAATCCTCCATTAAAAATGATAAGTTTAATTATTGCAGCTGCTGTGAGAAAAGGCTATAAATGATCCGCTACCTGCAACATCCTCATATGCCATATAGCCTACTAGCTGGGACTCTGTGCAAACAGACGTGACGTAATGACGCAAAGACAAATGGCAGGATGTTCAAATTTCCCACGGAAACCCATGAGTACCACTTGAATTAGAAAACATTATTACCAATTTACCGTTGTGAATCGGGCTAAGGTAAGGTGATAGTTTTGAACACTGGCTGGTTATGTACTTGCTCAAAAATTGATTTCTGGATCATTTTTAACTAAAAAAAGTTATGGACTGCAGCTTTACGTCAACTTGACAATTTAACATTGTCCTTTATTCACGTTTTTGTTCTATGAAATTCGGCTTATTTACACAATGCATCTACTGTAATCACAACATTTTTTTGTACTATTACCTGAAGCTGAAAGTGGATGGCAAATTCATTTTGTTTAGAAGACAAGATGTCTATGTACATTTTCTATGAATCATGGAAGTAGTAATTTATTAAATGGCGATCGAATAATGGAAAACAGCATTAACCAGGCGTATATCCGAGATCTGCAGCATTTTGAAGAGTGACCCTGGATCGTATTGGTTAAATAATGCTGTATAGTACAGGCTTAGCATGTCAGATCACAGTAATCCGCTGCATTCTCCAAAAATTTGCTCTCAGAACCTGCCTGAAAGAACTGCGACATGCAAATTGCTTTTAGCACTAATTTTATGGTAACTTTTGCACTGGTTTTGCATAATTCTTTTAGTGAAATGAGTGCTGCACACAGGCAGCGTGTGCTAATAAACAATGCCATCCGCAGACACAGTTCAGTGTGCTTTCAATATAAATCTGATTCCTTGAATTCATTACGAAGTCATGGAGTTTCTCTTTTACTTTGTCTGGAGTGAGGTGCATTTTCTCTAATTGCTTAAATGATGCAATTACATTTGCTTTGAATTGCAATTTCCAAGTGTTTTTATTTTCCATTAGTACATATTAACATTAATGAGATTCAATATCATTTGTAATGTCATTCAAGCCCAAATGTGGCCTTTAAAAATGATAATTACCTCCTTAGCTTATGCCTCAAATGTGGCTTTAGCCATTTGACCCATATTACCATAATGATTAATGACTGACATTCCAATATCTGTCATTAGAGACCAAACATGTTTTTATCTCTCATGCCGTCTAAGCTGTGATGATTTGAAGGATTTACAGTCTCAGATGGCGGCCTTTCTTCCAGAAGATCTTGCAGCAGCAGTATTGTTCTTTGAGCTTAATATCTTCGTGTGCTGACATCACACTTACGCTCACTTGTTCCATTGGTTTTTTGCAAATCTTGCCTCAGTCATCTTGTTTGTCGTGTTTGCGTGTGTGTGAAAAGTGAAAGTTTTCACTAAAGATTAAAGGAAAGAAAAAAAAGAGAAAAAAATCTAATTTAGAAATGAAATTTGTTTTACTATCTGGCCAAATATACTGTAAATGAGGTGAAATTAAAGACAAGTCTCAACAAATGTATCGTCTTAACAGAAAGGTGCTTCTTGTGAGAGTGTGCATTGTACATGGTGAAATTGAAAATCGAAATTTTGTTGTTTCTGAAGATACTGAAGTAAAAATAAAAAAGTGGTGCTAAATTTACAACCCACAGTGATGGATTGTACTTTTTCAACCACTTTGAGGTTAATTGCTGATGAAGAAAATTGAATTGAGAAAACATGAATAAAAATAAAAGAAACACAACCGCAGAACAAAACTGCAGCTGCAAATCAAACAGTAGCATAGGAAAATTGTGTCTTTGTATGTCATCTTGTGAAGGCCCTGATACTACAAGCAAAATTGAAGAATGAACTGGGTTCAAAGAAAATCAGTCCAAAACTAAGTTTCTTTCGAGAGTTTGAAAAGTTCGCTCCAGCTGGTAAATGCCTTCGAAATACGATTGGTCTATGGTTCAACAGTTCCTGCCCCCCCTTTTTTTTTCAGCAGCTCTGGTTCTGGAAGTATATTATATATATATAAAATTTCCATTAATTTTTCCCATAGGGATTTTAAAAAAGCGTTTGTTAATGAGTTATAAGCCATGAACCAAGCCAATCAGCTATGAGGTGAATCATAATATTACAAATTTTGAATCGAAGCAAAAAATACAAATTGAAAATCTGACAAAATCTGACAAAATTCTCAGACTTAATGCTGACAACAATGGAACCACTTGGGAGAGAACTGTCAGGGGACTTATTTCTTAGCACAAAAGAGGACAGTGGTACAAGAGGATTACCAAATCATTGTATTAAGTGTGAAAATATAGCAAAAGTAACACAGAAATTAAAAAACAATGGACTTGTGACAAGGCCCCTGAAATAACCAGGCCTTCATTTTAAGCTTTCATTTAGTGATGAGGGATTTTTTTTTTTTTTTTTTTTTGCTAGACAAAGAGCAGGATAAATACCAAGCCAGTGTCTCAGAGCCAGCAAAAGCTATGAAAAGAGTAACTGTTTATCTCACAGAGTAAGATGCAGCCTGCAGAAATGACATGCATGGTTGTTGTTCTCACTGGAACCTAATGTAGCCAAAGCACAATAAAGTCAGTTAGCCATTTCAAAAGCCCATATTTGCAAAATATAGATTATGGGAATAAATACTCTGGTCTCATGAGACCAAATAAATCATTTTGGATCTAACAGCATGCAAAATGTTGTGGTGTTGCTAGAGGAAGAATACAGTGAGAAGTGCCTGGTTCCCACAGTAAAGTTCAGCAGTAGTAAAGCTCTTATATAGGGATGTATGAGTGCTGAAGGTGTGAGGGAGTTGTGCTTTATCAATGCTGTCATGAATTCCCACACCACTGTGTAATTTAATACACAAAGTTGAAACAGAAGATGTTACCCTTTCCTCATTCCCTGCATTGTTGGGCATTTTTTTCAACATGACAATGAGGATATGCATTCTCCCAAGGTGAAAAATCTTCTGTGGACATGTATTGCACTCAATCTTAACACTCTTGAGCTCCTGTGGGGGATTCTGTAGAGACGAGTTGAGCAACACTCCCCATTAAAGATCAGGGCATTTAAGGAGCTCATCATCCAGGAGTTAAATAGGACAGATGTGACAATTTGTCATGAACTTGTACACTCCGTGCCAAGAAGGGTCAGAGCAGTATATTCAAAATTATGGAGGGCATACTAAGTACTAGAATATTACACATTTGTTGAATTAAATCTAGGGTGTACTAATTTCTGCAATCCTTAGTTTAAACAAAATTGGCTAATTTACTTATTTTATGGGGATTATTTATATATATTTCTCAGTTTTTATTATGTATATGTTTAAGACATTTTAGTTTTGCCATCTTTCCATGAATTGTATTCGTGATCAAGAAAATACATCTTTTGTATTTGTTCAGAGGGGGTGTACTCATTTATGCTGTGCACAATATATATATATATATATATATATATATATATATATATATATATATATATATATATATATATACACACACATAAATACTTAAGTATTTTGAGATCTTAGAGAGATTGACTTGGTTACGTCATTCACAGTGTTTTATGGGAGTGGGCGAAGCTAGAGAGCTATTTTGGCGTGTGTGGCTTTTTTTGACTCACTGATTAGTTTAATTGTTTGTACATCATCTTGTAAATGTCATTTTTCATCACAAATTCTGCTGTTAAAGACAATTATTTTAGCTGAAATAACGCGGGCTGACAGCTTCAACAGAAGCATCATTCAAAAGTTATCATTCAAAATCAATTCCACTTTGAAAAAAATTAATGGAGTTTTCACTTCCTGAACCCGACTGTTGCACTCTAAAGGTAGGTGTGGCTCTGAGGCTCCGCCTTCTTTAACATGGACATCTTTTGCTGTTCAGTCTGTCGAGGTCAGACTTGTTGAAAGCAACACTGACACTGTTTTTGTTTTTTCCATGTTATACTGTAAAGCTTTTAAAGAAGTTTATTGCTATAAATAAATGTGACTGGAGTGCCGAATTGCAGAGCTCATGCAAACATATCCACATCTCTCATCTCTGTTGTTATTTTTGTTGTGTTTATTTTGTTATTGAGAGTAAAGCGTGCAGCACATATATCTGAACGCCACTCTCAGCAGTCAGGATTTTTGCCAACAGCACACTGCTGCAAAGGTATTTCTTACTTCTCTTGACCACTAAGTGAAAAAACGAACATAGCTTTGTCGTGAGTATATCAGAGCCTTGAGTGCTGGGCAAAGTAATGCTTTTATGACAGGAAGCCATGGATATCAAGTAGGAATATTCCATATAACATTGGAGAAAATGCAGCATAAAAGCATGTGAATTCATCTCTGCACATTTAATTTTCATCTATTGTGACTGTTGAGAAAAATTAAAGCCTTTCTTTTACTACAACTTCCCTATAATTTAATAGGTCTAATATGTGTGATTATGATAAATTAGTTCCTTGTCATCTTCATTCAGTCCTTATTCTTCCTTAACTTCTTTTGCTCTTTAGTCTAAGTTATCTCTGAAAGTTCATTTTAATTTACTTCAATGTAGATGAGCCTATTTATTTCTCTTCCCCATGTGGGTGCTTGTCTGAGTGT
The DNA here is from genome assembly GCA_036281575.1 of Ancherythroculter nigrocauda. Taxonomy (NCBI): domain Eukaryota; kingdom Metazoa; phylum Chordata; class Actinopteri; order Cypriniformes; family Xenocyprididae; genus Ancherythroculter; species Ancherythroculter nigrocauda. The sequence goes on from VTFQ01000005.1 coordinate 42,410,174, forward strand.
TAGTTTTGCCTTTTTAAACATACACCGCCGTGAACTTTCATGGTGGGTCTATGAATGAGGTAACCAGTAATTAACCTGGCAGCGGAGAGAGAAGTAAGGGTAAACGCGTGGTGTGGATGCAGCGATTAATCCAGAGTGGTGATGTGCCCTTGTTATTGAGCCAAAGAACAGATGTACTGAGATGAGAGATGTCTAATGATAACACCAAGTTAATTACTTAGGTGTTATATGTCTCTTATCCTCTTTCAGTGAAATGGTGGGTGTATAATGTAACATTGTACTGTGAAAAAATGTATCTTTTGGAATTTGCAGAGAAAATGATCCACACATTTGTTTTATGTAACTCATGGATTTGGCACTGTATGTCATACTATGCAGTGTAATATCTACAAGATCTGAAATGCATGTACTGCACACACACCTCAGTTAACAAGAAAATCATGTTTTTATCGTTAAAGAACTACAACGACCCATGTGGATTTAATTTTACTTTAGCTCCTCTATTATCATATCCCAAAACAATATTTCTTACAAGATTTCACAATAAGTCACAGGAGATCCGACTGCAGCAGAATCATTTATCAACATATTTTCATCGTGTTCATGTTTCAAAACAGATTATTTTTGCTCATATCCAGAAATATCCCTCGCCTTTTGTGAAGGCTCTGTTATTTTTGCTTATACTTATAAATTAAGGATTTTTTGCTTTTAATTTACTGCTGTTATCTGTCAAGAAATGTCTGGGTCACATTTCACACCAAAATCAAGAGAAAATATTGCATATATTGAATAATATTTTGCCAAAAGAAAATGAAGCCTATTTTACATTGAAGGTTTTTTTTTTTTTTCATTGTCATTTTCATGACAGTTAAGTATGTCCTTCTCCGACTGTCAGAGGCCTACTGTCAGTAAATAAGTAATTTGTATTATAGTCATAAAAAATGTTTTGATCCTACTCTTAGATCTCTACTAGATCTCTTACTGTCAAAAAATAAATAAATAAATAAATAAAACTAAGTGTTAACAGTTAATGTTAACAATTCTAATAGTCAAGAGGCAGAGGAAGAGCAGAAGACAATGTTGTGACGATGAAGAATTGACCAGAAATTTCAACTCAAAATGGTACTCAGTAGTTTGTATGGCCCCCACGTGCTTGTACGCATATCTGACAATGTCGGGGCATGTTTCTAATGAGACGACGGATGGTGTCCTGGAGTATTTCCTCCCAGATCTGAACCAGGGCATCTCTGAAGTCATAAGTGGAGAAATCCACTTATGAGCTCCTGTTTTTCAGAATACTTTTTTCCTGAAATGTTCTCCTGGAGTAAACCAAAAGATATAGAAGCTATGGCTTGAATATGTTTCCTAATTGGCTGTACAGTGTCTATGTGGATCCTATACATGAGCATGCAGGTAATTCCTCTTTTCAGATCAGTGAAAGGAAAAATAGAGGCATGTTTTACATGGTCAAAGGAGCACTCAAGAATGACTGACAGATAAACTCTGGATTCCACCTTTCTTAAATGGGGTACAAAAAAGAGGTCCATTTCAATCAGTACATATTATTTGAAAGCATTTTCAATCAGCATTGTAACCGGCTTTATGTAGAGCCACTAGACCGACCAGAAGGTCAAAGTCCTTCTCTGAAGATAGTGAAATAATTGCTTTGGCAAATTCCAAAGTTCTGGAACGTGGCAATGCTGCGATGGGGGAATCATTACATTGTCAAAGGAGATAAAAGAAGCCTATTTAGGTCAAATTCCCCAAGGTGGACTATCAGAGAGACCCCTACTCGCCTACCTCACTGTTGAAGGTATTGGGAAAAAAGAATGAAAAAAAGGGGCTACTTATTCAGCCAGTGATTTTCATTTAGATTAGTGCTGCATTTTCTGCAGGAGTGAAGTGTCTCTCTGAATCTCACACTGTCTGTGAGAAAGGTGCTGTCAAAATGGTTCACCTCCTCCATCTGTAGACATTTTATTATGTACGCTTGTTAAGAAAACAGTGTTTTTCCTCCAAAGGAAGCAGCTGTTTTTATGTTTGTGCATATATATATATATATAGTAGTCCTCTAATGTCAGAGTTCAAACAGACTTCACATCGAAGTTTAGTTCCGCAGTGTTGTTTGGTAGCTTATTAGTTCAGCTAACATTAAAGCTTGAACATTTTTTTCTGTTTAATTTCCCCAAGGCAGCAAATGAACCCCTTAGTTCTTATCTGTGCACTGCAAGTGGGTATAAAAATCATTGTGTTTTTTTTTTACAACAGAATCTGTTCTCCCTAAATTAATTCTAATTACATTTGATATTAATTAAAAATCTTTTTCTCTGATTTTTGTCTTATTTTAATCAGATGAAGAAAGTCAACATTTCTAATGAATGAGTCACACTTCTAACTTAGTTTGAACTAGTTCTTACTATTCATTTTGGTTTTTATATTTCAAGGGGTCATCTGTGCCTTGCATTATATGCATTCAAAATTCTGTCACGATCAGTATGTAAACCTCTTTCTAAATTAGCCCAATGAACGCTTTGTTTAAACGCGGTTTAGCACTAATCTCACTTTCTTCGTCTGTTTCCTTGACAACCAGTTAAAGACTAAAAAAATGAAATACTATTTGTCATGTAAAAAAAAAAAAAAAGGCCAAGAACACGTTTTGAAGCTCTGTGTGCATGGTTAAACCAGCGTCTCCTCTTTTTCCAAAAATGTTTTTATCTAATAGATGGGGTTAAGTATGCCACCAGAGGAAATGCATGTGACACAAAAGGAAAATACCTAACACAATGTTCAGCTGTCACTGGTACCACTTCAGTTTCATTGTATGAACAAATATCAGAACAGACATTCTGTTAAATATATTTTATGTTCCATGTAAGAAAGAATTTTATATGGGTTTGGAACAACATGAGAGTCAGTAAGCGATAACAGTGTTCATTCTTGGGTAAACTATTGCTCTAAGTTCAGTTCTCACCCCTCCTGTTTGAACCGGGAGTCAGGCGCTCTAACAAGGAGGCTAAAGACTGCAGTCTCTAGCGTCAGTCGCTGGATTGCCTCTTGAGATCAGGGAAGTGAAGTACACGCACAACTCTTACTGTCCTACAGTTGTGGTCAGAATTATTGGCACCCTTGGTAAATATGATCAAAGATGACTGTAAAAATAAATCTGCATTGTTTATCCTTTTGATATTTAATTCATAAAATTAGCAAAAATCTAACCTTTTATTGAAAATAATTGGGGGGTGGATCACATTATGAAATAAATGTTTTTCTCCAAAACGCATTGGCCACAATTATTGGCACCCTTTTATTCAATACTTTTTGCAACCTCCTTTTGCCAAGATAACAGCTCTGAGTCTTCACCTATAATGCCTGATGAGTTTGGAGAACACCTGACAAGAGATCAGAGACCATTCCTTCATGCAGAATCTCTCCAGATCCTTCAGATTCCAGCTCCATGTTGGTGCTTCTTCTCTTCAGTTCACCCCACTCATTTTGTTTATGGTTCAGGTCATGGGACTGAGATGGTCATGGCAGAAGCTTCATTCTGTGTTCAGTGACACATTTTTGTGTTGGATTTGATGTTTGTTTTGGATCATTGTCCTGATGGAAGATCCAACCACGACTTATTGGATTTCTAGCAGAAGCGGTCAGGTTTTGATTTTTATCTGTTGGTATTTGATAGAATCCATGATACCATGTATCTGAACAAGATGTCCAGGACCTCCAGCAGAAAAATAGGCCCACAACATTAAAGATCCAGCAGTATATTTAACCTTGGGCATGGGGTACTTTTTATCCATGTGTGCACCAAACCCATCTGGTGGGTTTGCTGCCAAAAAAACTCTATTTTTTTAGTTTAATCTGACCAGCTCAACAATCTTTTGCTGCACGTCAGAACTATATTCTTTGGTTTTACTCATTGTGATAAATGATTGCAGGAATTTGGCCTTTGTGTTTCCTCATGTTTATACTCCTGTGGAGTAGGAAGTCGTGGCTGGACAATTTCATGTTCATGATCACCTTGGTGTGCTAAAAAAATCTAAATATGAATGGGAATATACTTCAGAGATATTTTACTCATAAAACATTCTAGGGGTGCCAATAATTGTGGCCAACATGTTTTGGAGAAAAACATTTATTTCATAAACACAATTTCAACACACTTCCAATTATATTCCATCAATGAAAGGTTTTTTATGAATTAAAGATCAAAAGGATAAACAATGCAGATTTATTTTTACAACCATCTTTGGTCATATTTACCAAGGGTGCCAATAATTCTGACCACAACTGTACGTCCGTTACACTCACCCTCCCTAAATCTCACTCCCATCTGGGTCACGGCACCAATGTAACCCCTGTTGTTCGAACTGCCCACTCTAAGCAGGACTCGAACCCGGGTCCGTCGGCATGGGAGTCGGGCGCTCTAACAAGAAGTCTCTGCCTTTTGAGATCAGAGGAGTAAGGTTTACGCGCACAACTCTTACCGGCCTACGTCCGTTACAGGTGCATCTTACGCATTATCAAACAAATGATAATAGGCAAGCCTAAAACCAAGTAGCTTTTTGTTCTTTGCAGAGCTGAAGCCAGTGAAGGTATTTGTAAAAAGCATAAAGATATTTAACTGTCTGTAACTTTGTGCTCCAGATCCCTTTAAGTCCTTGTGCAATCTAACTGAAGTAGCTGTAATGATGGCTTTCTGTTCTTCAGAAAATTTAGCCCATTGTTGCTCATGTTATATCCAATCGAGAACATCTTGACTGAGTAAATATCACCTTAATGACTTAAAGAGTCAGTTACTTTAATTATTATTCATATAATTTCCGAGCTCTTTGTGCAGAGATAGATGTTACAAAATCTTACATATTATTATACAAAAAATAGCCTCTGTCATAAGTTTCAATTTGATAGATATGTCTTCATGTGCACACAAAGATGTCTACGACATCTGATGAACGTGTGAACAGATTCTTTCACACATTCATCTGTCCATTCCCACTCTGAGTTCTGGTTCCACCTGTCATCTAAACCTCATGTGTCTAGCTTGCGTCTTTCACTGTCAGCTTTGAGAAGAGAAGATGGCCCAGGGGTGAGCCCTGAGGAACATCGTTTAGTGTTTATTTTGAAATTTTTGCTCCTTCCATTACAATACTGCTCACAGAGTGGGAATCATCATTGTCGTAGATGTAAAGATCCTTGGGGATTCTCCGTAAGTCACCTTTCCATTCCACTTTTATTGTACTCTTTCTCTCTGGTTCCATTTACACCTGGTGTTAACATTCTTCTCAGGCAATCTGATCATAAGTTGCCTGTTCTAAATACAGGTGTAAACAGGGTCCAAAACATTTTGCGATCCAGTCACTCATACCACTTTCAGGTAGTCAGGGAAAACATGCATGAAGCAAATACAGACAATTTTGATTTCACTGACTGTAACACCAGGAGTAAACATGTCCTCTCTTTCTGTCTGCCTGACTCTCTTTCCTTACACTGCATTTTCTCATTACTTCATTTCACTTTACAGTATGTCATATTCCAATCTATTTTTCATTCTTGTCATCTTTGTAACTACTGGCTTTAACACGAAATTATTATTTCAGCACTAGTTGCAGGAAGCCGGTCAACTTTGTCGACTTTGTTTTTCAAGATTTTTCAGCAATTATAAACTTTTGTGATGAGTTGTATTAGACTGGACTACCTGCACACTGATCATCTAACTGAGAAGTTGTGGGTTTTATTTCCAGTTTAACTGTGCATATATGCAAACTGTTTGTGTCAGACTATTGCGTGTTTGTCTCTACTCTGGTTTGTAAACACAGAAGCAGAAGAAAAACAGATTATTGACATCAGACACTGGAACCAATATACTTTATAAGATTAAACTTACTGTGTAGAGTAGAGGTAGAAAATATAGCTAATTTATTCAGCTTCTTATGACTTTTCAATGTATCAATATTTATGTTTTTGCTCAGCATTTTGCTTGAGGTTTGCAGTCAAACTTAACAAATCTGATGAAATGCTCTTTACCTCACACAAAAATTAAAATTATGTCATCAATTGCACACCCTTAAGTCCTTTCAACCCCATGAGACTTTCATTTATCTTCGAAACACAAATGAAGATATTTTTATTTGATGATCATATGGATTACTTTTATGATGTCTTCAAAATTGAAACCTCTCAAATTTCATTTGTATTTCAAAGATGAATGAAAATCTAATGGGTTTGGAAAGACATGAGGGTGAACTATCCCTTTAATTTCATTCAAATCTTTAAGATATTCACTGTGTTGCTTAATTTTATATTTTCTGCCAGATCATCACAACTATATCATTAGTATGTTTATATTCTAATTTCGAATATTTACATGTTTTGCAAATAACTTGCTGGATATCATTTCAATGCCGTTTAACGTTCATTCACATGCCTCACATCAGGGCTTCAACACAAGTGTCATGTGCCTCTTTGATGTCCACAAGAAAAATGATGCGGATGAGATTACCATGTATTAAGTTGCATAGAATGTTTATCAGTGTTTCTTCCACCAGTTGCTTAAATTTGATTGTTTCCACAGAACTCTGGGAACGAAGAGCTACCGAACTCAGCTGACTATGTGAGCTGCCATCAGCCGGGCAACCAGGAACAATTTGTTGAACCTCCGCCTCCTTCTGCCTACCCCCCTGTTACCTTCCTCCCCCAGATCCCTTACACCCAGCACCCTACCAACACCCCCATGTACACCTTCCAGCCCAACGCCGCCCCTCCTGCCCCCCGACCCCCATTTAACTACCCCAAAGAGCAGTCCGTCTAGACCAACGGTCCTCCGAGCTGGGAGACACCCCTGTGCCATCTCCGCTGCCCCTCCCATACAGGATACCTATTACAAGTCACACCTGGAGAGAACAACACTTCCTTCCTCTTTACTCTTGTCCAGCGCTGGCCACATCAGGATGCGAGCGGTCTCTCGGAACAATGAATAAAAGTGTCAGTAGTTTGTGGACCTGAAACCGTGTGTGTTGTGCACTGCATGTTTCACTATGAGGCTGTGGTTAGGTTCCTTTAGTCTTGTGCTGTAATTTTAGAAACACTGTACCACAACTCTACACCCTCCCACCCCTCACAACAGCACACCTCACTTCTCCTGAAAACAGGGTATCAGCCTTCGCTTTTCCTCTATTAGGTCTTACCTTCCTTTATTTCAATTCTGCCAAGTGTCTGACCATTTACAGTGTTTCAAGAAATAATCACCTGAAAAGAAACATTCTGTCATTATTTATGCATCCTCATATTTCAAAGTGTATGCTGATGTTTTTTTAATTTTTGTGGAACGCAAAAGATACAATTTTGAATAACCTTCTTGCAGCTCTTTTCCAAAAGACAGTTTAAAGTAATCATGTCTGTAAGGCTCCGGAAACGACAACCAACTCCATAGAAGTATCATCAACCTCATATGAGTTTTATGGTACTTTAACTCATTCTCCGGCATTGACTGAATTTTCCGTCATTTATGAGACAACACTTCCCAGCCATTTACGGATTTTTTTTGTAATTTATCAGACAATGCTTTCCAGCCATTAACAGAATTTTCCAGCTCTCCTTGTTTTCACTGTTATACAATAGAGGGCACTATTACACATCTTCAGAAAGAGTAGAAAATCTACAGATCAAAACACAGACAAAAAGGAGCAGAAACAAGTGATAAAAGCATTGCTTATGCACCTTATGCAACCTCCAGTTTTTTGTTCAAAATGTTTCTTTTTTATGAAACTTAGATTCAAGTGTTGATAAAAAAGAATGCATGAAGCTAGAATTTTTTTTAAGTAGAGGATATGTTCCTTGTTCTTTGATATATTGCATGTTCAGATATTCATACAACAAAATATTCTGGGGGCCATTAAATGTTTCTGAAAATGATCAAAAACGCGGACGGTGGCTGGTAACTTTAACTTTTTTCCTGCTCATTTTGGAGCGTGTATGGAAAAGAGCTGTGCGAACAATATCTAAAAGGTCTCCAAACTCCATTTAAGTACTATGAACGTCATATGGACCAGTTTTATGTTTTTGTTTTTTTTCTTTTTCTTTTGTATTTTTGGAGCTTGTACACTTAAAAATAAAGGTTCTTTATTGGCCTAAATGGTTCCATGAAAAACCTTTAACATCCATCGAACCTTTCCATTGCACAAAAGGTTCTTTATAGTAGAAAAGGTTCTTTAGATTTTTAAAATGTTCTTTTAGGAGTTGTTTACTAAAAGGTTTTTTAGGGAACCAAAAGTGCTTTTTCTATGGCGTTGCTGCAGTTTTGGAACCTTTATTTTTAAGAGAACATAGAAATAGCTGTGTGAACAATATTTAAAAGGTCTCTTTTTGTGTTCCACTTAAAAAAACAAACACATATAGGTTTGAAATGACATGAGGTCAAATAAATGACTGACAAATGACTGTTTCTTTAACTTTGTGTCTCCTTTTTGTTTTTTGTTTTGTTTAATCAACTGTTACTCTTTCATTCTTCAGATTATATTTGCTTGCTTCTTGTTGTACATGCTTGAGTTGAGTGACTGTTAAAGTATAACATTTTATTTATCTCATGAAATTTTGTCAAAATTATGACATGGCACAACATCCCTACAGTGATTCTGCTGCAACAGCATTACATAGGTAAATTGGCAGTGCCCGTCTTTCTCGAAGATATCTGAATAGTACCAAATATCAATAAAATATTTAGTTATTATAATCTGAAATGTGAATGTTCCCACTTCTCTAAAGAAAAAAAATTAAAGGGCTCTATTTCACTTCCTCGCATAAGATATCATCTGACACAACGTCACAAGTAAAACACTTCATTTTCGCAGACATAAACACTTTCATCTAGTTTTGCTCGTAGTTACCAAAGAAATAGAGCATTCCATATTTGCTTCCACACAAATGTTTACATTTGGTATTATCAAAGATTTAGGGATAAACGGATACTTTTCATCAGGACACTCATCCACGTTTCAAGCGATCCAGATAATCATAACCTCCATGTATCAGTTTATTTCTTTGAAGGCTTGTTGTTTAAAAATAAAGCGTTTTATTTCCGTTGCTGCTGTATTAATGTGTAGGTTGTCCTTGAAAATGCATGCCATTACATATAGTCCACGTCTTTCATTTTCCTCATCTCTGATTAGTCAGAATGCTTTTTGTTTAAAACTACTATAAATGTACCATTTCATTTCACTGGTTGACCTACACAAAACCTTTTCAGGGACAATCCACAACTTTCATCCTTATTAAGCTATTTTTGAAAGAAAAGCATATGTTTATGTATTTTTTTAGAGAACGAACCTCAATATGCCAATACCTTCTATGTAGAACTAATTTAGCATCACATTCAGTATTGAACCCTATGAAGAGCCAATACAAATCACTGCTGCCCTCTTTACAACCTCAGCTAGACATCTTTAAAGAATGAGATCATCTGACAAGAATGACGCTCATGTTGATAGGCCATGTCTAATGTATATGCTGGAAAAGAAAAAAAAAAAAAATTGTGCTCAATGTTTGTGCTCAATGTGAAAGTTACAAGTGATAAAAGAGAAACCCTTAGAGTTGTTCAGGATTGGTTTTAAAAATGTATCTTTTGCAGTGGTTTATGGGCTAGGTTACAATAAGTGAAGCTACCTACTGTGCACACCTTTATGTCTGGCATTGATTTCTATGTGTGTACTAGTGTAGCATTAGAATCATCTGTGGTTCCTGGGTCGCATTGCTGGAAAGAAAATCCTGTCCCCATGTCACATATTTTCAATTATTGCTGCCACATGTATTGTAATTATTCTTATTCTTAATATTTTCAACACTGAAGATCATGCATCATTTGCCACTAGTTGATTTTTCTTTGTTGTCCTTCTGCCTCAGATAATTTGAAATGTTATTTTCTTTTGAAACTGTGATATTATTTTACTTAATTTCTATGTTTGCAATCCTGCCGAGTCTGTTTTATACACGTGAGCTGTAGCTTTTTTGTTAATATTTTCTAATACATGCGATGTATACAATATATCTTCATGTTTGTAAAAGGAAAATCATCGTCTGAGTCATTGTGAACACATGAACTCAATCATTGTATGTGTCACTGCTAGTTATTCTTCCATATGTGAAGCATTTTGACTTTTTTGTCTTTTTTTACATGGGGATTATGTTTGGTGTAAAAATTAACTTTATGTACCAGATGTGTGAAACAAAACTCATGCAGATGAACATTAAACCTCACAAAATCTAAATAATGTCCTTGTTTTGAAATATATTTCAGCTATATAGCTAAAGTGCAAGATATACTATGTACTATTTGCATGTGCAAAACTACACATTTTTGAAATCAACTAGTTGGTGGTTTGCCAGAACAACTAGTTGACTAAGCATCTTAAAGGTGCAGTAAGCGATTTCTAAAAAAACCACTGCTGGAAGTGGATCGGGCCGAGCACCAAAACACACTTGTAGCCAATCAGCTGTAAGGGGCGTATACACTAATTGGTGGGAGGGGAGTGCCTGTGTTGCGTAGCGTGTTGGTGAATTTGAGGGGCGGAGCTATCAAGATTTTTGTTTTGATGATTTTAAATATCAACAGCGTTTCTCAGAAATCACTTACTGCACCTTTAATAGCCTCTTGGTAAGCATCTAATGCCTTATAGTAAACACCAACAGTATTAAACCAACTATTTATAAAAATATATAAATATTTAAATGTCATGTAATGAATACTTTTGCTTGATGACTCATGGTTCATATTGCCCGTTTTCAAAAGTGGATCCAAACAATTCCAGAGTGTAAGCAGTAATCTGGGGAAGTTGCTTTGCAGCATTATCAACAAAAGGCTCATACACTTCCTTACCAAGCACAATGTCTTAAGCAAAAGTCAAATTGGATTCTTACCAAATTATAGAATAACAGATCAAATCTTCACATATTCATATTTGCATGCTTTGTAGATTTCCAGAAGACTTTTTATTCAGTTTGGCACCAAGGTCTACAGTCTAAACTTTTAGAAATTGGTATAGGGGACAAAATGTCATAAAAACAATGTATTCAATCTAAATTGCCAATAAACAAACTGAGTTCTTCACTCAAGGATGGGATGTAAGGCAGGGCTGCCCATCACCAACCCTCTTCAAATAAACATTAATGAATTGGCGAAACTACTAGAACAATCGGCAGCACTTGTCCTCACACTATATGACTCCACTATAAGGTTCCTCCTCTATGCAGATGATCTGGTCCTGCTGTCTCCAACAGAAGAGGGTCTACAACAGAAAAGGGTCTACAGCAGAACTGAGTCATCCTGCATAAGTTCTTTCAGACCTGGGCCCTGACTATTAATCCAACTAAAACAAAAGTTCTAATGTCTCAGAAGAAGCCCAGAAGTCAGGGAAAGACATACAATTTCACCCTTGGTATGACCAAAATTGATCATGCCACAAACTACAGATACCTTGGGTTTAAGAGGGGTCTAATGCTATTTCATGCATTCTGACTTATTTACACTGTTAAAGTGTTGCATTCTCATGCTAAACATGGCCAAAGTTTCAAAACATGAGTTGGATGTATGACAGAGTACTTTTGTGCCAAATACACTCCTTCCGGATAAGTTTTGGAAAGTTTTTTTTTTTTCCCCGAGTATGGCCCTGTATCACGTCATAAAGGGTGGAATTCCTTGTATAGGCACTTCTCCCTGATAAGCGTGCGCACACATCACCCAGAGGAAGAGCAAGAGCAAGAGCACACCCATCAAAGTGCTTTGTTCGGGTTATGGAAGCCGAGAGATTTTTCAACAATGTCACCAAAGAAGTGTGTTTTTGGTTGTGAGGAAAAGATTACCATTTTCAGCTTCCCAAAGAACCCAGCTTTAAGGGAACAGTGGATGCAGTTTGTTTTTCCGGGGTAGCAATGGAGTTGTGCACGTATGTTTGTTTGTTCCCGGAATTTCGGTGACAAATGTTTTGGAAGCAAGTCCCTGTTCAACGCTGGATTTGCTGATCGCGGGCGGTGAGTAACTGCATCAAATGTCTGTGTTTTGTTGGCAATCAGCGCACAAGTGCATATAATGACTCTTTACCTCTGCCCAGGGCAGGCACGCCTCCAGGAGCACGGCTTTTTTTTTTTTTTTTTTTTTGGAAAGAGTTGGTACAACGTATCTATCTTTTATAAATATGATAAAACTAAAGACTTTTTGGAGATATGAAGGATGCAATACTACTCTATATGTACTCAATATTGAAAAAACAAACAAACAAACAAAAAACTGTGCAAACGGAAACCTCAGCTTGGCCGTGAATGAACTGAAAGTGAAAGCAAGAAGGGCTTTCTATGCCATTGCAAAAATCTATCCAATATGAAATACCAATTACAGTCTGGCTCAAAATATTCCAAGCAGTCGTAGAACCGATTGCATTATATGGCAGCAAAGTTTGGGGTCCTCTGGGGTTCAGGGATGATTAGATAACTATATGTCATGATCATGAGTTGGAGTGCCCCATTTAGCCACTAGAGGGCACTCCAACATGGACTCTTGTTTCACTGTTTTGGACTTCATTTCCCATACTCACCTCCTGGACTTGTTATCCCATGTCATTGCACCCAGCTGTTTTGTGTTTGCTCATTAGTTCTGTCTATTTAGTCTCAGTTGTTTCTGTCCTTGTTTGTGGTTTGTTAATGTTTTGTTACGTGCACCTTTTTGTATCTCTGGCTTTTTTTTTTTGTTTTTGTTTTTGTGGACTGATATCTGGATCTTGACCCCTGCCTGTTTTGGATATACGACTGTGGATTACCCAATAAATGCTGCGTTTGGATTTACCATCTTGTTTGTGTGCATACCGTGACACAACAAACCACCATTATTAGATCCAGTAGCATGAGCTTCCGTATTCCTCCGCCGGTCACTATGAGGGAGCGGATGGCTCGGGTTCGGGCATTGACGGCCCAACGTCAAGACGGCTGGGAGGTAGGGTGCTTTGCCCAGTCCTTCTGGATGAGGACGGTGGGGCTGGGCTATAACGATGAGGCGCTAAAGGGGATTTTTAACGAATGCCTCGATGACCCTCTGCCTCAGTGGGAGTTGGAGGGGCTTCAGATTCTGGATTTTTGGGGCTTTGTTAAATATCTCGGCCATAGAGTCCATTGGGCAACACCTGCTCAGCCAGAGTCCATCAGTTCACTCCAGCCCTGTGAATCCATTCCAGAGGTCACAGAGGAGGTGGTCACTAAGTCTCCTCTTCATACCCGAAAAAGGAGGAGGAAGGCTTCCATCCCTCAAGACCTAGAGGCCTCCCCAGAGCCCGCTCCAGCCAGTGAGTCCGCTCCAGAGCCCGCTCCAGCCAGTGAGTCCGCTCCAGAGCCCGCTCCAGCCAGTGAGTCCGCTCCAGAGCCCGCTCCAGCCAGTGAGTCCGCTCCAGAGCCCGCTCCAGCCAGTGAGTCCGCTCCAGAGCCCGCTCCAGCCAGTGAGTCCGCTCCAGAGCCCGCTCCAGCCAGTGAGTCCGCTCCAGAGCCCGCTCCAGCCAGTGAGTCCGCTCCAGAGCCCGCTCCAGCCAGTGAGTCCGCTCCAGAGCCCGCTCCAGCCAGTGAGTCCGCTCCAGAGCCCGCTCCAGCCAGTGAGTCCGCTCCAGAGCCCGCTCCAGCCAGTGAGTCCGCTCCAGAGCCCGCTCCAGCCAGTGAGTCCGCTCCAGAGCCCGCTCCAGCCAGTGAGTCCGCTCCAGAGCCCGCTCCAGCCAGTGAGTCCGCTCCAGAGCCCGCTCCAGCCAGTGAGTCCGCTCCAGAGCCCGCTCCAGCCAGTGAGTCCGCTCCAGAGCCCGCTCCAGCCAGTGAGCCCGCTCCAGCCAGTGAGCCCGCTCCAGCCAGTGAGCCCGCTCCAGCCAGTGAGCCCGCTCCAGCCAGTGAGTCCGTTCCAGAGGTTGTTCTGTTTTCCTAAGTGCCCTGCCCTGTCGGTGCCAACTAAACGCCCTGCCGGCGCCAACTAAGCGCCCAGCCCTGCCGCCGCCGCCCAGGCTGCCAGCCCTGCCGCTGCTGCTGCCCAAACGTCTTGCCCTGCTGGCGCCACCCAGGCCGTCTGTTCTGCCGCCGTCAACCAAGCCTTCTGTTCTTCCGCCGTCAACCAAGCCTTCTGTCCTGCCACCGTCGTCCATGCTTTCTGCCCTGCTGCCACTGCCCCGGCCGTCTGAACCACTGGAACCCGCCTGGTCAGTTCTTCCAGCGCCGCCCTGGCATTCAGCCAGGACCCCGACCTTCTTAGAGCCCCCGTGGTCTGTTCCTCCAGCTCCCCCTGGCCTTCGGTTGGGGGCTCTGGTCCTGGCCCGCCGTCCCTTCCCCTGGTCCTCCTCCAGTCCACCTCCCTCCTGAGAGGTGTGTGGGTTTTTTTTTTTTTTTTTTTTTTTTTTTTTTCTCATGGAGCGTCTGGTAGCCGCTCCGTAAGGAGGGGGTCCTGTCATAATCATGAGTTGGAATGCCCCATTTAGCCACTAGAGGGCACTCCAACATGGACTCTTGTTTCACTGTTTTGGACTTCATTTCCCATACTCACCTCCTGGACTTGTTATCCCATGTCATTGCACCCAGCTGTTTTGTGTTTGCTCATTAGTTCTGTCTATTTAGTCTCAGTTGTTTCTGTCCTTGTTTGTGGTTTGTTAATGTTTTGTTACGTGCACCTTTTTTGTATCTCTGGCTTTTTGTTTTTGTGGACTGATATCTGGATCTTGACCCCTGCCTGTTTTGGATATATGACTGTGGATTACCCAATAAATGCTGCGCTTGGATTTACCATCTTGTTTGTGTGCATACTGTGACAGAATAAAAGAATTGACATGTTCATGTGTTTGTTTGTTTTTTTTTGAAAATATTTAGCTTAGATCTCAGTTTAAATGCTTCAGGTTGTTATCTATTCAATATATTAGATTTTAGATTTCACAAGGGGAATTCAAGAGCAATTTTTTTTTTTTTTTTTTTTTCACAAACTTTTGTTTTCAAAAACATGATTTAGTATCACTAAGTTATCAAGGGTCCAATCAAACATAAATAGCACATTAAAGTTAACATTTACAACTTATAAATTTTTAAGTAAAAGGATAAAATGTTAAATAAGTTAATATAAATGTAATTACAACTGTATGATATAACCGCTTTTTGTGTGTAGACTGTACAGGTCTGGTATAAAAAATGTTTTTGCTCAGGTGGCCAAAATGTCTAACTAATAGAGAAAAGTTTTGCTCAGCAAGAAAAAAAATAGAGTGAACATTGATCAGTGGTAAACAGACTGTGCCTTGAACATTGCTTTGTCCTAACCTGCAGCCAATTTACTTGCAACAACGTTTTATAGCTCGCAAGGCATTCATTTTCATTTGATTGTGAAGGCAGGATGATTTTCTCCATGACTATGATGTGCCATTAAATCCATCACAAAGCTGTTTTATCCCCTGTGTCCACTAGAGCAGCAGGCATTGCCAGATATTTTCTCTGTCTGGTTGGGCATTTGGTGGTAGTGCTAAATCCCACACAGTCAAAATTGTTTCCTGTCCCAAATGGCCTGTCCGGTTATGGTCCTTTCTGACAGCTGACAGATGTGTTCCACGTATAATGATCCAAAATATTTATATCTGTTTTGGAAGGATTGGGAGTGGGTGAACTGACTGTAGTAATCAACCATTGAAAAACACACATAATCCAAATATTGGAGGCGATGTGCTTCCTTCAGTGGTGTTAATTGTGGCTACAGCCCTGTCTAGGTAAGTATACCTCATGGTAACACTATATTTATAGTTAACTTTAGACATTCTACTAACTATAAGTAACAAGTCAAATTCCAGTCATTAGAGTATTAGTAGACAGTCTGTTTAATATCTACTAACACTTTATTTTGATAGTCCCCCAACAGATGTTCTACTGACTATAACTTTGAAAGTACATGCCAACTTATTCTCTACAAACCCTAACCCTATAATAGTCTACTAATACTCTGATACTAATACTAATACACTACTAATGAGAGTTAGTTGACATGTAGTTGCAAATGAATTGAGAGTTAGTTGATATTTTGTAATATAGTAAGATAAGAAAATAGTAAGAAAATATAGTAAGATATTTTGAACATCAAAAGGTATGTAGAAACAGTAGGCTACAACTTACTGAACTGTCTCATATTTCATGTAATTGCTCAATCAGTGTTTTAACCACGGAAAGACGTCAATAAAATGTAAAAAATGTCACAAAACATTACATTTACCAGGAAAGCCTTTCAGTGTCCACAGCTTGTTTGTCAACTAGAAAAAAATAACGAGGAGCATTTTGCTATTCATTATATTTTTACTTAATCTGCATGTTGTCTTCATTATTTAATGTATGTTTGAATAAGTCATGAAAACAGATTTTTAATTACAGTAACCGTTTAAATGTTTATATTTCAACAACATCTTGGAGTAGAAACATATAAAAAGTTGATATAAAAACTGCCTATGTGCAAATTCAATGTTTGAATGTTTGGTGAAAAAAAAAAATAAATAAAAATAAAATAAATAATAACTTTGGTGCCTCACTAGTGACGACCTTGCTGTACTTCTAAAAATGTCAGCAGATATAGCAGGTTATTTTTTAGAATTATTCGGGTTCCACTGTATTTAATCGTTTTGGCACATCAAAGATACAAATGCCCTGGATTAGCCCTTGTCCATATTGTTCAAAAACACTTCATACAGCAGTCAGTAAACCTAAACCAAACTGTCAAACTGTAATAAGAATCAATAAGAAAGCTTCTCTTAAAAAGATTCAGGACCTCTTTGAAACATCTCACATGTTACAGCTATGATTGTGGCATTATTATGGTGACTGCTCAGTAAGGCACAGCAACAATCACATCAACAAAATTGGTAATGACACCACAGTAATTTGGCTAATCAACAACAATAAACCGTGTACAGAGAACAGGTGGCAGATTTGACAATGTGGTGGGATAAGAACGACCTGACCGTGAACAACAACAAAATAACATTGCAGACTTCAGGAGACATGGAGGTGTCTTAGCTGAGAATGACACCAAAACTTCAATACTCTAGATGGATTAAAGCTTATATTACAACAGAAGCCTGAAACTGTGACAAATGCTCTAGGTTTAAGATTTATCAACTGACTGTTTAGGGCTGCACGATTTATCGCACAAACGAAAAATAACATTGCTTAGATTATGATTCTTAGAGTGATTATGAAATCGCAAAGGCTGCGATTTATTTTTATTTTATTTTATTTTTTTATGTGCAGCTTGTCAATGAAGTATGGCTCCAAATGCTAATCTATCTGAAAGCACTGCGAGTTTGAGTCGCCTATAATGTACATTTGAAAAATGTATTATTATTAACATCTTGTCCAACAAAAGACAACATTTAATAACGTTTTTACTCCAAACTCACTTCATAACGACAGTTGAGCATCCTTCTGTGAGATGATGTGGCTTCTTACACAGAATAAGGCAGTCGTGTGTTTATTAGTCATGTTTAATTAATCAAAGCTTTTCAATCTTTGGTTTATTCAGCTATAGTGATATTACACGTGTTATCTTCTTCTGCAGCAGGGCATATTTGGAGTTTCTGCGCAAGCGCGCCCTCTGGCTTTCAGATGGAGAAGCATTTACTACTGATCACAGAGCTGTACAGCTCTGACAAGCTGCGCATAAAATAATCGCAGCCTTTGCCAAATTGTGTGCAGTTTAATCATGACAAATCATGCAGACCTACTGGAGTTATTGTAAATAGTTGAGTTATTATCTGTTAATATTCAGAGTAGAAGCTGGGCTGATGCTGATTTTGAAGTCTTGGTTGAAACAACTTGAGAAAAATTATAGGAGCAGTTCACCCAAAAGCTGAAATTTTGCCTTCCTGACCCCATATTATTTTCTTTCTTCCATGAATCATGCTTTTAAATACAGTGAGTGAATGACAATTCAAAATATGAAGCTTCACAAAAAAAAAAGTTTGATAAAAATATTTTGAATAAATTGTCTTATGATAACATTAAACATTTACTTTAATTTTTGGGTGAACTATTCAAGAAGCCAGTTCCTGCCTAAGAATACAACCAAATTGCAAGATTGATATATCACAACTGCATCTTTAGGGGCCGTTTACACCATTTCAACTACACCGTTTTCAGTGACGTTCGTTTTGGCTGTTCATTTACACGACAACAGCGTTTTGGCGGCCTGAAAAAGCAAGCTTTTGAAATAGTTCAAAATGCAAGTTTTTGAAAACTATACCGTTATTGCCCTAATGTAAACAACAAAAACACGAATTTGTGAAAACGGTGATGTCATGCGCATACGTATTACGTGTTCAGTTTATAGGTGCATAATATTTCTTTACAAAGTGACATCGCCTACTACTGGCCTGGCAGTATTAATACAGCATTTGTAATTGTTTTCGAATGGAGAACATTTTAACAGTATTGTCATCTTTACGCCAAAAACACAAAGGAAAAACTTTTTACGTTTTTAGTACATCATTGTCGTGTAAATGTAAACTGATTGTCACGTTCCCAGTCGTTCCCGGACTTCATTTCCCATAATCCTCCCTGGCTTTCACCTGCACTCACTCCACCAATCAGTAATCACCACACCCAGCTGCAGCACATTATCTGGACTATTTAAACCACTCACATCCTCACACACGTTGCGAGGTCTTGTTTACTCTTGTGGCAATTCTGAGCGTTATTTATCTTGTCCGTCTGCTTGTTACTTATCCTGTCTGTTCCCCGTGTATGATTCTCTGCTGCCTGCCCTTTTGGATTTACGATTGTTATCTGCCCGCCCTGACCCATTGCCTGTTCCTCGACTACGATTCTGCCTGCTCGCTGCCATACCCGTTTGCTGTTGTTCCACCATAGCCTGTTTGACTACGAACTCAGTTTAATAAAAGCTTGCACATGGATCTCACCTCGTGTCCTGCCTTGTTACACTGATAAACAAGACAGAACTAGGACTTGAAATCTACAAACCTGGAGTAGAGATCACTAAGCAAAAGCACAGAAAAATATTTGTGACTTCATACAGTATATTGTACAGTAATTGTGTCTTTACACAATGTGACTATTTCTTATCAACTTTCTCACACTGACCTTTTTGGCTTCTATAATTTAAAGTTAGCAGTAAAAAAGGAAATCCACCCTATCTGGTGGAGAGGAAAAGAGACTGCTAGGTTCTGGTTCTACTACAGTCGGTGAGGACACAAAGAATGAGGAGACTGGAGTTTCTTTCCAAAGAATATTGAATAGTAGTCTAAAAAATGGAGACATATTAGAATAAGCATAAATGTACTCAAAAATGATTGTCACTGCTCAATCCAGAATAACATATTCAGCATCACCTTTAAAAAAATGTCACAACTTTAAATAAACAAAGAATATGGAACATCAAGGCATGTCTGTATCTAATGTTAGCTTCACTTCCTGTCTCCTGAGATACCTTCATCTGATCGATTTTTGAAGGCAGCATAGATGTATCCTTCGCTGCCTTTGATATCCCACAATCCTGTGTGTTCCATTCTGTGACAGCTGAGCTAAAAAATAAAGATAGTGTCTGAAAGATGCAGTTGCTGGTCAGTTTGTGTGTAAATGTACGTTTTTGACCAACATCTTCCACTTTTGATGTCATTTCTAGAGATAAATTAGTATTGTAGTAATTTAATATTCATATAGTTATCACCAAAGCTCACTCTATTTTGTTGTATATCATTAAACAGCTTTGCTGCCTCAGAAGTATGTCCAAATCAGTTTCATGAGGTACCCTTGTGCTCAAACGCTGCCTGCAAATGTCATTGCCTGATAGGGCAACAAGTGAGCTGCCTAAGCCTTTGGACACCCTTCGGCTATTTACATTTGAGCGCCACGCCCACATCTTACATATTGTTTCTCTTTTTTTGGTTCACCTGCTTCTATTGTTTCTCCTTATTTGTAAGTTTCTTAGGACAAAAGCATCTGCTTAATGATTAAATGTAAATCTCAAAATCTAATCAGCAACTGACGCATAGAACCAAGTCCTAGCACTACATTTTTTTTTCTTTTTCGATAATCCTTTACACTTGGATTGGTACAGTTTTGTAATCCAAATAGATCCTCTGACTGATGTTAAGAATATATATGGCACTGGTTCCAGAAATCTTTTCAGTGAACCTCTAGCTCACTTGTCATCTTGACACCTTTTAATAAGCATTAATTGCGGTAATTAGTAATCCGGACCACAACCCTCATTATATCATACTTCCAAAGTCATTACAATTTAGCAGGACATTAGGCAGCCAGTGACACAGACCAGCTACAGGAGCAGGGGAGGAGGATCTGAATGCAGATTTGGGTGAAGGTTTCAGCCAATTTGACATTTTTGAGATCAGGCCCACCTCCAAGGACTGACTCAAATATTCACCCATTTCCCCAATGAAGACACAAAATCTGAGGAAACAGTTACTATGAATTTGCCGCAAAATGATTTGTGACTTGTGAAATAACCTGCAAAAAACTTTGGATAGAAGTCATTGTTGTCAACGACGGTGCCAGTTACTAAATCAAACAAATGGCACTTTCCACATACTATATGTAGGCCTACACTTTTGTGTCGCTTTTTATTTAAAGATGCAAATGCCATGTTTCATTGTAAGAAATATTACATGTTATATTATCCAAAATTAGCCTAGCATGAAAAGTAGCAGAAATGTTGCTGCCTGTGATTTTCACAAACGCTGAACCAGATCATCTTTAGACCAAGCCAACAAAAAGTTATGGAATTCAAGCCGATTCATCAAAATTGTTCTGAGGCTATCTCCGCAATGCTTTAGGGTATTCTATTCAAACTTGGTTTGTATTATGACAGCCACAATCTGAGGGTAGATGCACAGTTTTAGCATAGTGCCACCTAGTGGTCAGGAAATATTAAAAATTTACATTTGTGCTTATAATTTCTGAATAATTTGGTCAAATCACAAAACTGGTCTCTTTAAATTTTGTGCAGAATGCAGAGTCGAACAATACCTAATTTTCCCATATCGGCCATTTTGGGAGTCGGCCCATTTTGAATTTTGTCATAAATGTTATATTTTATGAATGCATTGGTGTATCATTACGAAACTCTGTATGTGTCTTTGGTGAAATTTCAAAAAATGCTAATAGCTTTTGATTAGTTTTGCCTATTGTAATGAAACACTTAAAATAGGCAAAACTAATCAATTCCTTGGGTCATGCAGAGAATAATACCAATTTTCATCCGAACTTCCTGTCCGCCATTTTGAATTTCTTTAAAAAGATACTTTTTCAAACTCCTCCAAGACTGTTTGTCTGATTTTCACCAAATTCTAATCAGATAATCTTCAGACCATGCCGGCAAAAAGTTATGGATTTTGTGTCGATAGATGAAACCGTTTTTATATACCACATCAATAAAATTGATGGCACAATGCCAAAACGACTCTGAGGCTGTATTTCTGCAATGCTTTGAGATATCGACACCAAATTCTATGTCATTGTTCCCTTACTCACACCACATCATTTTTGTAACAGTGCAACCTATTGGTCAAAAGTGATAAACCATTAAGATGTATTACTAGTTATTGCATTTATGACTTTCAGCCATTTTACATAGGACAAGCAATTTGCAAAACAGATTAATGGATGGATGCATGCATGGATGGATGGATAGTGTAAATATAAAGTTCTTCAGTAAGTTTTGTTCTTTCTTTTTTATTTCAAAGATTTTGATGTTCATCTGTTTATTGCTAAAAATTACAAAGTCACACAAATCATGGTTTCAATCTGTTGAACAGCTCAGATAATATTTAGTTCGACCTTGTGAGGTTAATGATGATCATTATCTAAAGTAAATCACCTTTCACTGACCATTTGTTAAAATAAACTCAAGGGTCCCTTTTAGCACTAATTTTGTGGAAAGAGTGCTTAAACTATCAGCATCAGTTCATTTCTGTTCTGTGTGTTTATTGCTGTGGAATTACTCACAGATTAGGTAAGTCTGAGTATAAAAAATTAAATGTAAATTGCAAAAAATTGCTTTCTTTGCTCAATTAGTTCAAATCTGCAGCATTAACATTAAGTTTGTCGTAGATTGAGCCAAAGAAGTAATGTGAAAATCCTCTTACTGATAAGAGTTTAATTTTCCAGCACGGAAAAGAAAAAGGGAAAGAAACACATACAGTAATCACATTAGTTATGAGGTGAAATCTGTGGCCTTGTTGAGCACATGTTTTAATACAATTATCCCCTGCTTAAGAAAAGGGTGATAAGGTGAATATTTCAAGGACATTGTTCCTTGTTGGGTCTGTATGCCTTTTCATAATCCCACCATTTGTAGGTGAGACTGCAGAAAAGCATTAAACTCTTGCTATAGGTAAAGTTGTTACTCTCAATAGTTGAGAGTAAATTGACTGACTGAACACTGTTAATCTCATTAAACCAAAGTAAAGTGAAAGTCAAGTAGCTTCATGCCATTCCGTCAAAATGTGCCAGAAGCTTTAACTCCAATTAGTTAAAAAACACAATCCATTTAGATCAGTGATTCATCCTGTGCTTCATCTAACAAACCTCAAAAAACAGCCATTAACCAGATTTACTTGAGTTACAATCAAATGCTTGTGTTTCAGCTCGCAGAGAGCCTTAAAGGAATAGTTCATCTAAAAATAACAATTATTTACTCACTTTCATGTCCTTCCATAAGGATCAAATATACAAGAATATTCACACAGCTCTTTTCAATATAGTGACAGTTCATAGCGGCCATGTTTGTCAAGCTCAAAAAGGGCATAAAATGCAAAAAGGAACCTTAAAAGTAGTCAATGTAATTTGCATGCTATATTCCAAGTCTGCTGAAACCATATGACTGACAATCTGTTTTTCACTGATAAGTTATTATTTACTAATAATCTTCACCTCCGCTTGTAGCTCTCATCCCCAAATCTCTTACACGTTCCTGTTTTTTGTGTCTGAACCGGAGTGAATTGGGCATTGTACAGTAATAGTTATTTTCACAGAAACACATTAAGCTGAGCTAAAACCTAAAATGAACTTTCAATGTGAAATCATCTTTGGATGATCATTTTAATTAGGATTACACCTACCAAACTGACAATACTGTTCACAGTCTCAAACAAAATTAACAGCAGAGAATTATACTGTTAAAGCTGAACAATGGAGAGAGAAAGCCTAGGGAAAATACATTAATTTGAGGAGATTTCTATCTTTGCCTTGGGTGTCCAAAAGACTCAGTGCTGCCATATGGCTTCAGAAGACATTGATTATTATATATAATCAGTATAGACTAATTTTATGATACCTTTATGGTGTTTTGGTCCTTGATAGCAGTGGTCTCTACACTGTTGTTAGATGGAAAAGAGCTGCATGAAGGGTCTTCAAAATTTCTCCTTTTTATTTTCATTGGGGGAAAAAAATAGAGAATCCTCCTCTATTTAATATATACCTTCTCTAAAAATACAGGATAATATTAGAGTTATCTTGCAAAGCACATATAAATCAGAGTTTCTTGTCTTCATAATCTCCTTTCAGGGCTTTGCTCTCAACCTGTCTTTGACCCACACGTTCAATGCATCAGTTTCTTTAGCAATCGATAAATACACAATACATCAGCGGCAGGAGCTGAGAGCAGCTGGGTGAGTCAAGGTCCGCTCATTCAGCCTAATTTGCTTTTCAATATCTCACTGTGGCTAGAACCTGCGGACTACGGACCCGTTGTCTAAATGTCAGCGAAAAGGAAAAACGAATGGATGTGGGAGCGTGTCACACGAATCGACATGGCGAAACATCGCTGTCTAGGGCGCTATCTGTGACAAGGGCAACCAGCAAGGGTAAGGGCGAGAGAGAGAGGATGTTTCAATTTTCTCATTTTGTTTTGTAGCATTGTTTAAATTAGAAAACGGAGGTACCTATGCAGTCCTCAGGCCTCTTCAAATATAAAAACTGGCCTTTATATATGATATGACATTATAATTGGAGCGGGGAGTAAAAAAGAAGATTTGAAAAGGATGTTACAATGGATACATACTTGCAAAACCAGGACTTAGTCATGGTAAACACTACGAATGAAAAGATACTGAGGGCTAGAAGTAAAGCCTTATCAGTTATCAAAAAGCAAATGAAACATTAAAAATACAAAAATACATTTTTGTCCAAATTTCCAGTCGACAAAAAACTACATTAGGGAATAAGATCTTTTAAACAGTACAATATTATCAACATATTTCTCTAAACATGTAGGTGGAATTTCAAACCTTGATTATTAATATAATATTCCCGGATATGCCACATGTTTGTTTATGTATATATCCCTTATGTTTATGTGTATATACTATGTATATGGGCAATTATAATTATATTAGTTTCTATTTGCTTTTAACTTGTGGACTGGTGTCAGCTTTTAAGTGACTGAATGCAAGTGTGCTTGGCCAGTGGTGTGATAATGTCAAATAATTGGGCAATGTCTTCTTTTAGATTCAGTTATATGCAAATGTATTTGCCTGCATGTACGGTGTGTGTTTTAGGACATCCTCAGACCTCAGTCATATGACGAAAAGGTACCATGCCTCAGATTAAACGGCTTCAACCATTGGATGAAATGGCATCGCACCTCAGACTGAAAGGCTTCAGTCAGGTGTCAGGTCTCCTACAATTAGACATCAAGCTAAACAGCCTCAGACTAAAAGCCAGTGTTGCCAATATCCACAGTTTTCCCACAGAATTGGGCTACTTTAACACTGTTGCCGTGGGTTGTTTTAAGACCCTGCCCCCAGAACGCAATTTTTACCAGGGGGTAGCATAAGCGTTGATCATTGTAGCCAAACATAAACATATCTGTTGAGTACATGAACACAATGGCCAATCAGAGGTGTTTAAGAATCCATTCAACAGTGCTCAAAATGCTAGAGGGAAATGCTGGTATCGTTACATTTTTAAAAATTTCAGTACCGAAGTCGGTACTTTTGACAACACTATTGAAGTGGATGTTTTAAGATATGACATTTGCAGGATGTTTTAATGGAACAAAGACCCTTTTATATGTCAAAAAAATGAAGACAAATGAATGAAAAAAAGAAAGAAAAAATGGATTTTGATTCCTCTTAATGACCCCTTTAAATAATGAAGTGAATGACTTATTTAATATGGCTCAGGCATTAATTAGGGGGGGTGTTGACACGTCCTGTCTACTGGGGCTGGGGGTGGGGGTGTTGCTACTCCCTGTCAACTGGTCCATTGGTCCTTCACTTCTTGTCTGTGCTATGTCTAATCCAGCCTATCGAGTGTGAAAGTGCTACATCTGGTCTATCGGGAAGAACTCCTGTTGCTAATCTATAGTGGGGAGACAAAGTTAGAGGGATATGGTGCCAACTGCCAAGAGATATTTGTTCATCTTTATTGATTCAGACTTCAGTAATACTGTTTCTAATCTGGTGTTATCATGGAGCATCCTAGTGGATGCCTGGCCTTAAATAATTATTTGCTTTCAAAGCCTTTTTTCTTGTTTTTAAACCTGCTCCTATCATTGGAAAGAAGTTTGAACTGTGGCCTCACACTTGAGAGGTAATCAAATAGCTTATAGTGCTGAAAGATCTTCAAATATAACCAAGCAATTTATAAGTCAATGAAGACAGCTCATTTACATTCCAAAGATGGAGGAGTTCATTTAGAGGCGGTAGAGAGCAACTGCAGTTCAATATACTAGCTTAGCATTGCCTCTGGTTGATTTAACACGCAGGCAAAGGTTGAAGCTTAGTGCTGTATTGCATCTATACAGTGATCCAGATCCTATTTTCATGACACCAGAAAACCAATCACATTGAGGGGGTTGTTATAGAAGCATGCAGAGTTATTTTTTCATGTTTATAGTGCATCTTTTTCATGTTCATATTTCCCCTGTATTTTACACATTGATCTCAAGCAAATACAATCACTCGTGTGAGACGGCACAGCAGTGCATGTATGAAGACTCAAGGGGTCTATGCTATTAGATGAAAATAACTCTATAAACATCTATATGTTAGAGTAAACAAATTTGCTGTCCTTTTATTCAGGTTTTCTTTTTTAGCTATATAGCTACCAGGAAGTGATTCAGTATTTGTAGGTCATTAGTAAAAATATATAGGATAATAAACAAAACGTTGTATTTTTAATTTTTATTATTATTATTATTATTTATTTTTTTTTTTTCTGGAATGAAATCCAGGCACTGGTAAGGACCCTGGCTGACTACACATTGATTACTCAATTTCCTATGACTATGTACAACGTCAATGTACAACATTGTAGAACGTAACCGCTAGTATTAATCAACAACAGGCAGGACCTATATATATTTTGATATTATTTGTTATGCTGTGTAAACACATTGTTCAGTAACATATCCTTCAGCCGAATATTAATTATAGCCTAAATGTTAAATAGATGTGTTCACTACCCATCTAGCAATATGTGCTTATGCCTAAAAAAAAAAAATTGGTTTTGCTTTTCAAATTCTCTATTGCATGTCATTATATTTATTGGTTTGGCTTATGCATTTTATATTTTATAGCATCAATGCTCCCTAGTTTTTGCAGTGCATTGTGGAATTTTTCAGAGTGCAAACGTTCCATTGCACTGGAAGGATTTTGCAATTAAGACAGCCCTTAAAATGGCTGACTCCTTGATCAGTGCCCTGACTTCTGAACTATGGAGCTGATTGAGACACACCTTGTATCTTCCGTCTAACATGTAACATACTCAATATTAACTTCTTGTTTATTGAACTGTTGTATAAAAGCAATATCACATTATTGTGCTTCTTACTAGTTACTCAAATAATGCTGCATTCCATTTACCTTTCAAGAGGTATGTTGGGATGTGAGAGGACTTGGGAATGACGTCACACCCGAGGTGACCATGTTCCAGTACACAGGTCAGAAAACTAAGATAGACGTGTCCAAGCAAACCAGGTAAACACAAAAAATAGGTATTTTGTCCACAAATAGAAGTTGAACAGTACTGTGTGCACTAGGCACGTCCTGATATTGCTGAGTTAGATGCGTTCCTGGGTCAACATATTTTGTTGATCCTGAAACAACATTCTAGACAGAAAATTTAGCCTTAACCCTATTGCTACCCCTAAACCTAACCCTGCCCATAAGTTATCCCAAAAATAAGAGGGAAATGATAGATGAATAACACTCATGTAGAAGCACCAATTCATGATTTTAAGCCTAAACTTGACATAATCTGTAAACTTGTCCCTCAAATCTGATTGGTTGATTTGAATGTTGTTCCAGGATCAACAAAAATGTTGACCAAGGAACATGTTGAACTCAGCAATATCAGGTTATGCGTGCACCAGACAGACAAACTGAAGTGCTAATAAACAATATTTTACAACTGTTTCACTACAGTTGATGCGCTGAGCAGCCATATTGGATTCTGAAGTCGGGGTTGTTGCACTTCCCTGAGTTTCCCAGTCGCAACTCCAATTTGAGGGGGGAGTTCCAGTTTAAAGTTCCTACTGTGGCCTAGAAATTTCTCACATCTGAGAAAATATGGAACACACCATAACTTCTCAGAAACAGCCCAAACCGCCATTGCAAGTTCTCGTTTTAGTAACAAAGGCTTGGACATGTCTTTTGAACCAAGGAGAAAAGATGTAAGCACCCCTACTGATTTCATGTTATCTGCTCCGCTAGCGCAGGTTCCCCAAAACTTTCAAACCGAAAGTACATACCTTTGTTGTTCAGACATCAATATGACACATTTTTTTCAGCATTGCATAAAAAAAGTGCACAAACAACTACATAAATAATACATAAACCAAATTACATTTGAAAGCTGCAATCGATGGTATGTTATGGTTTCAGACAAGAAAATATAAGAAAATATATTGCTGAAGAATGACTGCTCTGTAATCTATTTCTGGCAATCATGTGCAGTAACGTCCCTCACATGTTCACACCACTACTATTGCCTCTATATGTGTAGATAAAACACAAGTCTGTACAATCAAGAGTTTTCATTTATTTGACGCCTACTGTCACATGCACATTGTTCCTTAGCTCCAGTTGGTCCATTTAATTCTTGCACATTCGGTCTTGACATCATTAACATGAGTCAGGCAAATAAGTGAAAGTGATATGTGAAGGCTAAGTATGGTAACCCACACTCGGAATTTGTCCTCTACAGTTAACACTTCCAAAGGATGTGTTAACTGTAGAGGATGGATGACGCACCTTCACTCGCTTCCATTGTAGTAACTGAAGCCACCAGTGTGCCTATATGGCGCTGACATCTTGAGTCTCGAGTCTGCGCAGAGTGAACTTGGAGCCCGAGTCTGCACAGTAGTGAGCGCGAAGAGGAGCCGCGATATCAAGGTCCCTCAAAATCGGTTAATACTGCAAAACAACACATTATGAAATAAACAATTCTGGAAATGTAGAAATTAAAGTTAAAGCTCCAATCTCCTCCCGAAGATCCAGAGAAAAGTCCGTTGGTGCTTCAGTGACGACTTCGCTCAGAGAAGCTGTAATCTCATGCTGCATTCCAGGCAACCCGTAACCTGTGTTTTTCCAACCTTCTACCTGTGAAAGTGCACTGGAACAGCAGTCAAACCCGTGACTTTCCATCTGTGAACTCGAACTAAATCGATGTACTCCCAGCAAAACAACAATGGCAGCCCCTACGGATGCGGTGTTTATGCAAGTGGTACACTGTGAGAAATAGACTTTAGGACAATATAACGTTGCAATCAATTTAATAATACTAAAATACATCTAGCTACCACTATTCCTTGCACTCAGGCAACGCGTTACTTGCCTGGAATGCTACAAAGCCGTGAGTTGTGGTTTGAAGTCGTGACTAAAGGTGCGGTCACACTGCACTTTTCGTTCCATTGACTTCCATTCAAACACATGCGAATGCGTCAGACCAGAAACGCAAGCTTGTGCGAAAAATTTCGCATTTCGCTGCGTTCCAAATTTCAAGTTTGGTGAACTCTGACCTGCGAATTCTCATCACGTGAAGACGTGCGACCAGTAGAAGATCGATTCGTCACGGCATGACCTCTTGGCTGAATTAAAAGAATTATATTTTTGCAGTAAAGTCAAGTAGGTTCTATATTTTTACATTTTGAATGTATTACTTTAAGTTGTGTGTTGAATTCATGTTTATAAAATAGACGCTGTAGACCGTGACGTCATATCACGACCGTTTCAGCATCCAAAGAAATTTCGCACGTTCAAAGTCTAGTGTGACCGCGGCTTAAAGGGGCTCAAAAACCTGCCTGGAACGCAGCATCGGCTGTCAATCATGACGTCAAAACCTGCGTTTTTATAGCATCAAATAACTAACTTAAAATAAAATTATTTAAAGAAAACAAATTTTTTTAAAAGAAAGAACACTTTAAATAACATCAGTGTGATAAAAACTGCCTAAAATGTCAGAAACCATATTTGGAAGAAAAAATATTTAACGTGTAATATGACTGTTACATTACATGGAGAGGGCGGGGTTTATGACCTATACTGCATCCAGCCACCTGGGGGCAATCAAGACGCTTTGGCGCGTTAATGAAATATTTGGAGAACACAGATTTAATTAATAGGATATGAATAATAATTTTTTTTTTTTTTTTTTTTTTAAGCCGGAGGAGCTGAACACGCAGCACTGGCTTTAGTATAGAGTTTTGGGGGAATTGGGGTAGTGGTTAGAGTCTCTGGATCGAGTACACAGTAGGTGGCGGTAATGCGCAAAATTGGTGTGATCTGCCAAAAAAGGGAAGAAGAAGAAGAAGAAGAAGAAGAAGAAGAAGAAGAAGAAGAAGAAGAAGAAGAAGAAGACGCTTTGGCTTCACTGTTCAGGACTCGTGTGTCACGCTTGGTCCACACCATAGACTGTAAAAAAATATGGACGTAGTGTCCGTGACGTCACCCATAGAGTTCTGAACAGCAGTTTTGACGCGTAAATGAGGCCGCGGCCATCTTAGCTGCACGTGACCGCACGTCACTCACGGATAACTGAAAATGGGCAAAGAGGCGGGACGAAGTTAGAGCCCCTGCGACTTGTTGCTGAAACCACGCCCGCCCTAGCTATCTATCTTAGATACTATCTAAAATATTAATAATAAGGATAGCAATATCATTAGAAAGTATTAAAGGATTACTGTCAATCTACGGTGATTTTTTTTACGATAACGTTATAACGTTAGATGCTCTAACACCAGTAGGCTAATTCATTTGTGTGGGGTGTGCAAATAACACAAATCAAATGGGATTTCATACCTTTATAATGAAATAGAGATCGCGAGATGAATCCAATCCGTGGCACTTGGGTAAAATATATATATATATAATGTACCAGATGTATATCTCTCAAATGCAGGGATGGGCAGTATTTCAGATACATGTATTTAAAATACGTATT
Organism: Ancherythroculter nigrocauda; assembly: GCA_036281575.1. NCBI lineage: Eukaryota > Metazoa > Chordata > Actinopteri > Cypriniformes > Xenocyprididae > Ancherythroculter > Ancherythroculter nigrocauda. The sequence continues at coordinate 42,440,615 of VTFQ01000005.1, forward strand.
TGAAATACAAAATACTATTTTGTATTTTGTATTTTAAAGCCTTTGGAAAAAATCAAATGTAATTTGTATGTAAATACATTTAAGATGAGTATTTTTGTATTTTCAAAATACTCAAAATACTTTGAGACAGTCAACCTCTTTATCAGGGTGTTGTTTTCATGCATCAACTAGTTCAGACCAGGTTCAGACCAGGTTCAGACCAGGTTCAGACCAGACACGCTAAAAGAGTAAATAAAGCTTGCTTAGACAAATCCAAATTAAACCCTGCGGCTCGTGACGACACATTGATGTCCTAAGACACGAAACGATCGGTTTGTGTGAGAAACCGAACAGTATTTATATCATTTTTTACCTCTAATACACGACTATGTCCAACTCCGTTCAGCATCGGTTAGTAAGGTCTGATCGCGCTCTGACAACGGAAGTGATGTCTCGCGCATATACTATATATACATATACATATGAGTGTCAGACATCACTGCCGCTGTCAGAGCGCGATCAGACATCACAAACCGATCGTTTCGTGTCTAAAGCCGAGTTCAGACTGCACGATTTTAGCCCCGATTTTGGCTCGCCGACAGGTTTTGAGAAATCGCCGACAAATGCCCGAAATCACAAGCAAATCGGAGCTCGTTCACGCGAGTGACAATCACGCAGTGTGAATGAGCAAAGACGTGATCTGAGAGAATCACCGACGAGTCGCCGACGCCCGTGAGATATTTGTCATGCTAAATATCTGGACCTGTCGGCGATTCAAAATCCTGCTGTGTGAAAAGTGTTCTGACTGAAAACTACATCGGCGATGACCGACAGCCAATGAGAGAGCAAGATACAGAGCAGCGGGGAGTTCGGGGAGGAGTTATAGACCACAATATCAGCAAGCATGGCTTCATTTCAGATAAACATTACAATTCTATCAAACGGAAACAAAGCACAAACATTTGCTTGACCATCCGCAACAGCAGCACATTGAAAAGTTATTCATTTAGTTCCAACTGTCTTTGCAGAACACACAATCCACAGTCTCCCCAAACATTTCCTCCTCCATATTCTTTTTTCTTTTTCTTGTTTTTTCTGCAAATAAGCGCACCGGCAATTGCAAGCTTCATATTGCAAGATTCTTGCCGGCTACCGTTTTTAATAATAATAATAATAATAACTCCGGTCTTGCGTGATATCGCGTTGTTTCCTTGTCACATCTCGCGTGTGTTTGGTTGTGAAACATAGTTTGCATGCCAGACACAGTGTTGTCGGCGATTCTTCCTATTGTAAAGTCATGCAGTGTGAAACCTTCTGTCGCCGATCCATCGTGCAGTTTGAACACAGCAGCGACTGAATACTGGCCAAGATAGTCATGCAGTGTGTAAATAACAGTGACCCGACTACTTTGAAAATCGTGCAGTCTGAACTCGGCTTTAGGACATCAATGTGTCGTCACGAGCCGCAGGGTTTAATTTGGATTTGTCTAAGCAAGCTTTTTTTACTCTTTTAGCCGAAGTCCCCATCTACTCCCATTATTTGGCTGACAGACAGCAGCGGTTGGAGTTAAAAATCCTCATTTGTGTTTTACTGAAGAAAAAAGTCACCTACATCTTGGATGCGCTGGGGGCAAGCAGATAAACATCAAAATTTCATTTTTGGGTGAACTATCCCTTTAACGTTACTGCATGTTAAGCCGAATTCAGACTGCACGATTTTAGCCCCGATTTTGGCTCGCAGACAAATGCCCGAAATCACAGGCAAATCGCTGCTCATACATGTGAGTTCGGGGAGGAGTTATAGACCACAATATCAGCAAGCATGGCTTCGTACACATAAACATTACAATGTTTAGATAGGACTTTCCGCTTTCTCTTTAGCTTTGTGCAGTTGAAGCCTTGTTTATACTTTCGCAATTCGCAGGGCTCTACGCCATGAACCTGTTACCTGCTTACTGCGCACGCTCCTCAGTAAACCTAGGCTTTTATGCTTGACGTGCTCTCCATTGTATAATTCTGTGAAAAACGACAGAGGGCAACTCTGAGTAATTGTTCTCCAAACCACCAAAAAACAGCAATGAGAGGAAGTAGTTTGCCGAATAATTTGTCAAACACCTCTTATACTATGTCAAACACTCGTCTTGTGAGAAGTTTGTGAATAAATGGATTTCTTCACATGTAAACTGATTAGGTTGTAGGTCATTTTGACGACACATGTGAAAAAGTTTTTTAGTACACTTCTTAAACCCTACCCAAATAATCAAGTTAAACCCAGTAAACTTGAAATTGTGACTTGAGACATTAGAACAAAACATATTAATATGATAACATATGTATAACACTAAATTGAACAATACTGTGTTATATATGTTTTTTAATTCATTAATTATTTTATTTCAATTAACGATTGTATTAAACACCGACCATTACTTTATTCATTATTTCTGCTATGCAGGCTCATTTTGTAAATGTAATCATTTTAAATTGTACAAACATGGTGCTTTATGAAAATGTAACTGGACACATTTCCAAATTGTGATTGTGTTTACCCATCTATGCAAATGTTTGTTTATGTAGAGACGAAATAATTAGGTTAATCATTGTCTGTCTCCATCAGTTTAGTGTAGTAATTGTGTGCATTTGTGATGACAATGATGAAAGATACACTACACTTTTAGTTTTATTGTTCACCAAAAAAAGTGCCAAATGATTTCTAATTAAAAATTTTTTTATTTTAGATAAACTTTATATTTTCTAATTATGTATATAGAAACAAATAAACTTTACATTAAATAAATATAAAAGTTACTATACTACTTGCGTAAAAAAAAAGCATCAAAAGAGTTTGAAATTCAGTTTTTGCTGTGGTATCAAAACTGATATTGATAATTGTGAAACCATGCCATATATTGTCATATCACCCATCCCTATTCTTTGCTATATAGCAGAAAAGGTTCCCACAGTTTTACAGTTTTTTTTAATAGTGTTCACCATAAGTAATAGACTACATTGTAACCTTGTCAGAAGTAAGTATATAAATGGCTGCTATTTTGCACTACATAAGTTTATTTGTAATTACCAGCAAGGAAGCAAGCACTTAAGAAAGAGAGAGAGAGAGAATGACAGAGAGAGAATGACAGAGAGTGCAGAAATGAGGTAAGGAATTAAAAGTCAGTAGGCCTATGTAGTTTCTTAATTCACTGTGACTATTTATAATTAGCTTAACAAATTACACATTGTCACATTGGCTTTTAATGATGGTGATAAAACATAATAAAAGTTAAAAATTAGTTTTTTGGTTTTTTGTTTTTTTTTGTAGTTTTTTATTTCCTACAGGGCAGGGGAAGGGAAGAGATATATAAAATTAAAACGAAAGTTTCTAAGTAGTTGCACACATCTAAATGCTTTTTGGCATTCAGAATAGGCCCAGATAGATTTCAGCCTAATAGGGATACCTGCACTGAATCTTCAATTTCACATGTATTTTGTGTATTTTCAAAATACAAAATACTGTATTTGTATTTAAATACATTTTCCCACACAGTATTTTGTATTTGTATTTAAATACATTTTTCCACACAGTATTTTGTATTTGTATTTTAAATACATTTCCATGTATTTATGCCCATCTCTGCTCAAATGTTCTCTCAAACTAATGAGCACGTATCCAAAGTATAATTTTTCAAAATAGTGCAGCAGTTTTAGTTATATCCAAGCAGTGCTGTCGGAGTTGTATATCCTCCTGGTATTGTCGTACGTAGTAAGTAAATCTCAGGTATGTAGTACATCTCAGGAACAAAACTTTTAGCCAATGCCACGACGATCCAACAACGTGTGTTCCGCATGCGAGCACATGTACACAGACTGACATCTGTCTCGAGTATGCAGCAAGCCATATATTGTATAAAATAATACAGAAAAAAGCACAAATACGACTGAGATGCCAAATTCAGCGGCTGAAATGAGCTGCTGAGGTAACATGACGGCTCACAGACAGCAGCGGCATACCTGTCACTCAAGTGACCATGCCCTTAATTATGCAGAACTTTAAGGCTTAATATAATTTAAACAGATGAGCTATAAAAAAACTTCACCCCCCTCAGAGTTGTCATGAAGGGCAAAATTCGCAGTATAGACCAAAACCACTATATGAACCAGACTGGAAACATGTTTTTTTCTGCTGTAAACTTGGCTAATTTAACATGATGGTCAATGAGATTCTGCTCCCTTCTGCAGCCTGTCCCTAGCGGCCAGTCGATGAATTGCAGTTCCCTTTCAGTCGGTCACGTTCGACGTACGTCAGTAGTGACCGACGAATTGGGATATCGCTTAGAGAGCCCTATCATCTTCGTGTAAACTAAAACAAGCCAATGGAATTGGCGTGCGATATTTGCATAATGCGCACCGCCCCCGACAGGTGTATATAAATAGGAAGCAGATGCAATCGCACTCTGTCTTTCGCTTCGGAGCCATTCACTGGTGTCCTGTTCAGAAGACTCCTTTCTTCGTTTGTTTTATTCTAAAACATTGCCTCAGAAGAGGATTTACAGCGAGCTTTCAGTGCTGGTGAAGAGGGCACGTTCAGCGAGGTCGCGAGTGTCCGAGGAGCTGAGCTATAAGCTCTAAAACTGCTGTTTTCACAGCAACACAAAGAGTGTGTGTGTGTAGCGATTTGGGCCGGTTCCTCGGTGTGTCAGGGAGTGGTGTACCTGACACATCGCGTCGCTCCCTGGGTGCTTCAGCACGAGTGAGTTGACTTCCCCTTCTAAAAGAGCTTTACAGACGAACCCTGACAGTATGTCATTTCGTCTGTGCGTTACTGGGTGCGGTCGTTCCCTGGTCCCTGCTGATGGGCACAATCGCTGCATCTCGTGTTTGGGCATTCTGCACGCTGAAGCAGCTTTTGTGGATGGTTCATGTTCCCATTGCGGGAACATGACCATCGCAGTGCTGAGGTCGAGGCTCTCCTTCCTGAAGTCTCAGGAAGCGGGAGTCCCCTCTCCTATGCCGCGTACGACGTTTTTTCCGGCCCCGGGAACCGGAATGACGGTACGGCGCTGTATAGGGAGGGCGACCTGGGGATAACGGTCAGGGCTCCCCCGCCGAGCGGAAACGCTCCTCGGGCCCCTGCCGCCACATCAGCACCGCAACCCATCGGGCCACCGTTGGTTTCCGCTGGGCCCTCTACGGACTGTCCAGCCGTTACCTTTGGTGTGCCGGCGGCGGATCGGATGTCGATCGCTGCATCGGAAGGTGAGCCTGAGTCCTCGGGGGAGGAAGATTCGGACGCGCTGCCGCCCGGGATGGTAGCGTTGCCCGAGTCGGATCCCGAGCTCACGGCTGTGCTCTCCCGGGCCGCCTTGTGCGTCGGGCTTGAGTGGAACCCTCCACCCTGTCCCGGCCCATCTCGGTTGGACGATTGGTACTTGGGGGAAGGGTGCTGCCGTCGCACCCTTGTCCGGTGGTCGGACCCTTCGTTCCTGCGGGCCGGAGTACCCCTCGAACGAGTGTCCAGGCACGCTGTGGTCTCCACAGATGCCTCTGCCACGGGATAGGGGGCCACGTACAATGGGCATGCAGTGACAGGTCTTTGGACGGAGCCTCAGCTGCATTGGCATACCAATTGCCTCGAGTTGCTAGCGGTTCGTCTTGCGCTGGCCCGCTTCAAGAAGCTGTTGTCAGGCAAGCACGTTCTAGTCCGCTCACACAGCACTGCGGCCGTTGCGTACATCAACCGTCAAGGTGGTCTACGCTTCCGTCGCATGTCGCAACTCGCCCGCCATCTCTTGTTGTGGAGTCAGAAGGATCTGAGGTCCCTTCGGGCCACTCGTGTCTCAGGTGCGCTCAACCGTGCAGCCGATGAGCTGTCACGGCAGCCTCCACTTGCGGGCGAGTGGCGGCTCCACCCCCAGGCGGTCCAGCTGATTTGGCAGCATTTCGGCGAGGCCCAGGTAGACCTGTTTGCCTCCCCAGAAACTGCCCACTGCCAGTGGTTTTATTCCCTGACCGGCGGCACGCTCGGCACGGATGCCCTGGCACACAGCTGGCCCCCGGGTCTGCGCAAATATGCGTTTTCCCCAGTGAGCCTTCTCGCACAACTCCTGTGCAAGGTCAGGGAGGACGGGGAGCAGGTTCTGTTAGTGGCTCCGTACTGGCCCACTCGGACCTGGTTCTCAGACCTCATTCTCCTCGCGACAGCCCCTCCCTGGCCGATTCCTCTGAGGAAGGTCCCCCTGACTCAGAGACGGGGCACCCTGTGGCACCCGCGTCCCGATCTATGGAACCTCCACGTGTGGTCCCTGGACGGGATGCGGAGGTTCTGAGTGATCTCCCGCAAGCGGTCGTAGACACCATCACTTCCGCTAGAGCTCCTTCCACTATGCGTTGAAGTGGAACCTGTTCGTCGAATGGTGCGCCTCTCGCCGAGAGGACCCCCGATCATGTTCGGTCGGATCCGTGCTTTCCTTTCTGCAAGAAGGGTTGGAGCGAAGGCTGTCTCCCTCCACCCTGAAGGTGTATGTCGCTGCTATCGCTGCACATCACCACACAGTTGAGGGTAAGTCCCTGGGGAAACACGATCTGATCGTCAGATTCCGTAACCTCTTGGGATCTGACCCTGGTTCTCACAGCTCTCCGGGGTCATCCCTTTGAGCCTTTGCGATCAGTTGACCTAAAATTAATGTCTCTAAAGACGGTTCTTCTGGTTGCATTGGCTTCCCTGAAGAGGGTAGGGGATCTGCATGCATTTTCGGTCGACGAAACGTGCCTAGAATTCGGGCCCGGTGATTCTCATGTCATCCTGAGACCCCGGCCTGGATACGTGCCCAAGGTTCCTACCACTCCCTTCAGAGATCAAGTAGTGAACCTGCAATCGCTGCCCTCGGAGGAGCCAGACCCAGCCCTAGCTTTGCTCTGTCCCGTCCGCGCTCTGCGCGTTTACGTGGACAGAACGCGAAGCTTCAGGACCTCAGATCAGCTCTTCATCTGTTACGGAGGCCAGCAGAAGGGAAAGGCTGTCTCCAAGCAGAGGATGGCCCACTGGATAGTGGATGCCATCGCCTTGGCGTACGAATCCCAGGGCGTGCCTTGCCCGCTCGGGTTGAGAGCCCACTCCACCAGAGGGGTGGCCTCTTCCTGGGCGCTGGCTCATGGCGCCTCGCTGACAGATATCTGTAGAGCTGCGGGCTGGGCGACACCAAACACGTTCGCTAGGTGTTATAGCCTACGTGTAGAGCCGGTATCCTCACGTGTACTCGCATCCACTAGTCGGTAGACGTGTTGTACCCACTCTAAGTGTCGGCTTGCAATGCCATTCCCGCCACTGGCCGGATACGTGCTTACTTTCACTCCAGTCGTGTTCCCCGCTTGGCGAACCCTGTCGAGTTCCTCCGCCTCCCCCTTCGGCTCGGACATTGCGGAGTGTCTGATGCCAGGTCTACATCCGTCGCTGACGCTGTCTGTTGGCTGGGGCCCATATGTCGTGACCCCTCTACGTGAGCGGTCCCATATGTGTATTTTCCACGGTTTAAAACTCCCTACGGGCCGAGTCCGTGTCTTTCCCTTAGCAGAGCCAGCTCTGCTGTCACCTGTCAGATGAGTCTCCCCCTACCAGGTGGAGCCATCCCAGGGACTCCATATGCGTACTGCCCCCCGGGCCAGTCCACGTGTGTATTCCCACGTAAACTCCTCCCCCATTGGGTAGGTAGTGGTCTCCGCAGCGTCCCTTACGGGTTCGCTTCCCCAGTGTGTCTAGTTTACTTAGTGGGTAGTGGTTAGACAGCAGTAGACACTCTCGGTGTAAGCTCGCCCCCTTCACCGCCAGCCGGTGCTATGGGCGGCTGAGCTTGCGCTGGGCACTGGTAGGGGTTTCGTAACTGTGGCGCTTTAGTTGGGATCCCAATTCGTCGGTCACTACTGACGTACGTCGAACGTGACCGACTGAAAGGGAACGTCTCGGTTACGTATGTAACCCTCGTTCCCTGAAGGAGGGAACGGAGACGTACGTCCCGTCGCCACAGTTTCTGTACCCTCGCTGTAGTGCGGACACCAGTTGTCTCCTCAGCGAAAAACAGAGTGCGATTGCATCTGCTTCCTATTTATATACACCTGTCGGGGGCGGTGCGCATTATGCAAATATCGCACGCCAATTCCATTGGCTTGTTTTAGTTTACACGAAGATGATAGGGCTCTCTAAGCGATATCCCAATTCGTCGGTCACTACTGACGTACGTCTCCGTTCCCTCCTTCAGGGAACGAGGGTTACATACGTAACCGAGACGTTTAATTCACTTCCGTATTGGCTTCACGAGAAACAGGGGGAGGTTGCCGCTTGGTCCACACTCATTAGGAGCAGAGGGTAGTGAACACACATGCACTGCAAACCGTGGACACACACAGTTTTTTTTTTTTTTAACCTACATGGAAATGGGAACAAAATCCATTTCAGTTGTTGCTCAGTATAACATTTTTTTTTTTTTTTAAATAGTTATTATAGGTATTATTTTGTTTAATTTTTTTTATGAAACCTGAATCCAGTCATCACCTGTGTGCTTTTATGAGTTCACCAGTCCAATGCTGGCTGCGACGACCGTGCCAGATTCTCTACCTAGAAGGATGTAGTAAGATGTGCTATCTATAAAAAAAAAAAAAAAAATTTCTTAAATGTCAGTGTTGTTCTATTAGCACAGTGTACTCATTTTTAAAAAGAATATTATTACCAGTTACCATTTAAAACAAGAGGCCAGGTGTTGGACTGTAAAAACAGCCTACTCAGAACAGACCAAACTATATAGCTGTACTTTTATTCCTGTACAAAAAAAAAAAAAAAAAAGTTATGGGACAGCTATTTCAACACCATTCAGGAAAAGTGCCTACAAAAATTGCCAGAGCAATAATGCTGAATCATTCCCCAATGGTGGAACTTTGTGTTATGATGGTTGTAAGTAAAATGTGAAAGTTAAAAGCTGCAAAGTAGGTCGTCTTTGGACTGAAAAGAATTTCTACTCCATGCCTTGAAAGCATTACAACAAGCAGCTCTGCTCACAGATAGCAAGTCCTTCACTTCAGAACTTCAGGAACAAAATTGGAATAAGAGAATATTGTTAAGAATGACATAGTGCCCTGATTTATACTTTACACACAGGTCTGTAACATTACCAGAGAAGAACTGAGAAAGCTTAGTTTCTGATCTTTGAACCTCTCTACTGAGCTTCTCTTTGTGGTTCTACAGTTGGAGGCAGGGCTTGACATTAACTTTTTTGCTCACCAGCCACTGTGGCATACGGAGCCCCTAAAGGGACCTTTGCAAAAATAAAAAAATGACAGAGTTTCGCGTACGCACAAGATACTTTCGCGTGCGCACGAGAAATGTATTGCGTGCGCACATGTTACAATTTCATTTGTGCCTCACTGCCTATGAAGAAAGCCAGAGTATGGATGCACATGAATTAATAAAGATCATGAAAATTAAAGAGAAAATGAGAGTGGATGCACATGAACTAATACAGCTGTATTTGTTCAAAATCTGGCTTTCTTAGACCAGATCGTCTAGGATAATTCCAGCTAATTATTTGTTTTAATTAAACATGTGTCTTCCTTTATATCTAAAGTCCTTTATGTCAGTGGCTCTGCTCGCAATAAGCGCTGTTAGAACTGAATGAAGAAAATAAGCATTTCTCTGCCACCTGTAAGGATGCGTTAAATCCGACAAAGTGGTTTAATAAAGGGCCGTTTGATCTTGTGAAATATGAAATTTTAGTACGCCTACATTTTACAGTTCCAGTATTTTTACATGGGAAAATATAAATGTGGCCTACTGCCCTAACGAAATACAAAGTTTCATCATTTTTACTGTACCAATGTTTTTTCATGAACCATTAAACGTTGCATTATGACAATGCACACTGAGCCCATTTCCCAGCACGATTCTTGGAAGCCACAGAGTTAAATACGTTAAAGTCCTTGAAAAATGAAACGCACTTCCCTAACGAAAGCCACATTTTGAGCACTTTTTACTGTATCAGCCTTATTTTATTTATTTATTTATTTATTTATTTATTTTTAACTTGGCAAAAAGAACAATGCACACAGTTATTCATATCCCGGCCATCACAGAGAATGCTTTAAAGCAGACATAAGGCCGTGATATAAACTGCCCTACGAAAGCCACATTTCAGCAAATAGATCGTTATTAATTTATTAAAGTTTCTTGTGCGCACGCGAAAGTTTCTCGTCATTTTTTTATTTTTGCAAAGGTACCTTTAGGGGCTCCGTTCAGGACAGCATTTCTAGGACTCTTAGGATTTTTTTGTATGTAAGTATTAGCAGTTTATACTATTTTATAGCACTTACTATTCAATTCTGTATATATTTTATTATTTTTCAGGAAAGATTTAGTTATTTAATTGTATAAATTTCATTTATATATTTTCCTTACCAATCCCTAACCCTAAACATACCTTTTGGTAAGCCTCTTAAAATATTTAACCAAATTAGTTTCTAGATATGGGCAACTATATTCTGGTTTTAAATTCAGTTTTCTTGGAAAGAAAGACTATTTGCTGTGCATGTGCAAGACTTCAATTCATTAGCCGCAGCGCAGCTGGGAGCTTCATGTCTGATGTGTGACACACTTAACAAAGTGCAGCAATCGGTAAAATTGTAAACTAGTGTGTTTATTAGTATGTTAAAAAATGTAAATAATTTGAAAACATCCAGCAGAACAAATAACTGTTTTTGAATAGCTAAATAATAACTGCAGACTGCGGAGGCCGAAGGCCTTGCACATTCAAGTTTAAAATGAATGTGCAAGGCTTTCTGCTTTCACGCCTGCTCTTATGTTAAAAATAAACTGGACAAATAATAAAAAATTAATAATTTCTGTGGGTCTAGTCTTTGTATCTGTTTGTTTGAAGTTTGAAACAGGTCTCCTCAGGTGAGTAGAATTGACTAGTGGTGCTGTCACAAAAAACTAGGCAATAGGCTTCACATTGCATATATAAAATTCAGCCTGCCAAAGTGGCTAGTGTTAAAAACCACTGCTGAAATCCACCTGCATTCGGCGGGTTGGTGGGTGTTAATGTCAAGCCCTGGTTGGAAGTATTTTTTCCCCACTCATTCCATCATCTGCCATTATGTCAGTCTGGCTGAGTGACATTTTCTGTACGTGAGATTGTGTCTTTCACCGAGTAGCTGGGAGGTTAACCGCAAACACTGAGCCCAATGGTATCACCTCACACTACACTGCACCTCTAATTGGCCCATCAGAGCAGTGATGTCAACAGGCTGGTGAAAGAGGAGTGGCCCCGCTCTCATTGAGCCTTTGAATGACAGGGACCTTTAAGGGTTCTGATGACAGATCACAGGATAGCAGGGTGGAAGTCTCCGCTGTCTCTTTTCCCACTCAATAAATGTTATTTATGCACTCAGACGGATGATGAAATGGTTGTTGGTTGAAAGTCAACTTCACTTTGACAGATAGTTTATCTCCTGACACTAGTGGGTATCATTTGATGTGAAGTTTGACTTGGGAAATAACAGATTTCAGGGCTTCACACATGGTGTGAGGTCTAAGTCTGAGGAAAATTTAAATGTACAAAGCAACTCTGTGCTCACCAGTATTGGTTTTATGACAGATTTTGTTTTAACAGTGTCAGTTTTTTTTTTTTTTTTTTTTTGCCAGACATTATACAGTCAAACCAAAAATTATTCAGACATTTTTTAATATTTTTTTGATATATTTTTACTAGTGGGTGCAGGACACTACAGTTCATTTATGTAAGTGAGGATAGCAAAATAAACTGTGGCATATTATACCCAAAAATTCTTCATACAGTGGACTACCAGTAAAATTGATAAAAATTTGGAACCAAAAATTATTCAGACACTTTGACCTGACCATGTTTTGCTTAAGTGTTATCTGACATAATTAAGATTATTTTTTTCTGACACAGTTTAACTCTGAGATCTTGTCATATTTTATTACCATTTTTTTTAACTACAGAAAATAAACTGCATAAATGAATGAAATGTTCAAGGTGTCTGAATAAATTTTAGTTTGACTGTATGTGCAGGTAGGAAGGAAGTTTATGCTCTGCTAATTCAAGACAATGGTCTGGAAAACTACCTGCTCAGCATGAATATCATGGAAAAGTATAAATTTCCCTTGTGAAAAAGAAGTGTTTTTAATTGTGTTGAATGTGCAATTGTAGTGTACTTCAAATCTTAAAAGTGTATGTGTATATATATATATATATATATATATATATATATATATATATATATATATATATATATATATATATATATATATATATAAATAAATAAACTGTACTTGCACATAATGTAGGCTTAATATTAATGAAATAAAAATACAAAAAAACACATTTAAGTACACGTTAAAAGTGCACTTTGTAATAATCAAATTAAAATTAAAAGTCAAATTAAAAGTTTTACTTTTAAAGTGCATTTTAAATCATTATGTTTTAATTATTTTTGAGTTATGGTTTTGTTATTTGAGATTACATTTAAAGTTAACATTTTAAATATACTAAATTGTAACAAAATACAATTAAAATACATGACAAGTTTCAATAAAAATAACATTGAAGTATATTTTAGTTTACCATAAATACTTGTCAGTACATTCGCCAGTACTCTTTAACCATATATATATATATGGATGGTGTAGAACCATAAAATGTTCTCCCAATCATTCAGTCAAAATGCAATTTTTTCGTACCTACAGTTGAAGTCATAAGTTTACATACACCTTGTATGAATCTTGCCTAGAATCTGAAGTTGCCCATATCTTTTTTTTTTTAGTACTGTCCTGAATATGATATTTTACATAAAATATGTTTACATATAGTCCACAAGACAAAAAAAAAAAAAAGCTGAATTTATAAAATTGACCCCGTTCAAAAGTTCACATACCCTTGATTCTTAATACTCTGTGTCGTTACCTGGATGATCCATGACTGTTTGTTTGTTTTGTGACGGTTGTTCATGAGTCCTTTGTTTGTCCTGAGCAGTTAAACTGCCCAATGTTCTTCGGAAAAATCCTCAGGTCTTGCAAATTCTTCAGTTTTCCATCCATATTTTTTGCGTATTTGAACCCTTTCCAGCAGTGATTGTATGATTTTGAGATCCATCTTTTCACACTGAGGACAACTGAGGGACTCAAACACAACTAATAAAGAAGTTTCAAGCCTTCACTGATGCTCCAGAAGGAAACACATTAAAGTTGTCCTAAAATCAAAATTGACCCTATTTACTTTGTTAGGGCATATTACTAGTCTTGTGGTAAGCAATTAATCTGTGCAAATTAATACACAGAAAAAAATTGTTTGTCGTGGTAATCTTTAATCAAAATCTGAAAAGTTACTTCCGGTCTGGAATGGCGTTCCTTCTCTGATGACGTCAGTTGAAAACGCTTAAACCACTCCCCTCCAACCGTTAGTCTGCTATGAGCAAGAGATGGAGAGGAGGAGTGCTAAAGTAAAACCCTGCCCTCTATTCAATATTCCGTTTCACTTGGAAATACGTCACAACACTGGAGAAACTTTTTAAAATTGAAGATCAAGGTAATTTGTATTAATTTGTCTTCTGGGAAACATGCAAGTCATCTCTTGCTTCCAAAGGGCAGTTCTAATTAAAAAAAAAAAAAAGTTTTCACCCCCAGCTCTTAATGCATCGTGCAGATAGAATTTCAGATAGATTGAAAAAAATAAATGATAGCTCATTTTTACCATATGTGGCTGACAAAGTATTGAAATAAGTATATATATATATATATATATATATATATATATATATATATATATATATAATTTATATACATAAAACTTATTATTTTGGATCTGTAGAGTTGCCCTAGATCAGGGGTGTCCAATCCTGCTCCAGGAGGGCCACTGTCCTGGAGAGTTTAGCTCCAACCCCAATTAAATACACCTGAACCAGCTACTAGGTTTTTAGGCATATAGGAAACTTCCAGGCAGGTGTGTTGTGGTAAGTTGGAGCTAAGGACAGTGGCCCTCCAGGACTGAGTTTGGACACCTCTGTCCTAGACCATTAAAATATGTGTGTCAAATTGACCCACAAACATCACGAACGTAACAGTAATTGTGTGCGTATATGTCAAAAACATCAGTGTGTTGAAACATTGCATGCATGTTCATGACCCCAAATGAGAAAAAGTCACAACATGTCAAGAAAAAAAAAAACATACAGTAGGTTAACCAGCATTTAGGTCAACTCAAAAATCAAAACGGCTCAAATTGACCTGCAACGTAACACGAGGGTTAAACTTAGAACAGCATGCCCTGTGTCATTGCTGAGGAATAGGTTAAGTATAGAGTTTGTTACTCAAAGACACCAGGATTGCTTGAGAGCTCATCCAGAAAAGCCAACGTTGATTGGATTGGGTGAACTGTTCTGGAACAAATCCTCCATGTAACTTTTATATAAGTGACTACTCTCTTTCTTTGTCTCTATCACTCTGTGTTGTTGTGTTATTGCTCTATCTTCATATATCAGGTCTAACTCATAATGGCACTGCTCTGTGAATGCATGGAGCGTTTTTTGGTGGAGGATAGAGATCCAGCATTTAATGGGGTCGGATCACAGCAAAGGCCTTAGACCTGCATCAAAGAATAAAATAGCAACACAGCGCAATCATTTTCCATTTCCTGCTAAGCGTGATCACAGCCAAACAGTCATTTGCAACAAAATGCGTTTCTGGATCCGTAAACAATTTTGTCTCATTATGTTTCCCGATAATTTAAGGAAAGCTATTTCCCATCAACACTTGACCTTTTAGAAGAGGATATTAAATGCATTAATGTTAATGTGTTTGTGTGTGTTTAAGTGAGAGAGGGAGACTACAGTGTCTTTTCTGTTTTTAATCCACAGGTATAAATCTGAGATTTTATTGTGTTATGATACACAAAACTGTTTGGGAGAAATGAGTAAGAAGTCCTTTCTTTTCTTTCTTTCTTTCTTTCTTTCTTTCTTTCTTTCTTTCTTTCTTTCTTTCTTTCTTTCTTTCTTTCTTTCTTTCTTTCTTTCTACAACTATACAACAGTCTGCTGACCAAAGTGCTGCACATTTTAAGAGCCATATAGAAAAACATTCACAACCATAAAAACATAATACAGGTCTAAAATAAAGTATACTGTATAATAAAAATGCTGGAAAATTGCTAATGTATCAAATCAAAATTAATCATGAATTATTAAATTAAGATGTTTCCAAAATGGTGGCTATATACTGTACAATAAAGTGTATTGGATGTGTTGGGGTAAGCTGTGTCTCAACTAATAGTGATAATTTAGCTTTGCAACCTATTGCAGAACATACTAGAAATTCTATAAATATTAAAAATACCATTACAGAATATTAAAGGCAGGGTAGGTAATTTGGGTCAAAAACATGTTTTTTGTTTGTTTACTATGATACTCATATGTTGGTTGAAAGTCTCTTCACAACCTGATATCAATCACTTAGTTAATTGGTCTAAATGTATTTACAGTATATACTGTATATATCATCTGTGGAAGGCGTAGGACCATAAAATGTAGGGATGTCCCGATCACGTTTTTTTGCCCTCGAGTCCGAGTCCGAGTCATTTGATTTTGAGTATCTACCGATACCGAGTCCCGATCCGATACTTCTATAATACATAAAAAAGAATAAAGAAGAGCGAAAAAACAGATCCAGGAACAGTGCTTTTCAGGTATCTAACAGTAGTTTTCATGTACAGAAAATGGATAAAGTAATCAAATATAAAATATCACTGCATATTATCTTTACTGTATAAAATAAATAAAGATTAATCATTATTGAAGTTACAAAAACTATTCAGTCAAGAGCAGTGAGTGATTTCTTTGTTATCTGTTGTTTGATTTAACATTAAAAACAGGCAGCAGGAATAGTTTTTTTCCCTATAAGACATGCACGATCCAGTACATATACTCTTACACATGCACTGTCTTTCTCGACTAATATACGTTCACTTAAGACATAACCGACTATGTTTGCTAGGATACTCGCTAAGACGGGCATGTTGACATAATTTTTGTATGAATGTGGCCGCCGAAGCGCAAGACTTGAAAGAGAACTCAGTATTTGCGCGCTGACTGAAATAAGCGTGTGTGCGCTTCGGATGAGCGCACACAAATCTTCTCACAGCGCGCGAGCTCTCTTTCGCATCTTGTTCTTGAAGGTTTAAATCAGCAAGGCTTAAATGAGTTAGTTTAAACACAGATAGCAACGTGTGCTGTTCAGGTCTCACCTGCGCTCGCGCTATCAACGGCGATGACGGCGTAAATGACTGGACATTAGAGCAGACGGCACTCGCAGTTAACAGTTTACAAAGAGTGACTGTTTTGTCCACGCTTTCTGATTATCGTTGTTGTAACGTTTTGTGCATCCATCGACTGAAACATACATTATCTGAACTCTGTCTGTTTTCCACGTTGCTATTTTAAACAAACCATATTAACCAATAGATGCGTCGTCACTCGAGATGGACCGCGGTGCAAGTGCGTACCGAACCGTACGGTTCGATTTTTTACCGAGAACCGTTGCACCCCTAATACATATATATCCGAGTCCTGATCGGGAGGTAACGTCCGATTCCGATCGAGTCTGAAACCACGTGATCGGGCCCGATTTCCGATCACGTGATCGGATCTGGACATCCCTAATAAAATGTTCATCCAATCATTGCCCTCACATTGCCCCTCACTTCTGCGTTCATGCCTTAACTACCGTAATTTATAAGGGATGGAAACCCGTGATGATTTGTGACTCAAATGTATGCATTTCAATGGCAACACTATCAATGCTGAAATTAATCTGCAGCGGTCAAAAATTACCTACCATACCATTAAATTGTATTATGTTTAAATATTTTAATATCACTTCATATCTTCATTTTTATCACTTCACATTTTTATTTGAAATGACTTCACATTTTTATTACTCAGTTATTCAAATTACCCCTTGGCATAACACAGGTGGGGTAAGTTGTGTCACTATAGACCCACTTTTTTTAAAGGGGTAGTTGATTATCATTTCACTTTTTTAACTTTAGTTAGTGTGTAATGTTGCTGTTAGAGCATAAACAACATCTGCAAAGTTAGGACGCTCAAAGTTCAAAGCAAAGGGAGGTACTCTCTTTTAAAGAATTCTCTGCTAAGGACTACAACAAATGACTGGTAGGGACTACAATGAGCTTCTTCCTGGGTTGGTGACATAACTAACCTTAAACATTTACATAAACCCTGCCCCGAGAACACAGAACAAAGGGGGTGAGGCCATGTTATTGCAATACAGTATGCAACACGAATGCAATAGCATGTCATAAAAGCAAGATGACAACATGATGGGTTATAACCATAATTAAACTAAACTATGCCTGTTCTGTCTTCATGCAGCATATATTCTCTGGCTCTGTAGGAATCTTACAACAGTTCCCACATGAGCAATTTACAGTTTATCATGACAGAATATGCTAATCAATGACTTTAAGATAGTTAAAGGGTTAGTTCACCCCAAAATGAAAATAATGTCATTAATTACTCACCCTCATGTCGTTCTACACCCATAAGACCTTCGTTCATCTTCGGAACACAAATTAAGATATTTTGATTAAATCCGATGGCTCAGTGAGGCCTGCATTCACAGCAATGGTACTTCCTCTCTCAAGATCCATAAAGGTACTAAAAACATATTTAAAACAGTTCATGTGAGTTCAGTGGTTCTACCTTAATATTATAAAGCTACGAGAATATTTTTTGTGCGCCAAAAAAACAAAATTTTTCAACAATATAGTGATAGGCCGATTTCAAATCACTGCTTCGGAGCTTTACAAATCTAATTAGTGATTCGGAGCAATGTTCCCTCTAATTTTTTTTTCTCGCTGAGCAAAACTTTTCTCTGTTGAGCGCACATTTTGGCCACCTGAGCAAACACATACTTTATATCAGACCTGTACAATGAACGTAAACACACACACAAAAAAATGGTTTTATCATGCAACTGTAACATTTAACATTAATGTGCTGTTTCTATTTTATTTGACCCTTGATGTAACTTAGTGATATATTAAATAATGTTTGAAATCAAGCAGTTCAGTCACTAAATTAAGCACATTTTAGGTTACTTGAGATTTTTTCACATTGCTGTATTAACTGTACCAGTCTTTACCAAGAAATTCTATTAAAAAATAATTTCTGTCCTCCTGCAGGACAGTTCAATTCTTTATAATAATATAATATGAGCAGTTACAATGATGGTTTGGGACAACCATAATGTGTTTTTGTACAGTCAATTATTAGCAACAGACAGTGTTAAACCATCAAAATTACATGTTTATTGCTTATGAATTTCCCAGATTTTATATACCAGGAGGTAAAGATTTTTTTTGTGGCAAGGAGCCCTAAACAATCCCCTTGTGAGATATTTTTTTTTATTAGGCTTACATTATAATATAATAAAATATAATATAATATTTAAGTATTTAAACTGATATATAGTATTATATCAGTTTAAATGCTTCCATTTGTTTTAATATATTATATAGTGAAAACAAACTGAAGCATTTAAACTGATAGCTAAATATTTTTTTTTTAAAAAAGTGAATGTTAACTCTTTTATAGTTATCTAAACATCCCTGAAACCCACACCACCACCACACACAAAAATCTATTTAAACTGAGGTATATAACTGATGTATTTTGAGTTTGCAAGATACACCTGTGGTGGGATTGTAATTGTAAATGTCTCAGCTTAGAGGGAACATTGATTCGGAGCGCCAAAGTCATGTGACTTCAGCAGTTTTGCCATTTGAAAGGAGATCCGAATCACTGATTCGATTAGTTTTTTTGGCGCACAAAAAGTATTCTCGTTGCTTTATAATGTTAAGGTACAACCACTGTACTCACATGAACTGTTTTAAATATGTTTTTAGTACCTTTATGGATCTTCAGAGATGAAGTACCATTGCTGTGAATGCAGGCCTCACTGAGCCATCGGATTTAATCAAAATATCTTAATTTGTGTTCCGAAGATGAACGAAGGTCTTATGGGTGTAGAACGACATGAGGGTGAGTAATTAATGACATTATTTTCATTTCGGGGTGAACTAACCCTTTAACTCCACATCAGCTACATAAATTCATCAACTAACCATTCAGAAACATCCTGTTGTATTCTACACATTGTCACTTCTTCTTGAGTCTCTCCATCATTGTCCGACTTCATTTTGAACATAAAAGGCTGAACAGTTTCTGACATTTTAAGTGGGTCTGCGTGAGGTAAGAAACTCTGCCCTCTTCTTGGGAGCAGCAGCTCATTTGCATTTAAAGTGACAAATTTAACATGCTATAAAAATTATCTGTGGTATATTTTGAGCTAAAACTTCACATACACACTCTGGGGACATCAGACTCTTATTTTACATCTTGTAAAAGTGCCATTATATGACCCCTTTAAGAAGTCATATTTTTTTTATAGTCCACTGTTCTTCAATTTTAGTTGATATAACACTAAAATGAAGTTAGGCACTTTTGTTTTATCACTTTATTATTTCCCATTTGCCTCTAAACTCGGTCCTGGAGAGTTTAACTCTAACTTGGCTCAACACACCTGCCTGGATGTTTCTAGTATGCCTACACTCTAAAAAATGCTGGGTTAAAAACAACCCAAGTTGGGTTGAAAATGGACAAACCCAGCGATTGGGTTGTTTTAACCCAGCAGTTGGGTTAAATGTTTGCCCAACCTGCTGGGTAGTTTTATTTAACCCAACTATTGTTTGAAAATGACTATATGGCTGACTTAAAATGAATCTAAAATGAAATTGAAATGTTCATTTATTAAACATATTAATAAATGTTAATTTTCAAGATATTTTGGGTTCATTTTAAGTAAGCAATACTGTAATTTTTAAACAATAGTTGAGTTAAGTAAAACTACCTAGCATGTTGGGCAAACATTTAACCCAACTGCTGGGTTAAAACAACCCAATCGCTGGGTTTGTCCATTTTCAACCCAACTTGGGTTGTTTTTAACCCAGCATTTTTTTAGAGTGTAGTAAGACCTTGATTAGTTGGTTAAGCTGTTTAATTGGGGTTGAAGCTAAGCTTTGCAGGACAGTGGCCCCCCAGGAGCAGGATTGGACCTCCTGGTCTAAAAACAAAAAAACAAAAAACAAAAATCCTTCTAACCTGTTTGGGTAATCTGAATGCATCCAAATACACTTTCTGCTGAGCAAGGGCCTGCTTACTGGCACATATTATTCATTTATTTTTGTATTTCTGCTACATTTGCTTGTTAACACCCAAATTTGTAAGAGAGTGCAGACCTTGACATGTCCCATCGGAGACAGTTTAAGTTGCTGTAAAAAGTGGTTGTGCTCGCCTGCCTTGTAGATGGGCATCAAGCCCATTTTTTCTCATAACCTATCTGCCATATTTTAATATTGTGCCTGACTCATTGAGATGCATAGGGGAGAAAGGAGGAAATGGAGATGAAATTGACTGATTCGCTCCCTGGCACAAATAGAAATAAATTCCAAGTGACACAAGGAATTCTAATGTCGAAAGCTTCCAGTGGACTAGGGAACTACGAGGCGAGAGAAAGAGAGGTTTCTATTCACTTACATCATTTCCGCAATATATCCAACAGGATCTCTGTAGTAAATTTTAAAACACCCATACCAAATCGACCAAAAAGAAAAAAACAAACAGAAGGAAACATACAGTGAGCTGAGGTTTACTCCACTGACTAATTCTCATCAATTTAAGGGTTAATAAGAGAGCTGAAGTGGTAAAATGAAGTGTTGATGTAGGCACTGCTGCAGTATTCAGAGCACGAAACCATGTCAATGTGCTAATGACCCTCACATTAGTTGATTAACATCTTGACCTGGACACAAGCAGAACGATGGAGATGAGAAATCCACAGGCTGTTTTAATTGCATCACCCAGTGTTAAGTGCTGTGGCATTACTAATCGCATTAGATACTCAACGATCATGCATAAAAAGTTAAAAATGATTGGATGTTTTGAAATGGAGTAAGTATTCCTGTTACTACTCTCAGGCTTTCTTTAGCATTTGCATTAAACAGTTTTAAGGAATTGGTCATTAACTGCATTAAGGAGTATATTATATCAACAGAAGAACCTTCAGGCACAGTTGTTAAAAAAAATCAGCAAAACATTGTAGATCCATTACATTTTTTTCCATGGGATGAACATCCATACATAACAGAGCATGATTTTGGGCATGCAAAAATGGATAATAATTCATAAGCCGTTTAGTTTACAAGTTATCCATTGTTCAGCTGGAATGTCCCAATTGAATGTGTTTTTTCATGTCCATGTTTAATTTGCCAGAGCAAAACTGCGTTCATGGTGTAAACTAGCATTCTGGAGATTGTGCAGGTCTCCAGAACAAGAACATCAAGGTTTAGTTTGGCAGCCAAAAATCAGTTTGTTGTTCTTTTCTGGGTTTTGAGGGAAACTTAGTGAACCTCTGCACCATGTTGCTGCTATTGGCTTCCTCTGTGCTGCTTCTTTTCTTGACTTTATTTTATAATTCACTCTGACTTCTCTCCCACTGGTTTAAGTAAAATCTTGGCCTGGTTTAAAAACCAAAAAAACCCAAAAAGCTTATTGAATATACACTATTCCAAAAAAAAAAAATCAAGTTCAACGTATGGGTCTTCTGCTTTAAAAACAAGAGGATCAAATCAGCTTCTTAGGGTAAATCTAATACCATGACCCCTGGTGGCCTGATTTCGGAGCCAAGACTCATTTCTGATTGTTCATATTTCAGAGGGGACAACAGGGAGGGACTCGCATTCTTAGGCTACAAGCCAAAAGAAGCAATAATAATAATAATAAAAAAATGGTTTCTCTTGTTGATATTCACAATTTCTTTAGTTGGATCACATGCTGCAGGTTTAAAAATAAAGTGCCTTTCTGATGATTTTGAAAGGAAACCAGTGGCATGCAGTGGACTTCTGAAATGTGAAGGCAAATTCGTGTTCCAGATACATTTGTTGTTACTAGATGAAAGGCATATCAAATACTTAAACTATTACTATCATTTTTTCAATGTGTCTATTTTATTTGTGAATATCAGATATTCTATTTTGTTGCCTTAATTTTCTTACTACTCTAAATCTTTTCTTTTTAGTTTTTGTAAAGAGGTGGATGCCTTTGTTGTTGTTTTTATTTTGTTTTTTTTTTCCTCACATGTTTCCCCTGTGTTTAAGTAGAAAAGGAGTTAAGAAATTGTATTTGTATTTCTTATGGTAGGTAAGTTATCCCTTACAAACCTTAGTAAGAATGCTCTTTTGTTTGTTGTTTTGGCCTCTGCCCTCCTGAAGGCTTTTGTTAATTGCTACAGTTTGTTTAATAAAGTTATTTTGAAACTGTTGTTGTTGAGCATTTTGTATCTGCCCTGGGACCTGGAGACGACAATTCTCTCATTCTCTCCATACTCTTTTTTGTTACACGCCTCTTCTCATCCCTAAGAGGGGCACGCAACAAGTGTCAAGGGTCAGGAGCCCAACTAAAGTAACTGCTGATCTCCATCATGGTGACCTTAAATGAAACTCAGTAAATCATCAACTTCTAAACCTCTGATAATTCTCATAAGAAGTTCTGTAGACATGTGACAGAAATAAAGTCAATCTGGTTAGTAACAAGTGAAGCTGGTAATGCTGTTTGTGGAGTTGTTTAATCCTCCTCTTCTGAGATCCTGAGAGATTTAATGTCTTCTTGAAGTCAGTTGTAGTTCTTGTGTTTCTCTTGTCTTCAGTAATTCTGCTGGTTGACAGCAGGTGTTCATTACTAATGGCATCACTTAATTATACAATTATTATCCAATTATCATTCTGGAAACCACAAATTTTCTGTAACTCATTTAGTTTGAGTTCTGTTTCAGTCATTGTGTCCACATAACTTTCAGTAATATCTGAGTGCAAAAAAACTCAATTTTATTTAGTACACATCACTGTTAGGTTTTACAGTGTGATCAGTCGCAATAAAAGAGCTCAAAGACTTGTAGAAGCAAGATAAAATGTCATGGTTGCATCAGAAAATGCATTTTTATCTCACATTTGCTTTTGTTATTATATCGGTGGGGTATAGTGTATTTTATTTTCAAACCTGATATAACCAGACATCTAATTTCAAACTGCTGATATATACGTACAACAATCAGCGTAATAAAACTTCGCCAGATGCTCATCTGTTTCGGATGAAATTAACGCACTTTTAGCACCATTTACTAGACATTTCACTTTGAAAGTGTAGTGAAAACCTGCAGGAAGCAACAAAATATCATTTTGCAGGATTGTCACCACTGGCATTTTTTTTTTCTTCAAAATGATGTCACACCAGTTCGTTTGTTCTTTGATTTTGCTTGAACTATATTGTCCAGTGTGTGGGCAGTCCACAAAAGCCTGTCAGGATGTTGTTCTAATTTCCTCCTCTGATGCATTAGTCCCTGGGTTTCTGTAAGAAGTGTTATTCAATAGCTTACATGCCCCTTGTTTTCCTCTGACTGAAAATATCAACAAACTGCAAAGGTGTTCCATTTTCTCTACCTTTTCTGTTTGAGTATATTGACCACAGGGGCTCACACGCTCCCCGTTCACAGCTTAAACAGTTTCATCTTGTTGCTGTGTGTAACAGACGTTCCCCATGTTGTCATCTTTGTGCTCAACTGTGGATGTGTAAACAAAACTACAAGAGGAGAAGAGGTTCTGTGCCAATTTAGAAGAGACAACCTTGGCATGTCAATAAGCAGGGATGATTGTTCTCTCTCTAGCCTCTTCTCTGATGACATCGCTGCAAGCTTGCTGCGAAAGGAATAACATTTTCCTTACTGCACGCTTCAGCAGAAAAAAATGTATCCATTTAATATCACCCAAGGACATTTTGTGTGGTGAAAACTCTACTAACTAAATTTCTGCCTTTGTTTGACAGTGAGACACCCACTTGACCATTCCCCAGGAGTTTGATTGACAGGCGATCTAACAATCATAACGGCGAATCCGCCATTTTGTCTGACAAAGCAGTCAGAGGAGTTAGTAGATCAACGTTGGTGGACTTGAACTTGAAAAATGATGTGTACTGGCGTCTTTCCGTGGTTGAAATGTGGTTCATTCATGTTTATTTGATGATATAAATTAACTAGTAAGAAGAGATGATCGGTTCATAAGCCGCTTGATCTGAGGCGCTACAGCGATCTGTCACAACACATTAAAGAGCCACAAAATGGTATTTATTGTTTAAATTTCTTTAAAAATTACAAAATTTGAAATCTGAGACTTTGTATTTTTCACTGTGAGAACATGATGTGTGGCGTGAGAGCAGAATGGCTTGCCGGACATAACAACAGTAACTAAAGGAGGCGGGTCTATGCGAACAGTCAATTCCTCAGCCTCTATAGAATCCTCAAGCTGTCGACATTATATCTGCACTTTAAACCACTCAGAAAACAATGTACCATAAAAATCTAAAAACAGGTATGTATCATGTAGAACACAACCCCATTCATATTAACCCATAAATCTTTTCTTTATTTTGGCAGACAGTCATATATCTCATATATCTGCGTATTTACATGTAAGAGTCGTTTGCAGCAGAACATTGTCCAGGACCCTGGAGCAAAGAAAGGTTCTTTAGTTATGGATAAAATGAAATGACTGTTTATCCCAGGCATCAGGTTTCTGCCAACATTGGTTTCTAATGTGTAAAAAAAAAAAAAAAAAAAGTCAGAAGAACCCTTGTTCCAAAACCTAATTATCTGCCTTGCTCTACAGAATATAGGCAACATACTAACTTACTTTTGAAGCGTATTATCGACATACAACTTGTGACACACACACAAAAGACTAGGCTCAAATTAATTTCGAAAGTGTTTTGGGATTAGCATGTTGCTAAGCTAACACCTCATTTCTTTCACTTTTCTGCCATCTTTAATACTTTTTTTTCTGTTTGCATAAGCTTGTCCCACTGCATTACAAGGAGTCCTTTCTCCCAGAAGGATACATGCTGCCTTAAATTTGGTGAAAATAATTATGGCACCACCTCAGTCTTTACATTGGGATTGTGCCTATACTTCCTTACAACTACCTAAATATGCAGCTCTATAGGTTTTAGAACAGAGCCACAGTGATTTTACCTTTGGTCATGAAATATTTATTGGCACAGACGTTTCTCATGTTGTTCAAAACAACAGGTTTCTCGTGATGGCAGCTGTTTTCTCTTACTCTCACTCTCTCCATCTCAAAAACAAACCCAGAGTAGGTTCAATCGATGTTTAAGTATGATTCTCATTCTGTTAAACCACTGCACCAGCTTTCACTGCCCTCATGTGGCTTCTGCAATGCCGCCTAGATTGTCATGAATGATCAAAAGTACTGCAGCTCTTACATTTGGAGAGATCTGAGCACAGCCTTTATTAATTCTTAAGATAGTCCACTTAAATAACCCATATTTTGCACTAATAGAACTGCAATGAAAAAGAAGATTTTTTATAAGGGTGATTCAAGATTCTTAGTCCTAAAGTAAAGAGACAATAGATTGGGATTGATTTTTTTTTTTTTTTTTTTTTTTGCACATTTTTAAAATTTATGCACAGCTTGGTGTTTTCATCCAGCATTTTTGATTTTTTGTGATATCCCAATCTATTGTTTACTTTAGGACTAAGAATCTTGAATCAACCTTATAAAAAATCTTCTTTTTCATGGCAGTTCTATGCATGTCTTCTTATCAGATTAAGAAGACATGCACATAAACTACGATGGAAACACATTTATTGAATAAATCACTTGATGTGCAATAAAACCTCACGTGACTTCAACAGAGGATGTGATTGGACAACTGGACTAACCAGTAAATTATTTTCATTGCACAGCATTGCAAATGTTCTGAGTTTGGTTCTGAAATCTTAATTTCTGAAATGCTTGAGCCAAAGTCTGTCATCTAAAGGGTTGGGTATAATTACCTCCCAGAACTGTCTCACATGATTATGTTCCCAAAAACCAGGCATCCACCTCCAACTCAAAATAACATGCCAGTGTTTATTGTATTTTGTCTGTGCACTCTGAATAATTTGTAATGTACGAAAAAAGAGCCACAATGACTTCCCTGATTGCAGCAATTTCCATTTTTATTACAGATATTTTGCACCAATTTTCCAGGAAGTGACAATTTTCATGAACACATGGGACGGAAACAGTGCTTTATTTGCAAATGTTTTATGTGATATTCCAATTTTGCACAAATGTTAAATTTGCAACTTTGGATGGAATCATAGCTAATGACAGTCGAGGTTTAAAACAAAATGGGACCCCACTAACTTCCATTGTATGGACAAAAAAATAAAGCACATATATATATATGTCTCCAAATATCTTCTTTTGTGTTCCTCATAACAAAGAAATGTATACAGAATTCTTGTTATGTCAGTATTCAGTCAAAATGTAAACCGGCTCAGAAAGAAATTGGCGGTTCCCAGCTGAGAACCTACTCTAGCACATTCACAAGCACCATTTTGGTGGAAAAGGAGTAAACTCATAATCAAAAGATACTGATCCAGGATAATATTTGAAGAAATCACAATCATTTTTTCTCTAAGGCCGGGCATACACTGTGTGATTTCTGTTCAATTTTGAACCGATTTATGAGCCTGGCTGAATTTAAGTTTTGTTATGCAGTGTACAGGGGGGAAACGAGAGGAGATTAACCTCTCCCAACCAGCAATCATATCAGAATACATATTATTTGAAAGTTGGACCCAAACCTGTGCAGAACAGAGAAATGCCATAAATATACTACCCATAAACGATGCGGACCCATCTGTTATAGTATGACCGTACAGTATGAGCACATAACCGTATAGTATGAGCACATAAATCGTGAGCTTTGCCTGTACACCGCATACGATTTATTCCTACATTGAGAGTTGGCATTTAACAAAAACATTGTCGGCCACCTGTGTCCATCACCTTTCAAGACAAGAGCCAGGGTGATGCTCCTGTGAAATCGCACATTTTATGTCCGGCTTAACCCAGTGTAAGATCAGTTTGTACCCATGACTTCTTGTTCACAATACAGTAAAGACCACTGTTTAGCTTCAGCCACAACCCTGTGCAGGTGTGTTGGTTGGACATGACCGAACAGTGATTGCTACATTTGTTTTTTTTCATTACCGAATTATATTATGTGGTGCGTCACTGGTGTTTTTCCTCAAAGCAGTTTTCTTGACAGTGAAGCAAACAGGAGGTGCAGTCTCCAAGCAAAGGAGAAAGAAACCAAATTAAACCCAATCAGAGGCATGACAGAGCACTTCTGTGGACTGATGATAAGCCCACCATATCCTTGCCAGAACCCTGGACGAGCAGAGTGATTCGAGAGCCACGGACTTCCTCGTTGGCTGTTGTCGGCCACCTGTGTCCATCACCGTTCGAGACAAGAGCCAGGGTGATGCTCCTGTGGAGAGAGTCCAGTCTCCCCTGATGAATGGGCCGACAGGAAGAAAGGACAGATAAATACCCTGCAACGTTGGAGGGAAAAATAAGAGAGCAGATGCTATGAGCAACACAGAATGGGAAAGCACAGAAATTGCATTGAGATTGCATAGCACTATGGTGAGGATTTCAACATAACCTCAAAAAGCATTTTCTTATGTATGAAACCTCAAGAAAAGTAACTCTAATGACTTTCAAAGAGCATTTTTGTTTTCTTTTCTCTGAAAAGACTACCTTAGATCAGTATAAATCCAGTCCAGGGTAATTTAAGATATTTGGGATGTCAAAAGCATCAGTACTTTGATACCAAGTCAATATGATACACCGTGAAGAGATTTGAATAAACTGGCAACTTTTGGGACAAATTACAAAAAAAAAAAAAAAAAAAAAAAAAAAAGGGATATTTGATTTGATTTAGATGATTATTTGATTTGGATATCAGTTCTTGTGCTGCTATGTATATATTATTGTTATTGACATTTAGTCATTATATATATAAAAAAATCAACTCCTGCTTTTTACTTATATTTTTATTAAGCCTAATATCAGTTTATTAGAATAATTACTTAAAGAAAACTATATATTATATATACTATATACTATAAGAAAGGAGTGTTTAATGGCATATTGGTTTTTACTGTGGTATTGAAATTGAGAAATTGTACTTGTATAGGTAACTAGTGAAAATTTTGTTTAGTAAATTTAAATAAAATTTAGTAAGTCTTTTAAGTGGGTCATAAAAGCACTCTTAAGTTCAACTTTTTGCTTATAAATTTAAACTATAATACATTTTCATTTAATTGTGAATAGCAGGCAATTAAGTTTACGAAAACATTTCATTTTGCACTTATTCTTTTAAAGTATTGTTTTCTTTTAAAGCCCGAGTATGAAGGTATGGAAATACATATGTTGACAGGCAAATAGGACATTGTATCATTGCATTCGGACTGAATGCAATGATTGGACAAACATTTTTTTGGTCCTGAGACTTCCACAGAAGATATATGTACATGTTTTAATATTAAAACCATTGCTGTTATTGATTGCTATCAGGATGTGAAGAGAGTTTCAACCAGTATAACAAAAAGTGTTTATAAAAAAAATTGCCTATACCGTGCATTAAAGCAAGCTTTCAGTGATTTTTTTTTTTTTTTTTTTTTTTTCTGCAGAAAATGTCAATTTATTTCCACACAATGTATTTCATTTGTCTCTCTAACTAAACCGCTAGCAGTGACAATAATGGCATCCAGTATGTAAATTTATTCCATATGAGTGATGACAGGGTGAAGGGGATTGTTGGGATGCTGGGTACGCCTAAGTGAATGAATAGATAAAGAAAAAGAAATGAACTTCTCTGCAAATAATTGTTCAAACAGCATCAGTATCTATTCAGGGTCAATATTTGTTATTCTGGACTAAGCTGACATGTGGGCTGAACAAACAGAACCTCTTACGTGGGGAAAATATTACATTCTTGTTTTCTGTATACAGCAACTTTTTTCATTTAATTAGACTAATTAATGTTCAAAAGATGCCATAGGCAGAATTCTAAATTAAATGGAAGCACATGGAGACTCACAAATGGTTTTAATCGATTGATTTTGCTGTTAGCATGTTGCTAAGCTAACACCTAAGTACACTGAAAATAATGACTTTGTGGTATGGTAAAATCTATTACATTAATTCATGTAATTTATACATTGTAAAATCAAGATTAAGTTGGTACTATAATATCTTGAGTAAAATTTACACAATTTATTCATGTAATAACATAACTGAGAAGAAAAAGTAAATTGTATCTTATATTTACAAATACTATTTAACTATTTTATAGTCACAGCACATTCACCAAAAAAACTAAGTAAATTTTAATCTGAAAAAAGCAAAGTGTGTCGGTGCGCTTTTTTTTTTTTTTTACAACAAGATCCGGCTTGCAGTGGCAGAGACGGTCCGTAGACATTGGTCTGCGAAGCATCAATGGAAACTTTACAAATCCTGACCGCTGTTGGAAGCTTCGCAACCGCGTGCATTAGATACAGGGCATCCGTACTGTCTCATCGCGCTGCACCGCATATTGTTTACCTTGCTTTTTGACCCATCGCGATGCTCGTCGCATTGCTGTAATCTTGTCTTTATTTATTTAATTGTTTGGAAAGTCGTGTTTTTTGTTTGGTTTTGCTACTGAAATGGAAGCACTCACTTAAAACGAGGATGTTTGCTGCTTTTTTTAATAGGCCTATATTTAAATGAACATTTACTTAATTTTATTGTGTATAATCTACTGGGGGATTTATAGTTCCCAGAATGCTTTGCATCGGATTTAATTTGAAGAGAAAATGTTTAATTTGTTTATCTTCATGTGTTTTAAGCAAGATAAATAAGTAAAAGACTTGTTATTATTGTTTAATGTTCTATTAAGGTGGGATTTAGAAAAGTTTTTGTCATGTTGGGAGTTTTGGGGGTTACCGTCGTGGTGACAAGTGGAGCCTGACGTTAGTTTGACGACAGGTTAGACCGGCATGTAAAACAATTACTGAATAAGTAATTGTAAGTAGTAATACTGTTAAAAGTTTTATTCTTACAACATTCTGCTTAGAATGTGTGAGTTTTGCTAAAGTTAGAGTAAAACCAAGGCAAGAATTATTGCAGTGTATATAATAATAGTGAGTAATATTAATTTATTAAACTAAGTAATTCAAAATGTGAAATGGATAGACATTATAAAATCTACTTAATTACTTCATAACAGTAAATGTTAAAGATTAATAAAATTTACTTGATATTTTCACATTTTAAATTTAAATTTACTTAATTACTTTTAATAAATACAACATGCTAAGTTAAATATAATTAAGTAACATTTACTTAATGTCTTCACAAATGTTACATTTAGAGTTAAGTACATTTTACTTGATACTGGCAAGTAAATTGTACTTGATATCACAGCAGTAAAATTTACTTAGAAAAATGAGTGCAAATTGTTACAATGATTTTATCAAGTAAATCCTACAAGTTGTTTTTATCAGTGTAATCTTTTACTTTAAAATAGTCATTTTTTAATTCTGTTGAATTATATTTACTTATTATTAATTTTATTAAAATTATTTTGCTGACCTTGTAACAATGCATTATGAGATTCCCTTCTTTGTAAAAAATACATGCTGGCTTTGGAATCTAGCCAAAAACTGTATCTTAGTTGGCACAATAATTATTCTGCCTATTTTGCAACAGCCTTGGTGTCAGCCCGCAGCTCACTAGGTTTTGAAACAAAGTTGCAAGCATTTCTTAGAGATCACGCTTTATGCATCTTTTCATTCTTTTCTTGTTTTTATTTATTTATTTATTTATTTTAGTTGACTGCTTTCATTTAACAGTTTAACTGCTGTATTGTGTGTATTTTCTGAGAATCCTGACCTCATAGCTCTTTTCAAAATTCTCAAGGGAAAAAGCATTCATGGTTCATGCTCAGAACCATGTTTTTCCTGGAGGAAAAGTGACATAAAATGGTTGACTGAAATTTAATTTAGCATCCTTTAAAAAATGTTGTGTGAATGAAACAGATGTTTCTAAAACCATCAGCAGATTTGGCAGCACTACAGTGAAATATTATTTCTACACCATGAACTTTTGAAAGCGTTTGACAGGACCAGGAGTCATTGTGCTTGGAGTCTTAAGATAACACGCTGCTTCCGTAGCATTGTACACAGACAGTGAATAGATTTTTTTTTTTTTCCATTCATCAACAGCTTGAAAGCTGCTGAAAGACGCAATCAACAGTTAGCCAAACTGTTTTTTGTTGTTGTTGTTTGGCATGTGAAATCTTTTATATAATCTGGATATTTTTGAATGTCACATACTTTGAAGATTAGACTTTAGATTAGACAGGTTTTTTTTAAAACGGTTGCAGCACATGCAGTGTTCAAACATTCTACACATGAAGATTCTCCATAGCATGCCATGAGCTTTGAACCATTAGTAATGTTAGACAAAACGGTGAAGTGTAAAGACAAATCAGTCAGTCTTTTTGAAAGAAGCTTAAGCTACTGTCTCCTGTGGTGCTCAGAGTCGCAGCTTTGCTTACACCCGACAGTCTCGCTAAAATCAAACACACTTCTGTCTCTACAGGAGGTCTACCGTATCACACATAAACAAGCCATTAGACCTCTAAATTTTTGCTGCTATGACACAACAGCAACATCACACAAGTACATTCATGAGCTGAAAGAATTAATGTGCAGGAGGTAAAACAGGGTCTAAAATTAACACTCACCAAGAGTAGGTAAGTAGGTAAGTCAAAATGTTTACTTAGTGCATGGTTGAGATTATATATATATATTTAACTACCTTGATCTGGATTTTTGCCAATAAATTACTGAATGCATGCAAGAAATTTAAGAACAAAAATGGTAATAAGGTTTAGCAAAAAGGTTTTTTTGAATGCAGAGGGATGAATGACAGTATACATATATATATATACAGTGAATTAGTCTATGAAAATCAATTATGGATGTGTCATCATATTCACTGACAGATTCAGCCAAACTTATATAAGAAGCTGTACATTACTGTACATAAGAAACACTGGCTTATGATTGGAAGTGACATGGAGATACACAAAATGAATCCTCATGCTTCAGCACACTATGCAGCAAGCCTATAAAAAATCACGTGGGAAGGATTATTTGCCATAAAGTAGTTTCCAGCAGGTTTTGCATATTAGATATCTTCAGCATGTTTTTCATTTCTCATTTTGCTTAATATTATGTTCACTTATGATTTCATATATTTGGTGTTGGTGTTATATTAAAAGACTCAACTTCAGTTGTAACTGTTTAAACATCAGTGCATCACTACTCTTCATCTTTATTCCCAAATGCCTTCGTGCTGTCAAATTTCAATTTCACACTTTAAAGTAGTCAATAATTAATTTCTAATGCGTGACTAATTTTGTAATTTCCTTATGAGTTACTGAGTAATCACTAAGTATCGTCTCCGTAATGAAGGGAAGATAATACTCTGCATTCAGTTCTTCTGAATGAGTGTCAAGGAAAACTGTTGGGACGCAGTTATTTTATAGAGCATTTTAACATTTCTAATTATATATTAAAGTCACTGTTTGTCAGTGGTTCTCAACTAGTGATTCTGATTTGGCAACATGTTCTCACATATGGCAACTCGTCATGTATGTGTCCTTGGTCCGGACCCCTTCGCATCATTTCTTTTAACGCGCAAGGTACCCCTTTAGAGTAATTTTTCGACATGCAGGGTACTCCATTGCTTTCATTTGGCATAGGACCTGAGCTTGATGCTGGATGAAGATTATTATTTTGAAAATGAATTGAAAATCATACCCCAGCATATATGCCAAAATGACAAAATTATAGCCCAATAATTTAATCATGACGATTCCATGACCATCACATCTGTGTATTGACACCAAGGTTTCTCATTGAAAGCAACAGCATACCCAGTGGAATGGAAGCCAGCTAGTAAGAGCTGTGCGAGAAAACCTGACTCCCCTGGCCTCAAGAGGCACTCTGGTGACTGGCGTCTTTAGTGTCCTTGTTAGTGTGCCCGCCTACCATGCCGGAAACGCTGGTTCAAATCACACTCAGAGCAGTGTTAATTTCGTTGACGAATAATTTTCGTCATAATTATCGTCAACGACATTTTTTCACGGACGAAAACGAGACGATGACTAAATAAAAATGCGTTTTGAATGACTAAAACTATGACTAAAATCTACTCAAATTTTCGTCAACGAATACAAACGAGACGAAAATGAAAGAGAGGGACGATTTGGGAAGATATCCAGTCAGAACTGCCAACGCTATCTCACGACCAATTCGTACTTATTCTACGGAAGATGCGCACATTTGAATTGTAATGTGCTGATCTAACCGCGGGAAACGCGGCGCTGTTGCGCGCTCTACAGGCTCGTGCAGCAGCACATCTGACTGATGCGCAATTAATGAATAGCGCACATTTATGCCATGCGATTCCTTATGAGCTGATGTTGATGAATTATGACAATGTTTACTACACTATGTTTATATGGTAGCATGTTTTAGACGGTTGTAAGAATGCATATTTATCTCCCTCATGAGCAGCCTGCTACAGTGCAGACTGCAGACATTTCAGAATAAGAGTCACGGTGTATTTCGGGATGGTTTATAATTATTATTTTTTTCCTGGTCATTATTGTTATTTTGTTTAAACAATAAACTGTATTTAATTTAATTTCTGTTTAATTCATAGTAAACCATTGTATCTTCTGTCACAGGAAGGAAAGACTAAGAACATTATTTGACACATTATTCAATATATTTTACAAGTATAAGGGTTATTATTGTTAACTAAACCTAAAACCAAAGAAATCTTCATTACTTGAAATAAACATTAACTGAAATAAAAGATAAATATATAAAAATGTAAACTTATAAAAATGTGAACTTAATAGTTTCTAAGCTTTAGCATAACCTGAGGTATTAAAATAAACAAAAAATAAAAAGTTATAGACATTTAAAAGCAAAAACTAAAAGACATAAACACAAAAAATTACTAAAACTTTTAACTAAAATTACAATGAAAGCAGGAAAAACTAAAAATCAAATCTAATAAAATTTTTAAATGAAATCTATAATAGTAGCCTACCTCAATGATAAGTGTGTCAATCCCTGAAAAGTACTGAATTTTGCTCTTTCACGTGTTTTTGCACTTGAACAGTCAAAAACCGTCCGCTTTGGTGAGCAAAGTACAGTTGGGTGAACATAAACAGTTTGGGGAATATCAGATGTGCCTATATCAGTGTATTGGATCTGTGGAAGCATTTTTATTGGAAATGCTTAATGCTTACAATTTAACTAAATTAGATTTTAGTCGACTAATTCTACTGTAGATTTAGTCGACTAAAATCTTATGATATTTAGTCGACTAAAACTAGACTAAAACTAAAACAATTTCCGATGACTAAAATATGACTAAAACTAAATGGCATTTTAGTCAAAAGACTATGACTAAAACTAAATCAAAATTTGCTGTCAGAATTAACACTGACTCAGAGTGGTGTGAGTAGAACTGAAGAGGTTACATTGGTGCCGTGACATTGGTGGTGACTGTAATGGAGGCCAGCTAGTAAAAGCTGTGCATGTAAACCTCACTCCCCTGGCCTCAAGAGGTAAGCTGGCTACTGCCATCTTTAGCATCATTGTTAACGCGCCCACCTTCCATGACAGGAAACACTGGTTCAAATCCCACTCAGAGCAGTGTGAGTAGAACCGGACGTGTTACATTGGTGCCGTGACCCAGATGGGAGTGAGGTTTAGGGGGAGAGTGTAACAGAGGCCAGCTAGTAAGAGGCACGCAGACAATTGACGTCTTTAGTGTCCTTGTTAGCGCCTGCCCCCCATGCCGGAAATGCTGATTTGAATCATTCTCAGAGCGATGTGAGTACAACCGAAGGGGTTACATTGGTGCCGTGACCCGGATGGGAGTGAGGTTTCGGGGAATGAGTGTAATGGAGGCCAGCTAGTAAGAGCTGTGCATGTAAACCTCACTCCCCTGGCCTCAAGAGACAAATTGGCTACTGCCATCTTTAGCATTCTTGTTAGCGTGCCCACCTTCCATGCCAGGAAACACTGGTTCAAATCCCACTCAAAGCAGTGTAAGTAGAACCGGACGTGTTACATTGGTGCCGTGACCCAGATGGGAGTGAGGTTTAGGGGAAGAGTGTAACAAGGGCCAGCTAGTAAGAGGCACGCTGACGACTGACGTCTTTAGTGTCCTTGTTAGCGCCTGCCCCCATGCCGGAAATGCTGATTCGAATCATTCTCAGAGCAATGTGAGTACAACCGAAAGGGTTACATTGGTGCCGTGACCCAGATGGGAGTGAGGTTTTGGGGAATGAGTGTAATGGAGGCCAGCTAGTAAGAGCTGTGCATGTAAACCTCACTCCCCTGGCCTCAAGAGACAAGTTGGCTACTGCCATCTTTAGCATCCTTGTTAGCGTGCCCACCTTCCATGCCGGGAAACACTGGTTCGAATCCTGCTCAGAGCAGTGTGAGTAGAACCAGACGTGTTAATAATATGTTTATTTTATATAGCGCCTTTCTGCAAACTCAAGGTTGCTTTACAATACATAAATATGACACATACACATAACATCATACAGTCAGAGGTCAGAGAAACAAGAGAAAAAAAAAAAAAAAAGATACGTTTTAAGGCGGGTTTTGAAATCATGTAATGATGAGAGATCACAAATGTGTTTGGGAATGGAGTTCCATAGTGTGGGGGCAAAATGCCCAACCACCAAATGATACTAGCTTGTGACGTGGAATCAACAACAGACCAGTATCAAAAGATCTTAATATGAGCATAAGAGAGAAGGTATGAATGAGATCAGAAATATACTGGGGGGTGTTACATTGGTGCCATGACCCAGATAGGAGAGAGGCTTAGGGGGTGAGTGTAACAGGGGCCAGCTAGTCATAGCTGTGCTAGTAAACCTCAATCCCCTGGCCTCAAGAGGCGAGACTGACAATAAAGTCTGGTCTTTAGTGTCCTTGCTAGTGCGTATGCCTCCGGAAATGATGGTACGAATCCCGCCGGGAGAGGTGCAAATAGAACCGGAGAGGTTATACCTGCACATTGAAAAATTATGTTTTAAAAAGTGACACCAAAGAGTCTTGACCATGTGTCCATTTATGACAAGATGGGAGTGAGAATGTGTTGCAATGGGACATGGACAATAATATTTAGAATTCTGAAGCATAGAGTTCAGTGCTTCGATAGAAAATAATCTGAGATAATCCATAAGCTCATAGGATCATGTCCCTTATGAGAAAGTGAATTAGCAACTGGTGAGATTATCCCACAATCAGCGAGTCGGCCAGGAGCGCAGAGACACACTGTGGTCCATCTGTCTTTAACACAGTATGTGATGTCTGTGATGCTGCCCAAGGAAAATACATGAACTTTCCTTATCAATCATAAAAAAATAATCACAATTAATTGCCTTGAAATATATATTTTTGCTTGAAAAATCTATTGCATCCTGTTTTAATACATTTAGTTCCACTTCTAAAGATGAAGTGTATTAAAGTTCCCCTATCCCAGTTTAATATGCAGAGACAACTATAACTAAGCCATTCGTAGGCTGATTTCCCCAAAGACTGTAAACACTGCGACTCTGAAGTGCTATCAAACCTCTGTTTGTTTTTAGCAAGGAGTCTGTGTAATTCCTGGAGAAAGCTAGCTGTTAGCATTCCCGTTCATCTCTATACAGTAGCAGTTTCTTGACTGGTGCAGATTTGTAATATGTGAATTGAAATGTTTGCTCATGGGCACTCAGTTCTGCTGCCAGGTTGTTTTGAGCTAATTGTGGCAAGTACTTGTCTGAATAATGGCAAATGGGGTGCGCGGCGTTAATGGACTGGCCATCCACCCAGGGTGTTTCCCTGTTTTCGGACCGACACATTGGAATAAGCTCCAGCATTCCCGTGAGCATGCAACTAGATTTTTGGTGCTGCTAGAATGTCCACACTTTCTTTTCCTATGCAGATAAAAGAAAAAAAAAAGAAAAACAGAGAGATGGGAGATATTGTGAATGTGGGAGGTGTTTGATACAGGGCCTGTGACAGGGCAGATGTTCTTCTGTCACCGCTGCTATAGGCCACAACACATCCAAAAGCAGATAAATGCATCTGGAAAACTCTCTTTTAGTGCTTGGACACACAATAGTTTACAATGACAGTGCAGACACTGTCCGTCTGACTAAAAAAATGGCATTTTTCATGCTGTTCAAGGCCTTTTTATCTCTCGCTTTTTCTTGAAAACATACCTTTGAGACGAGAGGCATAATTCAGAACATTTTATTCTCTCCATTCCCTTCTTTTGTTGCATTCACTCTCATTTTGTGAAGAGAGAAAATGATGGCACCGAAAGAGGGTGGAAAAAGACCAACGGGCCACTAAATGAATACTCTCTACCTCAGGTTAATGCACTTCATTAGAGGTCCATTTTTGCATGTTGTGCTTAATTTAACAGCCTGGTGGGCCTTGAGGGGAATTTATCTGACATTTTGTTAATGCCAAACCCTGCACAGGAAGCTTACACTGTGATTATGAGAACACTTGCAGTGTGTTTATGAGAGAGACAAGAAACAGAGTGCGAAAGAGGGGGGCTAGAGAAGAAGCTAGATCAGCCTGCTAATGATGAGTTAAAGCCCAGGGATTTGACAGACAGGGCGGGGAAGCTCAGATGGAGAGAGACTGCAGAACCTGCCTCTCAAGACAAGAGAAATGGAACAGCTTTTAAAGAGGTGGTCACACTAGATTTTAGGCATGCACAATTATTTTGGACATATATTTAAAACTTACAGGGTTAGTTCGCCCAAAAATTTAATTTCTGTCATTAACCCTCAGGGGTCTGAAGATTTTTGGGACCCTGGAGAAGTTTTGACATGCCCTGACATTTGTGCATTTTTCAGTTGTTCATAAACATATTAATGGAAAAAGTGTCATTACACTGTATTCAGCACAAACTAGGCTACCATAATATGTGAGGAACATGTATGTTTATGTTTGTGTTTTTGAAGGAATAAAGTTTATGTGTGGTTATTGAAAAAACAAAAAACTAAAGTCACTGAAATAAAGCCAAAAAATATATATTAAATCTGTGTTCACAAGACTTCTGGGTATTTGAGGTTGTAGACTAGAGTTTTTGCTTCAAAATGAGGTAAAAAATTATGCTGCCTGCTTGTTCATATAAAACAATAGAGAGATTTAAATTTTCTAAAACATCTTTGGTCAAGAAACACAGTATGTGTGGAGGCGTGAATCCTCATGTATATTGGGTGATTCTCACCTGAGAAGACAACAGAATCACATAATAATGACCTGAAATGACTTGCATATTAATGAGGCCTTTCAGTCAGGTAGGCTGTGAAAAAACCCTCTGTGATCATGATTCAAATCTCATCATGGTGTAAATCAAACATACAGAAAAAAACAGCAATACTGTGAAATATTATTACAATTTAAAATAATGGTATTCTATTATATTCTTTAAAATATAATGTATTTCTGTGATGCAAAGTGTCTGAACAATTGTTACCTCTATGGCATTTCATATAGGCTTTTAGCTTAAAAGCATGCACATTTGGAGAAATATTGATGGGTTCTCATATGTTTGTCAATTTTCTATACAGAAGAGTAATATTTATTCAGGATTTATTGTCATTACTATGAGTGCTGGATACTGTGTTTTGAATTCATACTTGCAGCCGGAGGGCGCTCTGTACACCTTTAGTCCACAAATGCCTGAGCACTAAAGAAGAATAGGCAATCCAGGAACTAACCGAACTAACAGAGGCCAGAGATCGCTAACTATGGCTATTCAAAACACTTTTCAAGACAATAAATACACGACTGAGACAATGAATGCATGTATTGCCTCAGAATTTGCGTCTGAATAGCGCTGGCTCCGTGGGCATGGCCGCATTAGCGGATAATGAGCTGAATCACGGACTTCTGACATGGCTCTCTTTTCATACAGATTACATAAACACAGAATGTTTGTTTTCGATTTGACTTACACGATTTAAAACCTGACATTTCAACTTTTTTTTAGACATAAGTCTAATTTTTTTGTGATTAGTATTCACTAAGTTACAGTTCATTTTCTGAGAACTATCAGATTGGACTTCCTTCAGAGGGAGACGAGAGATCACGCATCATGTTAGTTTTCTTTATTTTACAAAAAGCACAACATTTTGTTTTTACTCTGAGTGTACACAAATAAAAGAAGATATTCCACAGATTAAAATGGTGTATAACTCTTAATTGTATGTGCAACATTGACGGAGTATTTTGAGTCTCTTTCACACTGGTTAGAAAAAAACCACGGTGATCACGCCGGCGTGACCGCCGACCCGAGGGAGTTAATTACTCACTCTCATATCGTTCCAAAACCGCAACGACATGAGGGTGAATACTTAATGACAGAAATTTCATTTTTGGGTGAACTAACCCTTTAAATGCATGAATTTTTCACCAGTCATTATTACATATCCAGCTCTTTAGCGACTCAGATCTAGTATATCTAACATGGATGGATCTCTAACTGCTGCAATAGTATAAAACTGATATTTTATTAAAAATTACAAAAGTATAAAATAAAGCATATTACATTATCTTTTGGAACTTGTAATGGTTCAATTTGAGCAGATGCTTTTTATCATCATCACTGCCATCATCAGAGATCATTTCCTCACTACATTCAGCATGTCAACCATATTCTCAAAACTATCATTTTCAACATCTTTAAAATCAATATTTTGATCAACGACAGCTTCTTCACCAGAACCAGCATCAAGTATTTGATATTCACAAATATTCACTGTTTATAATGAATAGAATGAGGAATACAAAGAAGGTTAATGTCTAACTTTAAAAAATGAATGATGGTGAGGGTAGTAAATGGAGTCCCAGGCTGATAAAGACCCAAGGCATGCCTTTAAGGGTTATACATATAAGTAGCGCTGGTCACAGCAAAAAATGTAGTTTGGTGTCAGAGATGTTGTCAAGAGGATTGAACATTTGCCCTGGAATTTTGAATGCAGCTTGTGACATTTTCCAATCAGAATATATCGCACAATTCATTTGGACTACTTTTTTAAGGTAAGAGATACCTTTTTATATTGTGAATATAGCCATGGTACACAGCAGGGATGGTTTAGCTGTTAAAAAGAAAGAAAGAAAGAAAGAAAGAAAGAAAGAAAGAAAGAAAGAAAGAAAGAAAGAAAGAAAGAATGGGCGATGGGCGATGAAGTGTCCGTGATGAATGATGGTTCTGAATGGTGAGTCCGTGTGTCCGTGTGAGTATCCGTGAATGAAATCCAGAACGAGTAATCCAACGAGACAGACAGGTAACAGGGAACAGTGACGAGAATCCAATCCAGGAACAAGAAACACGAGAAACAACGGGACAACACCAGGACTACAACAAAAGATCTGACAAACATGAGACGAAAGACAAGGCGTTATATAGGCAGGTGTAATGATCCACAGCTGCCGCTGATAAGCAATCAGCGGCGACGCCCACACAGAACAATCAAGTGACACATCCCAAAACCTACACACAGACAACAGTATGAGACAGCGGATTAGTGAACCGTGACAGTACCCTCCTTACCTGTTGATTGTAATCATCAATAAGGGAGTGATCCAGAATGTCCCTAGCAGGAACCCAACTTCTCTCCTCCGGACCGTAACCTTCCCAGTCCACCAAGTACTGGAATCCGCGTCCCCTCCGCCTAGAGTCCAGAATACGATTAACCGAATAGGTTGGTTCCCCGTCTACGAGTCGCGGAGGAGGAACCGGAGTAGGCGGATTAAGATGAGAACGGAAAACAGGTTTAATTTTGGACACATGAAAGGCGGGATGAATCCTCCTGTACGCCGGAGGCAATTTGAGGCGGACTGCCACTGGACTAATAATTTTAGTGACAGTAAACGGGCCAATGAATTTGGGAGCAAGCTTATTGGCAATGGAGCGGAGCGGAATGTTCTTAGTAGAAAGCCACACTTTTTGACCCACGACGTGTACGGGAGGCTTCGACCGGTGGCGGTCGGTCTTAGCCTTGGTACGCGCCCTCACTTGCAGCAGAGTCTCGCGGGCTCTGTTCCAAGTGTGGCGGCACCTCTGGACGAAGGCGTGAGCGGAGGGGACCGCGACCTCGGACTCCAGACTGGGAAACACAGGTGGCTGGTAACCTAGACTACATTCAAATGGAGAAAGGCCCGTAGAAGACACTGGCAGTGAATTGTGAGCGTACTCAATCATAGAGAGAATACACTCGGGAGTGGACGGGCGTTCGGAAGGGTCAAAAATGCGAGAAAGAGAATCGGGCTTGATGTTTTTGGAGCCCGGGCGGTACGATAGAGTAAAGTCAAAACGTCCGAAAAAAAGTGCCCACCGAGCCTGCCTGGAGTTGAGCCTTTTAGCCGATCGTATATACTGTAAATTCTTGTGATCAGTCCAAACAATAAAGGGAACCCCCGATCCCTCTAACCAGTGACGCCATTCTTCCAACGCTAATTTGACTGCCAACAACTCTCTGTTACCAATGTCGTAATTGCGTTCGGCGGGAGATAAACGATGCGAAAAATACGCGCATGGATGCATCTTGTCGTCTGAGGGAGACCGCTGGGAAAGAACTGCACCTACCCCCACCTCTGACGCATCGACCTCCACCACGAACTGACGCAAAGGATCAGGGGCAATCAAAATAGGAGCCGAAACG
This sequence comes from Ancherythroculter nigrocauda, assembly GCA_036281575.1. Taxonomy (NCBI): domain Eukaryota; kingdom Metazoa; phylum Chordata; class Actinopteri; order Cypriniformes; family Xenocyprididae; genus Ancherythroculter; species Ancherythroculter nigrocauda. The sequence continues at coordinate 42,482,448 of VTFQ01000005.1, forward strand.
AAGCGGCTCTTCAGTTTGGCAAATGCAGCGTGGGCTGCATCTGACCACCTGAAGGTCGTTCTGGGGGAGGTCAAGGCGGTCAGAGGCGCGGCTAGTTGGCTGAAATTGCGAATAAAACGCCGGTAAAAATTAGCGAAACCCAGAAACCGCTGTAGGGCCTTACGGGAATCTGGGTTTGGCCAATCCACCACAGCCTTAACCTTGTCAGGATCCATGCGAATTCCCTCAGACGAGACGATGTACCCTAGAAAAGAAAACAGACTGTGCATGAAATTCGCATTTCTCCGCCTTGACAAAAAGCCCATTCTCTAGCAGCCGCTGAAGCACTCGTCTGACGTGTTGAACGTGCTCCTGGAGAGACGATGAAAAAATCAATATGTCGTCCAGGTAGACATATATGAACTGGTCAACCATGTCTCTCAACACGTCATTGACGAGTGCCTGGAAGACCGCAGGCGAGTTGGACAGCCCGAAGGGCATGACCAAGTATTCAAAGTGCCCTCTGGGGGTGTTAAAAGCGGTCTTCCACTCATCCCCCTTCCTGATGCGGACCAAATGATAAGCGTTCCTTAAGTCCAATTTAGTGAAAACGGACGCTCCTTGCAACCTCTCGAAAGCTGAAGACATCAAAGGCAAAGGGTAGGTATTCTTTACCGTGATGTTGTTCAGCCCCCGGTAATCAATACAAGGTCGCAAAGATCCGTCCTTCTTCCCCACAAAAAAGAACCCCGCCCCCGCTGGAGATGAGGAAGGGCGGATGAACTTAGCCGCTAGAGAATCAGAAATATATTTCTCCATGGCCTCCCTCTCAGGAACAGACAGAGAGTAAAGTTTGCCTTTAGGCGGAGACTTACCGGGAACTAAATCTATCGCACAGTCATAGGGACGATGAGGAGGAAGAGAAGCAGCCCGGGACTTACTGAACACTTCCTTCAGATTGATGTACTCCATGGGCACATTAGACAAATCCACCGCCTCCTCCTGCAAAACAGAAACAGACACCGTGGGACAAACAGACAAAAGACAAGACTTGTGACACTGGGTGCTCCACTCAGTGATGGTTCCTTGTTGCCAGTCGATGCGGGGATTGTGTTTAGTGAGCCAGGGATGTCCAAGAACAACAGGTGCATGAGGTGAGTCCATGAGCAAAAATTGGGACTTGTCAGTGTGATTACCAGATGTGACGAGGGTGATGAAATCAGTAGTATGGGAAACACTGGGAAGAGACTGTCCATTGAGAGCGTTGACTGATATGGAGTGCGTCAGAGGTGATGTGGGTAAACCGTGTTGTCGTGCGAAAGAAATGTCCATGAAGTTGCCCTCTGCCCCAGAGTCCAGAAGTGCGTCGCAGGTGATGTTATGCGTTGCCCATCTCAGTCTTACCGGGAGGAGGGTGGCTGGCGAGGACTTCTCGGCGGAGATCCCGCCCGATAGTAGCCTCGAATTTACTATCGGGCTTGGTCTTTTACCGGGCAGGTCCTGATGATATGTCCTGACGCCCCGCAGTACAGACAGAGACCCTGGGACCTCCGCCTCTCTCTCTCCTCCCGGGAAAGCCGAGCTCTCCCCACCTGCATGGGCTCAGGATCGGAAACAGGACCGACCGTATCCACCACGGAGGAAAAACGACTGCCGCCTCCGCTGTGCTTCTCTCCAGATTCTTCTAAAAGCTCTAACCTCTGTAAACGAGAGTCCACACGTAGAGCAAGCTCAACCAGTCCATTGAAGGTCTTAGGTAGGTCCAGTGCGTAGATTTCACGGTGGATACGATCGGCCAGCCCATGCAGGAACACATCCCACTGCGCCTCCTCGTTCCACCGGCACTCCGCCGCGAGGGTGCGGAACTGAATGGTATAGTCGGCGACCGTTTCAGAGCGGTGAGTTGACGGGCGGCCTCCTTTCCTTCCACCGCACGGTCGAACACCCTCCTCATCTCGGCGGAGAGTGCCGGGAACGAGGAGCAGCATTGATCTTGATTTTCCCACACCGCCGTTCCCCAGAATGCCGCTTTTCCGGTCAGGAGGGTTAGAACAAACGCTACCTTAGATTCTTCCTTCTCGAAGGTGCGTGGCTGCAGAGCAAAGTGAAGAGAACACTTGTTAAGAAACGCTCGACAAAAATCTGGCTCACCAGCATAGCTCTGTGGGACGGGAAGGCGGGGCTCCGGCAGGTCTCTCTGCTCCGGTGATGATGGGGGAACAGGCGGCGGGGCTGGCGCAGTGGGAGCGCGAAGTTGTTGCAGCTTCTGGGAGAGCTTGGACACCTGTGTTACCAACGCCTGAACAGCGCGTCCGGTGGAAGAGATGCTCTCCTGCTGCTGATCCATGCGAGAAATACTGTGGTTGATGAACTCCGTGAAAGCTGCTGAACTTGCTGCATCCATGGTTGGTCAGATCGTTCTGTCACGGAAAAGAAGACTGGATACAATTGCAAGTTAATATCTCTTTAATAGAGCTTCACGCCAGGTAAGTAGACAACAAAAACACACAGCAGCAACACAGACAGCAGGAGAGGGGTAACACAGTGACTTCGATGGGCGATGAAGTGTCCGTGATGAATGATGGTTCTGAATGGTGAGTCCGTGTGTCCGTGTGAGTATCCGTGAATGAAATCCAGAACGAGTAATCCAACGAGACAGACAGGTAACAGGGAACAGAGACGAGAATCCAATCCAGGAACAAGAAACACGAGAAACAACGGGACAACACCAGGACTACAACAAACGATCTGACAAACATGAGACGAAAGACAAGGCGTTATATAGGCAGGTGTAATGATCCACAGCTGCCGCTGATCAGCAATCAGCGGCGACGCCCACACAGAACAATCAAGTGACACATCCCAAAACCTACACACAGACAACAGTATGAGACAGCGGATTAGTGAACCGTGACAGAAAGAAAGAAAGAAAGAAAGAAAGAAAGAAAGAAAGAAAGAAAGAAAGAAAGAAAGAAAGAAAGAAAGAAAGAAAGAAAAAAAAACCATATAAACAACTTGCTTGGTTTTTGCACTTGTCCAAAAACATAATTTATGCATGACACTACAAAAGCTAATAATTTGCATAATGTCAGTTCTTGGGTAAGTGACATAAATGGACTACATGTTTGTTTTTGTTACTTTTGTTTGCAGTTGAATGTTCTTTCTTTTTTATTGGCAGTGATATTTTCATAATTTATTTATTTATTAATTCAGTAAATTAGTTGGGTTCAGCAGTAACAAATCATGTTTGTGTCAAAATGAAATTGAATACTGGAGCATAATCTACTTGTTTCATTTCTACATGCCCATATGCAAGAAAAATAACAAATGAAATCTCAGACAACAATGGGATTCTGTGGAGAGCAAATTGACACTTCCAACTCCAGATTTTTCACTTTAAAAAAAGTCATTTACTAGGAAACATCATTTTAAAATCATATGGATCCCAAAAAGTTTAACACAAAATCTTTTATTTCTTCCCTTAGGGAATAACAAACAATTTTTAAAGCAACTTTGTGGTATTTAAATACTTTGAAGTATGTTTATTACAATGTTGACCTTCAACAATGCGCATCCTGGTATTGCTTGTAGTTGCCTTGGTAACCAAGCAGTTTATTATATTACAGTAAATAAGGTTTGAATTGGACAAAACAGAGCTGTTTAAAACTGAAAAGCAATCATAAGATTTCTTGATTTTCTATTGTATATGGAATGGGCTCACAGAGAACATATTTTAGCCATAAAAAATAGCACGGCCTCTTGTACTTGATTGCTTAATTTTAACATGAGCACTATATTGATGAATCAACTTCCAGGACCAGAACTACCCATTTTATGATTTTATAAGGTCTTTTTTCACACCTTCACCTTGTATTAAAACAACTTCAATATTCTGCCTAATTTCTCCTTTCGAGTTCTGCATTAGAAATAAAGCCATGATGGTAAGTAAATGACCACAGAATCTACATTATAGGGTGATTCCTTTAATGACTTCTGTTATTGGTTTGAGAGTGTTATAGGGCTTCAAACACTGCTGTCTGAATGATGACTCAATTTTTTAAAATCCAAGCTAAAGTCAGTTGGATTTTCTATTATTTATCATGTTATTATTGGAATAAATGTGCATCCTAGGGGCTTTTTTATATTCAGACACAGCATCTGGCTTTACAGAATGTTCGATTGAAGTGTTCTGGATGCCGCATTAATCTGCGATTCATGTTTTGATATCGACTGAAACTCCATCGATTACAGTCCGCTCTAGACTGTGTTCTCTATTGCTTTGCAAATGAGGGTCTGAAACATTCTCCATCACAATGGAAAGAAACTTTCTCACTCATTTAAAATGAACATTGCCAAATTAATATGTTGTTCAGAGAAGATAAAAAGGAAGAACCATGTTTGAAATAAGATGTCTCAGCAGTCTTAATACATGAGAAAGTCTTTGCAGTAATGAAAAAGGGCAGATGGACATAAAAACGCTTAACCCATTTTCACTCCCAAGGCATCAAAAATCGATGCATGGTCAAGCCTTGGTGTTGCTATGTCAACGAACAAGGAGTTTACTCTTTAATTATTTGCATGCATCTGTAAAAAGTAGACGTGACTCACATAGGGGAGAGTGGGGTAAATTGAGCCACAGACCCCATATTTTTAGAACCTGTTGTCATAGAGGTATTCTGGTCATTTTTGAAATGATAGGAAACATCTTGCAATTAGATACTTTCATTGTACTTCTGCCTCATTTTCCCTTATCTTGAGGACCACATAAGTAAAAAATGGCTCATCTTACCTCACTCTCCCTTAAATATAATTGTTTTAACCTCCAGTATATGTCACTTTTTCCTTATCCAATTAATTTAACTATATTTTGGTAACACTTTATAATAACTGCATGCTATGAAGCAGTTAAGCATTAGTAAATAGTTAATTCATCACTTATAAAGCATTAATAGACATTAGTAAGCAGTTTATAAATACAGCTATAAATGCTTTATTCTTGATTTATAAGCATATCTATAATGTGTTTAATAATTGTATTTTCATACTTTAATAATTGTATTTTCATAATCAATTTATCATTTCTAAATTAAGTAGTACATTATTTACAAAAAAAAGTTAGGAGTTGTCAGTGGTTCATAAGATCATTTAGGAAGTGTAAGTAAATGATTAATAAACTATTTAAACATTAATTTATACATATTATTTAGACATATAGTAATAGTTAGTGTGTTAATAAATGCTTTATTAACACATATTCCTACTGCAATTCATGATTAATTCAGGTAATTATAAAACATTTAGGAGTGGTCAGCTAACTATTTTTCATCTAAAGTGAGGACCATTTATGCTTTGTAAAGCTTTTATAAGTGAGATTTAAAGGTTCAGTGATCTTCTGCACTGCTGTTCTCTAATGTTTTAAAGTTAGTACTGAGGTAGTTTTAAAACTAGGAATATGTGTTAACATATTTATTAACATACTAAGTAACTAATACTATATGTCTAAATAATATGATGTACATTTAAATATTTTATTAATCATGTACATACACTTCCTAAATGATCTTATAAACCACTGACAACTCCTAAATAACTGGTTTGTGAATAAGGTAATACATAATTTTGAAATGATATATTGATCATTAATAAAGTATGAAAATACAATTATTACTCATTTAAGATATGCTTATAAATCAAGAACAAAGCATTTATAGCTGTATTTATAAACTACTTATTGATGTCTATTAATGTTTTATAAATGATGAATTGACTATTTACTAATGCTTAACTAATGCTTCATAGTGTGAGTTATTATAAATTGTTACCATATTTTTTCCTTGTTGAATATCATGTTTCACTTAGGGATGCATCAAATAACGAAGTAGAAAATTGTTTGTGAACAGCATTTCATGTTGGAGGATACATTAAACGTTCTCTAGCTTAAAACTCTTTACACTGTTAGAAATTTAATATGCAGTTTTACCTGCCATTTTGTCTTAATATGCTTATCTCTGCTCATAAGGTTAATAATAAGCATAATAGGTTAAGTACTGTATCTGTTACTATATATTATAACAGTACTATGCACTGGTTTGTTTGTGTGTGTGTTAAAACAGTCATAATTTTGTTTTTGACATTTTTTCTACCCTTTCTTTCTTGCCTTTAATGCCTTATTCAGACAGTAATTGTTTCTTTTGAGGACATAAGGTATTTTCAACTTTTACAGGGGCTATTTGGTGATTTTATTGCCGTTAGAATCAAGAATTTCTGTATTTTCCTCCCATCATCAGCATAATAATTCCCAGACAAATTACCTACAGATTTTTTTTGACAAACACCAAGGTCGTGAGGGATAGTTCACACAGAAATTAAAGTTCTGTCATCATCTACTTACCCTCAAGTTGTTCCAAACATGTTCCAAATTTCTTCCTTCTGCTGAAAAGCAAAGAAGATTTTTTGAAGAATATGTCAGGAACCAAACAGATGATGAGCCCCATTGACTGCCATAGTATTTTTTTTCCCCCCATACTATGGAAGTTAGTAGGGCCCATCAACTATTTGGTTGCCCATATTCTTCAAAATATCTTCTTTTGTGTTCAGAGATTTATACAGGTTTGGAACAACTTAGGGGTGAGTTTCAGTTTTGGGTGAACTATCCCTTGAACAACTGTATGAATCCACATCTTTATGTTTACAAGAAAGGATCAACTGAGAATTTGCTTTTTGACCACTGCTAAGCACAGCATGGTAACTATTGCGCTTCGTGGTAAGAAGCATGATTTTTAAAAATAAACTTTTATTTCTGAAAGGCCGAAAACTGTTTACAAGAATAAAGGGTATAGCGCTTTATTTCGAATGTCCACTTTAGAAATTCTAACTATAAGTAACTTTGCAACTACATATAAACTATCAGTCATTAGAGTCTTAGTAGACTGTATTCTTTATATCTGCTAACACTTCATTTTGATGGTCCCCCAACACACATTCTACTGACTATGATATGCTATGTAACTTTGCAATGACATGTCAACTTATTCTACTATCTCGAACCCTAACTTAACAGTCTACTAATACTCTAATGAGAGTTATTTGACATGTAGTTGCAAAGTTACTTTTAGTTAGTATAATGTCTAAAGTGGACCATCGAACTAAAGTGTAACCAAACAAAGTCACCGCTCCACTACAGTGCTCTAGCTGAAAATGGTTTACATTGTCACAAAGACCTTGACTTCCTCTCTAATGTTTGTTGTGTGGTATTTCTACCTCTTCAGTTCCAGAGGTCAAAGCTTAATGCTGTAATGAGCACAGTCCTCAAACACAGACCAACAGTATATAACAACACATAAGCAGAAAAGAGAAGACACTGTAAACAGAATGAAAATGTGCATTGTAGAAGTCAGAAGTTTTAGAAGTGATTAGTCGATGAAGGCCAAAAAGCTAATTTCAGACAAAAACTGACAATATGGCAGAGGAAATTAGACTCATCATGACAGTCCGTTTCTATAGATAGCTCTACTAAACGAGCTGGTGATATGGATGTAATGCTCTGCATTTAAATGAATCACATTATTTCCCAGATGAAATGCACTGAAATGCTAATATACACCAATCAGACTGAACTTAAAGGGATAGTTCACCCAAAAACTACAAGTTTGTCATTATTTACTTACCCGCATGTCACTCCAAACCTATAAGACTTTAAAGGCCTGGTATTCATCAATCCATCCATCCATCCTCCTAGCATTATTCCTGCTCATTTGCAGGGTCCGCTTCACACACATTTTAATTTGGCACAGGTTTTACGCTGGATGCCCTACCTGACACAACCCACTGAGAGTGCTGGGACACATTCACACTCCTACAGATTTTTTTTTTTGGCATATCCAGTCCACCTAACTGACTATAGGGAAAACTAATGGAAACCCATGCTGACAAGGGGAGAACATGCAAACTCCACACAGAAAGGACTTCCTGGCTCAGCCAGGGCTCGAACCAGGGACCTTCTTGCTTGGAGACGACAGTGTTACCCACTGAGGGAAGTTAACTTTGGAAAGCTGTTTCCTACTCTTGAAACACACTCAAAATGAATTTTGATTATGGTCGAAATTATGTCACACCAGTTCATTCTTTGAATTTGTTTGAAGTATAGGCCTATATGGGCCTTTTTATTTCAGGTCTTTTTAAAGCCATACAAGAACAAACAAACTTTTCTTTAAATAATCAGTGAGTTTAATGGAATTGGGTAATGGATCTTAGATGGCTACTGTATTGTCACCATGTTGCTACAGGTCTAGAAAACAACATTGGAAAATCATATCAATCATGCTAATCCTGGGTTACTTTGACAGCTGCTTTGACAGCTACCATTTATATATTGGCATTTTCCCCATAATTTGTTCAGTAATTCATGGGGACACAATAAAAGTAACTACATGTGGGTTGTGTTGTACCATTTTTATGTCATACATCTGCATTTGACATGCAGGAGGCGGCTTGGAAAACAGCAGGCACTTCCTGTGAACTCCAAATCTTCTGTGATCACAAGGGAGAAAACATGCCAAGAAAGCCATGGGCAGGACTGAATAGATGCAATTCTCTCACTGTTGCATGCAGGAGCTCCCTTCCAGAACGGTCTGCGGAATCTGCGTTACGCCTCGGCTACCATCATGTTTCTCGACACAAGAGCCATTTGCCACTTAATTGCACATTTATAGGCTTCATGCTCACAATGGCTCTGGGTCCTTTGTGTCTTGTGCACACCTCGGCTTGCAAAAGTCACTCAGAAGCCTGTAATTGTCACCTTTTTATCCTCCACATTGCTTTAATGCAGCTTCCTGTTTAGCTTTTTCAAATGTAGGGTATTATTTGAGGGATATTGCCATATAAGCATATTCTTGAGCTTTATAGTTGTCTGAGAGCCGGGTATCACACCAACTGCTATCTTGTGTCTGTTTCACATGTGGCTGACAGCTCTAACTTTACAAATCCTTTTAGATTCATGCATGCAGATTATTCCTACAGCCTCACAGCCTCACCAATAACATGTCAGCGCTCAGAGGCATCATGCTTGAAAAGAATTTATGCACAAGTGTAACTTTAATAGTAACTTTAGTGGTTTGCAGAGTTAAGAAGCTTTTTTTTTTTTTTTCTCCATTGGACTATTTTTGGACCTATTTGAAGATTTCAAGGTACACTGTAATATGTATTTTCATGGCTCCTCAATAATTGCATATTTAGTTGCATAGCTGTCAACGGAGAGACAGAAAACTCTCAGATTTCATCAAAAAGATCGTCATTTGTGTTCCGAAGATTAACGAAAGTCTTACGGGTTTGGAATGACATGACGGTGAGTAATTAATCACAGAATGTTCATTTTTGGGTGAACTATCCCTTTAATATTGTCAATTCAGGGGCAGGGATGTAGGAGCCATAAGGTTGCTAATGTCATTACTCAAGGTCTTTCACTATATGTCACTATATTTCTGTACACTATATTTGTACACTAAAAAATGCTATGTTAAAAACAACCCAAGTTGGGTTGAAACTGGACAAATCCAGCGATTGGGTTGTTTTAACCCAGCATTTGGGTTTGCCCAACGTGCTGGGTAGTTTGATTTAACTATTGTTTAAAAATGACTAAATGGCTGGCTATATGAATAATTGTTCATTTATTGAACATATTAATAAATGTAAATTTCCAGCATATTTTTGGTTCATTTTAAGCAAGCAATACAGTCATTTTTAAATAATAGTTGAGTTAAATAAAACTAGCCAGCAGGTTGGGCAAACATTTAACCCAACTGCTGGGTTAAAACAATCACTGGGTTTGTCCATTTTCAACCTAACTTGGGTTGTTTTTAACCCAGCATTTTTTAGAGTGTAGTGTTAAAGGTGCCGTAGAACGTCTTTTTAAAAGATGTAATATAAGTCTAAGGTGTCCCCTGAATGTGTCTGTGAAGTTTCAGCTCAAAATACCCCATAGATTTTTTTTATTCATTTTTTTAACTGCCTATTTTGGGGCATCATTAAATATGTGGCGATTCAGGCTGAGGCCCCTTTAAATTCTCCTGCTCCTCGCCCCAGGAGCTCGCGCTTGACTTAAACAGCATAAACAAAGTTCACACAGCTAATATAACCCTCAAAATGTATCTTTACAAAGTGTTCATCATGCAGCATGTCTAATCGCGTAAGTATGGTACTTATTTGGATGTTTACATTTGATTCTGAATGAGTTTGATAGTGCTTTGTGGCTAAAGCTAACATTACACACTGTTGGAGAGATTTATAAAGAATGAAGTTGTGTTTATGAATTATACAGACTGCAAGTCTTTAAAAATGAAAACAACGGCTCTCTTGTCTCCGTGAATACAGTAATAAACGATGGTAACTTTAACCACATTTAACAGTACATTAGCAACATGCTAACGAAACATTTAGAAAGACAATTTACAAATATCACTAAAAATATCATGTTATCATGGATCATGTCAGTTATTATTGCTTCATCTGCAGTGTTATGTTGAGATTCGCCTGTTCTTCAGAGGTCTTTTAAACAAATGAGATTTATATAAGAAGAAGGAAACAACGGTGTTTGAAACTCACTGTATGCCATTTCCATGTACTGAACTCTTGTTATTTAACTATGCCAAGGTAAATTCAATTTTTGATTCTAGGCCACCATTACATATACTTTCCTACATGGAAGTGGCTACAGACAAAAGGAAGCCACTACAAGCTCCCAGAGGTGTGTTCTATCGTAGCCTATTTATCGATGGTGAAGCCTTTGAAGCTGTTATTGTATCAAATTTAACAACAACAATAATATAATATAATATAATATAATATAATATAATATAATATAATATAATATAATATAATATAATATAATATAATATAATATAACGGGGAATGAAAATTTGTTGTGGCCACTCCTCCAGGATTCTATAAGCTCTCTAGCAGCAGCATGTTCAGCCTAGTATTACCATACTCAGTTTTATAAAGCTTAATTGCCACTTAAATTCTGCTTTAAGCGTATAACCGAGGCTAAATGCACTGGCCAGCATTATAGTATCAAATGGTAGGACAGCACTGCTAATGCGTAAATTGTCTGGAGTATTCTGTAAATAGCTCACCTTGGTGTTGCGCTGAATACAATGTGACATGCTACTGTGGACCCAGATAAATATTTTACTCCAATAAACAATTCCATTTGTTCTGCTGTCTCCAAGAGCCCGAATGAGACTCGACCATCCATACAGAGTGAAGCATGTATGTGTTAAGAACGTATCTTATTTTCTGTAAACATCAAAAGGGCTTGACATGCTCGAATGCTCATCAAAACTCAAAACAAAGTGTTTGCAGACATCACCCTGTTGTGTTTGTTGTTCTGTCATTAGTTGCACTGAGGATCCATGCTCAACAAGGTTAGATCAAGTTTGTCTGATATGTACTGAGTTTGTTTATGATGCTACTGAATTTGACATAAATCAGGCTCCATTTTCATGCCAGAGAAGCAGCATTATTCATTATTTATCTGACCTTCCCACGCTGAACTTTGTTTGGTTATATAATTCATGTTGGAACAGACCTCAGTCTTGTAAATGCCTGTATAATCAGTGTTCTGTTATATATCTCTTATTCGATCATCCGCATTTGACCCATGAATTTAATGAGCTAGACTGTGAAGATTAGACATCCTGTGGATATTCAGGCACAGTTTTAACTGCAATTGTGTCTTAAAGGTACATTATGGGGTAATTTTCTTTTTTTGGGTGAACTATCCCTAATGTCATTATATCTGCTCATAAGGTTAATATATAATAGGTTTAGTTTTACCATTTTATTTATTTATGTATTTATTTTACTGGTTTAAGCCATTATAGGTTGTAAAATGAAACTGAAACACCTGGTTTTAGACCACAGTAATTTATAATTATTTATTTTGCAGCCAATACTGCATCAATTCATCTTGAGAATGACAAATGCACATCCTGCACAGTGGCCAGAGGGATTTTAAACCATTACAGAACCTCTTCCAAAACAGTGGCCATGTTTTCTGACCCCAAAGTGGCTCAAGCGTATTTAGATCAGGTGACTGTGTAGGCCATGGGAGATGTTCAACTTCACTTTCATGTTCATCAAACCATTCTGTCACAAGTCTTGCTGTGTGTATTGGTGCATTATCACACTCTAAAAAATGTTTGGTTAAAAACAACCCAAGTTGGGTTGAAAATGGACAAACCCAGCAATTGGGTTGTTTTAACCCAGTGGTTGGGTTAAATGTTTGCCCAACCTGCTGGGTAGTTTTATTTAACCCAACTACTGATTAAAAATGACTATATGTCTGGCTTAAAAGGAATCCAAAATAGGTGAGAAATTAAAAATCAGACACATAATTACTAGAGGCAACAATAATAATCAAAAGGTGTACATTTATTAATAAGCAATTTAATAAATGTTTATTGTTTATTATTCATTATCTTATTCATAAATGCTCATTTATTAAACATATTAATAAATGTTAATTTCCAGCATATTTTGGGTTCATTTTAAGCAAGCAATACAGTAATTTTTATACAACAGTTGAGTTAAATAAAACTACCCAGCACGTTGGGCAAACATTTAACCCAACCACTGGGTTAAAACAACCCAATTGCTAGGTTTGTCCATTTTCAACCCAACTTGGGTTGTTTTTAACCCAGCATTTTTTAGAGTGCATGCTGATACATGGCACCCCTTTCAGGGTACAATGTTTTAACCATTACAGTAGGTGCACATGGTCCACCAGAATGGTTCGGTAGTGCTAGGCAGTGACACGCCATAAAGCCCATTATAGAATGCAATGATATTGCAGCCCAAACCATCACTGATCCACTCCGTGCTTCACTCTGGGTGTTAAGCCTCTTTGGGGCTTCTCCACACTGTAACTCCCACAGATGTGGGAAAGACAGTGAAGGTGGACTCATCAGAGAACAATACATGTCTCAGATTGTCCAGAGCCCAATATTTGCACTGTTGGCACCAATGAAACCCACATTTGGCATTGGCACGAGTGACCAAAGGTTTGGCTATAGCAGCCCAACCATGAATACTGACCCTGTGGAGCTCCTGACAAACAGTTTTGGTGGAAACAGGAGATGCGCATTTAATTCTGCAGTGAGTTGGGCAGCTTTGGGTTTATGTTTTTTGGATGCAATCCGAGTTAGTACCTGGACATCCATTTCAGACAGCTTTCTCTTGCGTCAACATTTACACCTTTTGGATGTGGTTCTTCTACGTGGTGGTATGCCAACATTACCCTGGATACCAAAGCTCTCGATACGCCACAAAGACTTGCTGTCCTTGTCACAGATGAGCCAGAGAGACGCACAGCAACAGTTTGTTCTCTTTTGAACTCTGATATGTCTCACATTATGGTATCACATAATTTCTGCATGGCATAAGCTGACTGGTCTCTGCTGATCATGCAGCCAAGAAGATTGCTTGCTCAACATTTAAATAGTCTGGTTTAGTGTTTGCTGTAAACTTGTCCTGCAGCGTGCTATCAGAGTTCCTGTGAAACCCTCCACCTTCCCCAGCTCCACCTGCCCTGCCACCTGTTACGGGATTTAAGTATGTCTATTCATGCAGCAACAGCAATAATCACCAGCAGCAGTGTAGCAGATCTAGTCCACAAGACCAAATACATTAACATGCTAAAACAATTATGACAGTTTGAATGATTGAATGTTTTTCTATTTTCATTGTACTTTTGAGAAATTTGTGTTTTTGGACTGGTGAGTTTTGAATTGAGCTCTTTTATCTCAATGGATAAAGGAATTTCATTCCTCATGATATGACCCCTTTTAAAGACACCGCAGACAAATTAACAGTCTAGAATTAATTTGCTAGCTTGAATTAAATGTCTAATATTCAAATATCTTTGTTTTTGAAAAACAGCTTGGAATATGTTTACAGACAGATCAGAAGAGTAACATCAAAAAAGAAATTCATCATAACTATTATTTCCGTATCATGCCCAAAATAGCCATCTCAAATCTAAATGTGTATTAGAGAGAGAATATATTGTAGTGAATCAGCCCTCTGTCGTTTTTTTATTTTTATTTTATTTTTATTTTTTTTATCCTCTCAGCCAGAATACTTGTGATCTTTCTACAATAAGTTGTACTATATTATTTAATACTAAATATTTTAAATTCCCTGATGGGGAACTAGGCCTGAGAGAAAGGCATGTGACTATAGCGGAGCTGCTTACACATGAAATTATGTTGTGAGTCTTCAGGAATAGAATTCATTTCCCAAAGCACAGATTCTATCTCACTTATCAGACTTCCAATCAAATATCCCTCTGTATGAACAGAAGGCATTGGGAGCTCATGACAGACTACTCCTGCAATACCAATCCTGATGCAAACATTCACAGTAACACTGTTATCTTCAGTCCATCTCATAACAAATATGTGTCATTTTACGGGCCAATAATATCTCACAGAAACAAGGCAATATGCCTGGCAAATATCTTTTCACACACTGCATAGTCTGAATAAAAGGAATCATAAAGGGGTCACATTACAAGAAATCAAACATCTCTTGATCTTTGTGAATCCTGAAACTTTACGTGTGTGAGTTAGGTTACAGAATGCGGTTGTCACTCCTGTAAATGACCGAACTGTGTGTGAATGTAACAGGACTAAAGTACAGGACTGGCAGCCATATTCTGCTGTTGTGTGAACATGCTGGTGCTTACTGTATATACACAGGGGATAACAAGAATACCTAACTAGGTTTCAAATGATCTGGGAGAAACGAGAGGAATCAAAAAACCTAAAAAAGGACTACAAAACAGGAATGAACCAAATAAAAACTAAACAAAAAAGTCCAAATGAGAGGCTTCAAAAACAAATCATACTGAACTTCTGCAGCTTTATAATATCAATGTCAGTGGTATATTGTAATCAGTGTTAATTTTTGGGGCAGCTTTTTTTTTTTTGTCATAGTTGTTGTTTTTGGATGAAAATATAAGCATGATAAACAAACACAATCACAAGAGTAGCTGTGCGATATGGCTCTATATCAGCATGGCTGTGATTTGCCCATAGATAATCATAGCCGGGCTGATATAGAGCCATATCGCACAGCTACTCGTGTGATATTGCGTTTATACAACAGTTCAACGGCACGATTATGTAAATAAATAAGGAACAACAACGGAGTGTCTTTAAAGCCGTCTTTTGTGAGGAACTACTTCCTTCTGCCACGGATACAAATCTCAAGTTGACAGATTAACAGCTGAGCCCAAGCCTCCGTTACTAATTCTAAAACGTCACTTTAGAACTAGTAACGAAGGAACGTTGAGTCACTTCATTGAAATTTATTGTAATGTGTAGAGTATTATGAAAGACAGATCACCTGAGCAAGTGTATTACCTGCATCTAGATGACATTCTTCATCAATCTTATATTTATAATCACAAAATCAATTTGAATTTCTGCTTGTCTTTATCCTTTTAACATTTAAGACATTCCCATGACATCGCTAGTCAATGCATTTGTCAGTTGTGTCTCGTAAGATGTTATTTAAAGTAAAAACAACCTCCTTGTTTCAGTCCACTTCAATATAAAAGTCTTTGTGACTGACTGACTGACTGACTCACTCACTCACTCATAAAGACAGTCTTTGCCACCATCTAATGCTGTATTAATGTAACTTTTACTATTAATGTCAAAATCACTAATGGACTCTTTCTCAATACTAAAAAATATGGCAATGTTATTTATAAAAAAAATATTATTTATTGAACAATAATATTTCAATTAACAACAATAGCCATTATAACAGTATACAAAGTAAAATAGGAAATAAACACAAGCAAGCAGTTCGGTCAAATGTACAAAAGCAGCACTCTAATTAGTACAGGATTTAATTTCAATGTAAATATAAAGTTCTGAAACTTAATATAAAAGATTGCTCATTTGATATACTCAAAACAAATTATACCTCATGTTTAAACACTATCTACATAAGAGCCAGCAGCAAGTTCCCAAAGGACTGGCCGAGATGAAACTGTTCTCTGCGGGTACATGAGTGCTGAATGGCCGCTAATGGCCTGGAGCTCACGTCTCCAAAAGCGTCTAAACAAACGGTTAAACAGTTCCCTTGGCGATACTGGTAGAATATCACATGGCTGGAAAGGCCTCTCAGCCAATCAGATTTGAGAACCAGAACAAACTGTTGTATAAAATAAAATAGTTCACTAGTTGATTCACATAATTTTATGCAGACGTAAGATATGATATTATATTGTTGTGTTTATATGTGATTAACTCAAATGCGCCCTATATGATCAGTGTTGAGGGTAATGCAAGTTACGTAATCAGATTTTTTTTTCCAAGTAACTAGTAAAGTAATGCATTACTTTACTCATTTACTTCTCCTGTGTACTTCTTATGTATTCCAGAATAGCAGTGCAGCTGAAAGGTTTATTTGTTTGAACTCTTTGTTATATTTTGTCAGTAATTTTCTTGCAAGTTGGCTGTCATATACAGTAAGGGTTCTTGTTGCAACTTTAAAGGGTTTGCTTTAACTAAACCAGTGAGAGAATCGCTATTTTAAAGAACTGCACTGCAAAGGTATAAAGTTACCTATTGCATCCACGGAACAGAAGATAACTCCAAATCTAATGTGTCTTTATTTACACGTCTTGCGAGAAAAAAATGAGTTCTCATGAGAAACATCACAGCATTTCTCACAGTAAGGGGTGAAATCACACAAAACTGGATATGGTAGAGTATGTGTTGATAGTCGCCTGTGAAGCTTAATACTTTGAAATAGTGCCATCAGAACCAGCAACAGCAGAAAATAATTCTTCTTTTCCTCCGATCTCTTTCTCTCTCTCTCTCTCTCTCTCTTGCCCACTCTCTGCAGCTCCCTCTCTTCTTGTCCTCCTCTCTCTCTCTCTCTCTCTCTCTCTCTGTCTGCAGCTCCCCTATTGCCACCACAGGGAACAAAATTCGAACGAAAAGAAAGTTGACAAGCTCTACTTTGACAGGAAGGGTCACAAAGAACAGAAGTACTTTTGACAAGCGTACCAAAGTTGGGGCAATGAACCAAGAGAGTCAATTAAAAATTAAGTGGACCCCATTTGATAATTACTTTGAGCGGTACTTTCCAGATGCTCAAGGTGACTAAATAATTCTTTGTGAAGGAGTTAATAATACTCAAAGCAGCAAGGCAAAGGAAACTCATTTAAGGGTGACGGAACAAAGCAAAGTAATTGTTCAAAGGCTGACCGTGTATTAGGATGGCTGTATATTTCCACTGGGCTTTGTTTTAACTTCTGACCATCCATTGGCCAAGCTACTTTAGAAGCAAGAGATGTTTTTTTTTTTTTTTTGTTTGTTTCAGAAACACTATAATATGGAAAGTCCCATTCTATGGTTGGAGACAATACCACTGACCAATAAATGCATTCCCTCTCTCTGCCTCCCTTATTTTATATACATTTTTTTTTTCAGTTTTCAATTGAATGTGCTATATTAGCATGGCAAATATGTGTTTGTATTGCCAAAGCAGTACGACATGTAAAACTGGATTTTCTGATGAAATTGTGAGTGTTGTTTGCTTGTGCAAAACTTGCTGCCACAATGTTGGAGGTGGAATGACAACTTTGCCAGTATTTGCAAATATGTTCTGAGTGGTTTTAATCACATTGCTAGGGTGCATAGGGCAGTTGCTAGGGTGTTGTGATTGGTATCAAGAGTAATTTTTAGGCTGTTGCTTGCAGCCTTGAATCAAATGCAAGTAATGATGTGTGTGGCCTCTTTTAAAAGTAAACCTATTTGGATTTTTTTCCCTCTCATTTTATTGTTAATTGAATTCTGATTGCTTAGAAAAGAAATTTTACACCTCACCTCAACAAGCCACACGATTTAAGGAATCATCCATGTCCACGGCACTCTATAGGACTTTTCACACTTGAAATAGTTAACCCTGGGTCATTCTAAACCACGGATAAATGGAATCCTGGGTTATCTTGCTTCATGTTTCACACTGCTCATAATTTACCCGGGGTTAACAATTAATCCTGGAGTTTCAAGAGCTTGAGTTAGCAGCTCTGATAGTCTGATTACCTCACACAAACTTACTGAAAATGTCAGAAACTGTTCAGCCTTTTATGTTCAAACCGGAGTCGGACAATGATGGAGAGACTCAAGAAGTGACAACATGTAGAATGCAACAGGATGTTTCTGAATGGTTAGTTGATGAATTTGTTTGGTTAGTTGATGTGGAGTTAACTAACTTAAAGTCATTGATTAGAATATTCTGCCATGATAATCTATAAATCGCTTGTGTGAGAACTGTTGTAAGATGCCTACAGAGCCAGAGAAGCCGTGTGCGTGCGTATAACCTGATATTGCTGAGTTCAACATGTTCCTGGGTCAACATTTTTGTTGATCCTGGAACAACATTCAAATCAACCAATCAGAATTGAGGGACAAGTTTACAGATTATGTTAAGTTTAGGCTTAAAATCATGAATTGGTGCTTTTACATCAGTGTTATTCATCTATCATTTCCCTCTGATTTTTGGGATAACTTATGGGTAGGGTTAGGTTTAGGGGTAGGAATAGGGTTAAGACTAAATTTTCAGACTAGAATATTGTTCCAGGATCAACAAAATATGTTGACCCAGGAACGCATCTAACTCAGCAATATCAGGACGTGCAATACAGTGCCTTCCTTAGTAAATATGAGCAAAGGTGACTGTGAAAATAAATCTGCATTGTTTATCCTTTTGATCTTTCATTCAAAAAATTATGAAATAAATGTTTTTCTCCAATACATGTTGGCCACAATTATTGGCACCTCTAGAAATTCTTGAGTAAAATATCTCTGAAGTATATTCCCATTCATATTTACATTTTTTAGCACACCAGGGTGATTAGGAGCATGAAATTGTCCAGCCATGACTTCCTGTTGAGATGAGAAAAACCAAAGAGTAGTTCTGATGTGCAGCAAAAGATTGTTGAGCTTCACAAAATAGAAAATGGCTATAAGAAAAAAGCTAATGCTCTGAAAATCCCCATTTCCACCATCAGGGAAATAATTAAGAAGTTTCAACTAAAGATGTTACAAATCTGCCTGGAAGAGGACTTGTGTCCCATCGTCCTAATGCGTGGTGAGGAGGAGAGTTTAAGTGGCCAAAGACTCTTCAAGGATCACAGCTGGAGAATTGCAGAAATTAGTTGAGTCTTGAGTCTCAGAAAGCCTAAAAAAAATAATAAAATCACCAAACAGCACCTACATCACCAAAAGTTGTTTGGGAGGGTTTCAAGAAAAATCCTCCTCGCTCATCAAAAAACAAACCCCAGCATATTCAGTTGTCAGATACGACTGGAACTTCAAATGGGACTGTCTTCTATGGTCAGATGAAACTAAAAAAAGAGCTTTTTGGCAGCAAACCAACCAGATGGGTTTGGTGCACACAGGGATAAAAAGTACCCCATGCCCAGGGTTAAATATACTGCTGGATCTTTAATGTTCTGGACCTATTTTTCTGCTGGAGATCCTGGACATCTTGTTCAGAAACATGGTATCATGGATTCTATCAAATACCAACAGATAAAAAAGCAAAACCTGACCACTTCTGCTAGAAATCTAATGAGGGGCTGTGGTTGGATCTTCCATCAGGACAATGATTTAAAAGAAACATCAAAACCAACACAAAAATGGGTCACTGAGCACAAAATGAAGCTTCTGCCATGGCCATCTCAGTCCTCTGACTTGAACCCTAAAGAAAATGAGTGGAGTGAACTGAAGAGAAGAAGCACCAACATGGAGCTGGAATCTGAAGGATTTGTAGAGATTCTGCATGAAGGAATGGTCTCTGATCTCTCCTCAGGTGTTCTCCAAACTCATCAGGCATAATAGGTGAAGACTCAGAGCTGTTATCTTGGCAAAAGAAGGTTGCAAAAAGTATTGAATAAAAGGGTGCCAATAATTGTGGCCAACGTGTTTTGGAGAAAAACATTTATTTCATAATGTGATTTTCCCCCACTTTCAATTATTTTCCTTCAGTGAAAGGTTGTAATTTTGTGAATTTTTTGAATGAAAGATCAAAAGGATAAACAGTGCAGATTTATTTTTACAGCCATCTTTGCTCATAATTACTAAGGGTGCCAATAATTGTGGAGGGCACTGTATATGCTGCATGAAGATAGAACAGGTAGGCTATAGTTTAGTTTAATTACAATTCTAACTTATGTTGTCATCTTGCTTTTATGACATGCTATTGCATTTGTGTTGCATACTGTATTGCAATAACATGGCCTCATCCCTTTGTTGCGTGTTCTCGGGGACAGGGTTTGTGTAAATTTTAGGGTTAGTGATGTTACTAACCCGGGAAGAAGCTCGTTGTAGTTCCTACCAGCCATTTGTTGTAGTCCTTAAAAAGCAATTTCTTTAAAAGAAAATATCTCCCTTTGCTTCGAACTTTGAGCGTCCTAAGATGTCGTTTGCAGATGTTGTTTATGGTCAAACAGCAACATTACACAGTTAGCAACAGTTAAAAAAGGAAAATCATAATCAACCACCCCTTTAAGACCATGTCCAGTGTGGCCATTGTAATTTTCAGTATGTGTTAACCTCTGTTGTTAATCATCTCAGAGCACAGTTCACTTCTACCATCATCAGGAGCCATTTCAGCTGTCAGTCCTGTGTTCATTTGATGCACAGTGCTGATGGTCCTCGAATCATATGCGAATCGATAACCTTCCCTACTTGTTATTTTCATCCATGTGTCTCGATTCCCCCGGCTGCTAATACAGCGGTTCTTGTTGATCACACGGACGTCCCCTCCTCCTCCTCCTCCTCAGGAATGAAGTAATTAGCAGACTCATTGTACAGTCACGCTCTGATGCTCTCTTTCCCCATCTGTGTAATACACAGAAAGGCCTTTATTACTGATGCAAACTGACACAATTTCACACTCTCTTATCAGCAGGTTTGCAGAGCCCAGTCTCAGGTGTGTCCCCATGCAGCCAGGGGAGCCAGAACAGATTAAGGGTCATCATAACAGACAACAGAATGTTTACCAATCAGCCTGATATCACACCGGTCACAAACACCGTCTGGGACAAAGGCAGGGGGTAACTGTGGCTTTGGTCTGGGGCAAGTTTGGAAGGTATTACATGTCGCTTGTGTTTCAATATGCCTGTTTACCTGATAAACAAAATCCACGCCACATGTATGTGAAACGGGGAGGCTGCGTTTTGAATATTGATTAGTCCTTTTGGGTAATACACTGTGATAATTAGGTAGGTACCTTCTGATTTTTCAGATTTTGTCAAAAACAGACCTCAGCTGCCAACAGACATCTCATTATAGCTTTGAGCATCTGGTGTCTGAATGGTGTGTTTTATGGAGGTGTAAATGCAAAATAGATTTTTACATTCGTTTTTTAAAGAAAAAGCTGATGTGTTTGCCTGCGAGGAAACTTTCTGGTTTGTTGCTAGGTGGTTGCTAAGGTGTTTTCAGTGGTTGTTAGCACATTTCTGGATAATTGTTAGCGTGATATTGCTTGGTGGTTGATCTGAGTGGTTGTTACTAGAGCTGCACGATATTGAAGAAAAATGTGATATGTGATAACACGTTAAATAATGCGATATTTGATATGCTATACAATGGAGCCCCTAAAGGGACATGGTGGTGGAAAAAAAAATTGGGATGGGAGTATTTTTTTTTTAATTATTTATTTTTCCAAATCTTTTGCATTCCCTTGCAAAGATATTTGCTTTCCCTTGCAAAACCAGTTGTGAGCTTGGACAAAAACTTCCTGTTTAATGTCCCACTGGCCGGTAGCAGTAGTGTTTCAGTGACAGTCAGCTACGTACGTTAATCATGCACACAAATAATGTGTGGCTCATAGAGTTTGAACTTGTTGGATTCAAATATAAAGAAATGCGGTCAGTGCTTAACTCAAGGAGTTCAGTAAAGTTGGCAATGTATTCACAGATTCGAACTTCCCGGATCAATAACTCATGAGCTAAACATTTTTAAAAACACAAATGCAGCTATTTCCAATCATAGTAACGTAGACAACCCAATTTTCCTCAAATGTGCTTTATAATATATAAATTGGTCTCTATAAGCAGGCAGCGGAGAGACAAGTCTGAAGGGACCATCTGAAAAGTGCAAAACCCTTTTATATTATGGAAAATACTCAATAACTTCCCTTTAACACACTGTACTGTTACCAAATTCAGTTCATACGTCATTGCTCTCCTGCTGGTTGAACTGGAACACTTAGTTTGATAAAAATGCGTAAATTTTTGATTATTTATTATGAAACAAAATCAATAACTTCGCTGTTATTAGTAAAAAATTAAATAAATTGTAATGCCAACAAATTCAGTAAGCAATTATCATGCAAAAGCTGGTTGTAACTAGTATGTTAGCTGCGTACCAACGTCATTTGTGTAAAGAAGGCCTTTATGTGCTATTTCTTGCCAAACTAAGTGTTGTAATATACCCAGCAGGAGAGCAGTGATGTGTTAATTGAATTTGGTTACACTACAGTGTATAACATAGAAGTTAATGACTATTTTTGTAGTAATGCTTTTCGAATTTTGCACTTTTCAGATGGTCCCTTCAGACTGATTCAGACAGAATCAGGTTTATTAGGCTGCTGTCACTTTAAAAGCTGCACAGTTCCAAAATATTAGGTGTGTTTGAGCTCATGCAGCGCCGCACAGACCGATCAGCGGCTGACTTGAAGCAGTGCATGCCGGTAAGAAATTTTGTCCGACTTGAAACAGCGCCGACACCACGTGACTGTGACGTATGGCTTCAAAGTACAGCGAGAGCGATTCGAGATCAGCCGCCTGAGTCAGCCAGCGCAGTTTCTAAAGAGGATCTGCACGAGCGCTGATGACGACACAGCTGTTTCACGATTGGCCGGATTCACCGCATGACAACGATCACGTGTGTTTATTGTCACACCTTCAGTTCCAGTAATGCTCAAAAATCTGTGTTTTTATAACAGTTAAAGCTCTTTTCATGTAGTCGCGATGTTATATTGTGTCATGTTTATCAAAATAAAACTGATAAAAAACGTAGACCCCACTACATTTGTCATGAAAGGGAAGCTCAGGCTGGAGATCCAAGTGCAGCGTTTTATTTACAGTGAGAATGGTCGTACAGGCAGAGTCAATCAGGAACAAACAGGAGCAGCAAAGGACAGGCAGGGTCGTAGTCAGGGTACAGGCGGTAGGTCAAAAGGCAGGCAGATATCACTCACAACAACAGGAAACAATAAACAATCCAAAGGGGTCCAAGGGCAGGCGGCAGAGAATCAAAAACGGGAAAACAGACAAGGTTGAGAACAGACAGGCAAACAGGGAATAAACGCTCAGAAATTGCAACAGGATGTTAACAATACTTCGCGGTGAGGTGGTGTGTGTGGAAGTCCTTTATAGTCCAGGGGCCTCATTTATAAAACTTTGCGTAGGATTTGCGTCAGAAGTGGCGTACGGATGAAACATAGGACGTGCGTACGCACAGAAATATTCGGATTTATAAAACCGTGCGCACGCACATCCTACGGATTTTTCCCTTAATAAATCACAATTAATTCTAAATGTAGCGCAGCTTTTGCGGCTTCATGACACGCCCATAAATAGTCTGTGAAACGCCCACAAGTTAATATTCATTGATTGCGAAATCATGGCAAACACAGAGAGGAAATCAAAAAAACGTAACTTCACTCAATGTGAAGTAGAAGTTATCGTTGGCGAGGTGGAAAAGAGGAGAAAAATGTTGTTTGGAGGGCACAGTGTGGGCATTACTAATGCCAAAAAGGCACTTGAGTGGCAAACGGTGGCAGACGCCGTAAATGCTGTAGCCTCACAACCTCGGACCGTGGCCGAAATAAAAAAGAAATGGTCGGACATCAAAGTCGAGGCAAAAAAACGTCTAGCGCTCCATCGCCAGAGTGTGTCTGCCACGGGTGGGGGAAAGGGGACACCGGAGCTGACCCCTCTTGATGAGAGACTGGCGGCAATTATTGGGGAATCCCTATTAAGTGGAGTGGTGACTGAGGCGGAGGGGGACACTGACGCGCCAGATGCACCGGGTGACACAGGTAAGAGAAATAAGTAAAATGAATGCAGTCAAGTCACATGTATGCAGGCTACACAATTACAGTTTATTAATATAGAACAATTTTATTTCAGTTGCTGGGTGTTCCAGCGGGGCCAGTGGTTACGATGCTGCAGCTGAGCAGCCGTCTGGACCCAGCGTCTCCATGGCACGCGGCTCTCAACCCTCCAGCAGTGGACGTGTCCTCACCGATGCAGTCCTTGAAATGCAGAGGGAAGTCATTAGTTCAATCAGAGAGGTGGCCAAGGAGTTGGGCGAAATCAAGACTGCCCTGACTGAAATAAACTGCACGATGAGGGAATTCTTGAATAAATAATATTTTCCACACCTTTTGTTGTTCTTTACAAGCGACGCATCACTTCCAAACGCTGGCGCACAGCAGCAGCATTTGGCTCAAATGCGTGGGGATGGGGTTCAGGGTCGGGGCCAACACAGCAATCGGCGCCAGGGGGTAGAGGCACGTTTTTAAGCTGTGCCACATTGTGTAGCACAGCACATGCCAGCACGATTTGGCACACCTTTTCAGGCGTGTACAATAACCTCCCTCCAGTGCAGTCGAGGCAGCGCCATCTGCCCTTAAACAGGCCGATGGTGCGCTCCACTATAGCGCGAGCTCGGCTGTGGCACATGTTGTAGTGCCTTTCCTCTGCACTATGTGGGTTGAGGAAAGGCATAAGCAGCCACTGTTTGAGGGGATATCCACTGTCCCCTGCAAGGATAGTGAAAGGGTTAAGACATTGAAGTACATTAAAATGTGAATGTCTATAATCAAACGTACCTAGAAGCCAGCCATCACGTATAGCACCAGCCTCGAGTCTGCGTCCAACACTGCTGTGTCTTAAAATAAATGAGTCATGGGTTGACCCAGGCCACCGAGCTACTACATTAGTGAGCAACATGTCTGCATCACAAATAATTTGGACATTGATTGAATGAAAATGCTTTCGATTAATGAAAGTATTTTCATTAACGTTCGGTGCCCTTATGGCAACATGAGTGCAGTCAATAGCACCGATGACATTTGGGAAACCATACATAGCTGCAAATTGAGCTTTCTTGTTTGCCTGTTCACCCGCCGTGTATGGAAACTTTATGGAATCATGGGACGAAGCTATTATGCCTTTTAACACGTCTGGCATTACCCGGCTAAGGGTCGGCTGAGATATTCCTGACCTGTCAGCCAATTCCCTCTGAAAAGTGCCAGTCGCCAGGAATCCTAGTGTTGTTAGGACTTGAAGTGGGACTGGCACAGCGTGGTTCCTCCGAGTGCTCCTCTGTAACGCCGGGCCCAAAAGCCCGCAGAGGTCCAACAGGACGGCTCGAGGAAGTCGGAACCGGCTCATAAGCCACTCGTCCTCGTTTGCCAGCAAGTCTTCTTGCTGTCTAAAGATGCGTTCACTCCGAATTCTTCCATTTGCCACATCTTCTAAGAGCGCAAGATCAGCCATTGTGCGTCATTACGCATTGTGATGGGGCATTTTATTTCCATCCATTTAATTGCATCTGACAAGCTACAGATGTCGGTAATAATCGACGTGGAAATGGGAAATTGTTCAGCGCAAATGTAATTTCTTGTTGCTTTCTGAATGGTTGAGACATACGCCATACATTGTTTTATCAAAAATAAAACAAACTAAAGGCATATGCATGAATACCATAATTCCGTAGCTTATGAAGAAATGTTTTACTATGAAAACAACTTTCCCCAGTGGACAATTAATACATCTATCTATCTATCTATCTATCTATCTCCTTAATTATCTATCTATCTGTCTATCTAATTGCAACTATATCTGCTCCGCCAGACGGACACATTGACGAGAATATCAGTTTTGTACATTATTTCGTTCTGTTAACTATATTATTTATGAGGATGAATTGCACAACATGCCAGTATTGCAGAACATATTTCACTTTTCTTTTTGCAAATATGTGTTCATTTGAATTTCTGTTGTAATTTTCGTTTGATTTTTTTTGTTTGTTTCACTGCTGATCGATCAAACGGGTGTTCGTGTAGGCTGTTAATTGTAAGACTTGCTTTGTGAAGTCTTCATGTTATTTATGAGAGGCAGTATTGTCATTTTCACTTTCACTTTCACGTGTTTCTTCCATCTGCCGACGGTGTCGCCATTTCTCATTTCACCCGTTTTTGTGCGTACGCCTGGGTCAGAGCTTGCGTGAAGCACATTTTCCCGTCAAGTTTGCTTTTTATAAATATCAATTATTGCGTAGAGAGTGGCGTACGCTTTCTTTTGTGCGTACGCAACGTTTATAAATGAGGCCCCAGGTAATGAGCTGCAGCTGGGTGTGGTGATCAGTGTGGTGTGCTAGGGTGGATGTGGCAACAGGTGATTGGTGTGACATGAACATGTGACTGACAGGGAGAATTGTGGGAAGTGTAGTCCGGGAACTGACAGGAGCAGGCGGTGATCGTGACAACATTGGTATTTAAATAATATATGCTTATGTTGAACTTTATTCTTGTAAAAATACGCTGTAAGCAGTACATAAAGTATTGAATGAAAATGTCCCTGAAACATCAGTGTATTAGTCAAATATTGCATTTATTTCACTTCAGCTGTGATAAAGTATGCAAATGCAGCGCGAGCGTCACTACGGGAAGCAGAAAGTGTCCGACTTCATGTCTCTGTTTTCAGCTCCTCCCTGACTGCACGCGGATACTCTCGCCGATCGGTTGCATCTGGCCGCAGCCGATGTCGAACACACCTAGAGTTACGCTTTCTTTCACAACTGTTTAATCCACTTAAGACATAACTGACTGTGTTTACATGAATACTCACTAAGACATGCATTTTGACATAATTTTGTGTGTATTTTGCCATATAAGCTGCTGAAGAGAACTGAATTCGGGATCACGTGCTCCGAGAGGCTTTCTGTGCGCGCGAGTACTTCGCTTATTGCATGTAACACGTATGTAACAGTCATGTGTCCAGTCTACTCTCTGCTGTCTGTGTTGACCTAAAACTTGACTTTTTTAATCTTTTGGAATATTAAAATCATGCATTGCAAGCCATTGCGATATGCATAGTGATATGTACATTTGCGATATTTCGATATATCATGTAGCCCTAGTTGTTACCATGTTGCTGAGTGGTCGTTTGAATGTGTGGTTGTTTGCTCGTTGTTTAGTGGATGCTAAGATGTTCAGAGCAGTTGTTAGTGGGTTACTATACTGCTGCTAGTGTAAGTGGTTGTTAGCATGTTCACAATGTTCACTTACTAGAAATGTCATGGTTTTCCTTAGGGATGTCCCGATCAGGTTTTTTTGCCCTTGAGTCTGAGTCCGAGTCATTTGATTTTGAGTATCTACCGATACCAAGTCCCGATCCGATACTTCTATAATACATTAAAAAAAAAGAAGAGTGAAAAAAGCAGATCCAGGTCCTTATTTTTTATTTAATTCACCTTATTCTCCAGACTACCACCCCGCATTTTGCGGAACAGTCCCGAAATTGGGAGCTTTGTCCCGTGTCCCGCAAGACTTAAGTACTGCCCCGCATTTCATTTATGTCTGTAATTTTTTTTCATACCTGAAATTACAATACAACAGTAAGAAATATAATAAAAACTGTGACTGGCATTTAAAAATCTATTTGTGCAGCCGTCATATTCTAGCTGTGAAAATAACCAACCAACGCAATCAGAGAGAGAGTGGACATCAACTGAGTGGACAGCACACAGGGATAAGTTGGGCCTCATCAAAGTCGGTAAACACAACTACACCAGAAAGGATTTCATCTCACATACTAGATAAGAACCTCAAGAGCTGCTCAAAGCTGCCTAAATCGATGATTTAAAGCAGTGGTCGCCAACCCATCGATCGCGATCGACTGGTCGATCTTTATCAC
The DNA here is from genome assembly GCA_036281575.1 of Ancherythroculter nigrocauda. Classification (NCBI taxonomy): domain Eukaryota; kingdom Metazoa; phylum Chordata; class Actinopteri; order Cypriniformes; family Xenocyprididae; genus Ancherythroculter; species Ancherythroculter nigrocauda. The sequence continues at coordinate 42,510,448 of VTFQ01000005.1, forward strand.
TGTTCCAGTAGTTTGCGAAAATAACAGAAATAAGAGTACAAAAATACATTACATTTCTCCAGTCTTTGTACTGTATTTTTGTATTTATTTTTATGTTATTTTCTGGAGCTACTGGGACAGACAGATAAAGGTAAATAGCCCACATTATGTCTGAGTCTGTAAAACGGTCGTTAACAAGAGGCCAGAAACACTGAAGACGGACGCGAAGAGGAGACAATTCTGTAGCAGGCAGAGCAGCTCACTGTTCACGATGCTCGAAATATAGGAAGAAAATATAAATATTGAATTGGGGGTGAGGGATTATGAATTCATCTCTAAAAGGAGATCAGTCTTCAGGAAGATTTCGATTTCGATGGCAATGGCATTTTATTTTCCTTTTACCTCAGAATAAAGTAGCTAATTATTAGCGCATTTCAGCTTTGTTTACAGCGGTAACCAAGGAAACGCTGTATCACTGCTGCTCCATAAGCTCCACCTGCTGTCAGAGAGTGAATCTGCGTCTCATTCAGCCTGCTGTTTTTGTTTCATGCTTTTTTTGTGTCTGTAGCATTTATAATTTCACAAAGATAAAGTCTTAAATCTTGAAATTAAATCTAATTCAAATATAAAACAACTGCTCATGCAACGTGCGTAGCATCTTTGTTTGGATTGTGATTAAAAAGCAGTGGTTCCTTCCTCTAATTTGAAATGGCTATGTATTTTTGTTTATTATAATAATATTAATAATAAATATCTGCAACCAGTATCAGAATCGGCCAATTTGCTTGTAAAAATAAATAAATAAATCAGAATCTACATTGACCATGAAAAAAATACTAAATGCAATCTGGGCTGTCTTTTTCTATCAAGTAGATCTTGTCTTTCAAAAAGGTCGAGGTCAGGGATCTTGGGCTTAAAAAGGTTGGTGACCACTGATTTAAAGCATGTAATCATCCATTCTGATGGCAAATATTTCCAACGAACGGCAGCGATTAAGCGCCACACACGGAAATGGTCGAGCACCTACGGAAAAACGAGATATTCTCCATTTGTTTTAACCAATACAAAATTGCGACGTTCAGACACGACTTTCTACTCACGTTTATAGTTCATTTAATGCGGGTTCTATGGCGTTATTATAATGAAAAATGTTGAGAGCGCATCACGAGAGCGCATCAAATGCGCGAGCAATCTCTTCTCAAAGGCAGATTCCCCTGCACAAAACTGGAGGCGCGCGGGCTCTATCGCTCAGATATAGCCTACATCTGCGTGCTCAAACTTTGTCCTCCTGCATGTGCAGCCGTGAATCTAGAATTTTCTTCTCTCCAGGATTTAATGTTGCCATAAACGCAACATTATAGAACCCACCGGCAGAAACATTAATCGGCGCATATGCCAAGTTTGCCAACAAGTGTAAATCACTATTTACATTGCGTAATAGTAGTAAATTTATCTGTCTCACGTGTCCCGCATTGTCCTGCAAAGTCACATCTACTGTCCTGCAACAGATCAATAGCCAGGTGGTCACCCTACTCCAGACCGCAGACATACTCGCGCTTTCCGCTTCAAGCTGCTTCTGTGTTCTACTCTTCTACTTTGCCGGCATTTAACCAATAGCGTCTCTGCAACAAACTGATGTCATGCCGCACGCATTGCTGTTTCTGTGTGGAGTCAAAAGGGTCTAACTCTGTGCCACCACATAACTATAGATGTGTTAAAAAATAATGAGAATATATATATATATATATATATATATATATATATATATATATATATATATATATATATATATATATATATATCCGAGTCCTGATCGGGAGGTAACGTCCGATTCCGATCGAGTCTGAAACCACGTGATCGGGCCCGATTTCCGATCACGTGATCGGATCTGGACAACCCTAGTTTTCCTCATTCATTATAACAGAAATAATTCACTGCACTTTTTGACAGGTAAACTGAACATACATGATAAACAAATTATAGTAATGGTTCATGCAAGTAATAGAGGGATGTTTTTTGATAAATACCAGTGACATTTCAATGTATGTCCATGTAATCATGTCATAGGAGATTGGGGATTAATAGGAAGTGGAACAGTTGACTAAATTATTCCCAAAGTGAGTTCAAAATATTCGGTTAAAAAAAAAAAAGAAAGAAAAAATGTGTGCAGTATGAGCAAAGCCTTAAGGTTAGTGGTTTTGAAAACCTCTATTTAATTTGTAATTCTCACAATTTTTATTGCCTTGCCAACAGTAAGCAATGCTTTTATCTGCTTTATTTCTAGAGGGGAAAAAAGATATAAAATTAAATTTCCTCTTGAGTTTCATGTATATCCACACATCAAATTAGATGGTGGCAATGAGTTGATTCAAACCAGTTTACAATAATAAAATGATGGATACGTTTCTTTTTCTAGAGGGTGAATTTCAAACCATGCAAATTAAACTATGCAAATCATTTCCTTTTGCATATTTTACCCTTATCTCGTTTAGCAAACACAGCTAATAATCTCGCAGCATAAATAACAATTGGTCCTGCAAGGAAGGTTAAACAGAGGGGCCAAGCCCTCTGCTATTAACAGCTCACACTCATTCCAAGAGAGAGAGATGAAATATTAGCTGAGTAGCTAGTACACTGACATTACATCACATCACATGCATGCATTTGGCAGATCCTTTTATTTAATTTTATATAGTTCCTGCATTCCCTGGGAATCAAACCCATGGCCTTGTGGTTGCTAGCATTATACTCTAAAGTTAAAGCTACAGGGGTGAATATCATAGATGACATCTTTTGAATTAGGCTAGTAAACATCCACCTAGCAACTCTATAGCAACCAACCAGAATGTCCTATCAACTGCAATACCCCAGGAACCACCCACTAGCATTGTGCTGGCAAGTATTGCACAGAGAATATTCAGCTGCTTCTTTTTCTTTTTTTTTTTTCTTCCAGAAAAAGTAAATCTTCCTATCAGTGTAATATATGCGATGGACTGGAATTGAATTGTGGAAGGTCTCAACAGACCTGATGAGCTGTAGGGCCCAAGAGTAACTGATGATGTATTACACAGGTGCCGCCACATTTGCCAACAGGAAACAGAAGATAGATGGCTATAAATTCACCAGTTTACAGAGTTATTGTCTCTGTGTAAAGATACCGTTGTATTAGAATTTTACCTGTCTGAAGGTTTGCAATATTTTTTCAGAGTAGCAATATTAAATTCATCGTTCACAGATCAAACATTCTGATCCAGGTACGTAATTTAATTTCAGTAGCTGACATTTAAATCCTCTTGGAGCCAGTTCAGCATTTTTTTTTTTGGATTGGATTTAAAGGATTAATTAGAAAAAAAGAGAAAGAAGATAAATCCCTGTCTTCAACGTCTTCATTAGGTGAGAAAGTGAGATTATCCAGAAAACTCTCCTGGTTAGTGATCACAGCTGGCTGTTCCTTTTCTGCAGTACCTTTTGAATAATAATAACAATACTAAAGATACATTACTTATATTGAATAGATAAATATATAATTACATTTGACTAATAAATAATAATAATATGAACAGTTTAAATAAGTGTTTCTATAAAAGTGTATCAAAGTGTATCAGACGTTTATGATTAAATTAACATTTACATAATGGCAAGAAAAGGATTACAATGACAAGCTAAATTTAATAAATTCTCAGTGATTAATTGACAGGTAATTTAAGAAAATATGTTTTGTTTTAAACATGTTCACTAAATTGTGATGAAAGAAAATGAACAAAAATTGTCAAAATGTCAAATTTTATCCAATATATTAAAGGATTAGTTCACTTTGAAATGAAAATTACCCCAAGATTTACTCACCTTCAAGCTATCCTAGGTGTATATGACTTTCTTCTTTCTGATGAACACAATCTGAGTTATATTAATAAATATCCTGATGTGTCCAAGCTTTATAATGGCAGTGAACGGGACCAACGGGTATGAAGCTCAAGATACTGCATCCATCCATCCACCATAAACGTACTCCACACTCCCCGGGGGGGTTATTAAAGGCCTTCTGAAATGAAGCGTTTGTGTAAGAAAAATATCCGTATTTAACAGTAAAATTAAGTAAAATATATAGCTTCCGCCAGACCGCCTTCCATATTCAACTTACGAAAAAAGTGTAAAACTCTTGCAGTTCAAAACTCTTACGCTAAGCCTTATGCCTTCCCTTCAACTTACGGAAAAAGTATAACTGACACAAAGTCAGTTATGCTTTTTTCGTAAGTTGAATGTGGAAGGCGGTCTAACAGAAAATAGATATTTTACTTTATAACTTGTTAAATATGAATATTTTTTTCTTACACAAAAACACATCACTTCATTCTCTTTTTTAACCCCCTGGAGCCCTGTGAAGTACGTTTATGATGGATGGATGCACTTTCTTGAGCTTCATACTCCTGTTCACTCCCATTATAAAGCTTGGATGCATAAGGATATTTATTAATATAACTCCGATTGTGTTCATTAGAAAGAAGAAAGTCAAATACACCTAGGATGGCTTGAGGGTGAGTAAATCTTGGGGTAATTTTCATTTTAAAGTGATCTAATCCTTTAAGTCACATACAATGAGAACATGAAAATGTACTGCATAAAAAGAATGGCCCATTTTGCAATTTGTGGATGTTTCAAAAATTCAAATATGCCCTTTTGGCTCTTACACAGAATAAATTTGCTCAAAACACTTTTCATACACTCAATGGTTGACTCTTTCGTCTTATTAAAGCTAATTTCATAGCTATATAATTTTATGTACCATAAACACACAATTAATATTTCACACTTTTTCCCATAGTGAGACAGCTTGTTTGGAAGTTGTGCACAATAAAAGCAACTTCCATCATGTTTCCAATAACAATCTGACAGCATTCTGTCATCAAAAAGATCTTCCTTTGTGTTCTGAAGACGAATGAAAGTCTTACTGGTTTGGAACGACTTGAGGGTGAGTAATTAATGACAGAAATTTCATTTTTGGGTGAACTAACCTTTTAAAGGTGGGGTAAGCCATATTTCAAAAACAATGGAAGTTAGTCGGACCGACAAAACAACAAACGTGTAGCCAATCAGCATTAGGGGGCATATGACGGACGAGGAGACGAGCAAGAGGGAGATTTGAAGAAAGACTGCAGAAAGAGAGAGGAGACACAGTACAAAAGAGAAAAGCTCAGAAAAATATCACTGGAATGAAGGTTTATGACTGGACAAGTGCTTTAGGACCCACGTTAATATTAGAAAAGCTTTCCAGAGCTGGAGAGAGCTAAGTGGGAAAACCTGAAAACAGATGCGGAGGCTGCTTTGATTCCGCTCCCCACATGAGTAACACTGGGTTTGAGTGTCATTGATTGTCTGGAGCTGCTGTGCTGTTGGCGACTAACAACAAACTCTTGTTTATATTTACTCTTGTGTACTGTACGTTCATTATTTGTGCTTCCTTGTCGTTCGTTTTATTTTCCGTGAAGCATTAATTTGTTGCGTGTCAGGAAACAGACATACACTCTCACATTGCGTGTGTAACAGAGGCCAGCTAGTGAGAGTTGTGCAAGTAAACCACTGCGCACTGACGACTGCTAGAGAATGCGGTGTTTAGCGTCATTGTTAGAGCTCTCAACTGCATGCCGGCGAGCGGAGGGTCAAGACCGACTCGGAGCAGGGTAGTTAGGATTGGAGGGTGAGTTTTGGAGGCGGAGCAATGAAGAGAGGAATGTGTTTGGTTTCAAATATTAACAATGTCCAACAGCGTTTTTGAAAGATGGCTTACCCCACCTTTAAGGGACAGAAAAAAACATTTTCATGCAATAGTAAATACTGAAATGGTTTATGTTTAGTTCACTCTTTGCTAATGGTTATGTTTATTTCACACTTTAAGTTGAATTTGCATATTGTAAATTTGTAAAACATAATAATGATAAATAAAATAATGGTTTTAATGGCAACCTTCATATATCTTCATATATAAGTTTAATTTAATTAAACAAAAACCTATAAAAGTGCCTTTGGTTGAAGAAACACTCACATACTAAAAACTAACCCAGTGACCTAATAAATCATTCAGAAATGATATAAATTCTGGACACAGAAAGTCTGTACTGTGATCTGGCTGTCATGGTGGATGAATGTTGTTTATGTGCCTTCTGTATTTATTCTGCTCCAACTCCCAGACATTTAGACTTGTTGTTTAAGTCAGTGTGCGTAAGCTGGAAACTACAGGGGTCTCTTTCTCAACTTCCTCAAAATCCCACAGCAAGATGACGAGGTTGAGTGAAAAAGTGCAATTCCATCATCTAGTGCTGTTACCACTGATTGCTTGTATTTTATTGGCAGCCCAGTTTTTTTTTATTATAGTTGTCACATAGGATATATCTTCAAATTGTCTTTTGCCATTTCATGTGTGCATGTGCATCAAGGTAGTGGATCTGTTTCAACACCAACAGTGCTGTGGCAGTAGTGCCTTATTTTAAAAAAGTATCATAGGCGTGTTTTTAAAGTGAAGGCTGTTCCAAAAGGCAGTTAGCATAATTGTGCTATCTTATACGAGACCTACTTTTGCCAAACTCAAGAAGCACTGCATATAAATTTTGCAGAGAATGTAATGCCACAATGCATTGCAAAAACCCATACATTCCAAGATGTCCAACAAAGTGAGAGAAACTTCTAATGGATCCATTTCACACACTGCCCTGCTAAAAAAATCTAGCATGAATTCCTTGTTGATCCAGGTTGATTTATGCAGGTTAGAGCTGGTATATTGATGGTCTAGCTGGTGGACACACATATTTTGCACATATAAAGATATTTTAAAGATTTTGAAGTGTCAAAAGGTCATTTGCTTTAACCATCCAAAGGCCAATACAGCCATTTCATTGTGATTAAAACATCTTAAAATGAAATAAATGTATATATATATATATATATATATATATTTCCCTTTCAGTCGGTCACGTTCGACGTACGTCAGTAGTGACCGACGAATTGGGATATCGCTTAGAGAGCCCTATCATCTTCGTGTAAACTAAAACAAGCCAATGGAATTGGCGTGCGATATTTGCATAATGCGCACCGCCCCCGACAGGTGTATATAAATAGGAAGCGGATGCAATCGCACTCTGTCTTTCGCTTTGGAGCCATTCACTGGTGTCCTGTTTGAAGACTCCTTTCTTCGTTTGTTTTTTGAATTAAAACATTGCCTCAAGAAGAGGGTTACAGCGAGCTTCAGTGCTGGTGAAGAGGGCACGTTCAGCGAGGTCGCGAGTGTCTGAGGAGCTGAGCTATAAGCTCTAAAACTGCTGTTTTCACAGCAACACAAAGAGTGTGTGTGTGAGCGATTTGGGCCGGTTCCTCGGTGTGTCAGGGAGTGGTGTACCTGACACATCGCGTCGCTCCCTGGGTGCTTCAGCACGAGTGAGTTGACTTCCCCTTCTAAAAGAGCTTTACAGACGAACCCTGACAGTATGTCATTTCGTCTGTGCGTTACTGGGTGCGGTCGTTCCCTGGTCCCTGCTGATGGGCACAATCGCTGCATCTCGTGTTTGGGCGTTCAGCACGCTGAGGCAGCTTTTGTGGATGGTTCATGTTCCCATTGCGGGAACATGACCATCGCGGTGCTGAGGTCGAGGCTCTCCTTCCTGAAGTCTCAGGAAGCGGGAGTCCCCTCTCCTATGCCGCGTACGACCGTTTTTTTCCGGCCCTGGGAACCGGAAGGACGGTACGGCGCTGTATAGGGAGGGCGGCCTGAGGATAACGGTCAGGGCTCCCCCGCCGAGCGGAAACGCTCCTCGGGCCCCTGCCCCCTCGCCAGCACCGCAACCCATCTTTCGCCCGTTGGTTTCCGCTGGGCCCTCTTCGGACTGTCCAGCCGTTACCTTCGGTGCGCCGGCGGAGGATCAGATGTCGGTCGCTGCGTCGGAAGGCGAGTTTGAGAATTCGGGGGAGGAAGATCCGGACGCGCTGCCGCCCTCCGGGACGGTAGCGGTGGCCGAGTCGGATCCCGAACTCTCGGCTGTGCTCTCTCGGGCAGCCTTGTGCGTCGGGCTCGAGTGGAACCCTCCACCCTGTCCCGGCCCATCTCGGCTGGATGATTGGTACTTGGGGGGGGGTCGCGCTGGGCAGCCCCAGCGTCCCGCCCCAATGCCTTTCTTCCCGGAGGTGCATGATGAGGTGACCAGGTCTTGGCAGACACCGTATAGTGCCCGTACCAGGCCTGGCCCCCCGTCCGCCTTCACCTCCCTGGACGGCGGGGTAGCCAGGGGGTACGCGAGGATCCCGCCAGTCGAGCGGTCTGTTGCGATGCAGTTGTGTCCAACAGCCACCGGCTGGCGTGGTGAGCCGCGTCTCCCGTCCCGGGCCTGTAAGTTCTCAGCCGGTCTGACTGAGAAAGCTTACAGTTCCTGTGGGCAGGCTGCCTCCGCCCTGCACGCGATGGCCCTCTTGCAGGTTCACCAAGCAAAGGCGCTGTCGGAGATGCCCCAGGAAGGTCCTGACCAACAGCTGCTGGGGGAGCTGCGCGCTGCCACTGACCTTGCCCTCCGGGCAACGAAGGTGACAGCACGCGCTGTTGGTCACGCGATGTCTACCTTGGTAGTCCAGCAGCGCCACCTCTGGCTGACCCTCGCGGACATGCGGGATGCCGACAAGCAGCGGTTCCTAAATTCCCCCGTGTCCCCGGTCGGCCTATTCGGCGACGCGGTGGAGAGCTTCGCCCAACAGTTCTCCGCTGCACAGAAGCAGGCTGAGGCTATCAGTCACGTCATGCCACGGCGGTCCGCTGCTGCCTCCACCCAGCCGCCCGTGGCTCAGCCTCAGCCCGCTCGTCGCCGAGGGCGCCCGCCTGCATCGTCCTCCGCCCCTGCTAAGACGGCAAAGCAGCAGCCTGCACCAGCCAGACAGCAGGGTGCCGGTCGCGGGCGTGGTGCCCAGCCCGTCTCCGCTAAGCCCGGTGGTAAACGCAAGAGCAAGACACGGCACTGAGACGGGCAACCTGGAGGGGAAGGATCTTGCTCTTCGGGAGAGTTTTCCACCATCTCTCCCACCCCCGGAGGAGGGCCGGGGGGAATTTGTGTTTGTCTGTCCACCGCCGCTGGCTCTCCGGAGTCCAGCGGTACCCACTTTTTCACAAAAAGAGCAGTTTCCTCAAACTCCAGGTCACAACAAGGGGTGTCTGCCAGTGTGCCAGGCTCCGCCTCGCCGCTGACAGCTCCCTCCCCATTCGCCAGCAGGTGGCAGTGTGTTGGTGCAGACCGTGCCCCGTGCGCTGTCTCCCATGCACACTGCTGCCTCGCAGAGTCCGACCCCACTCCGGGCCGCCCCAAGCCGTCCGGGTCGGGTCCCTCTCTGCCTTGCTGCCCCACCCCCAGTGCGTCTGTGGTGCCTTTGGTCCCGCTGGCTCAGTGTCTGGAAGCGTGGATCACGCTCCCCAGCCTGTCCAGTTGGCTCATTCGTACTATCAGACTCGGCTATGCGATTCAGTTCGCCCGGCGTCCCCCGGTCTTCAGGGCTGTCCACTTCACTCAGGTGTCGTTGGACAATGCACCTGTTCTCCGGGCGGAGATTGCTGTCCTCCTGGCGAAGGATACAATCGAGCCGGTCCCTCCAGCCGATATGAAGTCGGGGTTCTACAGCCCCTGCTTCATTGTACCGAGAAAGGGCGGTGGGCTACGGCCAATCCTGGACCGTCCCCAGAATTGGTTTGCAGCAATGGACCTGAAGGACGCGTGCTTTCATGCCTCGATTCTGCCTCGACACAGACCCTTCCTAGGTCGGTCTGCGTTCGAGGGTCGGGCATGTCAGTACAAAGTCCTACCCGACATGGTTGTAGCTCCCAGCCGGTTGGGTCTTCAGGTCAACTGGGACAAGAGCAAACTCGCCCCCGGGCAGAGGATCTCTTGTCTCGGTCTCGAGCTAGACTCGGTCGCACGGACTGCGCGTCTCACCGAGGCGCGCGTCCAGTTGGTGTTGAACTGCCTGAGCTCGCTCAAGCGCAGGACAGCGGCTCCACTGAAAGATTTTCAGAGGCTCCTGGGGCATATGGCATCTGCAGCCGCGGTAACGCTGCTCGGATTGCTTCATATGAGACCGCTTCAACACTGGCTCCGCGGCCGGGTCCCGAGATGGGCGTGGCAGTGCGGCACGCTCTGTGTCCCCGTGACACCGAGCTGCCGTCGCACCCTTGTCCGGTGGTCGGACCCTTCGTTCCTGCGGGCCGGAGTACCCCTCGAACGAGTGTCCAGGCATGCTGTGGTCTCCACAGATGCCTCTGCCACGGGATAGGGGGCCACGTACAACGGGCAGGCAGTGACAGGTCTTTGGACGGGGCCTCAGCTGCATTGGCATATCAATTGCCTCGAGTTGCTAGCGGTTCGTCTTGCGCTGGCCCGCTTCAAGAAGCTGTTGTCAGGCAAGCACGTTCTAGTCCGCTCACACAGCACTGCGGCCGTTGCGTACATCGACCGTCAAGGTGGTCTACGCTTCCGTCGCATGTCGCAACTCGCCCGCCATCTCTTGTTGTGGAGTCAGAAGGTTCTGAGGTCCCTTCGGGCCACTCGTGTCTCAGGTGTGCTCAACCGTGCAGCCGACGAGCTGTCACGGCAGCATCTACCTGCGGGCGAGTGGCGGCTCCACCCCCAGGCGGTCCAGCTGATTTGGCAGCGTTTCGGCGAGGCCCAGGTAGTCCTGTTTGCCTCCCCGGAAACTGCCCTCTGCCAGTGGTTTTATTCCCTGTCCGGCGGCACGCTCGGCACGGATGCCCTGGCACACAGCTGGCCCCCGGGTCTGCGCAAACATGCGTCTCCCCCAGTGAGCCTTCTCGCACAACTCATGTGCAAGGTCAGGGAGGACGGGGAGCAGGTTCTGTTAGTGGCTCCGTACTGGCCCACTCGGACCTGGTTCTCAGACCTCATTCTCCTCGCGACAGCATCTCCCTGGCCGATTCCTCTGAGGAAGGACCCCCTGACTCAGAGACGGGGCACCCTGTGGCACCCGCGTCCCGATCTGTGGAACCTCCACGTGTGGTCCCTGGACGGGATGCGGAGGTTCTGAGTGATCTCCCGCAAGCGGTTGTAGACACCATCACTTCCGCTAGAGCTCCTTCCACTAGGAATCTCTATGCGTTGAAGTGGAACCTGTTCGTCGAATGGTGCGCCTCTCGCCGAGAGGACCCCCGATCATGTTCGGTCGGATCCGTGCTTTCCTTTCTGCAAGATGGGTTGGAGCGAAGGCTGTCTCCCTCCACCCTCAAGGTGTATGTTGCCGCTATTGCCGCACATCACCACGCAGTTGAGGGTAAGTCCCTGGGGAGACACGATCTGATCGTCAGATTCCTGAGGGGGGCCAGGAGACTCAATCCTCCTCGCCCTTCCTCCGTACCCTCTTGGGATTTGACCCTGGTTCTCACAGCTCTCCGGGGTCATCCCTTTGAGCCTTTGCAATCAGTCGACCTGAAACTAATGTCTCTCAAGACGGTTCTTCTGGTTGCATTGGCTTCCCTGAAGAGGGTAGGGGATCTGCATGCATTTTCGGTCGACGAAACGTGCCTAGAATTCGGGCCCGGTGATTCTCACGTCATCCTGAGACCCCGGCCTGGATACGTGCCCAAGGTTCCTACCACTCCCTTCAGAGATCAGGTAGTGAACCTGCAAGCGCTGCCCTCGGAGGAGGCAGACCCAGCCCTAGCTTTGCTCTGTCCCGTCCGCGCTCTGCGCGTTTACGTGGATAGAACACGAAGCTTCAGGACCTCAGATCAGCTCTTCATCTGTTACGGAGGCCAGCAGAAGGGAAAGGCTGTCTCCAAGCAGAGGATGGCCCACTGGATAGTGGATGCCATCGCCTTGGCGTATGAATCCCAGGGCGTGCCTTGCCCGCTCGGGTTGAGAGCCCACTCCACCAGAGGGGTGGCCTCTTCCTGGGCGCTGGCTCATGGCGCCTCGCTGACAGATATCTGTAGAGCTGCGGGCTGGGCGACACCTAACACGTTCGCTAGGTTTTATAGCCTACGTGTAGAGCCAGTATCTTCACGTGTACTCGCATCCACTAGTCGGTAGACGTGTTGTACCCGCTCTAAGTGTCGGCTTGCAATGCCATTCCCGCCCCCTGGCCGGATACGTGCATACTTCTCTCCAGTTGTGTTCCCCGCTTGGCGAACCCTGTCGAGCTCCTCCGCCTCCCCCTTCGGCTCGGACATTGCGGAGTGTCTGATGCCAGGCCTACATCCGTCGCTGACGCTGTCTGTTGGCTGGGGCCCATATGTCGTGACCCCTCTACGTGAGCGGTCCCATATGTGTATTTTCCACGGTTTAAAACTCCCTACGGGCCGAGTCCGTGTCTTTCCCTTAGCAGAGCCAGCTCTGCTGTCACCTGTCAGATGAGTCTCCCCCTACCAGGTGGAGCCATCCCAGGGACTCCATATGCGTACTGCCCCCCGGGCCAGTCCATGTGTGTATCTCCCACGTAAACTCCTCCCCCATTGGGTAGGTAGTGGTCTCCGCAGCGTCCCTTACGGGTTCGCTTCCCCAGTGTAGTCTAGTTTACTTAGTGGGTATTGGTTAGACAGCAGTAGACTCTCTCGGTGTAAGCTCGCCCCCTTCACCGCCAGCCGGTGCTATGGGCGGCGGAGCTTGCGCTGGGCACTGGAAGGGGTTTCGTAACTGTGGCGCTTTAGTTGGGATCCCAATTCGTCGGTCACTACTGACGTACGTCGAACGTGACCGACTGAAAGGGAACGTCTCGGTTACGTATGTAACCCTCGTTCCCTGAAGGAGGGAACGGAGACGTACGTCCCGTCGCCACAGTTTCTGTACCCTCGCTGTAGCGCGGACACCAGTTGTCTCCTCAGCGAAAAACAGAGTGCGATTGCATCCGCTTCCTATTTATATACACCTGTCGGGGGCGGTGCGCATTATGCAAATATCGCACGCCAATTCCATTGGCTTGTTTTAGTTTACACGAAGATGATAGGGCTCTCTAAGCGATATCCCAATTCGTCGGTCACTACTGACGTACGTCTCCGTTCCCTCCTTCAGGGAACGAGGGTTACATACGTATATATATATATATATATTTTTTTTTTTTTTTTTTTTTTTTTTTTTTATTCTGGCATGATTTCATAACATCATATATCAACATAGTGTAAAATGGCATTGAAATTATATGTAGAAGTCATTGCTTTGTTATGAGAAAGAATGTCCGGAAAAATTAATTTCATTGATGTCATTCGGAGTAACCAATTTAACCATTTTGGATCAAGTCATGCAGTCAATATCATGTGACAGGATGTGACATCATTCAGACATCTGCAAAGGACCACATGGTCATGAAGCAAAGTAACTAACTCTCTTTAAACTATTTGAAAAATTCATGTTATACTGCTATAAAACATGGAAAAAGTTGTAATATTTTAAAAACTTGTACTAAATATAAAATGTTTGATTGTCCTTTTGCTAGCTAGCTAGAAAGTTAACTAGCTAGTTAGCTAGATATCAGCATGTTAGCATTGTTTGAAAATATCGTCATTCGGTATAACCAAAAGTGTCATTCGGTAAAACAGAAATTTTGGTTAAACCAAATGACTTTGTAGTGACAAATTTTGTCCATCTTGCATAAAATGACAAAAGCAGTGTTAATTAATTATAAAAACCACATAATCTCATTGATAACACTGAATAAAATAGCCCTCTGTTGGTCTAACTGTCTGTGAGCTAAAATACAAAAATGTGCAAGTTCGAAGCCTCTGAGCTGTCAAAAGGATGATGTGGAACCATGCAAAACGCACCAATTTGCAGATATCTGGGTGCAGGTAACACAGAGGCTGCGTCCGAAATCGCATACTCTCTTGAGTAGGTACTTATTTTGAATAAGTGATTAGTTTGTGACCGCTAAAAAAGTATGTTTTATATAGTATGAATGTGTGAATGTATGAATGTAATCTGGACGTACTACATACTACATGACCTACCAGCGTCAGTTGCGTTATGTCACTACCATTAACAAATCCTCTCCAGTGGCCTCATGGGATGGTAAAGTCTCCATCATACGCACACTTCAGAATCTCGCTGAAAGAAGTAGGTCATCTGGGTACTTTTTTCCTACTTCTCTTGTGTCTTTTTACTGTTTTTCACCTACTATGTAGTAGGGAAGTATAATTTCAGATGCAACCGGAGAAAGAAAACACATTGTTCATATACATATACTGATAACATTGTAATAAAAGAAAGCTGGTTAAAAATTGCAAACATAACATTTAACCATATGCTAATGGGAGTTGAAATCAATTGTAAAGCCTCTTATGTGAATTATGCCTCCAAACCACTTATGAGGTTCCATTTAAGTAATGCCAAATATGTTTGTAGGCAGTAGGCAATTTTCTAGGATTTGGAACAGAGCCAATGTGTATAAACCTAAACATATGTAGATGCACTTGATCAGGGCTTTATGTGTTGATATCTCAGCACAGGTGGTGATGCGCTGGCTTTTGCGTGTGTGTGTCGCTCTGAATGGGAAAGTAAATAGCGAAAATCAACTCAATTCATTGGGGATTACAAATGTTGTTGCCATGACAAAGGCTCTGTTGACCTCATTAAATGCCATATACAGTGTGTTTAAAATTCCAGTCGACAGTGCATTACCTGATGCACTTACAAATGAATCTGAGGCTTCCCACCAGACTTGGCTTGACTTCAGCATCTGCAGAGCTCTCATTGCTAAGCGTAGATCCTTCCCCTGCTATGACAAAAAGCCTGCGTCTCACAGGGCCTGTATTATTAAGATATTTGCCACTGTGTAAGTGTGTGTTGCTCAGATTGTGCAGTACTCTGACATGACAAGAGAGATTTTATAGTCCATTTGCCAAGTGCAGCACTTTAGAAAATCCAGAAATGCTATTCACTTCCCCGAAAAGCACAAGGAGATTTTATCACAGTCCGAAAGTTCCCTGTACAATTGTGCAGGTTTCCAGAAATTACTTTGAGCTTAACTTGCTGAAAGTACACTATATTTCCACTGTTAACATTATAAATGGTAAGAGGTTTTCTCTTACTTGTGTAAGCAGACTTTATCAAAGAATAAAACTGGGCAATACAATTTATAGCAAATTTGATGAAGCATTGAAGATGGAATTTGAGCCAGTTTGCTAATTAGTAACCACCAAGAACCTTAGAAACCCCATTGACTTGATAAAGACGTATAACAACTGAGATATTTTGTTTTGCCCAGGCAAGCACCACTTCTGTTTTCTATGGAAGCTTGTTTCCACCACTGAATAAAAAATTAAAAAGGTAATTGCGACTTTTTATTTAGTTTACATGTCACAATTCTGACTTTTTTCTCAGCATTGCATGATATAAACTCACATTTGTGAGTTCTAAAGTTGCAATTGCGTGTTATAAAGTCAGAATTGCAAGTCACGCAATTGCAAGTTATAAAGTCAGAATTGTGACATATAAACTCGCAATTCTGAGAAAAAAAAAAGTCTTTTTTTTTCCCTCAGAATTGGACTTTATAACTTGCAATTGTGAGTTTATATCTCACAGTTCTGAGAAAATAAGTTAGAATTGCAAGATATAAACTCGCAATTGCAAGAAAATGTCATAATTGCGAGAAAAAAAAAATCTTGCAATTCTGACTTTATTTTTTGCAATTGCAAGTTTATATTAATTGTGAATTTGTAACCTGCAGTTCTGACTTTATTTCTCACAGTTGTGAGTTTATATTTCTCAATTCTGAGAAAAGAAGTCAGAATTGTAAGATGTATAGGGGAGAGCGGGGTAAGTTGTCACATGGGTATGTTGTCACATACTCCAAAATAACTCCAAAACTAGAGGCTCTATCTCAAAAATCAAATAGCCACTTTGTGTGACTTCTTCTTCTATAGTCAACTTCCTGCTCACATGTGGCCAAGATCGCTCTAATCTGAGGTTAACACAATTTTCTTAATTTGGCTTAAAAAGTAAAAAATTTGCACTTTAAATTTTATGCAATACAACTTTGTTAGGTATGAATGTTAAAAATTATTATTTTGCACAACATAGAGGAGACAATAACGTGTCTTTTGATACTTTAGCTGGCGTGCTATGTTGAGCAAACCTTGAGATTTAGCCAACATTAGCTTACATGTCAGTTTGAGGCAAGTTGTCTCAATGGCTTTGGGGCAAATCGTCATGTGTGACAACTTGCCCCAGTACAAATAAACACATAGAACATGCTCAAAAAAGAGGTTCAACATGTTAAGTCAGTTATGTTCAGAGATTAAACATGTTAAGTTAAGCGAGTTATCTGCAGTATTCCATTCAGTTATCATGGATCTATGTGCAAGCCAGAGAAAGTTTGAGTTTAAAGGTCAAAGTAAAGTGGTCTTGCCACTTGTTGTGTTTTAACTGAAATGTGTATTGTTTGGATTGAAATAATTGTTTTTCCAAATTCTCTAGGCATGATTGTTTATATTTCCAGTTCTGGTTTTGAATTTAAAACTTAAAATCAGTAATAACAATTAAGTAGTTGTGTTCTTATTTTTAGATAGTGTGACAACTTACCCGCCGATGGGGCAAATTGTCCCAAGTGCACGTTCTCTATTCAACAGTCTACAGCTCCGTAATGAGATATAATATGAAAATGTAATGAATACAACATATGTGCCCAAGACTTCCTTCTTTCATTTGGTATGACATTTATACCATTGTGATGTATGGTGCTCAGTAAATGTTAGACAGTGTGTAGTCTCCCCTACTCGCATTCTGAGATAAAAAGTCAAAATTTTCTTTTTTATTTTTTATTCAGTGGAAGAAACAAGCTTCTATAGTTTTCTTTATGAAATGTAAAAAAAAGAAAAAAGGAATTGTAAATTCTAATTTTACATCATCTTACCTGAGCATTCCAGTACGCGAATATTTTCATAACAACATAAGCCGCATGGGATGAAGAAAGTGATCTACATAATTGATGTTAAAAATGGTGCTGCTTTGTTTACGTTTTGTATATCTGCAGTCCAGTTTTCAGATTTATATTCTAATTAGCTTATCCTTCACATATTATCTTTAACTGAAGCCAGTTTTGGAGATTCATACAGTTTTTGTAACAAATTACACTAAAAACAGTAGTTTGTTCAATTTTTCCACACACATTTAAGCAGATTGGACATAATGAAATTAAGTTGTAACAAAATGATCAAGAATTGCAATTTTTTATTTATTTTAGTAATTTGATTTAAATTAAATTAAATTTCAAATGATCTGAGGTATCTATTTGATATTATGACAAGCATGCAATTTATAAATAGTACAGGCATATTACAGGCTATAATGATCATATTTTAATTTTCATATTCTTTGACCTTTTCAAATGTGCTCCTGCTGGTGCAAACATTAAAAATATATTTCATTAGTTATCAAATTGCATAGTTTTCATAAAGGTAGATTTTGTTTTGACAAATCAGCATCAAGAACTCTCTAATTTGCAAATGTAATGAACTAATCAAGGAGATGAAAGTCAAAGCACAAGCCGATTTATTTATTTATTTTGCTGTGTTTTTTAAAGCCTATTTCAATTCTGGACTTTTTTTGACATTAGTAAAGAAAAAGAAAACAAGTTTCTAAGTAAAACAGGAAAAGGAAGCGTATGTATGACATGCCACTGCATTGCAAATTTGAATTTCAAATAAATTAAACTGTTATCTCTGCAAAGCCTTCATGTGGTAATGTTGATTTACAAATATAGATCCCTCATCTTGATTATTCACTGCTTGAACTAATTACCAATAACAAACTGCATGAACACTGCAGACTGGCATATGGCGACTTAGTGGCAAAGGTGTCATAGGTGCTTAATGGCAAGTTTATATACATGGTGACCTGCAGCAATTCAACATTAATAGACTGCCGGGAATGAGACCTGTATTTGTCCCTCAGGATTGAAGTCATTTGGATTAAAGCAAGACGATTTAATTGAACAGCTTCATTTTTAAGGGGGCATGTCACAAGGCTAAAGTACCACTTCCAGTTGGCTGTGTCTCTCTTCTGGCCCTGTCTGTTGTCAGGCCGCGTTGAAGGCCCCGTATGGAAATGAGGCATTTGTATGGTCTTCCGCTATCTAATGAGCCTGTTAACATTCAGTTGTTCGTTATAATTGCTTCATATGCTAACAGGACGGAGGAGCAGGACTTCTAATAATTACTCTCTTTATGAGACTATGGCTAATGAATTTAAGTGAGGCATATTAGCTACCCTGCTGCCCTGTTGGCAGTCATTGCGATATAAAGGAACCTCTGCCGTCCACTTTCAAAGAGGCTGTCTGAATTTCCTGTCAGAATGTCCTCCCACAATGCCTTCTAGAAAATTGTCATAAAATAGCTTGAATTGCAGCAGAAAGAAAACCTCTCTCCCATTATTGGTGGAAATAAATTCCCTGGCAAACTTTCCTTGTCTGTTATTGAAAATGATATCAGCTAAGCGTTTCACATTATGGGTCTGTTCCAAAACTTAAGCTGCCTTGCTGTCTGTGTAGGCAGTATAATAACCGTCATAAATGATTGATTTATAACATTGCACATTGGTAACAACACGACTCACTGAATTTATTTCAGAAGAATTAGCACACATAAATATTGCACTGTAAATGGTAATGTTAAAGCTACAATATGTAAATTTTTCGCCGCTAGAGGTCACCTATTCAAAACAAATGCGTAGCTTGATGACGCCGAGTTTGAGCGCAGTCTTGTGAGATGTCGTCTTCATCTCAGTCGGTGGAAAAGAATCGGGATGGGACTCGGGCAGAAATCATATTCATGGATGAGATTATTAACGTTACTGTAGTATGAAGCAGAGCAGGGCAGAGTGCTGTTGGAGCTGAACGAGGCCGCTGGAGCGATTGCTAATGAGATGAACGTGACAGG
Source organism: Ancherythroculter nigrocauda (assembly GCA_036281575.1). Taxonomy (NCBI): domain Eukaryota; kingdom Metazoa; phylum Chordata; class Actinopteri; order Cypriniformes; family Xenocyprididae; genus Ancherythroculter; species Ancherythroculter nigrocauda. The sequence continues at coordinate 42,529,322 of VTFQ01000005.1, forward strand.
CACACACGAGCAGCGGAGCTCTTGTTATGCTGCAGTCGCTGCTCCCGCTTTTTCCAGTCAAGCATGAGGTAACACAGTGCTGTTTATCATATTAAAGACATCTGACTGTGTTGAAAATGATGTTATAACGTTTGTGCGTTCGCTTGGCAGCTGCTGTCATACACTTGTTGCACACGTCAGTAAAGCTAGATGTTTTTTAGAATATCATTAATACATGCTGGGTGGCTTGTGTTGAAAAAGAAATGGCATGTAATTAATTTTAAAATGTATTGCATGATGGAGAAAATGCTGTATTAGCCAATTGACATAATAGTTTTCCTCTGAGGTATGGTAAAAGCATGGTACTCTCAGAAAACTGATTTAACAATAAGTTGTAATAGCTATATAATAATAGTTTGTTTTCTGTCTTTCTCCATGGTTTACAAAATAAAACCAGAAACTGAGGGTAACGCAAATATGAGGCCATGCAGGCGACTGCACGTCCTGATATTGCTGAGTTATTATGCGTTCTTGGGACAACATATTTTGTTGATCCTGGAACAACATTCTAGTCTGAAAATTTAGTCTTAACCCTATTCCTACCCCTAAACCTAAACCTAACCCTACCCATAAGTTATCCCAAAAATCAGAGGGAAATGATAGGTGAATAACACTATTGTAGAAGCACCAATTCATAATTTTAAGCCTAAACTTGACATAATCTGTAAACTTGTCCCTCAAATCTGATTGGTTGATTTGAATGTTGTTCCAGGATCAACAAAAATGTTGACCCAGGAACATGTTGAACTCAGCAATATCAGGTTATGCCAGGCGACTCCCGGCCATGTCCCGTATCCACACTGTTAGCCCGGATAAGTTGAATTTACTTAAAAAATTTGAGGAAACTGGTTGCCCTAAAAAAATTAAGTAATGATTAAGTAATGTGAACTTAATAATTTGAGTTCATTTAACTTAAAATGTTTTGTAATATTAATTACTTTGTAGTTATTACACATAGTATATTTAAGTTCAATGTACTAAGCAAGTTAACTTGCCACCAATCAAAATTCATCCATGCCTCCCATCATGCATTGCTGCATGAATAAATTATGAGCTGAATTGTTTTAGTAATTTTCTTTATTCTCACTATTTAAATTTTGCTGTTTTTATGTGACTTTTTAGTAGTTTGTTTTCTAATGTTCAGAGTTGATCTGTTGATCAGAATATGTTGCTTGTCACCGCTGTTGAGATTCATACGCTGATTCTTGATGTCTGTGTGTGCCTAAAATATATATATATATATATATATATATATATATATATATATATATATATATATATATATATTTTTTTTTTTTTTTTTTTTTTTTTTTTTTTTGTGATAAGGACAACTTAAAAAAAAAAAAAAAAAAATTGTATTGTAAAAGTTGATCTTCCGCTGTAGAATCACAGTGCTGCTGTAATCAATAATGTAAATCTAACTCAGAGATTGGGCTCTAAATGAGTTCACTGATTCAGATCAAATAATGATTATGTGAAAACATAATCAACACTACATGATCATCTTTTAACTTTGCTTGTCTGGTTGGTTTTAATGCAGTTAAAACTGCCCAAACAAAATCTAATATTAAAAAGTCAAGGGTCAAGAGCTCAACTAAAACAAACCCTGACCTCGATGATGGTAACTTAAAAATTGAGATTTTCTCCTTTGGTGAAAAACTATAAAAAGGTAAATGTTTGGAAAAAATGTCTGTAGAACAGCCAAAACAAATGTTCCAACTGCTCATCAACAGCTCCTTGAATTCACACACACCACGACAAAATGCGTCATTACCTGCCGCAAACCAGTGTGTAGGCGTGGTCAGGAGAAAAACTTCATAATTTAAGTGCATTTAACTTACATTTCTTAACACATTCAAATACACCCACAAATTAGTAGAATATACTTATATTTTATAAGTAATGCAACCAAACTTAAATATTTTAAGTATATTGTAATTATATTTTTAAGTAAATATAAAATCCGGGCTAAGAGTGCATTGTTAAAATCGCTATTTTCTCACGATTTACAAATAGTTGTTTGTCCTGAGCAGTTAAACTGAGCTCTGTTCTTCAGAAAAATCCTTCAGCTTCTGCACATTCTTCTGTTTTCCAACATCTTTTGCATATTTGAACCCTTTCCAGATTTTGAGATCCATCTTTGCACACTGAGGACAACTGAGAGACTCAAACACAACTATTACTAAAGGTTCAAACATTCACTGATGCTCCAGAAGGAAACATTATGCATTAAGAGCTGGGGATGTAAACTTATTTTGTTTAAAATCTTTCTTTTTCATTAAGTACTGCCCTTTGGAAGCAACAGAAGATACATGTTTCCCAGAAGACAAATTAATACAATTTACCATGATCTTCAAATTCAAAAAGTTTTCACCCCCTGTGTCCTAATATAATAATTGATTCCTAATAAGTATATTTGAAGAGCTCTTTTCCAAAACGCGATAAACGCCAAATAAAAAAAAAAAAATGAGTTTGTCATGCCATTTTGCTGTGTACTGAACCTATTCTCTGCTCCATCAATGTTTCATGCCAAATCGCTATATTTCCTTGTTTAAAATGTACTGCAAGATGCAGTTTCTTTCCAAACCGCTATAAGCGCCGAACCTGTTTTTAGCCTAAATGCGATATGTCCTCTCGACCAATCAGAATTCGGCGAGCGTTCGATGCAATCTAACATGGCGGTTCTTTGAAGCGAGGGAGTTTGTTTGTGCTCAGTCTTAAAAATGAGTGCTTTAAACTCTATTAACACTTTTGATGGCCTGGATGAGCCAGTGATACCTACACCTGGGGGCCGGAGTCCGGAGCGCCAACTCGGCTCAGTTCCCTAGATAGGGTCGTTTGAATATAAGGGTGTCTCGGCTCGCCTTGCCTTGCCTTGCCTCGCCTCGTGTGTGTGTGTGTGTGCGCAAGTGTGTGACATCGTATCAGGCGATCAACCTGTTCAGTAAACTGTTTAAAACATATAATCACCCAATCAGTACTGAGATTCTAGATGTTTTTATATAAAAAAGCTAAAAAAGCTAAAAAAGAGGCGCTCAACTCACGGCTGCTTTATAAGAGGCTCGCCTCGCCTCGTGTGTGTGTGTGTGTGACATCGTATCAGGCGATCAACCTGTTCAGTAAACTGTTTAAAACATATAGTCACCCTTTCAATACTGAGATTCTAGATGTTTTTATATTAAAAGGCTAAAAAAAGGATGGATTTGTAGCGTTTTAAAAAAAAATAAATAAATAAATAAACTTTGAATTTATAATCAACAAAATTGTTGTTTCATTTAACAATCATGTTCAGACTGAGCCAACATACCATTTTTACAGGATAAATTGAATATTAACAAAATGTATAGGTCTAGGTAAAAAAAAAAAAAAAAAAAGTAATTTTCATGAAAACTATTAAAATGGACTTATAGCGTTTTGGAAAAGAGCTCCTCATTTAGAATCAAAGTTTCTCTTGTGTCGTCTACCACATTGAATGAGCTAGTCACAATGCAATTTGGGATTGCTTTTTCCAAGATGACATGAATGATGCCTTAAACTTGGGTCAAAAGATCTTAGAAGGCAGCATCACTTCACTGCCTGTTGTTTGGAACAGCCGTAAAATCATCAGTGAACCTATGATGCTTTAAAATGCTGCCTACATAGACAGTTATGTTTTGGAACAGAGCCCACAGAACTGCTAATCTCTTTAGTGATCCATACTTCAGCTCTGGGAGGTTGTTGAAGCTCTCTTGCTCTCTGATGGCAGGCTGCCCAAAAAAGATGCAAAAATGCTAACTGCAATGTTATATTGTATTATGCACAAACATCTTACAACAGTCATGTATTTGCCTCAGATGTTGATTTAAATAGCAAACTTTGCCTTTCACAGTAGTTTTTGCTATTTGTGCTGGTGTTATTGTTTGAAATCTGCTGTCTAGACTGAGTCTTACTTCTTTTCCAGGTAAGTAAAGTTGTGGGTTTTAGATTAAGCTCTTTTTAAAATCTCTGATTTGAGTAGTTTGGGGAGTGAGTCTATATTATTATTGTTTGAAACACAAAGCTGCTGTATTCTAATGGTTCCTTGGGAAAAGAAGTTGTAATGTCAAGCCATCTGCCAGATCTGTGACTGTAGTGCATAATTATATAATACTATGAAACTTAAACTTATGAAAACATACTTTTGTCTTTAGACTATAATGATAAAATATGGTTTATAATATCAGAGCTGGCTAGCGTAGAGAAGAAAATAAAGCTGGATCTATTCACAGCAGTGTTCTTTATTAATTCACTCAAACAAATCACTCTCAAAAAATACTGACAGAACAACCAACTTAAAAATAACTGAATGTTCAACAGAAACACAGACCAAATGTGACAGAACTATATTAGTTTTTTTTTTTTTTCTCTAGTTGCCATAGATTACTCTTTCATGTTTGCATATATAACCCCCCCCCCCCCACCACAAAGTTAGTTTTAAATCATGTCAACATGTCACACATCTTTCACTGAAAAAAACAAACAAAACAAAAACACTGTTTTGACAGATAGAAATAACTAAAGGAGTGGTGGAGAATAGCTCACCACCATCTGTCTAATTAGACACAATAATTAGCTGTGTTCAAATATAATGTAATTATTTACCTTTAATAAAAACCCTGTGCTATTGTACCATTCTTTTAAATAGTCATCTATTGTTTTCATTCTTCATTATTGTATCATCAAGTATCGTGGGTGGACTGGTGTAATTAAAAATAATAGGAAATCTACGTGCGTTCATGTCATCATGTCTTTATATGACAGTTAAACTAATGTCAGTTTGTTTTGTGTGTCTGAAGAGCTGTTTCAATTTAATTTCCACTAAACTGATTTGAATAATTGACTCATTTTGTTATTTAATTGAATGGAATGAATAATATAACCCAAAGACTGGACATTTTCATAAAAATAAAAAAAAAAACTTTTGAAAATGGGTTTCAAAGTGCATGTTTTTTTTTTTTTTTTTACTATACTGTTATCGTCTCCATGTTAAAAAAAAAATAAAAATAAAAAAATGGTGACGTCATGCGCATGTGTATTACGTCTTCAGTCTGTAGGTGCGTGTTTTTTTACAAGTCTATAGAGTCTATAGTGTTTTTTTTTTTTTTTTTTACAAAGTGACCATGCCAACTACTGGCCTGGCAGCACAATACAGCGTTTTTATCCATTTTGACAGCATTGTCGTCTGTACACAGAAAATGCAAAGGACAAACTTTTTACATTTTTAGTATGTTTACGTTGATGTGTAAATGTACCCCAAAATTTATGACAGAGACTGTTCTAGAAACGTGTTGTTGATTGTGTCACATGTGATAATGCTTAATGCAAACATGATGATATTTCATACAAATATGTGATATTAGCATTATAGGTGATATATTTTGATTTATAAGAATATGATTTAATATTTACTATCTATAGCTGATGTTTAAACGTTTGTAGGAATTTATTTTGGTGATGTGAACAATACTGGATATTAATTGTGAATTGTCTTGTGTTTACAGTTTGACCACACATATAAATGTGCACATAAATACCCTCAACTAAAATTAAACTACAACAACAAGGACCAAATGCACTGTAAAAAAAATCCCAGTAAAATTTACGGTAAAAAACCGGCAGCTGTGGTTGCCAGAACTTTACCGTAAAAAATACAGTAGCAACGTAAAAAGAAAAAAAATCTGTTAAATTTACGGTAAAATAACGTATTTCATTAACTGATATAATGTTAATTTACCAACCTAATGAAGTACTAATATCTGTTTTGTATCTTTATAATACACTGACAGTCACCAAACACAGTGGTGATAAGAGTCACATGATGAATCAAAGTTCATCACAAGCAGCTTTTCCACAAGCTGAGGAGGACAATACTAATATATAGAAGGTGCACACAGTGTCATTCACACACACACTAAACACCATCATGGTAACATGCATGAAATTTAAAAAATGCAATAAACATTAATTTAACAACATTAGATGTAACATAAAACCCTAATGTACATAACTGATTAGAAAACAGAGTTATTTCAACGAAAATATATCAAATGTGAAGTGTCACGCAGGGAATTGTGGGAATGTCAATTGACGGTTTTTCACTGTAAATTTTACAATGAATTGTTATTTTTCACTTCCAAAAACTGTGAATTTAAAGGGATAGTTCACCCAAAAATGAAAATTTGATGTTTATCTGCTTACCCCCAGTGCATCCAAGATGTAGGTGACTTTTTTTCTTCAGTCGAACGCAAATTATGATTTTTTTAACTGCAACCGCTGCCGTCTGTCAGTCAAATAATAGCAGTAGATGGGAACTTCAACTATAACAGTAAATAAAACTTGCTTAGACAAATCAAAATTAAAACCTGCGGCTCGTGATGACACATTAATGTCCTAAGACACGAAACGATCGGTTTGTGCGAGAAACCGAACATTATTTATATAATTTTTACCTCTAATACACCACTATGTCCAACTCCGTTCAGCTTCCTGTTAGTGAGGTCAAAAAACGCGTTCTGGTGACGGAAGTGATGTCTCGCCCATATACTTCAATGAGCGCGAGACATCACTTCCGTTGTCAGAGCGCGATCTGACCTCACTAGCCGGAAGCTGAACGAAGTTGGACATAGTGGTGTATTAGAGGTAAAAATTATATAAATAATGTTCGGTTTCTCGCACAAACCGATCGTTTCGTGTCTTAGGACATCAATGTGCCGTCACGAGCCGCAGGGTTTCATTTGGATTTGTCTATGGAAGTTTTTTCTACTCTTATTGTTCAAGTTCCCAATCACTGCTATTATTTGACTGACAGACGGCAGCGGTTGCAGTTAAAAATCATAATTTGCGTTCGACTGAAGAAAAAATGTCATCTACATCTTGGATGCCCTGGGGGTAAGCAGATAAACATCAAATTTTCATTTTTGGGTGAACTATCCCTTTAACGGTATTTTACCGTAAAATTACATTAAATGTACCGTTAGATCTATTACAGTTATTCACTGTATATAGTACGGAAACTTTCTGTAAACCAATTGACAGTTTTTCACCGCAGCATTTTTAAAGTCTTTTACTGTTAAAATCACGGTCATTTTTTACAGTGTGTGTACATTGTGAGTTCTGCACAAGAGGAATAAAAGACAAAATCAAGATAATGTTATCATTTCATTGGTAATGCTAACTATCATCACAGCTGTTTGTTATTTAGCTCATCACCATTGTGCATTTAAGTTCCTGCTTTTCACTTAATCTTGGTCCAGTCATGTTTGAGTTATGGTGTTGGTTTTTTTGTTTGTTTGTTTTTTTTTCTGCCTTTGTTGGATTACTTTGTCTGTTTGAATTAAACTTAGTATTGGATTTTTATCCATCTGACTCTTCATCTGTATGTTTTCTACACACACACCTGAAAGTGTGACAGATATATTGTGGCCTTCAAGTGGAGTTATATTGCAGTTTTGAGTTCTGAGCGCATGAATGGCCAAAGGAAGTCATATTTACAAATTGGAAACTATGGATTCTAGATGATACACAACTTGGAAGGGTTGATTTGAAACATGGCAGAAATACTGATCTAAAATATAGATGATATGGTAAGACTTTACAGTAAGGTTCATTTATTAACATTAACTAATAATACATTTGTTACTGTATTTGTTAATCTTTGTAAACATTAGTTAATATAAATCCAGCTGTTCATTGTTTGTTCATGTTAGTTCACAGTGCATTAACTAATGTTAACAAATACAACTCCTGATTTTAATAATGTATTAGTAAATTAACAAAGATTAATAAGCGCTGTTGAAATGCAGTTCATTATTATTTTATGTTAACTAATGTAGATAACTTATGTTAAATAATGAACCTTATTGTGAAGTGTATATATAATATAGTAAAATTTTGGAGGATTCCCCAAACCACCAGCACTAAAAAATGCCTTGGTTTTGATCAAATTACAGGCTAAATGACATAAAACCAAAATGCGGCGACTTTGGGGCTCTATTGATTTTGTACCTATATGCTCTTATGTAGAACCTTACACTCTAAAAAAATGCTGGGTTAAAAACAACCCAAGTTGGGTTGAAAATGGACAAACCCAGCGATTGGGTTGTTTTAACCCAGCAGTTGGGTTAAATGTTTGCCCAACCTGCTGGGTAGTTTTATTTAACCCAACTATTGTTTGAAAATGACTATATGGCTGACTTAAAATGAATCTAAAATGAAATTAAAATGTTTTATTTATTAAACATATTAATAAATGTTAATTTTCAAGATATTTTGGGTTCATTTTAAGTAAGCAATACTGTAATTTTTAAACAATAGTTGAGTTAAGTAAAACTACCCAGCAGGTTGGGCAAACATTTAACCCAACTGCTGGGTTAAAACAACCCAATCGCTGAGTTTGTCCATTTTCAACCCAACTTGGGTTGTTTTTAACCCAGCATTTTTTAGAGTGTAAAGGGCTCTGTCTGGATTTAGTTTTAATTAATTCATTTTTCATTAGAATTAAATTTTATGAATTAAACAGCTTGTAAACATACTTTTTCACTAGGAAAAATTGAAGTAACTTTTTATTATGCAATTTAAGACATTTCTCTTTATATAGAAATACATTTCTCCTTTTTAGCATAAATTGTTCTTTAAAATTGAGTCAAGAACCCTAGGGTGCAAAGTGTACAATAATTGTGGATTTTAATAATCAAATGTAAAAACATGTTTTGTTTTTTTTTTCTTTAGGCATTTGCGTTCAAAAACAATTTGGCTCAGAAAGCTGAATGCCCATGTTCCCCCATTGCTGTTTTATTCATGCTGCCTCTTTGTCCTCTCTGGCAATACAGAGAATTACTGTAATTACTCTTGAAAACATAAACCTTGCAGTTGTACACATTTAATATGTACATTTTCACAAGTGTCTTTAGACATAAAATGAACTGAAGTGCAAATATATCAAAACATAAGGGTAGTTATTTATTTTATTGTACAGGAGCTACACAGCTGGATGTGGGGAGAGTTTGCTACTCTCGCTCTGCGTTGCTACCATCAATCAATGCAGCTCTCTTGCCTGCATCTAAAAATGTAGAGAGTTTTAACAGCCATGCTCTGATAGAAATGGGATCACTGCATTCGCTCACCGACGCAAATATAAATACTCCAATACAGCAGTCTGCTGATCTCTGTAAATCTCCCAGACTCCTTCAGTAATCAGGCCACTTTTTCAGTTATTATTGCACGTGATGATTCGCCTCTCCCACCTTTCCGATGGCCCCTCGAAGGGCGCTGTCAATGACAGCTGCTGCAGCAATGATCGACCATCACAGTCTCACTGAGACCTTCAGTCAATTGCTGAGGCTCTTGGAGAGATGCTGACATTAAAATTGGTTGTTGGGGGTGGTGATGGAGACAGTGTGTGACTCAGAAGTTGTTGACCACCACCGCTCTTCAGAGCTTCGCTGATGGTCAGGCCCACACAGGATCTGCACCCACAAACGTTGACAGATTTCCACAGTATTTGAATGCCCATCATTCACAAAGTTTAATGCAACTTTTGAGGTCACGTTTGAATATTTAATCATTTGTTTATGCTGCTAATTAAAACAGGGCCATGTCCAGATATCCACCAAAATTAAACTATGCTTAGCCCGCTTAACCTCTGTAAAGCCTGAAATATGAAGTAATAGTCAGAATTTAGTTTGAAATGGAATAGATTATCAAACCTTTAAACTAATATATATATATATATATATATATATATATATATTTAGGGCTGACCGTTATATCGCATGCGATTGTCACACGCATTTCGTCAGTAAAGCCGGTTCCCTGATTACCGCTAAATCGCCATCACCTGCTTTCAAATGGAGCGGCATTTAATAGACAGAACTGTAGATCACTGACAAGCTACGCAATATCGCGTTCATTATCGAAGGCGATTAATGATATTGCGTGGCTTGTCAGTGATCTACTGCTCTGTCTATTAAATGCAGCTCCATTTGAAAACAGGTGATGGCAAACAAATATCAGTCAGCCCTAAATATATATATATATATAATAAAAATGCTAATATTTATATGGCCAAAAAAGATGAAAATCTGTTTGATTGTAACATAAATAAATGAGGTCTTTATAACAGTGTTACATATAGGAATGCATATAAATATCAGTTGTCATTCTATATCTTCCAATAAAAAGTCTTAAGATGGTATTTAAAGCACGTCCTGATATTGCTGAGTTAGATGTGTTCCTGGGTAAACATATTTTGTTGATCCTGGAACAACATTCTAGTCTGAAAATTTAGTCTTAACCCTATTCCTACCCCTAAACCTAACCCTAACCCTAACCCTACCCATAAGTTATCCCAAAAATCAGAAGGAAATGATAGATGAATAACACTGATGTAAAAGCACCAATTCATGATTTTAAGCCTAAACTTGACATAATCTGTAAACTTGTCCCTCAAATCTGATTTGAATGTTGAAATCTTGATTTGAATGTTGTTCCAGGATCAACAAAAATGTTGAACTCAGCAATATCAGGTTATGCGGTATGCAAATCCTTAGTTTTATGATCAAAGCTCTGTAGTTTTGTGTGGGGCAAAACATAATACAATACAATAATATTTTTTTTGTTTTATTTATTTATAAGAAATGTATGGATAATCAAAGTTAAGTTGTTTCAGTCCAGTGTTGTAAAAGTTATTCTTGCGTTTACTAAAAATCATTAAAGATTTCACAGCAAAAAGACACGTAGCACAATCTGAAGGGGGGGCGTTTTTAGAATCATATGCAAAGGCCTTTTTGCTAAAAAAAATGGCAACCAGATATTTTTCTGAAAAGTTTTCATTTCATTATAATTTAGAGTCCTTAGGAATTTGTGCATCAAATATGATACAGTAGGCATCATAGAGTTAAGTCCTGGAGGGGAGGACTTCAAAAAAATAGATAGGCCTATACTTGCTTTATATAAGAGCTAATAACTAATATAATATCAATTTTTGATGTTATCTTCTGGTTTGACTCATCACACAGCAATTTGTGTTAACACTGAAAGCGGTGACTTTCAGGGCAGCAACAGCACTCCACTCTGTTTGGAGCGCATTAGAGGACATACACTCAGCAGGTGAGCCATTCTGCCTTTCAAAAACATCTAGATGAAGCACAACTGAATACAGTTATGTTTTTGAAAGTTGAACCATTTTTTTAAAAGAGGTGGTTCACTGTTATTTATGTTACTGTTACTTGTTTTTTTCCTAGGCTTGATTGTGTTTATGGGGCGCAGTTTAACATGTCTTAATGCTTTGTTTTTTTTTAAAAAAATGTATTCTACGCCACTGTTTCCCTTCTCCTAAAAACACTCTGTTGAGTTCCTGGTTCTATGAAGCCCCTCCCTCAGAAATACGTAATGAACTGAGATTGGTTAGCTGGCCCTGTGTATTGTGATTCGCTGTCCGGAATACATTGTCACAATTCACGTTGTCCAGAAACGCCACGCCCCTTACCATTACGGGCAAACGTCACATGTGCTTTGGTCAAAGTCCAGTCTTTGCTTCGGTGGAAATGTAAATAATGGCGTCAATATTGCCGTATCAGTTTGAGCCCGAATCAAACCCAGATAGCAGTAACTTCTGCAAGCACAGCTTTTAATGGATGTTTATGAATGTTAAGTATTTTTGTTTGTATATATATATATATGTGTGTAAGAATGGAAGTGTCATATTATTTATATATATATATATATATATATATATATATATACAATATGACACTTCCATTCATATATATATATATATATATATATATGTGTGTGTGTGTAAGAATGGAAGTGTCATATTATATATATATATATATATATATATATATATATATATATATATATATATATATATTCGTTTGTTCCTCTTGTGCTTTGTCAGTCGATGTTTGGTGTTCCTTGCATGTACACGCTCTCTGTGTTCCCCGGTTTTGGATTTGTTTGTGTTTGTTCATTAAACGTACACTCCTTGCACATTTCCTGCATTATTTGGACCCATTCGTGAATCAGTTAACAAAATGGATGAAGTTCACTACTACTTTCTCCTGTGCTTCTTTGCTTAACTCATAACAGACACCACAACTTACTTTTGCACAGTTACTTTACTTTAATATTATTATTAATAATATTGATGCATTTTATTTGTAAGCGGTACTGTGAAATAAAAACAAACACGTAAGAAAAAAAATGAGTTAAGTAAAAACAACCTTAAATAAATGTGTCTTTATAAACTTTTTAAAATGTTCCAAAGTTTTTTGATAGTGAAGGGAAGCGTATTCCATAGGGGATTTGAATGAAAAAGCTCTTTCCCCCATGGTCTTAAGTTTACATGTAGGCTGATGAAGTAAAAGACTGTTGGCAAAACAGATAGAATGTAAAGTACTATGCTAATAAGATTACAAAGATACTCTGTCCCATGTAATGCTTTATATGTTAAAAATTAAAAATTTAAAATCAATTCTAGCATTAATGGGAAGCCAGTTCAACTGTGAAAGCATCTTGTGTAATGTGTTCGTGAGGAGAGGTATGAGCAAGCACACGAGCAGCAGAATTTTTAATATACTGTAGCCTGCTTAAAGATTTAGCTGGAAGGCCAGAGAAAAAGATGTAATAAAGACATGTATGAGCCTTTCTTCATCAGCAAAAGGGAGAAAAGTAAAAGTCGAGCAATGTTTCTAATGATAGACAGTTTTTGAGATATCAGTATTTTATATGTGCATTAAATGTTAGCTGAGGATAAAAAAAATGACACCAATATTCAGCACCTGTGAAATAGGAAGTACCATGTTAGAGTTGACAACCAAACTAATATGATCAGCTTTAGGAGCACCTGCCCTACCAAAAAGCAACAGCTCAGTTTTAGAGCCATTCAGTTTCAGGAAGTTATTCTGCATCCAGTTTCTGATCTCTTCTAAACACTTACTCAAAATAGCTAACATGCAGTAAACATCAGGGCTAGTGGTGATGTAGATTAACATAACATATGCATAGCAACATGAGTATCATATGCATAGCAGTGAAACCCAAGACCATACTTCCTGATAATATGCCCCAGTGGAAGCATATACGTGCTAAATAGAGTTGAGCCCAACACCGAACTGAGGAACTTCCTGTTGAACAAGCACGGTATCAGATTTGTGATTTCCCAGGCTAACAAACTAGGCATGATTAGTTAAGTAAGATTGAAACCAATCAAGAACCGTCCTGGAGAGACCCAACCAACTATACAGCCTCTCCAACAAAACCGAATGGCATTTGGTGTCAAAAGCAGCACTGAGGTCTAACAAGACCAAAATACTGCATACACCAGTATCAGCTGCAGTAAGGAGATCATTTACGACCCTCACTAGAGCTGTCTCTGTACTATGCCCTGTTGACTGTTGACCCCAGACTGAAATGGTTCAAGGAAATTTTAGTGCTAAGTGATTATGTAACAGAGCAGCCACAGTACGCTCCAGGACCTAAGCCAAAAATGGGAGGTTAGAAATATGCCTATAGTTTGACAATTAGAAACATCACAACCAGGCTTCTTAGAGATTGATGTAATGGTAGCTACTTTTAACTCTAGAGGGACAGATCCAGAAACATTGAAGTTATTTGAGGACAAATTGAAGCAAGACAGGTCTTAATAACAGAACTGGGAAGTGGATCTAAAATATTGTTCAGAGTTCATAAACTTAACTGTACTTACAACCAATCATACATCATAGTGCACATTATGTAAACTAATACATTTTAATGTTTGCATCACATAACAAGCTCTATAGCCTATGAATGACATAGTAAACTTGCTCAATAGCTTACCTATAGTACGGCATTGTGGAGCAGAGCACTTGGGTATGAGTCTCATGAATCATAAAAGAGCTCAAAGACTTGTAGAGTCAAGCTAAACTGGCATGGTTGCTTCAGCAAATGCATTGTTCTTTGCAAAAAGCTATGATATGACTTCAGATATCATGCATAAGTCATTGGTACAACTTTTGTGATATTTCAGTAGTATATCATTGTGGGTGTAAAGTGCAATATAAATAAAATGTATAATCATTGCTATCATAAGGGATGTCGAGTTATGTCTCACTCAATCCTCTGAATGAGACCGTAGCAAGGATGTAGTACTCTCAGCTCGGCTGAACACATTTTACCATCCTTACACAATTCGGCAGATTTCCTCCCAAAGAACATACAGGAAAAAAAAAAAATCTTCCATTTAGACTTGCTGATGGCTGTTCCTATACCAGGAACATTTTCTATCATGTACTTGCACTTCAAAACTTTAATTTAGTTTTCTTTTCCTGCCTAATTATGGGTAATGTATTATCTTAGCAGACTGTTTAGCATGCCGTCATTACCGTGTCTTTAGAACCAAGGTATTGGGTGATGAAATAAAATTGCACCCTGTAGATTTCACCTTTTAAAGATTTTTTGCTTCTATTAGCATTTTATATCTACTAAGCCGCAGGCATCAACAAATCAGCACATTCTTGTTTTAAAAAGCTGTTGTTATATTAGCATACTCTATTTATGATGGCTTCCAATTATTTTGGGGCTTTCTGTAACAGCAACCTACAGAGTGGTTCAGCATAAGGCTAGAAGCACCAGAGCACTCCATATTACAATAATAATGTTATTCAGCAGACCCTGCATAACCCTGAACTTTGCTTCCAACTCATCTGGTACAGTCCTCGCATTACTATGCACTCTCAAATGAAACATGTTTCCCTGCTGAACAGCTTTAACAGGGTTTATGTGTACTCAAAGGCCATGAACTCATTTGCTCTACCCCCTAAGAGACTTCCACATTTTTGGCAGGAAAAAAATCACAAGTATAATCAGTAGGTACCTATTCTGTGCCATATCAATGGCACTGCCATCATTAACCGGCTCATTAAGCCTTTCTGGCCAACTGTGAATGTCTCCTCTAATCCCTGATGCTCCCAAATTTAGATGTATGTTCTGCTCGGTACATTTCACACACCATGGGTGCTGTGGTTTTACCGTCACCATCGAGCCCATTTGTAAATGAATGGGTTTATTTCAGTCAGTGAAGGATGAATAAAGAAACAGATGTATGGCCTCATTAAAGACACAGGACATGATGGACTCCAAATGTGTCCATGTCCAAGTGTCCCTGCAGTGTGCGGTTTACTTAATCTGTGCATTTGTATCAGAGAGTCATATTTTTTGTGAAAATAAGTTTAATGATTTAGCTTGAAACTATAGAAGCTCGTTTCTGCCACAGAATTAAAAAAAAAATAAATAAATAAATAAAAAGGTTAATTGCTACTTTTAACTAATAATTGTGACTATGGTCTGAGGGGTAGTCTAAAAGGATTGTCCTTATTCTCTTAATGAGTAATGGGTGTGTTTTGGGCGTAACATGCAATAAACCAATCAGAGTCTCATCTCCCATTCCTTTAAAAGCCAGTTGCGCTCACGCTATGGTGGATTCGTTATTTACATGGCGGAATTTGCAAGCGGAAAAACTGAATGCTTCTCTAGCGTGGAAACGGATCTGCTTGTGCGTGAGGTTAAAGTGTGCGAGCAGACCATCTATGGGACAAGCCAGATTCCACCAAAACATTTTTATCTTTATACACACAATGATAATCTTTTACATTGCAATCCTATGCAATCCTGCTGCACATCCCTGTGTGGGTAACAAGCAGAGTGTACATGTGTTGTGCACTCACCTATAGGTGCAACATGCTCTTTAAATAATAAAAAACAAAAAATCCTGTGTCATTGACGTTAGACCAGGTTTCAGTTGGTCAATGGCACAGTCTATTTCAGTTGCCTCAAAATAGCAACACGCCAACAATGCACCTGAACACACCTCGTTTTCAGACCAGCACGCCCATGGGCACACAAATGGGTGCAAATGCATTTGCTATTTAAACAACGTGGCACATGACGTGAAAATGATAACTGCGTCTGGCTGAAAATAGCAAAAAACACTTGCGTCGTGCCCTGGTGCCGCATTGTGCCGCGTGTATGATAGGGCCTAAAAACTCATAATTAAAAGAAAAAAGTCACAGTTCACTTGAGGATTCTGTTTAAATTTGTTGATGTTTTCGGTTGGCACGTTGTTTGTGTGCTTACAGAGCTCTTTCTCATTGTTTGGACTAGTTCAATTGTGCTTTTAGTCCTTTTTTTAAGCATCATAGGCCCTGGTCACTGTTATACGTTCACTGTATGCAAAATAGCAGGGAATCCTTCTGTGAAAATCTCCCTTTGTGTCAAAGTCATAAGGATGTTGAATAACATGAGTAAATGATGGTAGAGTTTTAATTTCTGGTTTAAATATTGCTCTATTTCACATGTACTATTTTAAATGCTCTCCAAGGTAAAAAATAACATTTTCTTTTTCAAAAAGCATGTGTTATGAGGAATCCATTATAGCATCCAAAAGCAGGATATGTAATAATTTGTAATAATTCATAAAGGGTGAATTAACTGATTTTCCTTGAGTCTTGTGTGAACTTCCTTACAGTGTCATCTAGCAACCAATTACAATTTAAATTTGAATTTAACTCAGTTAATTGGCCGAATTAATATTCAGTGGAACAACGAAAGAGTCCCACTTGATTTGTTCCACTTTTAATTGAACATATCTCAGCTCATAATCAAGCTATGCGATATGCATCTTTTTAATCATGCTTGTCCACTTAAAGGCACCTTCAAATTCTCACCCAAATCTGTACCACAGAGGAGAGATAACAAGCTTCAGCGGCACAGAGCGTTTAAAAATAAAACTTCAAAATTATAATGACCAAAGGGGATCAGAAGGAAAGAACCAGACTATTTAACTCTGGGAACAGACAGAAAGAGACCAAGAGGGTCATTCCTGTTCTTTGGTACAGTTTGAACTGTGCAACTTAAAACCAAATATATGTCTGTGCTGCATAAGTAATTATTTCTATAAAAGAGTGCTGCAGACTTTCATAAATATGCTATGGTCAAGCTCAGACACTTTATTAGTCCACTTTAGACATTCTACTATCTATTACTAAGTTTGCATCTACATGTCAACCAGCAGTCATTAGAATCTTAGAAATGCTAACACTTTATCATGATAGTCCACTTTAGCAAGCAGGCAAGCAACTTTATTTATATAGCACATTTTCAAACAACAATGATGACTTTAAAACCAACATTTAATATTACGTACAACATAGCAAACACGACTTATTCAATAGCTAAAGAAAATAAATAGTTTTTTAAATAAGACTTAAAAGTGGCAATTGATGAAGCTGACCACGGAAAAAAATTGATTTAAAACTACACCAAGGGACATTTAAAAGTTGTTGATCTGAACACCTGAGAACTCAAGGCGTATAGGGAATAAGAAGATCACTAACGTACTGAGGGGTTCCTGTTATATGGTTCCTCTTTCTTGTCCCTTTAAAAGCCTTGCAGCAGCATTTTGCACTAACTGCAGGCGGGATAATGCAATCTTGGAGAGACCAACATATAAAGAATTACAGTAGTCAGTCTATGATGAGATAAAAGAGTGAACTGCAATTTCCAAATCCTTTCTAGAGAGAAAATGCTTTACTTTAGCAATTGATCTGTTTAAAAAGGCTACCTTTAACAACGACACCAATCTCTTTGTTAAAGTTTAGTGATGAGTTTATAATAACCCCTAAACTCTTTACATGATCTTTAAGCTTTAAAGGTGCCCTAGAATCAAAAATTGAATTTATCTTGGCATAGTTGAATAACAAGAGCTCAGTACATGGAAATGACATACATTGAGTTTCAAACACCATTGTTTCCTCCTTCTTATATAAATCTCATTTGTTTAAAAGACCTCAGAAAAACAGGCGAATCTCAACATAACACCGACTGTTACGTAACAGTCGGGGTCATTAATATGTATGACCCCAATATTTGCATATGCCAGCAAATGTTCAAGGCATTAGACAAGGGCAGCCAGTATTAACGTCTGGACCTGTGCACAGCTGAATCATCAGACTAGGTAAGCAAGCAAGAACAACAGCGAAAAATGGCAGATGGAGCAATAATAACTGACATGATCCATGATATCATGATAATTTTAGTGATATTTGTAAATTGTCTTTCTAAATGTTTCGTTAGCATGTTGCTAATGTACTGTTAAATGTGGTTAAAGTTTCTTACTGTATTCACGGAGACAAGAGAGCTGTCGCTTTTTTCATTTTTAAACACTTGCAGTCTGTATAATGCATAAACACAACTTCATTCTTTATAAATCTCTCCAACAGTGTGTAATGTTAGCTTTAGCCACAAAGCACAGCCTCAAACTCATTCAGAATCAAATGTAAACATCCAAATAAATACTATACTCACATGATACGATGCATGCATGACGAACATCGTATGAAAGGCATTTAGATCTAATAAAACTAGAACAACATATGATCCACTTTACACATTCTACTAGGTAACTTTGCGAGTACGTCAACTTATCCTACTAACTATAACCTAACAGTCTACTAATATTCTAATGAGAGTTAGTTGACATGTAGTTAAATGTAGTTAGTAGAATATCTAAAGTGGACTATCAAATAAAGTGTAACTATAATAAAAACTGATAGATGCAAAATGAAAGATTTCAAAAGATGCAAACCTACATATAAAATGAACTGAAAATAATGTCTCGAATAATATTTAGCTTGACTTGCTAAGGTTGACGATCAACATTTTCTGAAGGTTAAGCACCTCATTTCACTGATCATTTGCTGGAAAAAAAACCCAGGAAATTATTTTCTAAGAGTTTCCGACACTATTCCGTACCCTATTCAGGCAAGGTGACAGGAATGACGCAGGAGCAACCATGCCTCTTCACACTATTGCGAATGTGTCTAGGAGCAGAAATGAGCATGGTAATATTACCTGTCCCTCTGTCACCACTTTGATTCAATTTGATTTCATGCTCAAGATGAAACACTCTCAGGACTATTTGAACCAAGGCCAATATTCATTTAGATGGGAAGTGTGATAGGACGAGAGGAGGGCTGGGAGCGTGATTAATTCTGTTACCCCGCTCATACTTGTATTTCATTACCAAGGTGACAGAGGCCACCACAGCTTTTTGCAAAAACAGGAAGCAATCAGTTTAGCTTAGATACAGATAGAATGAAAAAAAAAAAAAGGAAAGAGAGAGAGAGGCGGAGAGTGATAAAATTAAATGTTATATTGTAACAAATTTAACCTGAAACAGTAATGTGTGCTTTGATAATACAGGTGATCCCATTCATATTTGTGGTTATTCGTACCAGTACTCTACATTCATGTTTGCACATTTTGAAGAAGCTGAAATGTTAGCATATTGACAGCAAACATAATACTGTACAAAAAATGAAGAAAAAGTCAGATTTTACCAGGACATCGACACATGACTAACAATTTTCATACTTTCATTTATGAGTAAAACTTCAGACTTTTGTTAAAAATTGATTTATAAATGAATGGGGGGGGGGGGGTGTAATGCAATTTTATGCATTCTGACAGGCCCGGATTGGCTAATCGGGAGCACCGGGAGAATTCCCGGTGGGCTTGTCTATTTACTTGGCCGCAAGGGCCGGTGTTGTCATGGCACTGGTTTGAAATGTGGATGCTCTAGAAACTGTCGACGCGGCCAAATGTACTAAGCTGAGTAGCCTAACTTTTTCCTTAAAACCAGTCAGTGACGGATTTAGGCCTGGACGACATGGGCAATGGCCCAGGGCGGCATCTTGCCAGGGGCGGCACAGGGCACCTGTGCAAGAAAAAAAAAAAAAACTAACAAATGCGCGATCGGGTTTTTACCGCTCATTTGTACGTAACATCGATGATATCATGTCACTCTATGGGTAAATTAACCTGGTCGGGAGGGACTCGGAGTGTGCGCCCGGAGAAGACAACTCACTCAAAAGTATACGAGAAGAAGGGATGAGGTGACGTCTGTAGGGACAGCGGGACAAGTTCTAAATCAACGCTAAATTATGGTAAGGCAAAAGGTCTAAGCCACCGGAGGCTGATTTAAGTAATGTAAATAAATAAAAAGGAAGAGGGGAAACATGCAAAAGATAAAGCAGCTATTACTCATATTGTAATAATAGTAGGCAAATAATAAAATATAGGGCCTATCACTTATGTTGCTAGCTATGCTATTACACATTGGCCAACAATATTCATTTTTCTGTCCAACTAGCTTACATAACCAGACAGTAAAATGTTTTTTAAACAATTGTAATACTTTAATATTTTACTGTAAAGTGTGCAATTTTGTAGGATTTATGGTATTTTGTGTTATTTATTTGCCTCAATTTGTAATAAATTAAGTATATACATTTATATAAAATAGCAATTTTTTTTGTTAAATCGACTTTAATAAAGATCTACATTTCTCAATTTCATTCATAGTGATAGACATGAAAAATGTGCCTTGGTTTAGTGGACGATTACTGCCATCTACTGGAAAGCAAACACTTAATTAAATTAAAATTAAAATAACATGAATTTTTAACTGCAGCCACTAGATGGCTAGAGAATTAATCAATGGTTCACATTATAAAATCATTATTATAACAATAAAAATGACTCTATATCAAATTTTAGCATTTTTTGTACTATAATTTTTTAAGATATTTTTGAAAAATACAATTAATTACAAGGCTGTAGAGAACAGTGCACTATTGCAGACATATATACTGAGGTTTTAATTACATTATTTTAATATTGTCAGTCGTGAATTAAAGTGGGCCGGTCTAAGGCATGAAACTCCAGGGCTGAAAATGAGTCCCAATCCGGCCCTGCATTCTGATTATTTACACTGTTAAAGAGTTGCATTCTCATGCTAAACATGGCCAAAGTTTCAAAACACGAGTTATGACGGAGTATTTCTGTGCCAAACACACTACTTCTGGATTCGGTACGGGTTTCGAAGAGTTTTTTTCGAGTATGGCCTGTATGACTTCAAAAGAGAGCGGAATTCCTTGTATAGGCACTTCTCCCTTATAAGCGCGCACACACATCACCCAGAGCAAGAGCAAGAGCACGCCCATCAACACGCTTCGTTCGGGATACGGAAGCCGAGAGATTTTTCAACAATGGCTGTGTCCCAATTCAGGGGCTGCACCCTTCAAAGGCTGTCTCATTTAAGAAAAATATCCGTTAGATTGCAATGTAAGAAAGAAATTACAGTATTTTACACCTCACAGTGAATATCAGTGAATTTTATTACGGCTATGACATATTCAGCCTTCAAATGCGACCTCCGAAATACGCAGCCTCCGAAATGAGACGCAGCTCCTGTCAACAAAGGAGTGTGTTTTTGGTTGTGAGGGAAAGATTACCTTTTTCAGCTTCTCAAAGAACCCAGCATCAAGGGAACAGTGGATGAAGTTTGTTTTTCCGGGGCAGCAATGGAGTTGTGCACGTATGTTTGTTTGTTCCCGGGATTTTGGTGATGAATACTTTGTAAACAAGTCCCAGATCGGCACTGGATTTGCAGATTGCGGGTGGTGAGTAAATTTGCATCAGATGTCTGTGTTTTGTTGGCAATCGGCGCGCAAGTGCTTATAATGTAAACGACACAAATGTTTTTGTTCCGTTTTTATTTATAATGATGTCACAGCTTGCAGACGATCTCTACACAGAAGCTGTGCACGCTCATGACGGTTTAGCTCCGCCCACGGCACTGACGGCAGACACGCCTCCAGGATCTTGGCTTTTTTCGGAAAGACTCAGTTTAGTGTATCTATCTTTTATAAATATGATAAAACTAGAGACTTTTCAGAGATATGAAGGATGCATTGTTACTCTATATGTACTCAGGATTAACATGAGATTGGCAGAAACTTGTGTGTGATACCCCCCTTTAAGTCATTTGTACTTTTTTCTATGGCTGAATTTATTTATCACCAAAGCTTTATAAAATATAAGCTATAAATGGTCTTTAGAAATCTCACAGAAGAGAATGAGTTATTGTCAACATTTCTAAGTTTTTCAACTAATAATTATGTATATTTTTATTTTTAAGCTTTATTTCAATTAACAGAAATGTTTTATTAGTTTTAGTTAATGATAACTCTGGCTCAAAGGATTCATACAATTTATGTATGTTGTTCATGTGCCAAACGTTTCTATGCAGCAGTAATGTACAAAAACAAATTGATGTTCTACAGACACACTTTGTGAGTAAACATAGAAATGCTATCAAGATTATGTTGGATAATCTTAAAATAAACAATAATACGGCATTAATGCATGGAACATTGCAGGCTATTTACACTTCTTCTTTTTTTTTCTTTGTTTTACTGTCTTCTTTACTTCTCACTTGGTATTCATAAAGAAAGTGTCAGACTTATTGTCTGTGACAATCAAAAACAGTCACAACTGCTGTCTATAGATATTAAGCTGTAAATAACCCAGAATATTACTCAATCCTCTAATGCATCTTTATGTGTTTGTGTGAGTGAGAGCAAACAACAAAAAAAGTATTAAAATTCACAGTATGAAATCAATCTAGTCATAAAGCATTCAGATGCCACACTTTCATAGGGCCAGATAAAGCAGGATGAGGTAAAAGCAGGTAGCTGTAAAAAGCACATCTCGCAGTTTAGAGGACGTTAGGGACACTGAGAGGAGAATTAGTCAAAGAGTTCAAAATTAAACCACCGCTGAGCAGAGTACTCTATCTGAAAATGCATAAAAATTTGTTTAGTCAAAGCCCACAAAGCAATATTTGTCCATAGCCATTCAGGTGCTGGCAGAATCTTATTAACGGCAGGTTGGAGAATACTAATGTTAATTCTTGCTCTTGAAACTCACGTTCTGCACACGTGTGGTTAACCCTCTGGAGTCTGAGGCTGATTTGAGGCCTGGAGAAGTTTTGACATGCCCTGACATTTGTGCATTTTTTTAGTTGTTCATAAACATATTAATGGAAAAAGTGTCATTACACTGTATTCAGCACAAACTAGGGTACCATAATATGTGAGAAACATGTATGTACATGTTTGTATTTTTGAAGGAATAAGGTTTATGTGTGGTTATTGAAAAAACAAAAAACTTAAGTCACTGAAATAAGGCCAAAAAAATATATATTACATTATATATGTGTTCACATTATATATGTGGCGGTGGAAGGTTGTGGAAGACTGATCAAAGCTGCAGTTACTGCATGGCAATTCATGCCTCATTTCTCTAGCAATCCATAATTTAATAGGAATATGTGTTAATGTACATAATTTATATCAACAACAAACCATAAGGCAATGAGTTAGGCAATAAATATGATGGCAGAACTTCTCTTTAATATTGTCATTAGGTCGCTTGCAGTGTTTTTTTATGCCATTAGTGACTTAGTTTGTATAGTTCTTTAGCTGTGGACTTCACAGTTGCAGTTTTACAGATTGCCCTTGAAGCATTTTTATTATTATTAAGGTTGACTTTAAACTAAATAGATAATATTGTAAAGTTGTATCTTTAAATAATAAAGTCAAAGATTACTTCACTATTAAGATAAATCATTTTCTTTGTGAAACTGACTGTTTCTAAACAAATCATTAAAAATGTAATTTGCAGCTTTCTGTGCTTGTCCCCTCATTAAACCTTTCTTTCCGTGGGCTGAAATTAAGGCGTAAAAATAAGACGCTCTTTTAGGGCGACTCACGGTCTGCTGCAATCACAATCTCCATTAATAGAGCTCTAAAGCACAGCCATTGCACGAGCAGCAGAATTAGTTTACGAATTAAGTGTTTACTTTCATTTTTCCATTTCATGTGGCTTTAGTTTCCCAAGAAGCCGCTCAAGCAGGGATCGTCAAACTGTTAACATGAGTAATATGTTAATTGTTGCTAATGTCCTACTCCAGAAAGGCATTTCAAACATTTCTTCCTAGACCGTTTAATTAGTTGCATTGAAGTTTTGGTAATAAAGCAGGATTAGCCAGAATGCCTAAAATCTATTGATTGTAGATGTTCCAGCATCATTTAATGAGACCCGTGTGCATTTTGGTAATTCACATTTTGAATTATCTGTGAATTGCTGCTGCCATTTAATTATTGTGGAGTCACAAAATATCCCCTTAACATCAGCAAAATGGTGGAAAAGTGGCGTGCAAAGGCAAGAATGTAATCCTCACTCGCATGTAATGGCTTAGTAACAGCATTCAAATTTGCATCGAACAGTAATTAGGCCCTTTTATTTGAAATTGAATGTTTTTTCCGAAGATAGTAAAATTGTTTTGACACAAGGCTTTCCCTCTGATTTTCCTCATGCATGTATAAATGCTTGAAAGACGCAGACAATATTGTAATGTGTTGTAATGCTAAAAGCTGTTTTGCCTTGCTGGTTTAACCCCTTAAAGGAATTTAAAAATTTGGCCTGTTGTGGCCTAATGCTTAGAGAGTCGGACTTTTAACCTGAAGGTCGTGGGTTTGAGTCTCAGTACCGGCAGGAAATGTAGGGGATAGCTGAGGGGATAGATCACCCTAAGTTGAAAATTAAAGGGTTAGTTCACCCAAAAATGAAATTTCTGTCATTAATTACTCACCCTCATGTCGTTCCACACCTGTAAGACCTTCGTTCATCTTTGGAACACAGATTAAGATGTTTTTGATGAAATCCGAGAGCTTACCACTGTCAAGGCCCAAAAAGGTAGCCTACTAAAGACATGGTCAAAATAGTCCATGTGACTACAGTGGTTCAACCTTAAATTTATGAAGTGATGAGAATACTTTTTTTGTGCGTAAAAAAACAAAAATAACGACTTTATTCAACAATCTCTTCTTTTCCATGTCAGTCTCCTATGCAGTTGACATAGTGTCAACAGTGCAGGCTTCCAGGTTCTACATCAGAACGCCGGCTCATTATTGGCCGGCTCCTGCGTCAGCATCACAGGCATGCATCTTGCTGCTCACGTGAACAGCGTCGGCCAATAAAGAGCCAGCGTTCTGATGTAGAACACGGAAGCGCTGCTCTGTGTGTACGATGTCAAGCGTGTACAACGCCAACTGCATAGGAGACTGACTGGGAAGAGAAGAGATTGTTGAATAAAGTCGTTATTTTTTATTTGTTTTTGCGCATCAAATTAAGGTTGAAACATTGAGTCACATGGTCTATTTTAACCGTACTAAAGTCTTTAGTACCTTTCTGGGCCTTGACAGTGGTAATTAAATTGCTGTATATGGACAAGTCAGATACCTCTCGGAGTTCATCAAAAATATCTTAATTTGTGACCCGAAGATGAACGAAGGTCTTACAAGTGTGGAACGACATATGGGGGAGTAATTAATGACAGAATTTTCATTTTTGGGTGAACTAACCCTTTAAGCCTCCAGTTTCAGTTGTGGAAGAGTGGTGTTGTTTCTTTTGTAATAAAGCACTTTCCTTTGGATACTTCATTGTGCGCTATATATACTGCCACCAACCCATGACAACAACTTTGTCTGCTTTTTCTGTATGAGTCAGAGTGAACTGCGGCGCTAATAGAGTTTCATGAATGCAGAAAGTCAGGGTTTTCATTAAATAATAACCCTAGCGTATACCCCCAGAACACTTGGAATAAATGACACGTCGCAGGGGACCATTATGTGAATTTTGTATTTATTTATTTATTCATTTTTAAAGCTTTATGCTGGTCGCTATTTACTCCCATTAAATGGCAACAAATTTTTTAAATTTAGGGTGAACTAACCCTTTAAAGTCCAAACTCCTATGCTGTTAATTTTTTTCATGAAACACAAAAGGGACCACGTCATAGTGACCAGTTGTTCTGCAAGTAGATTCTTATCCTTATGTTTTTCACAGAAATTAACCATACTGGTTTGATAGAAATAATGTAATGTAATAAGAAATGTAATGTAATTAACTGGTCCTTTCAAAGATGGGAAACATTGGCAACATCATGGTACATTATGGCTTACAACCAGGGTTATCGTTAACTAAAACTAAAACCATTAAAAAAAAAATCTTGGTAACATTTTATTTTAGGGTCTTTTATCTAGTTGCTTATCAGCATGCATATTACTAGAATATTGGCTATTTATTAGCACTTATTAAGCACATATTAATGACTTATTCTGCATGACCTTATTCTACATTCTTAATCCTATCCAATACCTAAACTTAACAACTACCTTACTAACTATTAATAAGCAGTTTATTGAGGGAAAAGTCGTAGTTAGTTTATGTGTTCCCTATACTAAAGTGTTACCAAAATCTTTACATGAAATAAAATAAAATATTCACCAAATAAAAAATAAAAAATAATAATAAAAAATCAGCTAGCCACCAAGGCAAAATTTCTTTCTTTTTTTTTTTTTTCTTCAAAATTACTAAAACTTAAATTAAAGTGAACATTTCTATATAAAATAATGTTCAAAATATTAGCAAAAACTATAATACTATATCAATGATGTAAAATAACACTGCTTACAACCTTAGTTTAAAGTTTATTCATCACATGCATTTTTTTTTTTTTTTTTGGCAAATATATATATTTTCACTCTCAAATTGCCAAGTTGGAACAAGCATGACGACCTCTAGTTACAATCACACGCAAGGATGGATTGCCAAAAAGAACAAAGGGTAAAACATTTTTCAACTGCTAGACTAGAACTACTAGACTATTCTAGCAGATAGAGCAGGGTTTTTTTTTTTGTTAGTTTTTTTTTTGTTTTTTGTTTTTTACTATGTACACATTTTCTGTTTGATCATTTCTAATTTATTTTTTTATATTGATTTGTTTTTTTTTATTTGTTTGATATTTGAAACAAATCTGTAGGCTATCTCATCTATATTGAATTTTAAGACATCAAAATACAGTGAAAGTTCTATTTGTATTTAATTTACAGCATTTATCATCAATATATGCTGCAGTTCATCTCTGAACACACTATCTGGGACTGTGGAATGTATTACTTTAATAGTACAGTTAAGTACAAACGAAAACCTGTCTGTCTTATTATGTTTATAGAGAACAAAAGAAGGAAATTTAAAAAAAAAAAAAATAAAGACATCTTGAGGACTGCACAACCTCACAGTGTTTATCTCTGTGTGATTTATTAGAAAGTACTGTGAGAAAAGAGATCCCAGCGTCTGTGAACAGCTCACAGTGGGACTTTGACTGAAGGAGTTTTAAAAGATCTGATAGCGACATTTTTTGCAAATGCTGTTTTAAGACTTTAAAGAATTTTAAGAATTTAAAATTATGCTTTCAGAGTTACTTGAGTCAACACTGATTTTCAATGGAATATACAATCAGATATAATCTCTTCTCCAGAAATATCTGCATGTATATTTTTTTTTTCTTCCAAAGCTATTGCCATATATAATTAAGTGTTATATTGTCTGTTAAGTAATATCAAATGTGTAAGAGTGCCGTTGTACTGAATAGCAGCATGGCTGTGATTGGCTGTAGGGATGAGGAGTTCAATAATTACAGCCTTGATGATATTCAGTGCTACAGTATGATTGTGGATGCGATTAAATTAAATTACTTTCTTAAACAGCGAATCTTAAAAAATATTTATGATTTCTACATTTGAAATACAAAATGTGGTCACATTTTAGATTACCATCCAATTCTCACTATTAACTAACTATATGGCTTTTGCCTCAGTAAACCCCTAATTACTGCTTATTTCTAGTTAGTAAAGTAGTTGTTAAGTTTAGGTATTAGGAGTTGGGTAGTAGAATATGGTCAGGAAGAATAACACATTAATATGTGCTTAAGTACTAATAAACAGCCAATATCCTAATATGCATGCTAATAAGCAACTAGTTAATAGTGAAAATTGGACCCTAAACTAAAGTGTTACTCAAAATTTATATGGCAGCAACTACTCTATTAATAGCAAAAAAGTATGGTAACACTTTATTTTAGGGTCTTTTTATAGTTGCTTATTAGCATGCATATTAATAGAATATTGGCTATTTATTAGTACATATTAAGCACATATTAATTCCTTATTCTGCATGACCTTATTCTACATTCTTAATCATATCTGATACCTAAACTTAAAGGTGCAATATGTAAGATTTTTGCAGTAAAATATCCCAAAACCACTAGGCCAGTGTTATATATTTTGTTCACTTGAGTACTTACAATATCCCAAACTATTTGTAAATCGTGAGAAAATTGCAATTTTAACCAGTCGCCTGTCAATTGCGTCATACCCGCGTTAACCCTCGGTTTCTGGTTTTATTTTGAAGAAACCATGGAAATGCCAAAGGCGCTTTAATAATTACATGTTTTAATAGACAAGGGAACAACTGTTTTGATATATTTATAGACAGAAAACTAATTATTGTTATATAGCTCAACATGTTTAGTCTTATTGTTTAAATCTAATTTTCTTGATTTTTTTTGTTTTTTTTTTGCGAGTACCATGCTTTACCATGCCTCAGAGAAAAACACTACTTTGTCAAGTAGCTAACATAGCATAATCAGATGCAGCTTTATTTTTAGTAACAGTAATACAGAATTTTCTCCATTATACAATATGTTTTAAAATTAATTGCATGTCATTTATCAACACAAGCCATCCAGCATTTAATATGATATTCTAACATCGATCTATCTTACTGCAGTGTACAACAGTGTCTCACAGCAGCCGCCGAGCGAACGCACAGAGTGACGTTATAACATCATTTTCAACACACTCAAATGTATCTAATATGATAAACAGAGCTGCGTTACCTCATACTCATGACCGGAAAAGCGGAAGCAGCGCCGGCGACTGTGTCGTAACAAAAGTTCCGCTGCTCGTGAGGCGTGTTGCGCAATCGCTCCAGCAGTCTTGTTCAGCTCTCATAACACTCAGTCCTGCTCTGCTTCATACTACAGTAATGTTAATAATCGCAACCATGAACATGATTTCTTCCCGAGTCCTATCCCAATTCTTTTCCACCAGCTGTTGAGGTGGAGATCACATGTCCCAAGATTCCGCATTCAAACTTGCCGTCATCAAGCTATGCCTTTGTTTTGAATAGGCCTCTAGCGGACAGAAGATCTTACATAGTGCACCTTTAACAACTACCTAGTTAGCTATTAATAAGCAGTGAATCAGTTTATTGAGGGGAAAAGTCGTAGTTAATAGTTTATATGTGTTCCCTATACTAAAGTGTTACTAAAAGTATTTTCTAAGTATTTTACTAAGTGTAAATTATATATATTATAAAACAGTATGCAATAATAGCAACATATTCAGTGTATATAATTATAAAATCATAAATAGATGCCGCCTTATTGGGACACTTCTTGTCCTTGTCCCTAAAACCCACCCCTACACCAACCCATAACCCTAGCCGTTAAACACTTTATTCCCACTATTAAATACCCGTTAAGCACTTTATTTCCACTTTTTGAATATTTTCTTCATTTCTATTTAAAATAAATGCCTCTCTGAGCTGATATGCGATGAGAAAGGGAGAAGAAAAAGGCAAAATCAAACATGGGTTGGTCACATCAAAAGCTAATGCCGCCATGGCATTTCTTTTGTAATTTTGTCTAGCTTAATCATACAAAGGTAGGTGTAAATAGCCTCTGCCAACAAGGTGGGCTATTTGCTCTTGGTTTTTATAGTTTTAAAGGTGCTCTAGAACTTTTTTTTAAAAGATGTAATATTAGTCTAAGGTGTCCCCTGAATGTGTCTGTGAAGTTTCAACTCAAAATACCCCATAGATTTTTTTTTTATTCATTTTTTTAACTGCCTATTTTGGGGCATCATTATAAATGAGCCGATTCAGGGCTGCTGCCCCTTTAATTCTCGTGCTCTCCACCCACGGAGCTCGCGCTTGCCTTGAACAGTGCATAAACAAAGTTTACACAGCTAATATAACCCTCAAATGGATCTTTACAAAGTGTTCGTCATGCATGTGGCATGCATGCGTCGGATTATGTGAGTATTGTATACTGTTATATTGTTTACATTTGATTCTGAATGAATTTGAGGCTGTGCTCCGTGGCTAACGGCTAATGCTACACTGTTGGAGAGATTTATAAAGAATGAAGTTGTGTTTATGAATTATACAGACTGCAAGTGTTTAATGATGAAAATAGCGATGGCTCTTGTCTCCGTGAATACAGTAAGAAACGATGGTAACTTTAACCGCATTTAACAGTACATTAGCAACATGCTAACGAAACATTTAGAAAGACAATTTACAAATATCACTAAAAATATCATGATATCATGGATCATGTCAGTTATTATTGCTCCATCTGCCATTTTTCGCTATTGTTCTTGCTTGCTTACCTAGTCTGTTGATTCACCTGTGCAGATCCAGACGTTACTGGCTGCCCTTGTCTAATGCCTTTCATAATGTTGGGAACATGGGCTGGCATATGCAAATATTGGGGGCGTCGATGTTATGTTGAGATTCGCCTGTTCTTCGGAGGTCTTTTAAACAAATGAGATTTATATAAGAAGGAGGAAACAGTGGAGTTTGAGACTCACTGTATGTCATTTCCATGTACTGAACTCTTGTTATTTGACTATGCCAAGATAAATTCAATTTTTCATTCGAGGGCACCTTTAAAAGATTTCTAAGATCTTTCGGTTTATTTTTCTGTGATACAACGAAAACAGAGAAAGAGAGATACTAAACTGACAAATACTAATTGGGACATGGATTTGCAGTCTCTTAGAACTTTGCACACACATTTGTTTGTGTGTGTAAGGGAATTGAAACAATGCAAGATGAAAAACTTTTTTTGTGGAAGAAACATATTGTAGCACTTTATCTAAGTGATGTTTGAATGAGTGACTGATGAAAGCTGTGAAGCTGCTGTCTTTATTCACATGCTTGTGAGATAACAGTGAAAATCTCAGCGTGATAGTGGGAAAAAAAAACACAACAAAGACTGATTTCAATGAATATGTAACAGAACACTGCTCTCAAAAGATGAAGCAATTGAAAAAATAACATTTTACTACAGCAACAGAATCATAATGGTTGAAAATATCAACTGTTTGTTCTCCAAATGTGTCATGCACATTAGAACTGCATTAAAGTTGACCATTAAAAAAGCATCACTGCTTTACTCCTTCATAAAAGTCAGCCAGACCTCTATTTTATTTATGTGCTTAATCTGATGGATACATTAAAAAAGAGAGAAAGTCGGAGCTGTATATAGTCAGTTTTAACCCAAGTGAGCTAGACTTTATCTGGAAGCATACTTAGAGGAACAGTTCACCCAAAATGTACAATTTTTGGATTAAAATAACAATGAAAAAGAAAAGAAAAATATTTGATTTGAAAGCCTCAGTAGAGGGGAAGATTATTGAAAATCTACTTTAATTTTGGCAGGTTTGTAATAAAATGAAAGTGAGTGTTAATTTTTGGGTGAACTTTTCTTTAATACAGTATGAGGAACAGCTAATCTGTTGCTTATAGATTTGAAATAACCTTTAACTGTATGTATTTCACAGAAGAAGATATTTTGTAGAATTCTGGGGCCCAAATATCTCTGGAACCCATTGGAAGACATTTTTTTTTTTTAAATATCTCCTTTCTAGAAATAAATACATACAGGTTTGGAATGACACGAGGGTGACTAAATGATGACAAAATTTTCATTTTTGGGTGAACTTTTCTCAATCAAGAGAAAAGGATTACCGGCATCAATTACCAAACACAACCAGATTTTGTGTTTCAGAGTCACTCTGTGATCGATGAGTAAGACGAAGCATAGTGAAGGTCTCATTCTCATGGTTTCATTTGCATTCTTGTCATGTTGAAAGGTATTCACACTAACACTGAAATATTGGTCTAATTCGGCTGGTTACAGATATAAATCATGCCCTGTAGACCTCTTTCATCCAGCTGCCTTAGGGTCTAGCTTTACAGAAGCACAGTATGCCATGAGGACATGAATATTTTCTCTCACTTTGGAACAGGGGATGTTGAATCCTGAGAATTGATAGCTGGTTTCAGTCTCGAAAAATTCAGTCTCATTGCTCTTAGTTTTAAAACTATGTTGCAGAGTATGAAAAATACTAAATTTGTACTTTTATTGAACTTAAAATTGAAGGAAACATTTGGAGTCATCTACTTAACAATTTTCAGCAAAACAATTGTTTGTTGTCTGGGGTTGGCTGTGATTTAGCACACTGTTACATTGATTTTTTCATGTTGGATATCACTCATACTCACACACTTTATTTTGTTTAATAAAGTTATAGCTGCTATTAGATCCGCTTTGCCTCACCTCGTCTTCTACCTCTGACCTGATGTTACACAGAGATATTGAGTATTTATGCCCCAGTGCATGCTGGAAAGAGGGTGAATAGGGCAAATGAGACAATACAGTTTGTCAGTCCAGGCATATAAAGAAAACAAATCATTAATCCTGTTTAATTAAGTCTGCTATGCTTTTAGGTTCAACTGAAGAAAAACAATCAATGCATATCATAACAGAAAAGCTGCATGCATTAGTTCATTAACACAGTTTTGCTTCTGGGAGTTGTATATTGTTAAGCCCAAAGTATACTTTTTACGCTAGGGTCTGTGTACAGTGTGTGACACGAATTTGTAATTTGCATGCGCAGGTCGCATATGCGCATTTAATTTTTTTTGTCCACAAAGTGGCACCAGGGACGTTGATTCACAAGGTAGTCAAAGATAAAACTTAATAAACGGAAGAGACAGAAACAACAATGGATGCTACGTGCATGAGAGGAGGTTAGAAAGTACCCGCATTTGTACAACTCTACAACTAAAAGATTATAAAGATGTGTATATGGGTTAAGACTCAAGGCGAGAGATTTCACAGGCACTGGTAGTGCAAGTAGTGTTGTCGTAATATGAATGCGTCAACCGCCTATGTATATGTACAAAAAAAAAAAAACGAACTACAGAAATGCATTGCACTTTAGAACGCCAAGATAGTAAGCAAGCAAGCCAATAAAACTACAATAATCAAGTCAATAATCAAGAATTGTGGTTGTTTTCAACATTTGTTTACTTGATCAAAGAATTACTGTGAACTGCCACAGACAATACATGCTCAGAAATCAAAGAGTTTGTAACATGCACACTATACACTGGAAGCTGGAGGAGTTTTGTGTTTTATTGAAGTATGAACAGGCAAATCATAAGAACTCTGCAGAGGCTTCCCATTGCTGCCAGCTATTTACAAGCAGCACAAAACTCTCCCCGAAATCTCCGAAAGGCAACTTTAACAAGTTTGATGTTGCATCCTCCCAGCTAATGTTGAAGGCCTTTATGGGGTGGTTTATGAGTGAAGCTGGCTCAGCTTTAGTCGTGTATGAGCTACAAATTTGTTATTCTGACAATTTCAATGAAATCACTGTCCCACCTACCTATTGACTGTAGCCTCAGATGTTGCCTCAGATGTGGTTTAGGCTTTGAATGTAATGATTCATGCTGATGCAGTATGGGCAAAAGTATATTGTATTGCAGGACCCAAATTCTACTTTAAATAAATGGCAACCCAATGCAGTAACATGTTTAACATACAAGTAAACAAATCAAACATTGTTAAAATCAAACTTTGAAATGCATTAATTAGAACTGCATGAACACAGTTTGTAACATGACATATAGGCTTCCTTTTATAGTTAAATATTTTTTGAATGCCAGTGGTTTCATGATTAATTTGTGTAAGTAAATTATGTAGCTTAAGCATGCTTTGCATGGGACTTAATGGAGAGAATAAATTAAATCGTTTTCTTTTATGTGTTTTGGGCAAAATGAGAAAAGAGGGGATACTTAATAGTGTTTAATGTTCAATTATGATACCACTGTGCTGAAGAGATGCAGTTTTTGGACAGGCAGGACAAGGAAGGACAGGCTGACTACACTGTAGAAAGTGGAAACCTGCAATTGTTACCTAAAGCCCGGGATACACTGCACGATTTTTGGCTGTCCCAGACGAAAGATTGCCATCGTGAAACAATCGTGGCGATTTCTGTGATTGTGGCTCTTAATCGGTGGTCCTATGTCGTACAGTCTTGCGACCAAAGATAGCCTACGATAATTTTCTGACAGTGTCAGAAATTTAGCATGATCAACGCATAGTGTGTTTGCTGCTACGACCTACGTTTACTGACCTGCCAATAAAAATGTGACATGAAATCAATGCGACATGGCGCTAAAACTTAAAACTGCTTACCTCAAGCACGTTTCCCTTCTTCTTTCGCCTCTTCCTTTTATTTCAGCACACATAAAAACTATTGTTCCAAATTGTGATTCAGCATGGTCTTTTTATTTACCACTAGCGCATGCTGATGACATTTTATTCTTCTATAGAAACTTGCATCGTAGCCTACGAGTCAATAGGTGTCAAGTCTACATGCATGTCGTACCCAAGTTTAATAGATCCATGTTGCACAGTGTGATAAAGTAATGATCTTATAGGATTGCTAAAATTGTGCAGTGTTAATCGCGTAGCATTAAAGAGCTTTTTCTTCATTTGTTGGTATAAATATGTATGATAATATGATGTATTAAGGTGAATTAGAGATATGAAATAATATTTAATATCTCTAAATAAAACTTAAACTAGTTCATAGATGGTTCACAGAGTGAATCTTGGTTTGCTGCTTTATTCAAAGCATTTTATTTTAAGCATTTTATTAATTAGCATTTAGCATGCTAATATGTGCTATTGCTCTTAATAGTTCAATAGATAGAAAGTATCTATAATATATCAACAATATGCCACAAAGTCTATGAATTTGAATGAATTAATCTTGTTAGAGGGGTCATGAACTGAGAAATCAAATTTTCCTTGAGCTTTTGAGAGGTCATCATACTATAAGAATATCCTGTAAGTTTCAAAAATGAAAACTTGTTAGTCCAAAAAAAAAAGTCTTTTAATGTTACCAAGCCCAGTGAACAACTCGTCCTAATGTGTCTATTTAGGAATGCTCCCTTTGCATTCGCTGGAGCTGTCAATCAAATAGCACGAGTTTATCAGTGACTGAGTTCTGGACTCGTGCCAAAACTCCCATAAAAATAATCAGATTTTTTTTTTTATGTAAAAATCATACCAAGTGCACCACAGGAAACATTATAAAACAATAAAACAATGCAGTTCATGACCCCTTTAACAGTCTATACTTTTGAAGTTATGTGAACAAATTATTTTTGTGGAACATTTTGTGAATGTGTAAAATATTATCTGGAGAGTTGTTTTTTTTTCCCCCTGAACTTTTATACAGACCCCTATCACTCCCTTGATACCCCCTGAAGGTCCCCGGACCATAGTTTGAAAACACTTTCTTTTTACTAAAACTGTAGTGTAAGGTTTTAGTATAAGGTTTGAAGACCCAGAACCCCTGAACAAAGTGCACATATCTTATAAAATTTAGGATGCATAGATGGTAAACCCTTATCCATTGCATCATGTGTCTTTCTCTTTTAAACTGAAGCTAGGAGTTTGGTCTCGTAGGATTTCCCTGAAAAGATTTAATGAATTGCTTCCAAGATCAAGGTGATATAGACTTTTCACAGTCTGGTCCACTCTGCAGCTTATTCTAGAAAAAGAACTGCACACAGAAGATACTGTCTTACAATTACAGTTGTTTTCAGTTGACTTTCAGAGGTGGGATGCCACAACAAGTTATGTGACTGTCCTTTCTTTTCTTCCATTGGTTGATGTAGTAGATGTATTATAAGTTGCCTTGTATTAAAGCATCTTCTAAATGACTACTCGCTTCCTTGTTCCCCCAGCATTATAGATGTGTTTGTATGTATAGACAACACATTCTCAGCCTTTTTGTATGTTTGCATGTGTATTAGATGAAAGGGTGGGCGCATTGGCTAACAGTCATATATCCTCTTTAAGATGGCAGAAGTCAGACAGCAAAGGTGCATGCAGGGAAATTGAATCCTGTCTAACTTAATGCATCTGAAATTGCGCTTCTCTTGCATGTTGATATGGAGCTGTTTATTCATAGAGCTTTTTTATTCCGTCATTCATAACATCACTGCATTCACAGACTCCACTGTCCCATCAAAGTGCAGATGAGACACCCCCCCCCCCGTCAAAAAGATGGACATGGACATGGAATCCGTGGACACAAATATGATCTTTTATGTTCTCTTTTATATCTGTACCTACTGTTAACATGGCCATGGTGTGGTAGAGTGCATTTAAAAAGGTGAGTGAAGAACAGAAATGGTGTTAGAATGCAGCAGCAGCCAGGAACATATTTGAATATTTTTATATTTGAACATATCTAAATTGAAAATATATGGATGTCTTCATTAGTTACACCTAAAATATGGTCTGACCTTAATTCGACTCACAAATTATAGACAAACACAATCTGACAAAACTTATAACACACACACAATTGTACTTTTCACATTTTAATTGATTATATTGACTAATCATTTACAGTGCAGTGTGGGAAAAAAAGTTATCCTTTGGATTTAGTAACTCTGAGGTTTTTCTGCTAAAAGAGGGTCTACATCAAATGTTTTTTTTGTAGCTACTTAAGATTTTTAACCAATTTTGGATCATCCCACCACACAAATCTGTTTCAGTTTATTAATATTTATGAGTTTCCTTGATAGCACAGCTGTTGTGGCACAGCATCTGAATTGACTTAAGGTCAGGGCTCTGCCATCCTTTGTTTCTCATGTTCTCAACTCTGGCCCTCGAGATCCACTTTCCTGCAGAGTTTATCTTTAAGTCAAGGTAGATGAGTCTGATCAAGGTTGAAACTGAACTCTGCTGGAAAGTGGACCTCGAGGGCAAGAGTTGAGAACCCCTGCTTTAGTTGATTTACTTGTATGTTTTGGGTTACTGTCTTGTAGTCATGAACTAGGAGAAAGAGTTTTATAGTCACTAAAAAGCTGTCACTCATTTTAGTTCATCGCTATCTCACCTTTATAATCAATAAAGCTGACTGCACAATAAATCTCTCATAATGTCTACACTTTATTTGTTATAGAGGATTCACGAATGTGCAGAACTCAGTACTGAACAGGTTGTGAGTGAATTTTAACTTAAACACCTCTGATTGGCCATTGCGTTAAAGAAGTCAACAGTTATGTTTGTAATTGGCTAAATTGCTCAATACTGCAAAAACACATTATAAATAGAAACCTTTGACGCTCTCCAGAGCAAAACACGCACAGGTAATTGGCGAAATTTCCAGAAAAATTTAACCTCCCCACCAGCTCCATCTCCCACTGCGGCAGAGGGTCATCCAAACAATTGTTGAATATGTCCTTAAGGACCGCATCAGGGAGATTTAGCCTCTCTGTCCGTGACCAAAACCTTTGGGTGAAGGCCCTCACCTCCATTCCCCTCTGGCGAAGTGTAGTCAAAAAAGACTGCCCCTCCCCAGCCCCAGCAGATGGCCGGCTCCTTCCACTGCTGGATCTAGGCATGATGGTGCTTTCTGTCACGTATGGCACAGAGACAAGAAGGTAGATCCATATGCAGCTTTAATGGGGTAATCCAGAAACGTAATCCAAAACAGGCAAGGGTCAAAAACCACAGAAACAGTCCATACAAAAACAAGAAAAACACAAAGAAAACCAAAAATGGAGAAACCAGAACCATACATAAAAACACCATAACAAAAGCAGAAACAAACCAGGTATAAATAGACAGACACTAATGAACAAACACAAAACAGCTGGGTGCAATGAAACGGGATAATGAGTCCGGGAAGTGTGTTATAGGAAATGAAGTCCACGAGTGAAAACAAGAGTCCGGGTTGGAGTGCCCTCTAGTGGCTGATTATGGCACTCCCACTAGTGATCATGACAGTAATCTTGTTAGAGGGGTCATGAACTGAGAAATCAAATTTTCCTTGAGCTTTTGAGAGGTCATCATACTATAAGAATATCCTGTAAGTTTCAAAAATGAAAACTTGTTAGTCCAAAAAAAAAAAAAAAAAAAAACGTCTTTTAATGTTACCAAGCCCAGTGAACGACTCGTCCTAGAATGTGTCTATTTATGACATAATAGATAGGAATGCTCCCTTTGCATTCGCTGGAGCTGTCTTAAGATTTTTAACCAATTTTGGATCATCCCACCACACAAATCTGTTTCAGTTTATTAATATTTATGAGTTTTCTTGATAACACAGCTGTTGTGGTACAACATCTGAATTGACTTAAGGTCAGGGCTCTGCCATCCTTTGTTTCTCGGGTTCTCAACTCTGGCCCTCGAGATCCACTTTCCTGCAGAGTTTATCTTTAAGTCAAGGTAGATGAGTCTGATCAAGGTTGAAACTGAACTCTGCTGGAAAGTGGACCTCGAGGGCAAGAGTTGAGAACCCCTGCTTTAGTTGATTTACTTGTATGTTTTGGGTTATTGTCTTGTAGTCATGAACTAGGAGAAAGAGTTTTATAGTCACTAAAAAGCTGTCACTCATTTTAGTTCATCGCTATCTCACCTTTATAATCAATAAAGCTGACTGCACAATAAATCTCTCATAATGTCTACACTTTATTTGTTATAGAGGATTCACGAATGTGCAGAACTCAGTACTGAACAGGTTGTGAGTGAATTCTAACTTAAACACCTCTGATTGGCCATTGCGTTC
The DNA here is from genome assembly GCA_036281575.1 of Ancherythroculter nigrocauda. Taxonomy (NCBI): domain Eukaryota; kingdom Metazoa; phylum Chordata; class Actinopteri; order Cypriniformes; family Xenocyprididae; genus Ancherythroculter; species Ancherythroculter nigrocauda. Next base: position 42,567,904 of record VTFQ01000005.1, read on the forward strand.
AAGAAGTCAACAGTTATGTTTGTAATTGGCTAAATTGCTCAATACTGCAAAAACACATTATAAATAGAAACCTTTGACGCTCTCCAGAGCGAAACATACACACGCTGGAGCGTTTGCCAAATCTGTTTCACCAACATGCTATTATTATAAAGAAAACTAATCCTAGACCAGAAGCTTTTCCCTCTAAAAGCAATCAGAAGCAGCGGCAGGCATTGGATTGAGTGAGAAAATCCCACACTAGTCTCAAGTCTGGTCAGTGGAAGGCTTAGCCTTGCCCAGCCCTACATACACCCCGTCTATGTACTTAGATGAAAATCAGAAGACATTTATGAGTAATCAATGTAGAAATCCAAATTTAAAGGGTTTGCAAACTTGTTCTTGCCACTATATATATATTTCTAGTAGTGGTTGCTTTAATATGCTGTGCTTAAGGCCTAGTCCACACGTACACGAGTATTTTTATAAACTGATTTTTTCCTCCGTTTAAAAAAAAAAAAAATTGCATCCACACAAGCATTATTTTAAAAATATCTCTGTCCACATGAAAACGCAAAAACTCGCTATGAAGTGCTGTCAAAAGCCATGTTGGCCAATCAGAAGCCTGGAAAAAAAGTTTACTAACGGTTCCGGTTGGCTAACAACACTGTCATTTTATTAAGCATTTTATCACTATTATTATTATTATTATTATTATTAATTCCATAAACCAGAACAATACAATTAGACAAAAAACATTGTCTACCTGCGTAGTATTGCATTCTGACGCCTCTGTCCTGCAATATAATGGGAGAACTGTGGATGTATCTGTATACATGTTATAAGCCCTGTTAGCACAGTTATTAGCAGCAATATTTTGCCTACGTCCTTCATTGCACAAACTCGCTTCGCGTAAATAAAGGAGATGGCAGCACACAATCTGACGTCAAACAAAGGAGATAACAGCATGTATTCCGATGTCACTGGCCAAAATCTCCGGTTTTACCGCTAACACGACAATGCTGTAACTGGAGTTTCTAAAAATTCTTCACCTTGGCCAGAGTTTTCAAAAAATTTTATATTGCGTTTATTGCGTTTACATGTGGACGAACGCCAAACCACATAGAAAAAGCTGCGGTTTTGAAAATACCCATGTTCGTATGGACAGGGCCTTAGACAGTTTGCACAGAAAAAACCTCCACTAAAACCATACATGTTTCTTTGGCCCCCAGCAACCCTACATAGCGGTTTGGAAAAAAGGATGGATGGATTTATTTAGCCCTTGCATCATATCTCACCCTTTTTGAGCATCTTGCCACAAGTGTTACGTTTTTAAAATGGTTTATTGAGTTAAAGGTAGCCTAGTTTTTAAAAGAGTGTCTAGAGTCTCCATACACTCTAAAAAATGCTGGGTTAAAAACTACCCAAGCTGGGTAAAATATGGACAAACCCAGCAGGTTGGGTTAAAGGGCACCTATTATGCCCTCTTTCACAAGATGTAATGTAAGTCTCTGGTCTGGTCAAGTTTCAGCTTAAAATACCCCACAAATTTGACCCTATTTGGGGGTGAGCAAAAACATGCTTTTTACTATAGTAATATATTGCTGGCTAAAAAAATAAATCCAAAATTGGTTGAAAAAAAAATGGCTGGGTGAAAACAAACCAATCCCTGGGTTTGTCCATATTTAACCCAGCATTTTTTAGAGTGTAGCGTGGCACTCCATCTGGTTATTTTTAAATGAAACTCTGAATTCAGACTGGTGAATTTGAAATCAGTCAAATCCTTTATAAAACTGCAAAATTTATGGTATATTTACAGTGAAAAATAATCAAAAATAAGAAATGTACAAAACATAAAGGTTAGATAGAGAACATACAGTATTTTGAAACAACTATTGAAACAAGGAACCAAGAACCAGGACGTAAGTATGTATGACTTTACCAGTATGACTTTAGTTAGTATTTTATGGTGGATTGTATGATAAATAAATTACATTAATCATGCATAAGTATTTATGGTAAAACCAATGAATCACAATAAACTTAGAAAGAAAATATATATATATATATATATCTTTAATACTGAATTAAACAAGAGTGAGATATTGAGATGTATTGTCACTGATTCTCTGAGCTAAAAGAATGTAGTTTGTCTCATTCAAAAGAAAAATAATTGTTCAGGTGAAAAAACACCTCTGTAAATGTAACACCTCGTCTACAGCTTTTTCTTCTTCTTCTTTTTTTTTTTAATTTTGCAACATCGTACTCGTTGTAATATTTGCTACCTGCTGAAGCAATTATCGCAACAAGCTGCGTTGCTTAAAAATAACAAATGTAAATTATGCTTGTGCCTCTTACAATAAACTTTACCATCATGGAGACAATAAAATACTGTTATCTTGATTTCTATTTCCAAACATATAGGTATATCTTAGGAAGAATCATGTGCTACGTGGCCATTGGAAATCTGTTGAATACCACTCAAATGATGATAACACCTTGATCAGAGATATAACCGAGCAGGTCACCCACATGATGACGCATGATGCTTATGTGGGTCACATGATACATTGATAAGTTCAAGCCCAGCTTGTGTCACTTACCAGTCTCATTCTTACCACTTCTCACCATCATTCCCTGTCTCTTCCTAACCCTAACCCTAACCCTATATAATCCTAATCTTTTTGTTTTCCCCAGTACACTCTATAAAAATAAAAGTTCTTTATTGGCATCTATTGTTCATGAAGAACTTTTAACATCCATAAAGGTTCTTTTAAAGTGGAAAAAGCTACTTTATATATTTAAAATGTTCTTTACACTAAGAAAACAAAAAAAAAAAATCTTTTAAGAACTGTTCTCTGAAAGGTTCTTTGGAAAACAGAAATCAGACAATCTGACCTATAAGACAGTCATGATCTCTGTTTGTCTTTGGACTTTTGTTTCACTTCCTGTCTCATGAGCCATAATTCACATTGATTTGTTCATTGATTGTTTCTACACGTGTTTCGTGTTCCCCTTGTTACCTTGTTAGCCTCATGTGTATATTTAGCCCTTGTGTTTTTCCTGTTCTTTGTCAGTTGTTGTTTTGGTCTCTTTTGGTATGGTTGGTTATCCCTCATGGTTCTCAGTTCTCTGGATTCTTCATGTTCTGTATCTCCAAGTCTTTTGTTTTCATTTTGTTTGTTTATTAAATGGATTTTTGCATTTGGATTCTCACCTCTCCTGTCATCTTTATCCTCCATCGTAACAATGGTAAGCAACATTTTGTATTTATGTGCAGTCTATGGCAATAGACCAAGTTGGAACACTGAAGAAATAAGTGGAAATGTATGTAGACTTGGTGATCATATTTGTGTAGGTTGACAGAAATTTAGTAATTATTAGCATTATGTAACCAAAATTAAGCTGAATTAATAGTTAAACAGAATAAACAGTTCTACTCGTATCTAATTTACTTGCTATTAAATGATATTATGTTTAAACAAACGTTCAGTAATTAGTTTCTCCTCACAAGCTTTCATAACATCAACCTTTAAAGTACTATTTTTTTTGTTTTGTTTTCTGACAGACAGTGTTGCTGCTAGACAGTCTGATTAGAGTTTTTCAAAAGTGTGTGTGTGTGTGTGTGCGCATAAAAGATGCATCAAACAGACTGGACAGTTCATGGGCTTGTCATATCTTACTATTTAATCAAATGTCAAGGAAGAAAAATTAATTTTGAAGGTAAAGTGAGGCCGGATCACAGGGGGTGGGGGCATTTGGTATGCCATGAGAGTACCGCGGTACATACCGTGGGTGGTGTATTGTGGTTTTTTGTTTCGGTTTCAATGTTGTTACACCCCAAATTTTCAGCTTTAACATTTCCTCCAATCATTGACCGGCTGTTTATTCCCATTCCAGAGTCATTGTCAGTTATGGTCAGCGGTGACATATGATGTGTGAAAATCGCCAGAATTCCCCAGTGCACCGTGTGGACTGTATGACCGTCCTTGTGCAAAGTCACTCAGCAACTGCCACTTACATAATCGCTGATAAGCAATTTATCTTGAAAACTTTACCTCAATTTTGAACCTCTCTCTCACACTTTTTCATTCCCACACCTTGAATTGCAGACAGGGGACAGCCCAAAACAGGTCAATTAAATTTCAGTCCGAGGTTGGTTTGTTGTATTTAGCCTTGAACAGGGATCCCTCTGAGGGTCCTGTCAGTGGTGGCTGTGTTGTGCAATGGGAACATTTAGTTCTCAGTCATTTGATGTTTGCTATCTGGAGAGAAGGAGTGTGGAAGGAGGTAATGACTCCTGGCTCAAGAAAGCATTGTACAGCAAGTGGCACATTTTCTCTCTTGGTTACTGCATTGTGATGAGGTTTAAGACTGTTCTTAGGTGGTTCAAACATCCAGAATTAATACACCCACAGAGGTGCTTTTATAATTCTGTTTATCTCCTTTGGGACTTGTTATTCATAACTTCCTAGCCTTGCTTGTACACATGAATCTTGCAAGCATTTTTTGTTCCGTCGGTTTGAGCAACCACACTGCCGGACAAACCGAATACTTCATATAATTGGTAGAAATTCTTGTACTGTTGCTCAAACGGTTGCAAATTGCTTTTGCGACACAGCTCATGGGTTCAATTCCCATGAGCTGTTAAAATCGGGGTAATTGAAAATAGAGAACTGCTAGATCTTTCAACAGCATTCAGACCTGTGGAGACAGGGAAGTGCATGTCCTGACAGAAGTATGCAACCCGTATGCTGCCATATTTGTTAATCGCCACTTAATTCTGGATACAGACCGAGGAATATAACACCCTGACAGCACATAAAGGCAGCCCCGAGACCTACAGTAGGGACTATAAGTGTCCATCAAAAAACTTAGCAAAGACCAAGCTGCTATTCATCCGGGCCAACTGAACCATCTCACCCACACAGAAAACCAAGAGCCTTGGTGTCACACTGGACAATGTCTCAACTCAAAGTAACCACAATAAAGACATGCAGATTCTTCCTGCAAACAATCTGCCAAGTCAGACCAGGGAAGCTACTCAGGTTCTGGTACAAGCCATAGTCTGCTCTCTTCTCGATTTACAGCAAATCAGTATTGGCTGGCTTCCCAGCCGTAAAACCTCTGCTGCAGAATACTGCAGCCCAGCTGACATTACACCTTCCAAGTACTCCCATGTCACACATCTGCTATGCTTCTTTCATTGTCTCCCTATCACAGCCAGACCCAGGTGAAAAAAAAGTACATTTCTATAATGTACTTAAAGTGCTGTATTTTCGTGCACTAATGTTGTACTTAATATACTGAAAATTCTTCTTTAGTACTTTTTAAGATAATCTTAAGATTAAGATTACAGACTATCTCTGTATTTAAAAAATGTATTTAGATACCACTTATAGTAAGTTTGAACCCATAGTGTACTACAAGTGGTAACTAAATATATATATATATTTTTAAATACAGAGATAGTATATTAAAAAGCCTATTTTAGTTCATATTTCATGGTGTCTCAAAATAGCACAGTTGAGTACACTTAGATGTTCTTAAGATTATCTTAAGAAGTACTAAAGAATAATTTTTAGTATATTAAGTGCAAAATTAGTGCACAAAAATAGAGCACATTCTAGCACATTCTACATTCTAGAAATGTACTTTTTTTCACCTGGGGAGTCAAGATCAAAACTCTTGTCCTAGCATGCAACCCAGCCAACATTTTATGGTGGGGCTCAACATGATATGGCTTGAACATGGGTTTGTCCATGGGTTCCATGTCGGCCCAATCTGAATTAGCCCCGGTATGGACAAACCCATGTAGGGCCCATTCCCCAAGTCCATATCACACCTACTGCACATTGGCCCAACCATAAAATATTGGCTGCAGACAGTCAGTAGACAAGTATACTCATCTATAAAGTCTGAATGCACCACAGGGACTACAACAAATGGTGGCATCAGCTACCCATACATGTGAGGATGACAGAATACTTCTTAATCTTCAGAGTTCAAAACTCTTGTCTTTCAACAATAGGCCTACTACTACTGGTACAGCAAGCTTCTCCTTTGTAGTAATGTTGGAGAATGAAGCATATGTGCTTAAATTTATCCCAGCAGATTGATGTTAGCATGTTGCTAAGATAATGATGGGATTATCTAATATGCATTTCTGCATTTCTATTGACTCCATCTGCCAATTTGGAATATATATATATATATATGCCTCTCTTTTGGTGCACACTTTGAGTCAGGAATGCACCTTTAACATGACGTCTAGATTAACAGCTTACTTGATATTGGCACAGCACAGCTAATAAAAATGCAAAATACTTCATATTTATTTTACTTTATGCTTAGTTTCTGCTTACACCTTAGTTTACTAGCTAAGCCCCAATTAGACTGAAGGCTTCCCTTTCAGCAGCAACATGGATAAACCCCTAAATGTAGACTGTGTGTGGCCATTAAAATAACCACAATGTGAAATGTAAACATGGTGCATAAATAGATTGTCCACTGCCAGACGCTTCTGTTTAAAATTTGCTCATATTTATAATAAAATCTGCTTATGGGAAAGCACAACCTGTTTAAAAAGTATTCCCCAAAAGCACCAGTCAAGTTACATCACACAATGTAAATGAAGTATGATATTTGCATAGCAAGCAGTTGTTCATTTTGCTGTGAAGTGTTTTTTTTTTTTTTTCCCCCATCATTCCCATGCAATCCCAGTGCTGACCGTTGATGGCGGTCTCATTTGCTTCCTGTGTGTGTATGTGGCAACATTTTGAGCATGGGACAGGTGTCTTTATGAGGACAGGTAAATTGGACAGGTGTTTGGGGGATTGTTTTGCCTCCGCAACATAGGGGCCTTTGAGATTTCAGCTGCAGCTGAGTTGCTTTATTCAGATGCACAGCCCTTCTTGTGACTGGTGTCATTGTGAAGACATGCACAGAGAGCTGAAACTTATAACTCTGTCCTCCTCTGAGCGCCTGTGTGTCTAGAAATAAACAGGTCAGCAAAGAGATAAGGGAAAAGGAACAGGAGTATGGAAAGAAAAGGATAGGAAGAGAGTCCCAATGGATATGATGGAAATAATTTCTTGTTCTTACAGTATAGTTTGAAACCCTGTTTTATACAACTTAATATCTGTGTACAATATCTGTTGCAAACTTTGTAAAAAAAAAAAAAAAAAAAAAGAAAGAAAGAAAAAGAAACAAATGTGATTCTATTAAATTTATGGTGCTGCTGATTAATCTTTAACACTTTATTTTATGGTGACATAGTTATACGATATATGTACTTACTACACAACCTTTCCTTGAGCTAAAACTCAAGGAAAGGAAGCGAGGAAAGGAAACGAGGATGCACAAATAAGAAATGAGAAGCACCTATTGAATTTAGGATTTTATTCACATGTAGGCTTAACATTGATCAGCGAACACAAACAGAAGCTCAACCGTACTTGCTTGATGCGAGAGAACATACCTCATTGGTTTTTGCGGAAGCTGAAACACGCTGCATAACACGAGAATGAACCTTGTTGGTTTTTGCACGTCAATCAAGCATGCTTGAGCTTCCATTTACCATAACTGATGTGTGTTTTGATTAAAGTTTATGTGTATAAAAGCCTAATCTGTTCATCATATAACACAATCTTGTCTCTTAAGAAAATTTGGACTAAACTACTCAATTCATATGGATTAGTTTTGCAATCTCTTTATGAACTTTTTATGAAGCGGTAGTTGCATGGACTGTCAATGGAGGGACAGAAATCTCTCAGATTTCATTAAAATATCTTTGTGTTCCAAAGATGAACAAAAGTCTTATGGCTTTGGAATGACGTGAGGGTGAGTAAATGAGAATTTCTGTTTTGGGTGAACTAGCCCTTTAAATATTCTCTGGCAGTAGGTGTGTTGCGGTATACAAATGTCTTTAGTAGTTTCAATGTGTGCTCAGATGCATTCAGGGGAACGAGAACAAAGCTGTATGTAAATGCTCTTTGACATGACAGTGGTCTGTTTTTCTCTCTACAGAGCCAGCGGAGCAGCATAAGCCCTCGAGTCAACACACAGACACATCGGATGCCAAGACCTCTATCTCCCATAATAAATAACAACGAACCCTATGAAACCACACTCCTTTTTTTCTATCCCATGGTCATTTCTGCCCTTCACAACTTTTCATACCTCTAAATAACTCTCAATTAAGATGGGAAACAAATCCTATGGTATGTACGGATGGATGCACATGAGTGGCTAAGTTATCGTTAATTTTCAGCCTTTTTAATGCCCTGGTCTAAATTTGTCAGTCACAGTAATTGGAAAAGCCATTAAAGTTTATGAGAGCTGTGTGAAATGTTGTTCATGTCATTATTGATTAGGAGTGCATGGAAAGCCGTGGCTTTGAGCTTTCAGGGGTGAATGAATGACAGGAAGCTGTCAGCGGGTAGATCCTCTCGCTGTTGCCGCACTATCTTTCCTCTCCAGACTTCAGATCCTATCAGCGGCACTCTCGACGAATACCTTGCTATCAAAGTAATTCACATAGACCCTCCCTGTTCTTTCTCCCTTCCTCCATCCCACAGGAGAACCTCTCAGATGCTGAAGGAAAAACAATTTCAGCCCTCTACAGTCAATTGGCCCCATCGCAGCAGTGCGGCATCATTCTGGATGGGCAAACTTCACGCCGCTATGATTCTGCTGAGCTGCATCGATTAATGACTGAGTGCTGGCGATAAACTCTAAGCTGAGATCAGAGCCAGCACTGCATTCGTTCAACATTGTCGAGCTCAGCTGTTCTTACTTTATACCGTAAATACGCAGTTGTTGCAACACTGCAATGAACATTGTTCTCTAGGGAGAGATCTGAGAGCTTTACATCCTGTTTGTTAAATGATATCAGTGGTGCTCACAGTGTCCCTTCTGCTCATGGGACTTGAAATAAGTGCATCGGCCCATTTCGTTGGAGGTTTGGCTTGACACTGATTCTGTGTTCATTTTTTTTCTTTACAGTCATACAACATGACACTTATGCACTATTCCTCCCTAAAGCAGTGCAGCACTATTCTGGGAATGCAGTCTCCTGCATTATGTAAAAGTGGAGATGAGTTTAGGAGCAAGCACACAGCATTAATAATGAGAATGTACAGCAGGTTACACTAATGCAGTGTGTTTTGTTAAGAAAAAAAAAATACCCTCCAGTCACCACAGAACAGGAATATCCAAAGTACCATGGAAAGTCCTCATTTTTCCAGCATCAGACTGCACTGAGTTCTAGTACATTGCATGCCTGTTCTGACAGCGGTGTGTGTGTGTGTGTGTGTGTGTGTGTGTGTGTGTGTGTGTGTGTGTGTGTGTGTATGGGGTGAGTGTAACATAGGCCAGTAAGAGCTGTGCATGTAAACCTCACTTCTCAATCCTGCTCGGAGCAGGTCAAATAGGACCAGGCACATTTGGTGCCGTGACCCAGATGAGAGTGGGGTTTAGGGGGGTGTAACACAGTTCGTAAGTATGGGAAGAAGGAGGAGGGAACCGGCGAACAATCAGCAAAACTTTAATTCAAAACAAACACAGAACAAAACGAAAGTAATGCCAGCAGACCCTCGCGGACGTCTGCCGGCCACACAAACATAATAAAACATAAAATAATATCCAGGCCTGGTCCTCTCTCGTCCTTCACTGTCATCGCTCCTCCTTTTATGCTTCTGGAGCTCCTCCGTGAGAGACTCAAGGCCGGTGCACTTCGCAGGTGGAGCTCATTATCTCTCGCGTCACCGGCCTCGTGCCATTCCCTCACGGCTCTTGCCTGCCCTGCTCGTCACAGGGGGTAAGTGTAACGTAGGCCATTAAGAGCTGTGCATGTAAACCTCTCTTCCCTGCTCGTCACATACCCCCATCGCCCCTCGCAGGCCAGGGGGTACCCCTGAGACGGCGCTTACTCCCCCCCGGGGCCTGTCTCGGCGGCCGCAGCACCTGGGGGTAAGGACAGACGAGATGAGAGAAAGGAGACGGAAGTACAGGGAGCGACAGAACGAGAGAGGGAAGAGAGGAAAAAGAGAGAAAAAAAATCTTGGTCCGGTTCCCAGACACACTGCCGCTTGGTCCTCAGCCAGCCGAGAGGCTCTTCCTCGCGGTGCCATGCAATGGTACTGGACGCTCGGTGGACAGCTCGATCCTCCTCCGCCCCCTGGCGGCCAGCGATGGCTCCTCCGGCTGAGGGCAGCCGGCAGCAAGTCCGCCGTCCCCTGCTCCTCCCCTTCATGGCGGATGGTAGCAGGCTACGGCCCACGGCGGCGACTCCTCCGCTCCCTCCTGGACGGCAGCCACCCCACCTCGTCCCAGGAGCACGGCATTGAGCTCTCCGTCCCACCTTTCACTAGGCTCCAGCACCACCGCCTCGGGCAGCCTCTCACGGTCTTCACTCCCGCGCTGCCCGACCTCCGCAGCACCGCAATCCCCCTCAGCAGCGAGGGCTCTTTGACAGCATGTCTCTCCTTCCTCCTGGGTTTCGGCACCAATGTAACACAGTTCGTAAGTATGGGAAGAAGGAGGAGGCAACTGGCGAACGTTCAACAAAACTTTAATTAAAAATAAACACAGAACAAAACGAAAGTAATGCCAGCAGACCCTCGCGGACGTCTGCCGGCCACACAAACATAATAAAACATAAAATAATATCCAGGCCTGGTCCTCTCTCGTCCTTCACTGTCGTCGCTCCTCCTTTTATGCTTCCGGAGCTCCTCCGTGAGAGACTCAAGGCCGGTGCGCCTCGCAGGTGGAGCTCATTATCTCTCGCGTCACCGGCCTCGCGCCATTCCCTCACGGCTCTTGCCCGCCCTGCTCGTCACAGGGGGTAAGTGTAACGTAGGCCATTAAGAGCTGTGCATGTAAACCTCTCTCCTCAATCCCGCTAGGAGTGGATCGAGTAGGACCAGTTACATTTGGTGCCATGACACGGGTGGAAGTGAGGTTTAGAGGGTGAGTGTAACATAGGTCAGTAAGAGCTGTGCGTGTAAACCTCACTCCCTTGGCCTCAAAATGCACGCGATTGATGCTAGAGGCTGCAGTCTTTAGTGTGCTTGTGAGCACACCCGCCTCCCATGCCAGAGATGCCGGTTCGAGTCCTGCTCAGAGCGGGTTGAGTAGGACTGGTCACAATAGTATTACAGATAAAATAGTATAATACAAATAAATAACAAAAAGTAATTAAATAAAATTCCAATAATAAAACATTGGGCAAAATAAATCCACATCCACAAGTGTTGCATAGATTTGCACTGGTTATAATGCTTGCATCTGTTTGCTTTTTTTCTTCTTCTGCTTCTTTACAAAAGTGTCTCTTTCATGGCATGTCATCATTTTTGCCTAAAACTGGCATCTTCTCACCCTTAATCTGTTACATACAGTTTCTGCAGTGGTTAACCATCATATTGGTATTGACGCAGATGATGCAACTGTACAACAGCTCAAACCTACATCATACAATCTCAAAACAGATCTGTGGGGGCAAATGGACACGGTTGAATCGGACAGACCAACTGACTGCACCAGGTGTTTTAATTACAAGTCCACTCTAACTCCACCAATCAGACACATTTTGCTTTAATGCATTCTTTATTCTGTTTTGAAGAATGGTTTAGTTTCTCCTACATACACTGGCCTATAGCAGTCTCATCTATTCAGTTATAGAGTCTTTGAACTCTTCAATAGACATGATTAAAAAGCATAATTAACCTACTGTGACCATTGATTTTTCAAAGTTGAAGCAAAGTGATGCTGTCGGATTAGGAGCTTAGAATAAGTCAATGCACCTTGTGAACTCTAAACTCTGTCTAACTCTGTATTTTTGTACTCTGAGTATGAAACTGCTCCCCTTTGAAAAAAACTGATATTACCCAGAGGATAAAGTCAAGTGGGTGGGTGGGTGGGTGGGTGTGTGTTTGTCCACATGTAATTCAATAATGCCACAAAGTCTCTGTGCTGTGCTTTTCTTGTTGGTAATAAAACAGCTCAACCTGAGGACATCTTTCAGAGACAAAATGGAACCTTCTAATGAAGCTTTAATAGGAGTCAGTTTTAATAAATCACCTCACAGTTCCTTTTTTCTTTTTTCTTTTTTTCTTTTTTTTTGAGAGAGAGAGAGAGAGAGAGAGAGAGAGAGAATGCCCAGTCTAGTTCTGAGGTGCCCTCTATACCTGCAGAGTTCATATCCAACCCTGATCTAACACACCTGTCTGTAATTATCAAGTGCTCCTGAAGATCTTAATTAGCTGGTTCAGTTGTGTTTGATCACGGTTGGAGCTGAACTTTGCAGGAAGGTAGATCTCCAGGAACAGGATTGGGCACCCATGGCCTAGCTGCTTATGGGATTTAAAACATTTCCCTCCAGTCTGATTGGCAGACTTCAATGTGATTTTCAGGAGGTTTTTTATCATTCTCCTGAGAAAGTACCTGTTAGCCTGAGTACTTCCATTGAAGAGAGTTGCCCGAGCTGCCAAAGCTTGCAAAGTTTGTTACATAAAATCTTCGGTAAAACTTTATTTTACATTGTCATTGTTACACGTTATATGTAGTGACTCAATTATGCATAATTACATGCAGTTAACCTTAAACCAAACCCTCATATAGTAAGTAAGTGTAGTTAATTATTATTACTTAGTACATAAATGTATAATTACACTGTAACATGGATCCCTTAAAATGAAGTGTAACCAAATCTTATAAATAAATCCAGGGAGTAAATAAACAGGATATCTCTCAGTACAATTGTAAATTATGCTTTGTTTTCAGTTACTTTTGGGATGAATGGACAGTCAGGATTTATGCATCTTTTCTACTAATGAAAATGGACTTTACAACCTTTCTCAGAGACTTCTGCACGATTTTTGAATGAGTTGTCACTTTGTTGGTCTGTTATTGTGGTATGGAGCTTAGTCAGGGTAGATATAATATTTGTATGGACACAAATGAAAATGAGGCAGTGAAAGATGAAAGTCCAGTCCATCCAATATCTTGTACTGTTATGTACCTGAGTGCCAAACGTTCACTCAAAAAACATTTAAAATACATCCTTACAAAAAGACTCCAGAAAACCTGGGTGGTGAAAATTTGACATGACTTTGACCAAGACATGACAAAAAATTGAAAGGACAGTACATCTGTCCGTCTTTGTATCCACCCTGACTATTTCCATTTCAATTCACATTTATTCAATTCACTTTCATTAAGATGAACTCTTGTTAAGATTCACCCAAAAAGGGAAATTCTGTCATCATTTACTCAACCTCATGTCATTCCAAACCTGTATGACTTTCTTCTGTGGAACATAAGATATTAGGAGAAATAGCATCTGCAATGATAGTCAATGGTCACCAAAACTTTTTGGATACCGATATCTTCAAAATAACTTATTTTGTGCTTCACAGAGGAAAGAAATGGATTCTGGTTTGGAACATCATGATGGTAAGTAGAGGAAATGATGATAGTATTTTCGTATTGCGTGAAATATCCTTTTAATAATTCTACATACTGGTCAGAGGGCTTTCTTTGAGTTGCGGTCACTTTAGCAAATTTTGGTGAGATTTTGCTGGCAAAAAAAAGTTCATTGTCTATTGTCAGTTGTGTAGCGATCTAGGAATCACAGCTCACATAGAAGTCACTTTCAGACCAAGCAGCTTTCTGTTGGTGAATGTGGAGACTTTGCGTGACGAGCTTGAACATGAGCAAAAATGTTACACAAAACAGGTTTCTATTGAAATGACTGGATTTCACGTACAAAATTCCACTAAGCAATGGTAAATGTGACCGCACCTTAAGGGTTCGTTTACACAACACCATTTTCAACTTAAAAGGGAAAACTTTTTATTCATTTGGCCGTTCATTTACAGCATTTTGGGGGCCTGAAAAATGCAAACTTTTCAAAACGTGATTCAAAGTGCAAATCTCTGTGTTAACTACAAAATCGTGAATTTGTGAAAACAGTGACGTCATGTGCATGCGTATTACATGTTCAGTCTATTGGTGCATTGTGTTTCTTTATAAAGTGATATCGCCAACTATGGGCCTGGCATGCCTAATACAGCGTTTTTAGTCTTTTTTGTGGATCCATGTGAACGGGGAAGATTTTGACAACGTTGTTGTCGTCTGTATACAAAAAACACAAAGAAAAAATGTTGGCATGTTTAGTATGTTGTTGTCGAGTAAATGTAAGTCTGTGGCCAGTTATTGGTCAGAATAGTTCTCGGCCTGCAAAATGGGCCAGATTTATGTCAACAGTCCAACATCTGGCTTTGTGTGACTCATCCTGTTAACCTGTCACATAGGTTAACAGGATGGGTTGTGCGTCCATACTAAAACTTTGAAAATCGGCACTAATTCTGTTTGAGACCTGGCTGGCTGTCAGACTTGAGATGAGGTGTGTTTGTCAGTTCTTAGAGGAACTCTGACGGCCAGTCATAAATTTCTCAACAGACTCAGAGGTTATGTGGGCAAAACCACTTCATCAGAGCAAATGATTTGTATGGGAGCAGTAGAGTGTCTCTCCAGTCCCAGGAACAGAGTCCTAGAAGAGTCTCACAGTGAACAAACACAGGCATGGGAAAGCAATAATACTGAGCTGTATATCAGATGACCGGTGCAGCAAACTTGGGTCAAAACAATATTTTAATGTGTATGTCATTAAACTATTATTTTTTTTTTATATCTTTTTTCTATCTTTTTTTATCTCAGAATTGTGAGATAAAAAGTCGCAATTATCTTTTAAATTGTTTTATTTTGTGGCAGAAACAAGCTTCCATAAATTATGGGTGCATTTTATGTGCATTTATGCAAAATTTTCTGTTTTGAAACTATTGTGAAGAATTGTAAATTTTTCAGAAGCCAAATGCCAGCCACGTTAAGGTGTTAAATTACAGTAAAGCAAGACTGATGATCTCATAACATCTTTTAATAATTCGTACAACATGGCAAAGTCATTATATTTTGTACAGTGTGGCTTATACATTCTTTTTTTCCAATTACAATCTTAGATTGGGTAAGGATTTGGACTTAAGCTCAGATCACATGATTGCCAACTGATTTTTTTTTTATTATTATTATTATTATTAGGCCTATTATTAGGGATGTCAAAGTGAGGAAAGTTTCACACTTGGTGTGTCTAAGGTTAGTCAGAAAAAACATAGGAGGAAAGTGCTGTCTCACAATATTGCAAAAAAAAAAAAAAAAAAAAAGTCAGCTTTTCGGCCAGGTTAATGGGATTAACTCAGATTGTGGTGATAGTATTGTGGATCTATTGGCCTTGGACCCTGCATTCCAGAAAACAAGATAATCCGTCTATGGATCTGACCCCTCTGCCAGAGCAGCAGGCCCACTGTGACCCAGCCATTGGCTGACATGGAAACTTTTCTCAGTTACTCAGGAGGCACAGAACTGTGATTTTGTGACAAGAAAATATAATAATTCTAGGTACTGTATGTTATTTTATGTCAGTGTTTGTTAACTGTTGTTGTTAAGGCTTCCTTTTTTTGTTTTGGAGGTCTCCTACAATAGGCTTACATGCATCCAAGGTCAAAAAACATTTTCTCATAATATATACATTGCACCATCACCACTCTTCTCAGCCTGATCTGATTTGTCAGACAGCCCAATCTGTTGTGATTGGCCTACCACTTACAGTGCTTGTCAAAAACCAAACAGCCATTACCATATCTGAATTTAAGCTCCGTAGGCTTTCTCAACGCTTGTATACACAGTGATACGAACATTAATGATGGCATTAGATTTACCATATCAATTTGTGCCCAAGTCGTAATGTTTGAGGGCAGGTCAAAATAGACAATGTTCCTGGGTATAAAGAAGACCACAGGCTGGCATTATGCAAATTTGCATAGGTTTTTGCAGGAAGTAAGCCTGGAATTACTGACAATTCATTTCAGGCAGTTTAGAATCAGTTCTTTGTTTTGGGAGACAATAACTCCATTTGTTGTGCACTTTGATCTTTGAAACTTGGCAGACCGTTAACATTCACAAACATCTATGTTACACACCACGAATGGTACTTTCTGTAAAAGCATAATTGGGGCATAAAGCATAATGTCAGAATATTCCTTTAAGGTTTGTAGGCTTGTTTATTTCTCTCTTGATACAGATAAAACATTGGTACCATTTGTCACAAAAATTATTCCCTTCATGACTTTGGAAAGGATAACGTTTAAAAATAAATCAGTGTACAGCAAATGAATATCAGCAAGGTGATAGATAATAAAAAAATAAAAAATAAAAAAAACTGACAGCTTGACAGCTGCTCTGCTTCACCCATAATCCTTTGAAACTGTTTTCATCAGTAGCTAGTGTAGCTCATATTGCCTTCGCACATATCTAAAAAAAAAAAAAAAAAAAAACACACACACATTAGTTTTGGTTCTCTTGCCCGCACAGTCCGCTGTCAGCAGCAGTGAAACCCCTCCACGGAATAACCTGCAGCACTTCGTACAGGTGACACATGCATTTAGACGAGGGACGTTCGGGTGTCCGGCCACCTCTGTTAACACAGCTGAGGCAGCAGCCTGTCAGCTCTCTGATCTCGTCTGTCTGTAGACACAAGCTCTAAAAATAAACAAGATCTATGCCTTTAAGGCTATCAAGACTGTCTGCAGAGAAAAAGGTCTCTCATACACACTGAGTCATTTGAGTAAAAATAAAGTCACTAGAGAATAGTTTCCAACTGTACTGTACCTTCCTCTCTCTTTTTCTCTCTTTTTCTTTTTAAAATTATATTACAACCTGATAAACTAAGAAGACAACATCAAAATCAAAACTGACCCTGTTTCCTTCCCTAATAAATGTTCTGTCCTTATTACACATTATTAATACTTGTAATAATCAAGCATTTAATAACTGCAGTACACATTTCTCGGAAGAAATGGAAGCACGCTGATTAAAAAAAAAAAAAAAAAAGCATTTTTGAATTAATTATTTTAATCACTTCATCAAACTCAAATTGTCAGCATTTTTAAGGTCACATCCATTTTTTCACTACCTTCAAG
Source organism: Ancherythroculter nigrocauda (assembly GCA_036281575.1). Taxonomy (NCBI): domain Eukaryota; kingdom Metazoa; phylum Chordata; class Actinopteri; order Cypriniformes; family Xenocyprididae; genus Ancherythroculter; species Ancherythroculter nigrocauda. The sequence goes on from VTFQ01000005.1 coordinate 42,584,916, forward strand.
TCCTCCTGGGAAATTTCTACATTTAAGCTCAGAAATCAAATTACAATGTGTGCTTGAGTAATTTTGGTGTGATAAAATGAAGAGCAAATATTAGGGTTGTGTAAATGTTCATTAGCTATGTAATTTATCATTATCATGCTGCCACAGAGAATGATTGTTGTCACACAAACTTGTCGCCTCATGAACTTTATAATTATTCTTCATCAACAATAAACAGAATATATATAACTAAACTTTACAGTCATCATTGACCAAATGTGATTACGATCAATACCAAGTTGTATCCACATGGATTCTTTCATCGACTGTGCCAAATTCAGACTTTCCCACCTGAAAATACAGCATTGTGGTGGTGTTCAAGTGTGCTATCTATCTTCTAAATATGATGATTCCAACATGACTTGAAGGCAGCATATTTTCGGAATTAAAGGATTAATAGACTTTGAAATGAAAATTACCCCAAGCTTTACTCACCTTGAAGCCATCCTAGGTGTATTTGACTATCTTCTTTCTGATGAACACGATCTGAGTTATATTAATAAATATCCTGATGCATCCAAGCTTTATAATGGCAGTGAACTGAAGTAACTGCAAGAGGCGTTACACGTTCTTCCCAAGTTGAATACGGAAGGCGGTCTGGCAGAAGCTAGATATTTTACTGTATAACTTGTTAAATATAGATTTTTTTTTACACAAACGTATCGCTTCATTTCAGAAGTCTGTGTGTATGTTTATAATGGATGGATGCACTTTCTAGAGCTTTATACTCCCATTCACTGCCATTATAAAGCTTGGAAGCATCAGGATATTTATCAATATAACTCCAATTGTGTTCATCAGAAAGAAGGTCAAATACACCTACACTGTAAAAAATGACCGTGATTTTAACAGTAAAAGACTGTAAAAATGCTGTGGTGAAAAACTGTCAATTGGTTTACAGAAAGTTTCCGTACTATATACGGTGAATAACTGTAATAGATCTAACGGTACATTTAATGTAATTTTACGGTAAAAAAAAATACCGTTAAATTCACAGTTTTTGGAAGTGAAAAATAACAATTCATTGTAAAATTTACAGTGAAAAAACGTAAATTGACATTCCCACAATTCTCTGCGTGACACTTCACATTTGATATATTTTCGTTGAAATAACTCTGTTTCTTCTTAGTTTTTCTCATTTTTTTCTAATCAGTTATGGTATTAGGGTTTTATGTTACACCTAATGTTGTTAAATTAATGTTTATTGCATTTTTAAAATTTCATGCATGTTACCATGATGGTGTTTAGTGTGTGTGTGTGTGTGAATGACACTGTGTGCACCTTCTATATATTAGTATTGTCCTCCTCAGCTTGTGGAAAAGCTGCTTGTGATGAACTTTGATTCATCATGTGACTCTTATCACCACTGTTTTTGGTGACTGTCAGTGTATTATAAAGGTACAAAACAGATATTAGTACTTCATTAGGTTGGTAAATGAACATTATATCAGTTAATGAAATATGTTATTTTACTGTTATTTTTTTTTTACGTTGCTACTGTATTTTTTACGGTAAAGTTCTGGCAACCACAGCTGCCGTTTTTTTACCGTAAATTTTACTGGGATTTTTTTTTACAGTGTAGGATGGCTTGAGGATGAGTAAAGCTTGGGGTCATTTTCATTTTAAAGTGAACTAATCCTTTAAATACCTGTGAACTGCTAAATACTGGGCATTATAATGAATATTTAATCCTTAAAGTCACTATGAAATCACAATTGAAAATTCTTGTTTTTATGGAATATTGCAGTATTTTTTATAAATGATTTATCTATGCACCTCATTATTATTATTATTATTATTATTATTATTATTATTCATGTGCCCTCATAATCTTTAATGAAAATAACTTCCCCTCCCTCTTGTAGCAACATCTCTTCTCTTCTCTGATGATGTGTTTACTGGCGTGAGGGCGGGGCAACCTGTCACTCACATGAAGTCGACCAATTGCAAACCACAACCACAAAGTCTGAGAAGCCGTTTCACTCAGATATACATCACAATAGGAAAAAAAAGATGATCACAACGAGCTGATAAGAGCTGATTTTACTTCTGGTTAATTCATCACAATGGAGATTGAGTAAATTGCATTGTGGGACACAGTATTCCACACAGTGACTGAATTTGGATTAAAATATCTCACAGCACAGCAATTAAATGCATTTCAAATGCCTTTTCATGTCTTTAAATGCAAAAGATCAAGTTCAGGTTTATTCAGTCAATGCTTCCTAAAGTAAAGTATAGCTCTCAGATGGAACCAGAGGGCAATGTTCAGCAATTCTCTAAACACACTCAGTGCAAGAAAGTCACACTAGCAGCAATTTAATTTGATGTATGGAATTCATTAAATGAATCTAATGTTGCAGAGTGAATCTCATTTGTTCAGGCACAGAAGAGTGAGCCTTATTTTTCTAAGAATTTGCCTGGTTTCTAAATGGAATGTGAAATTGACAGAATGGCTTTTCAGCACATTCATTAAAACAGATCTGAGATAACACACTGGCCGGATTTTCCTTTTAAATTTCTCTGCTCTCCTTATCTGACGTATTTCACTGGAGCATCATTATTTTCATTCAGGTTCATTTAAGGTAATTCATGAAAGTCAGCTTTTAAAGTACTAAACCTTGGGAGTTAACAAGCTCTTGCTTTCTTTGTTTGTAGCTTGCTTCTTTGCTTTGAGCTGCAGCAGTTTGTGAGAGGTTTCTAAATACTTGTAAGTGCTCCAACTGGCACTGCTTGCTGTATGTTGATTAAATGAAGCCACTAGTGCAGCATTTATCATACACTGTGATGCATTTTATTGCTATGATGAGTACACCATAAAAAATATATTAGAAAACATATTGAAATTTAGGGGAAGAGGAAAGCAGAGATATATTACAAGGAAAATGTAGAGTATGTTGATACTCAAAGTCACTATTTCACCATTAATAAGATTAAGGAGTGTAAGTATGATTTAAAACAACACGTTTGACTTTATATGCTGTCAATTACTAAGGAAAATAATTGTGGCTCATCCCTCAGTTTGTAAAAAAAAAAACTTAAAATCAAGGCCTAGAAGCCAAGCATTCTGGAGGCTTTAAAAGCAGAAATGCGACACTCATATTGAAAATGCAATACGTTGGAATTTAATGCATACTTCGGCAGGCAGGTATCATCAATCTAAGCGGGGTAGAGGGTGCTTGAGCCCTCCCCAAGCTATTTTCAACAATTTTCTAATGTACATCTGTGTTTTTTTTTTTAAAAAATGGAACTGCAGCGTGCTCTAATTTGCCCTCTTATTTTCACGTCATCTAACCTCTTACATCTAAAACCTCGCTCCAGACCAAGATGATATCAGTCTGCTTCAGCTATGTGTATATTAGTCTGCATGAGGTCAGTACCTTGATTGGCAATGCATGTCTGTTCTTCCTTAAGGCATATGTGGAGTAGCGTATTCATTGAATGAAAGTAAATGATGTGTGCAGGAATGTGTCCAATTCAGAAAGGCGCAGAAAATAAATAACGCATTCTACGGAGCCCCTAAAGGGACATGATTAGGCTTGCTTCTGTAGTCGATTACATTACAGTACAGATTTCAATGATCACAAGATTATAAGATATATAACGGACAGGAGGATGACGGATGATTTGGTGCGCAACAGATCCTAAACGCATTGACAAATATCGTATCTTGAAAAATGTGTGGTCAGTTCCGCCGCTCCCTATACACAGATTACGAGTGATTGCAAACTGGGAAGCGAAAGTAAAAAGTGAGTGTGTGTTCAAAAGTGATTTCAGTACCCCGCACCTGGAGAACAATTGATGCTGTGACTGGTATTCTTCATTATTATTTTTTTCCACAACAGCTATATCACCTTATCTTGTCTTTAAAGTAGTGTATATTTACAAATATGAATAATCATTTGAAGTGTATTGTATGTTTTATACACAGTGAAAATAGCAAGCAGACTATTGTTGTTAATGTTGATATGGCTGTCAATGAATGGGATGCTAAACATAATTTTTATTATCTTTAATAAGATGAATAAACCTGGTGTCCTCCATATTCTTTCCGACAACAAAGACCTTGAATGCGACTAACTCGTAATCACGACTTTAGAATTGGGAAGACATTTCTGATAGAACCTGAAGGCAGTATTAGGGCCTGTCAATCAATATTAGAGTACCACCCTCAGGCTGAATTATGCAAGGACACTAGACCTCTGCCAAAAGTATATATGCATTGTAACGACTGAGACAAATCAGACACAATTATTTGTTATAGTTAACCAATAATTGTTTAAAGCACTCTGGGGCCTGTCCCCCATCCCCCGAGAAGTTCTTAGTTACAAGTTTTATTGCACTAAAGAATGTGGTTGCCACATTGAGAGCAGAGAAGAGACACACGAAAATGTGCATCTTTCCTGCATTATCCCCACATAACACAGACTCTCTTGCATTAATGTATAGACAGACTGTTCTATAAATTAACATCCCCAGGAAATGGTATCCATTATTACCGTTGCTGTATTACAATCATTGTATTCACATGTTTCATGATACATTTAAGGTAACTTCAGTTATGCCATGTTTAGTGTCTATGGGTTCGTATTGAGAAGATTTAAATGCTTGTGTATGCAGTATGTCCATACCTGTGCAACACATCAGTATTACAAGAATCTTTAATAGTTCTTCTTCAAAAACTCAGCCAGTTAATCTTGCTCTGTCGTAAAAGCCCTGACAGGAGGCGTGTTGTCACCCGGAAATACAACATCTTCATTGGTCCGGTCAACAACTAGGAGGTTGGACTTTGACCAGAGGTTAAAAGCCAGTGAACAATGCCACTTCCTCTCTTTTTCTTTGCTTCTTGGATGACTGAATAGACCCCTCCTTGCAGCAGGCCTCTTCAGGCCAAGGCCTACAACCCAGCCATGTGCTCATCATCCAACATGGAAGATACTGGCAACAACTTCAGACGAAATCATCAAGATTTCTCCTCAGCCTGCAGATCCGATGCTCCTCAGCCTAAAGGCATCTTGCAAGTATTGTACATTTGAACACTAAACAGCGATTTAGTATTGACTTGTAAAACTTACCTTTGTCAGCAAAGGTGTTTTTATTACTGTGGAAACTGATGATTCTTTTCCAGTCTTTGACTTTTTTTCTATAGCTCTATTAACAGTTCCACTTCTGGTTCAACTCTATCATTGCTCATTCTTACCTACGTATGTGTGTGACCTGCATGTATGTTATGTGTTTGTTAGTTTAGTTATGTGTTTGTGAGTTAGTTAATAAAGATTGTGCACAATACATGTTTGGTTCTGACTCTGTCTGCTAATAAATTGCCTCTTAAGTGATTTAGATCCTGACTACATGCTCTGAGTAGTACTGTACAATAAGAATGTTATTTTTCCATAACCTGGAAATGAACATTCCTTAGAATTAATAAACTATCAACACTGAGTGTTCACTGGACGAACAGGTTAATTGATTGTAATATTAATCTTAATGTAGCTACATCCAGTTAATCTGATTAAATGATTTACATGTTCATAATTAATAATCATAATGAGTTATGAATAATTATTAATATTTCCCCTTTGAGTTAATTTGCCACAGCATGCACTCTAAAAAAAATATTAATTATAAATATAAAAATTAATATAAAGTAGCCTATAGGCCTCTTTTCTTAAAATGACAAATATTACCCAGAATGCATTGTTTAATGCTTACAAACTGTTTATCCTAAACTAGAGCTAAGACCCAAAATTTATCCTACAGTCAAAAGCCGCAACTGGTATACTGACAAACTGTGTAACCGTGTTTGTGTGATGTTGCCGTCTGCATGCCAATTTATAGCGTGGGTTATCCCCATTAATAGAATTTTATGTAGGCCTATGTAAATTTGGTGGATTGCGTTTGTAAAAGTGTTGTTCAGTATGACGGATGTGTGTTGCTTTCCTTTTAACCTCAAAAAATGTTTCTTTACACTTAGTTTAGTCATATTTGTGCATTAGACAATCGTTGAATATGCAGTTACTGTGTAAAGGCTGGCCCATACTAAAAGATATTTTAAATCTTATCAGATTTACAAAATGTGAGAGACCACAAACATGACGGTAAATATAATCATAAATCATAAAAATCATAGATTTAACAGTTTTGTTCCTATAGTGTGTGTATGAAATGGCAATAACAGTGTTTGGACTGCTTTTTTTACAGAAAATTCACATGGGGAAAAAGAAAAAGTTTTGGATGAAGTCGTATTATGCTTCTGTCTTCCGTCAGCTCGCTTTCTGATTTGGTATCGATTCATTCCACATGACAATCTACAGAGTGTGTGCGCATTTGTCCCCCACGCAACAGAATTTCTGATCGTAAAAATATTTAACATGTTGAATATTTATGATTTGAGATTGGTGTGGCCCTGACGTTCTTCCGGGCAGATTCAATTCCTCTTAACACACATCATACCATAGGAAAATCTGATAAGATAATCTGTAGAACTATCAAGATAACCGGGACTTTGATTGTCGGAAGGGGAAAATTGGGCCCAAAATCAGCCTGAATATTTTGTAGTGTGTGGGTGTCTTTAATGGGGCAGGGTTAATATGTTCTCTGTGTGTGTGTGCACGCAAAAACTTAGAATAAATGTTTGTAATATTTTAGAGGTTATAAGGTATATGGTAACCAATAACTATTAATTTTAATTGTAGGAAAAGAGTTGCTTCATTTTATCTCCCAAAAAGTAAAAATAACAGCATATGGGTTTGGAATGGTAAATATTGACTTCATACTTACTTCTGGGTGAATGCCCACTTTAATCCACATATCTACGGTCTGAGGGATGATAGATTCTTGGAGGAAGTGCTTGCTTCCTTCATTGATTTTAATGATCTTCTGTGGATGGACTTACCTCACACACCTTAACACTGAGCTACTTATGGAAAGATAGGTTGATATTAGTCCCACCCTTGGGCTAATGTACTGAGTCCCCTGTCTCTTTTCATCAGCTAGCTGGAGCTGATGAGTGCAAACACATTTGGCAGTCAGTATGACACCAGGGGGAAGAGCAAGGACTGCTGGGAAGGTTAATTGGCAAAGGGAAATAATTGGCCATTGGGCTCCATTTGTCTGGTAAAGGTTTTCATTATTTCAAACTTCTTATAGTGTTTTATGCCATTTAAACAGAATATTCCTTTGCATAGCCTCTAGAACTGCAGTTCACCATTACGGTCTTCTATCCCACAGCCAATTCAGTAACACTTCAGTATGTGGTGCACATATTCACTATTAACTACAACTTTTGCCTCAATTGGGTAGGATTAAGGGATGCAGAATAAGGCATTAATAAGTGCTTTATAAGTACTAATAAACATCCTAGTAAGCTAATAGGCAACTACATAAAAGTGAGAATTAAACCCTAAAATAAAGTGTTACCACCAATTCTATATGGACTTGTATGCAGATGTGATCATAACTGTAAATGAGACAATTAAACACAAATTGGCATATTTTAATGGTCATATAACAGCAAACTCATCATAAAACAACATTCCCAAATGTAGGTGCCCTAGAATGTTCCTTCACAAGATGTAATATAAGTCTAAGGTGTCCCCTGAATGTGTCTGTGAAGTTTCAGCTCAAAATACCCCATAGATTTGTTTTAATTATTTTATTTTTTTTAACTGCCTATTTTGGGGCATCATTAACTATGCACCGATTCAGGCTGCGGCCCCTTTAAATCATGCGCTCCCTGACCCGAGCTCTCGACTATAATACAGTGCATTTACAAAGTTCACACAGCTAATATAACCCTCAAATGGATCTTTACAAGATGTTCGTCATGCATGCTTCGGATCATGTGAGTATTGTATTTATTTGGATGTTTACATTTGATTCTAAATGAGTTTGAGGTTTTGCTCCGTGGCTAAAGCTAACATTACACACAGTGGGAGAGATTTATAAAGAATGAAGTTGTGTTTATGAATTATACAGACTGCAAGTGTTTAAAAATGAAAATAGCGATGGCTCTCGTCTCCGTGAATACAGTAATAAACAATGGTAACTTTAACCACATTTAACAGTACATTAGCAACATGCTAACAAAACATTTAGAAAGACAATTTACAAATATCACTAAAATATCATGTTATCATGGATCATGTCAGTTATTATTGCTCCATCTGCCATTTTTCGCTATTGTCCTTGCTTGCTTACCTAGTTTGTTGATTCAGCTGTGCACAGATCCAGACGTTAATACTGCCTGCCCTTGTGTAATGTCTTGAACATGAGCTGGCATATGCAAATATTGGGGGCGTACATATTAATGATCCCGACTGTTATGTAACAGTCAGTGTTATGTTGAGATTCGACTGTTCTTCAGAGATCTTTTAGACAAATGAGATTTATATAAGAAGGAGGAAGCAATGGAGTTTGAAACTCAATGTATGTCTTTTCCATGTACTGAACTCTTGTTATTCAACTATGCCAAGGTAAATTAAATTTTTGATTCTAGGGCACCTGGGTAATCTACCCAATCAGCACTGTACTCTGGGTTCGGGCCACATTCCGAGCTAGGAGCCCAGCATTTGAAAGATGCATATTCTTTGCTCTGTTTGATTATATGCAAGTGTAAACTCGTGAAATGCACCTCAGTAGTTAATCTGTATGTGAGTGTGTATGTGCATCTAATTTATGTTAACAAATCTTATTTAGTAGTGTTGCCTTCCAGATAAACTCTCCAGGGTTGGTTTGTCTTCGTCTTTTGATCTGTACTTGGATGTACACGCAGTCATATCAGTTTCTTTAACTTTAAAAAGGTTGAAAATATCACCATGTTTTTGAATGTTTAGCTTTCGCTGTGAGCAGGAATTAAGTATAAAGCGGTTATAATTTTATTGAGTCTGTATAAGTACAGTCTGTGCGATGCCGATACATGTCTGATTTTTGAGTTACTCCTTGAATTGGTGAATTATCCACTTCATGTCTGAGAATGCTTCATAATTTAAAGAAGTAATTTCAATGTTCAGAAAAGGTATTATTATCTATTTTAAGGTTAAGGTTTAAGGTTTGCCTGAAGTAAATCAATGGCTTTTTCTTATTTAATTCGCAAGTGGCAAAACTTTTCACTTCAACTTTGGTTTCCTGCCAAGTGCAAAAGTCAAGGGCTTTTTACTCAATTATTATGCCCTTTCTTTTTTTTTTTTTCTTATTTACACATTTAATTTTATTTTTGGCCCTTTTTGCCACTTTATTTAGAGCACAATTGTGGAGAGGAAATTTCCCAGAGGAAAATTTTATTGCTCAGAGATTGCTCTTTCATAGCTCATAGCTTGCTTGTGGAGTTCTCTGTTCTGCTTCTTTTAGGTATCCACTTTATCTCAGATGTTTCTTATAAAACAGAACTATGATAGACATAAGAGATAAAAATAAACACAAATGAGACCATTGTTGACATAATGTAATTTAATTTAGAGGTATAATATTTTGTAAAAGCATCATTTAGATACGATTTTTTTGAATTCCAAATGGCAGATTTTAAAGAGAAGAGAGGGGAACACAATCAGAAATCAAGACAAACCAGACTTAAACACCTGCCACATTTATTTAGCAGCACAGCTCAATGTGACAACTCCAACACCACAGCTCCACAACTTTTCATCTGTTTGGTTTTTGCCAAGATAAACCTTCAAATTATTCCAGAATGGCTATGACCACAGGTGTCTGAGGCAGATGTTTGTAGTTTTCCTCAGTGGGAATATCTCAATTACCAGGTCTCAGATAATCCCCCAGTATTCTGATGATTAGGTCAAGCTAATAGGCTTTAGCACCACACAGAAGCTTTTGCATCAGGATTTGGTTTCTCCTTCCCCTCTCTGCTGTAACGTTAAGGCTGAAAGAAGGATATTTATATTCATACTTTTTCAAATCCTGTTAGTCCTAGGTTCAGAGGCAAAGAGCTTCACTCTTTAATCATACCCACAGAATTTTCAATTTGAGCTCCACTCTCAGAAATACATCAAGACGTTTTTATTTTTTGCTTTATATGCTGTAAAGATTTATAGGTATTTTTTGAGGATGTGCTGGCATATATTTTGCACGCACGAGGGAGCATGATGGTTCAAATTGCAGGCATGATTTGTGAATATTACTGGAATATTATAGTGAAAACACTGCATGGAATCCACAGGTGCACAGAATAACCATAAACAACAGACGGAAATGAAAGACCAGCAATACTTTACAATAATTAAATTCCTCCTGAACTATTTATAGAACTATAATAGTTAACCCAAAAATGAAAATTCTGTCATTACTCATCCTCATGTTGATTTACTGTAACTGGAAAAGAAGGATAGAAAAAGGATTATAAAACGGATAGTTCCGGCCCTTGATTCAAATTGGTTGAGCAGCGTCCGAGGCCGTTGTAAATTACTCTACAAACATACACCTGTGACCTCTTTACATCAGTATCACTGCACCACTGTGTCTCTGTGTTGCTGCAATTGTGCATTTCACAAAAAGTAAACATTTATTATTTATAAAATGGTTAGTTCCAGATTGGTCAATAGATGTGTTTTACTCACGATAAAACAGGGCTATGATCGCTTCACCTGGTTCTGTGTAGTACTGCACAACACCCTTAGCAACCAACCTTAGAAACGTAAAAAATGTTTGTTCATAATTGAAGCTTACTATGTAGGAGAGTATTGCGAGAGAGCCATTGAGTGACCGAGTGTATTACCTGCATTCAGATTTAGCATTTTCTTCAGGTCAGTCCTATGTGCATAATAAAAAATCAGTTTGAATGTCTGCTGCGATCTTGTCCTTTTAACAGTTGATGGATTTTCCCATGCCCAGCTGACATTGACAGCGCTAGTCAATGGATTTGTCATTTGCGTCTTGTTCCGTATTCACAACAAGTTTCAATATAAAAGTCTTTGCGACTGAGTGACTCTCTCATAAAGACAATCTTTGCCACCATCTAGAGATGTAATAAATGTAACTTCTGTTGCTGTTCATGGTCAGGGACTATTTTTTCCACTACTCACAATGCAACCAAATACAGAATCATGCTGCAAATACTCACAACGCAACCAAATACAGAGACACGCTGCAAATACTCACAATGCAACCAAATACAGAAATGCGCTGCAAATACTCACAATGCAATCAAATACAGAATCACGCTACAAATACTCACAATGCAAACAAATACAGAGACATGCTGCAAATACTCCCAACGCAACCAATACAGAATTGCGCTGCAAATACTCACAATGCAACCAAATACAGAGACGCGCTGCAAATACTCACAACGCAACCAAATACAGAAACGTGCAGCAAATACAATGTAACCAAATACAGAAACGTGCTGCAAATACTCACAATGCAACCAAATACAGAAACGTGCTGCAAATACTCACAACGCAACCAAATACAGAGACACGCTGCAAATACTCACAACGCAACCAAATACAGAGACACGCTGCAAAAATACTCACAATGCAACCAAATAAAGAACTGCGCTGCAAATACTCCCAACGCAACCAAATACAGAATCGTGCTGCAAATACTCACAACACAACCAAATACAGAAAAGCACTACAAATACTCACAATGTAACCAAATACAGAAAATGCTACAAATACTCACAACACAACCAAATACAGAAACGTGCAGCAAATACAATGCAACCAAATACAGAAACGTGCTGCAAATACTCACAATGCAACTAAATACAGAAAAGCGCTACAAATACTCACAATGCAACCAAATACAGAAACGCACTACAAATACTCACAATGCAACCAAATACAGAAAACGCTACAAATACTCACAACACAACCAAATACAGAAACGTGCTGCAAATACAATGCAACCAAATACAGAAAAGCGCTACAAATGCTCACAATACAACCAAATACAGAAACGCACTACAAATACTCACAATGCAACCAAATACAGAAAACGCTACAAATACTCACAACACAACCAAATACAGAAACGTGCTGCAAATACTCACAACACAACCAAATACAGAAATGCGCTGCAAATACTCACAATGCAATCACATACAGAATCACGCTACAAATACTCACAATGCAACCAAATACAGAAATGCGCTGCAAATACTCCCAACGCAACCAATACAGAATTGCGCTGCAAATACTCACAATGCAACCAAATACAGAGACGCGCTGCAAATACTCACAACGCAACCAAATACAGAAACGTGCAGCAAATACAATGCAACCAAATACAGAAACATGCTGCAAATACTCACAATGCAACCAAATACAGAAATGTGCTGCAAATACTCACAACGCAACCAAATACAGAGACACGCTGCAAATACTCACAATGCAACCAAATACAGAGACACGCTGCAAATACTCACAATGCAACCAAATAAAGAACTGCGCTGCAAATACTCACAACGCAACCAAATACAGAAACATGCTGCAAATACTCACAATGCAACCAAATACAGAAATGTGCTGCAAATACTCACAACGCAACCAAATACAGAGACACGCTGCAAATACTCACAATGCAACCAAATACAGAGACACGCTGCAAATACTCACAACGCAACCAAATACAGAATTGTGCTGCAAATACTCACAACACAACCAAATACAGAATCAAGCTGCAAATACTCACAACACAACCAAATACAGAATCGAGCTGCAAATACTCACAACACAACCAAATACAGAAAAGCACTACAAATACTCACAATGCAATCAAATACAGAAAACGCTACAAATACTCACAACACAACCAAATACAGAAACGTGCAGCAAATACAATGCAACCAAATACAGAAACGTGCTGCAAATACTCACAATGCAACCAAATACAGAAAAGCGCTACAAATACTCCCAACACAACCAAATACAGAAATGCGCTGCAAATACTCACAATGCAATCACATACAGAATCACGCTACAAATACTCACAATGCAACCAAATACAGAAATGCGCTGCAAATACTCCCAACGCAACCAATACAGAATTGCGCTGCAAATACTCACAATGCAAACAAATACAGAGACGCGCTGCAAATACTCACAACGCAACCAAATACAGAAACGTGCAGCAAATACAATGCAACTAAATACAGAACATGCTGCAAATACTCACAATGCAACCAAATACAGAAACATGCTGCAAATACTCACAATGCAACCAAATACAGAAATGTGCTGCAAATACTCACAACGCAACCAAATACAGAGACACGCTGCAAATACTCACAACGCAACCAAATACAGAGACACGCTGCAAAAATACTCACAATGCAACCAAATAAAGAACTGCGCTGCAAATACTCACAACGCAACCAAATACAGAATCGAGCTGCAAATACTCACAACACAACCAAATACAGAATCGAGCTGCAAATACTCACAACACAACCAAATACAGAAAAGCACTACAAATACTCACAATGCAACCAAATACAGAAAACGCTACAAATACTCACAACACAACCAAATACAGAAACGTGCAGCAAATACAATGCAACCAAATACAGAAACGTGCTGCAAATACTCACAATGCAACCAAATACAGAAAAGCACTACAAATACTCACAATGCAACCAAATACAGAAAACGCTACAAATACTCACAACACAACCAAATACAGAAATGTGCAGCAAATACAATGCAACCAAATACAGAAAAGCGCTACAAATGCTCACAATACAACCAAATACAGAAACGCACTACAAATACTCACAATGCAACCAAATACAGAAAACGCTACAAATACTCACAACACAACCATACAGAACATACAGAAACGTGCAGCAGATACAATGCAACCAAATACAGAAACGTGCTGCAAATACTCACAACACAACCAAATACAGAATCGAGCTGCAAATAGCACAGGCCACAATGGAAATATTTCAAGAGGACCCAGCAAGTGATGAACTTGGCTGGGACATGCTTATTGTTCAATTTCTACTCATCAGTGGTGTTGTTGATGAAAGGTGAGTTTTTTTTGTTGTTGTTGTTGTTGTTGTTTTATAACATCCTGGTCATATATGTGTATTATTTGCAGCACATTTCTATATTTGTTTGCATTGTGAGTATTTGTAGCAGATGTTTCAAACTGATGAAGATGTTTTCTGAATTTGCTGAAGTTTTTTTTCTGTTTGTATGTGTTTTCTTCAGTTGCAGCGTGTTGCACTCTCTTTTGCCCACTATAAAACAGGGCCCTATACCCCTTGCATAGAAGAACGTGTGAGAGACATTTCCCTCTTAATTTTAACAAAACTAAAATCCACCTCCTACACTTTGTCATTGGGAAAATATGTTAGAATTATGTATAAGTATTTCATCATATGTTTACATATGTAAATGCAGATCTTAAAACTCACGCAGAGCACCCACAAATGACAAATGTACTTAGTTTTGTGAATCAAACAAATTCAAGGTAAGTTTGCAGCAGTAGTATTATTTTTTATTATTATTTAAACATTTTTTAAATTATTTTAAATTATTTAAACACTTCATAGCTGAAACTGGGTCTGTGGTTGACACATCCATTCATTTTTTTCACTTTGGAGTTTCTTACATTTAAAAAAAACCAAGGAGAGGCACATGGAAAAAGTTTAGGCATAAAAGAGTCTCTACTAAATGATTACTAGACATAATACAATAATATTGATGTGATGCTGTCAGAGCTTTATTTAATTACCAGAGCTGAGAAGCAAATCTGTAAATTAAAATGAACCGTACAGTGCCTTTATTATGTTCAGTTTAGATGTTATCTAGCCAAGAGCAGTTGTTTGATTTTTTTTTTTTTTTTCTACAAAAATCATTGCTGTTTGATTAATATTATACTACAGTATAGGTTATTAAAACAGCATGAAGTTTATTCTAGACTTTCACTTCAGTCTCACACATAGCTTTCGACTTCAGAAATCTTGGAATATACCACATGAAGTATATGGACTTTTATAGTGTTTTATGTTGTTTTTCAAAAAACCTGACCACTGTATGGAAAAGAGCACCGTAAACATTCTTCAGAATCCCTCCTCTTTTGTTAAGGGTTGTGATGTGAGTGAGTAAACAATGACTACATTTTCATATTTGGAAGAACTGTTCTTTTAAATCATGACTGACAGGACCTCACAGAACTTTAGCGTTTATTTCAAAACTAATTTACTCTCTTTATCATCAAACACCAAAAGCGAATCTCACTCATCTGAAGTGCAAATGTATTAGTTCAGGGCAGATCGTAGAAGAATTAGAAACAAGAAGAAAGAAACTTGCTGTCTTGTAACAAGCGCATAGTGCCAAGTCGATTGGCGAACAATGTCTCCCAGGGTGAGAGAGAGGGCCTCAGGGGTGTAGCGGGCAAACGTATTGGATATGACTCCCCCATCACTCTAATCGTTAGTGACAGCACATGCAGCTGCTAATGATCTTTGCTTAATCACATTTAATCAGGTAATAATGATTCAGGGCCGAGCTCTGAAACAGTCTAGGCAAGAGATTTGGATGCAATTCCAGACATGTAATGGATGGAAGGTTTAGGTGAATGTTGCAAGAGTGTGAGAAAAAAAAAAGTGTAGTTTTTCTCTACATTGCTGTTTCTTAGTGGGTCCTGCAGGGTGCAGGGTGCAGCTGGTGCCTGTGGGAGATTGTGAAGAAGTTTAGATCATGTTTATTCTGCGGGAAGCAGTTACAGAGGCTGTTCAAAAATACCTGAGGTGTGGGAATGTGTCTCAGGTTCTTCACCATATGGTTCTATTGTGTGTCTTATGAGGAGATGAATCAACATTTCATTCTTTTTTTCTTTTATTTTTTGCTAGGGTGCAGTTGACTTCGGCATGTACAAAGCATTTGTTAGAGAAAGAAAGTAATGCAGCCAGAGGCATATGTGTAGGAAATTAAGTGAACTGAGTGTGTACTCATGGGTTATGTATAATATATTTTTTTAAAATAATTACTTATAAAAAGTTATTAGTAATATGTATAGTAGATAAATGGATTGCACTTTATTTCAATGGTCCACTAACTACTAACTATAAGTAACTTTGCAACTACATGTAGGCCTAATCAATCAAACAAACGACTACTATACACAGAGTGTAAAAAAAAAAACATCTTAGGCCTAACTTACTTAATGCAGAAGAAGCCGCCTCTTTCCGAGTTGTGCCTCTGAAGCGTCAGAGTTTGAGCCCATTCTCCTTATTCTTCCTTAGTTGTGGGTATATTTAAAAAAAAACAAAAAAAAAAACAATGAATAAATATGCATTTAGTTTAGTTAGCCTGCTATTTAGCATAAGCATAAACTATAGTGGGAACAGAATGAGAAGTGAGTCATCTTGTGACTCGCGTACCACCGCGATATGATTCCTGAGTTGGGACTTGGGAGAGAACGGTTTCTTGTTTTTTTTAGTATAGTAGTTAAAAAATGATTTAGCCCTAATATACTCATTCTACTCACTAAAATAATAGGATAAGACAAATAAAATGAGAAAATTTGAATTCTACAATTTATTTTTATTTTATTCATAGCTCCCACAACATCAACTTTCTCTCGTCTGGGGGGGCAGTGTAGTATACGATGTAGTATACATGCCAGGCCAGTATGTGGCGCTGTAATTCTGCCACAGAGATATACTAAAAACAGAGAAGAAGACTTGGAGCATGCTGTTTTGGATCAGTGCATGGTTGGATTATTGGAATTTTATCATTCTCAGTCTTCGTCTGTCTGTCTGCCTGCAACGCACACCATTATTTTGACAATTTCACAACATAAGTACATCAAATCAAATATTCCTTTCATATTAAAATATGAATCATTATATTCATGAGTATTTTTGTTTGTTTGTTTGTTTTTAATACATTACTGTCACTGTTAGTTAGTATCTACTGTACAGCTCACATTTTGTATGTTGGCCAGAACAATAATCCTTTGGGATATTACACATAAAAAGTGCTGGCAGTGGACAATATTCATCTTTAGAATATATTGCATCTGTTAGAGCTTTATATATCAGAGATTATGTGCCATGGATATTGTCAGTTCAGCCTTTATTCAATAATGCTCTCCTGTCCAATACAGCAGAAAATTAATGCTATCAGTTTTTGGGTAATCCTGTTTGCACATACAGTGATTTACCAGGGTCAACAAGACTGTGAAAACATATGAGAAAAGACAAGCACAACATCATATTCCTTTATTGGTGTTTCAAAAATGGTGGCAGCTTCTCCTGAAGACATGAGGCATGGCAACCGCAAAACCAATGAGATTGTTTCTGAGAAATGGCCTCTCAAGAGATACTGACCCTACGTTCCACAGAGCAGTTACACATGTGTACACACACACACACACACACACACACACTTGTTTGTAATGGGCCCCTGCAGTGATCCATGGCATCTCATAATTGTGAGCTCACTGGACCATCGCTAACAGATGCCAGTGGAACGGCACCATTAGCTAATACATGCGGGCTGTCAACGCACGCATCAATGTTATGAAAAGTCAAACTGTCATCCTTACAGTGCTGAGACCATATTCATCTGCCTTCCAATCTAATACTTATTAAACGCACATTATCAGAGGATGAAGCTTCTCTGCTTGAGTTGGTCCTGATAGCCTATACCGGTGGACAAGAGCGAGGTGGTGAGAAATGGACACGCGCTTCTTCAGTCGACCCTGTTCCACTGAAATAGTGCTTGTGCTGGTGTCAACGCTTGGCTGGGGTTTTGGAAGTCTTTCAGACCTTGTCCGTGTGTCCACTGACTTGAGAGCAGAACGTTTATGTAACTGACTATCTGATGTGATGGAACAACCACCTTCCTTTGAGTCAGTGTCAACCCATCCTTTTGATCGCCTACCTGCAGCCAGGCTCCTGACAGGAGCAGAAAAGAGAGGAGGAGTACAGTAGCAAACTGGGCTGATGAGGTGTGACAAGAGACATCTGAAGTTAAAGGAATAGTTAGCCCAACAATGAAAATTCTTTTATAATATCTTTTCTATTCTTTTCAGTATAACACAAAACAAGAAAGATGAAGAATCAGCCTGGATGCTCTTTTCCATACAACTTTAATGAATGTGGCGTGAGACTTTCAAGCTTCAAAAATGACACAAAAAGTATCAGTAGTAGCAGTTTGTATGACTTGTGCACAATATACTCTAAAGCTATACCTTGGAGTGAGGTACAGAATTTTTAGTTGTAATACTAGTCAATGTTTGCATGAGTGATTATTTTCATTTGAATCATTACACGATTATGGAAAAATCATAAGCATGATTATTTTTGGTCGATATTGTAATCATGATTGTTTAACATGATTATGAGATGGCCATTTGACCAAAACCTCATTAGTAATTTATTCAACAAAGACGATATTTATCAATTATTTGCTGGAAATAAGGTTGCTATGACATCTACATTTTTAGCTTTTCAGCGAAATTTCCCAATTCTTCGATAGCAGAATGCTAGGCTAACTAATGCAAGTAAAACAAAAGTCCTCAAAAATTACTGAAAATAAGTAAACAGTCAGTAATACAATAAATAAAGCTAATTACAAATAATAGGACAAATACAATAGAAATTAATACACTGCCCTCCAAAAGTTTGGAAACGCACTAGAAAAGTGGGGTTTTGGACAATATTGGCATGAATCCTTTTTAATTTGTGATAATTTTGCACTGATAAACTACGAAAACATATTTTATTACATAAACAGTTTATACATAGAAAAAACTTAAATTTTCAATTCATCAAAATATCTGACCTAAACTGGGTTCTAATTTGTTCATTGTATTATAAACTTAATTGGCAATCATTTGTTGAAGCTATTAGGGTGTGCTGACCCAAAAATCTTTTACAAACCTGGGCTAAGTTTAAACCAGTAACCAGGCATCACAGCTGGCAAGGTGCATGTCTGACTTTGACATGTATATATTGCCATTATTATGTAATCAAAATGAAAATTATTATTGCTGGTCTTCAATGATAATGTCAAGTTACTTTAATGTATTTGCACCAAAAAATGATAAGGATTTATGCTGATATCGTCCAAAACCACACTTTGCCAGGGATGTTTCCAAACTTTTGGAGGGCAGTGTATACTAATCAAACAACCAGTGTGTTAATTTTTTATTATTTTTTTTTTTTTCATGCAAGTCTATACAGTAAGTATTCAGCTAACAACCTACTACAGAAACTGAATAATCAAATGTAAAATAAAACACAACATAGTCTTCACTGTAAGAAATAAACTTGCTTTGATTCTTATCCAAATCCAATTTTTGTGCATATCCAATTGAAATCCGATCAGATTTAGCAAGTGTGAATGACAAAAAATCACATGAACAGTTGCAAAGCTCTGTTTCTAGCTACATTCATATGTGGTTTGAAATCCTATTCAGATCGCATTTCTGGAAATCCATTTCAGACTCCTCTGATTGGATTTCGCGTGGTTTATGTGATTTTCTCACACCACGTAAAACGTAAACGTCAGACGTTGTTATAGGAAACATGCTGAAACATTTATTAAATTGCTTATTATTGTGTCTGATTTTTAATTTCCAACCTATTTTGGGTTAATTTCAAGACAGCCATATAGTAATTTTAAACAACAGTTGGGTTAAGTAAAACTGCCCAGCACTTTGGGCAAACATTTAACCCAACTGCTTTGTCCATTTTCAACCCAAATTGGGTTGTTTTTAAACCAGCATTTTTTAGAGTGTTCTAAAGAATGCAAGAGTCCATCTTTAAAGCTGGTTATGGAGCACAGAGACGAAAGCTAAAAGCTCCTGCCCTTCAGTGACTGATACCAATGGTTTGGCTGCGTGTGGTGGTTGTTTGAGTCGAATCAGGCAGCCCTGAGGGTCCTGATGCAGAGGTTACAGAGAAATGAGGCCCTGACCATACTGGCTTATCAGCATCCAGCTTTTATTTTTCACAAATGAGGGATTAATTATTGCCCCCAGAAGAGCATAGTCTGCACTGTGTAGATAAATCAGACAGTTTCCCCACAGCGCTGTGCAGAAATGAGGGGGAAAAGGGCAGATTCAGGGTTGTAAACAGAGTGAGAGAGTAACTTTATTTCCCACAACACCAACACAACTCCACGGCCATCACATGATCCAGAAAATGGAAGAAAACATTCAAATGTGCTTTTGCATGATTCCCTATAATGTAGCTACATTTTCAAGCTTTTATGATTTTGTTCTATTAAAGTTTGTCTCTTAGGTATAACTAGGAAATTTTGGCAGAACAAAAGCTTAAAATGTTTGTCCAATTAATCAGCTTGTTTTGTTATTGTTTTTTTTTTTGTTTTTTTTTTTCCCTTCTTCTTCAGTAAGTTAATTGCTGTACAGGGGAAACTGTGTAAGGTAATGGTATTAAAAAGCAGTGATTAAAATAGGCTCTGCTTCTCCAGAGATGTTCTTTTTAAAGAAATGAAATTCATTTGAATCTGTTAGTGTAGCTCATGAGAAAGCATCTGTGCTTTGCCCTTGGCCTGTGCTGTGCAACTCATGAATATCAAATAACAAAAATATGCACAAGGGTGTAAACCGTTGACATGTACTTTTACATGCTTCCACAGAATTGGAATTGCACTGTTGTGTTTGGGGAACCAAAAATGGGCACCAAGTAGACACAAAAGCGGTGAACAGGATTCCACCAAGTGCAAAATGTTCCTGGATCAACATCTTTGTTGTTCCTGGAACAAAATTCCAATCAACCAATCAGATTTGAGGGACAAGTTTACAGTTTATGCAAGTTTAGGCTTACAATCATGGTTAGGTACTTCTACATCAGTGCTATTCACCTATCATTTCACTCTAATTTTAGGGAAAATTTAGGGTTAGGGTTAGGTTTAGGGGTAGGGATAGGACTAAATTTTCAGACAGGAAAGATGTTCCAGGATCAACAAAATATGTTGATCGAGGAACATGTATTACTTGACCAAAATCACAGTGACCAAAGCACAAAAGCTGCATCTTGAGTCCCATATGAGTTTACTTTGACAACACAAATGTGAAGGTATCATACATGTATGGGAAAAGGTGTGCATTAACTGCTAAATTGTAACATATGGTGCATTCAAGTCATGTTGGAAAGATGAACAAACATGAACGCCACCACAAAATTGCAAATACCAGTGGGAAGCTCGGGATTTTCTTTAAAGGGTTAGTTCACCCAAAAATGTCATTAATTCTGTCGTTCTGTCATTAATTACTCACCCTCATGTCGTTCCACACCTGTAAGACTTTCGTTCATCTTCGGAACACAAATTAAGATATTTTTGATGAAATCCGAGAGGTATATGACTCATCCATAGACAGCAATAACTACCACTTTCAAGGTCCAGAAAGATAGTAAAGACATCGTTAAAACAGTCAACGTGACAAGTGGTTCAACCTTAATTTTATGAAGCAACAAGAATACTTTATTCAACAACTTTATCCAACAATATCTTCTCTTCTGTGTCATTCTCATATGTTGTTTACGTCCAGCGCTTCCAGGTTCTACATCAGAATGCCGACTCATTATACATGTGTCGTGCTGCTCACATGTACAAATTTGGCCAATACTGAGCCAGCATAAATATATTAATTTGTGTTCCGAAAATGAACAAAGTTCTTACGGGTGTGGAACGACATGAGGATGAGTAATTAATGACAGAATTTTTGTGTGAACTAACCCTATAAGCTCTGATCTTTTCGAGACCAGAGCAGAATTCTGAATGTACAGAATGATGCATCATCCAATATACAATTAAGGAAATACTGTATATGGAAACATTTGCAGTAATATATTATGTCTAATATGATCACTTACGTAGAATATGTAAGATACATTTGATATATTTTATTATTGTAATTATTATTATATATATTTTTTTTATTTTTATAAAACAGTTAGTTCCTGTCCTTCATTCTGATTGGTCAATAGCTGTGTTTTATTCATGATAAAACACAGCTATGACCGCTTAACCCAACGGTTCTGTGTATCACTACACAACACCCTTAGCAACCACTCTTAGCAACGTAAACCGTTTGTTCTCAGTTGATATTGTTCATTGAAGCTCACTGTATTATGTAGAAGAGTACTGTGAGAAAAAGTTTGATTGAGCGAGTTTATTACCTGCATTCAGATTTAGCATTTTCCTTCAGGTCAGTCTTATGTTCATAATTAAATATCTGTTTAAATGTCCAATGTATTATCTTGTCCTTTTAACAGTTAAGGGGTTTTCCCGTGACTGACAGCATTAGTCAAAACATTGGCAAGTATCTTCAACACAGTCTTTTCAAAGTCTTCACTACTGAAGGCAACAACGCCCTTCAGCCGTGACTTATTCACGATACAGCACAGCCTCTCGTACCTTATTGCTTACTTAAAATGTCATTAATGTAAAATGCTAAATGAGATATTCTTTGTAAATTTATTCATTTTGACCCTTTAATTGAACAACTGAATAATGGCACACAAGTAAAATAACAGAATCACAGAAGTCACTGACATCTGAATTGCAGTATATCATTCTACAAGATATATATATATATGAAAAATTTTTCCACCTACTCATGTTAGACCATTTACAGATGCCAAGCAACAACTTGCTGCATTAAAATAAAATGTGTGGTTCAAATGCAACTTATCCAATCAAAATTTCAGTTTGGAACTGTTTATTTTATAAAATAGTAATGTCTAAAGGACTTACACACAACCACATAATCTAGAAGGCATGCAGAGGTGTACATTCACATACATAGAAACACACAAACACAGATCCAAGAAAAGAATACTTCAACCATGCTGCAGAGATCAAAGCCTTCTTATTATCCCGCTGTCTCTCTTTCAGTATCTCTCTGCAGGACTCTGTAACTGTCAGCAGGCATTTCAGCATTTCAAAGAGCAGCTGTTGGTCCATCTTTCTCCACTCCATCCCTCTACCATACCTGGAGAACTTTGCATTTTTGGGCTCCATCTCACAAGTGCAAATCAGGCCAGCCACAGCAGCAACGTGCTGCTTTTACAGCAGTGCTACTGAATCCTCTCTCATCATTGTTTTAATTTCTGATCTTTGGCTGATTATTTGTCTTGAGCAAGCGTGGGCCTCCATTCCAATTTTCTTCAGAACCACCCATATGATGCATGTCCGAGGTCCGTTGACAACATTCAATTTGGCCAAAGAGGCAAGGTGTGAATTGAAGTGTCCTGAAAGTGCGGGCCAGATCTTTCCAGAGATGGAAGTGTCATAATTGCATTGTGATTTGCAAATTAACTCTTATTTCTCTCTGGCTGTAGTGGGAGGTCAGTTTATCGATGGCCATGAGCTTCTCAGCTGGAGGTCATATCAGAATTCTCATTTTTACCCATGTGGATAACTTGTGCTCCATGCATGAATAATGTGTGGTTATTTATTTCAAAGAAAATAAAGTAGTAGCAAGTGAACACCTTATGCTGGGCAATTAGGCCTCAACATTCCAGTTCTTCCTCATTAGCTTTCCTCAGTGGTACGAGACATGAAACAAAATGTGCCTAACCAGTCCGCACTGGATGCTCATTAGCATTTCTATATTCTCGCTGACCTCAACTGCTGGAATCATGCTGGAATCATAGGGTAGGAATCTATGCAGTAAATCACCAGCATACAGCAATGGCTTTGGATAGCTCAGAATTCCCAGTTTCTGGGAAATTATCATCATGAAAATCTCGCAATCATGTCCTTAATGGGAGGAATAATTAATCAGAGACCCCAAATTAGAGATAAAAGTATGACTGGGAAACGAAGAGGTCTCCCTCCGCAATACTCCACAGAAGGTGAATGAATTATTCACAGCCGGCATGCATGATGGGTAATTTGCTGCAGGCCATCTCTGTAAACAGCTTGCACAGGGCTCAGAGCTGAACATTCTGTTATGTAAAAAAAAAAAAAAAAGCATAATAGAGCCAATTCAAAAAAAATGTAATTTCAGGGTAGGGGGTTCTACATGATTTAAGTTGTTTTCACACTTGGTTTGATTGCTTGTCTAAATAAGAGTTTGATTTTACCTTCTTCCCTTTCCCCAGCAGGTCTCTTTTTACACTGGGTCTGAACCATATAGGTATGTTTATACCTCATTTGATCCGGATTGGATTAATCTGGATTGAAGAATATTAATGCATGTAAACACCTACTGTTGCTAGGTATTCAGAAATAGTGATGGGAAGTTTGATTCTTTTCCGTAAACTGGTTCTCTCGGACAGTTCATTTGAACCCATTCAAAAAACGATTCACCAGTTTGTTTACGTAATCACGCAATGACGTCACATATATGCAATTCTGTTATTAAAACATATGCGAAACTCAGATGTTTTACATGTCCCAAAACATATAAAGTGAATAATCTAGTCTTAATTAACTCACCTTTTTACATATACCATCAGAAACAATATGGCCCCCTCATTCAAGTCAACTGCTCATTTATGCATGTTCGTATCAGCAGCTCATCGGTCGTCTGTGGACTTGTCCTTGTCTGAACTATTTCCTCAGTTCAGTTCAGTGTACTGGTGACTTGAGAACTATTGCAACTATTAACCAACTCTTGACTCGAGAGAGAACTGCTATCATTGTACTGCTGTTGACATGAGAACTTATGCCATTAGATCACAGTCATATTTACAATACATTTTTGTTATAATTTATTCTGTTTAGCAAAAGACATCAGAAACATACATTCTGCCCCCTTTATGAAACCCTCGGCAGACATTTCTTAGTATATCGGATATGTCCGTAAGGCTGTTGTCAGTTCATTGTACTGTTGGATTAGTCTCAGTCTCAGACGTCATGCCCACAGATCGTTTGCTGAATGTCTGATGCATAAGGCACACAAAATGGGAAACACTTCAGGAGTTTCAAAGTTGTCATCTGATTGGTTGAATTCTCCAGGATTTCTGGGAGATGTGTGTTGCAGTATTTTACAGTCTACCTGGAAACAAAGCCGTCATGATGCCAAACCCCCTCATGGAAGAAGAAAGCTGTGGTGTTTACAATTGTGACAATGAGCGCTTATCAGGATCAAGAAAATGCTGAATTTTCAAAAGTATGTTAAGTTTGCAGCACCATTGTTGCAGTAAACTTGCATAACATTCTTGAATAATTTATTAGACATCCTCTTGGGTGGTCTTTGGCCAGTGAAAGCTGCGATGGAGTCCAGACATTCTGCCATTAGTCTGAAGATCTGAGATATTTTAAACTGCAGAACCACACATCACAGCAGTCTAAGGACCGCAGCACCAGGCCAGCAACCTCAGACCTGAAGTTAGGGTGGCACTGACAATTGCGTATCCCGCCCCAACCTGGTGCATCGCAGAGCCGTGCAAGATGAGCATTTGTGGATAAAAAGTATATAAATGTTTATTTTTTTAGAAAATGACTGTTAAGTCTGTTATTGTTCGGCTGGGATCATGTAAAGCTCTTTGAAGCTGCATTGAAACTGCAGTTTGGACATTCAAGCCATTGGTAGCCATTGAAGTTATATGGAGAAAAATCCTGGAATGTTTTCCTCAAAAACCTTAATTTCTTTTTGACTGAAAAAAGCAAGACATAAATATCTTTGATGACATAGGGATGAGTAAATTATCAGGACATTTTAATTCTGAAGTGAACTAATCTTTTAACTCGCACAAAATAGCACTTACATTAGCCAAGAGTTTGCTGGAGTTTACATTAGCAGGTCTGCTGCACCAAACACTTTCGTATGAAAGTGTCTTTAAGACTCACCCAATCAACAGCCAGGAACCTGATTCCCTCGGCAGCTTCCCAACTACATCCTGTTTATTTTCTTTAATTTTGTTTTATTCTCGCAAGCAGACCACTAATGCTTTGCTGTGTTCCTAGAGGAGCTGAGCAGTACTGGAGCGCTTCTGAGTAATTTGGTTCCACCTGAGGAGACCCACATGCTTGTGCAAACACAGAATCAATATTAATCAACTCGTAGGGAAGACAGGCTTGCGTTGTTGGTGTTTTTTTTGTTTTTTTAAAGCGGACGTTGCAGCCAGGCGTGAAGATAATATTTCAGCACAAATGTAAGAGCAGCTGCAGCTACAGCTGTGGTCAATCTCTTTCCCTCTTTCTCTGGTCACTCCAAGGATATAAATATATATATATATATATATATATATATATATATATATATATAGTCAACTACATGATTTTATAATTGCCCATCTTTTTTATATAACGTTAGATACATTATATTATATATATATATATATATATATATATATATATATATATATATATATTCAACATCTTGTTGCCTTACCCTTATCCTCATTTACACTTTTTATTTGTCACATTTTGCTGTCCTTTATCTCTCTCCCTGCTAGTTTCAATGGCCGTTTGCTCGAGACTGTAAATGATGACTGGTTGCCAGTCATAATGTTGTCATAATAAAATACTCAAGGGGCTTATAGTTTCTACTCTGCCACAGCTTGGCCTCACAGCTCACATCATACTCACCCTGATCTCAGATCAGAGCTCTCTGAAACGCCATACAAACACATTCATCTAGAGCCGCTCATTTGATTACGCACATAATCTCCTTCTATGAATTTAAATGGGAAGCAATTGAGTTTCTAAACAGCCTATGAAATCACAATGGTGGCACCATCTGCTAGTAAGTTTTATTGATGGTTTATAGATTATAAGTAAATGTGAGTAAATGTTTACATGTGTTTTGACGACAGTCATTTGGGGGGGGGGGGGGGGGGGTAATTAGTTTCAGATGATCACATGTGTAGCTTAATTGAGATAGTGGAACAAAATTCTCCAGATACCTTTCTATCCTCCTCTATTATGTTGGAAACGCATGATAAGTTGTGGGCGTTTTATTTTGATTGACATTTACAGAATTATCTTCTCATAAACTTATATATTAGAAATCCTTTAACAGATTAGAACACAAATGGATGCTCTTGGAATATCCCTGGAGGTTGTGGCTTATATTTGCTCAATAAAGCAAGTGTTGCGTTTATTGTGTATACATTTTGAATGTTCCCAGCAGGTTGCTAAAGTAAGTGGATGATGGTTAAAGTGTCATTCATTCATTTACTTAAACCTGGACATAACAAGTAAGAGCCGCAAATAAATCTATTTATATTAGTTATTTAAATAAGTGTTGATGGATGTTGCAAATTGTATTAAATGGTCACACTGCTCTGTATATAGTGAAAGCATAGGATGTCAAGCTGCAAAAAGAACAAAAAAGCATCATAAAAGTAATCTGTACAACTTGTGCACTATAATTTGTCTTCTTTTATTTATTTTATTATATATTTGCTTATTTATGATCATTCTTTGTTACAGGAAGATCAATTAATTTGATCCGGGGTCTCAGAAAGCCCTAAAGATATGCCGACAAGAGAAATGTACTTTCATTTATAAGTTAAGCTCTCAGAAACTCTTCCACAGGCCCATACGTGTTTGTCTTAATCATGGGTATGAAAAGCGAGAGAAAGATAGAAGGAAATAACAGTAATTGAGAGAGGGAGTGATTAATGTTCTCATTGTGACTAGATTAGGTAACAGCTTTCATCGATGATGGCTCTATTGGGTTTGACAAGTATGAAAATACTTTCTCATATCAGACACACTGATCAAGTTACAGCAGGGTGGGGAGAATCTGAAAGATTGCAAACCTCATTCAGCCAGAGGGGCAATAACTCTCTAAACATTCATTCTGGATGATTCAGCAAGCAGGCGCTTTGTAAGTTCTCAGTACTCATTGCTCTTCTGCAGCAGGCCGTTAAACCATGATGAACTGACCATTCCTTCAAGCTTTTTATCAAGAAATGGTAGCACTGTGGCACAAATAAGGTGAATTACTGCACTGAAAAAAAAAATGTTGTTTTAACTTTAAAAAGTAAGTTACCTGACTGCCTTAAAATTTTGAGTTTATTAAAATTAAAAATTTGAGTTAATTCAATGTTGTTATCTGAACCACATTAATTATTGCACATTTGTACAGTGTATTACTACTATTATATTATATTATACACTGCCTTGCCAAAAAAATAAATACATAAATAAATAAAATAAAATTCTATTATAAAAATATATATAAAAAAATTATATTATATTTTATAAAACTGTTATTTCCTGTCCTTGATTCTGATTGGTCAATAGCTGTGTTTTATTCACGATAAAACACGGCTATGTCTGCTTCACCCAACGGTTCTGTGTATCACTACACAACACCCTTAGCAACCACTCTTAGCAACGTAAACTGTATGTTCTCAATTGATATTGTTCATTGAAGCTTACTTATGTAGAAGAGTGTTGTGAGAAAGAGATTGAGAGAGCGAGTTTATTACCTGTATTCAGATTTAGCATTTTCCTTCAGGTCAGTCCTATGTTCATAATAAAAAAAAAAAAAAAAAATCTGTTTAAATGTCCAATGTATTATCTTCCCGTGACTGACAGCACTAGTCAAAGCATTTGTCAGTTGCGTCTTGTTCCGTGTTCACAACAATTCAGTCTTTTCAATGTAAAAGTCTTCGCTACTGACTGACACGCTCATAAAGACGGTCTTTGTTGCTATCTAATGGCATAGTAATGTAACTTCTGTTGCTGTTCACGGTCAGGGACTATTTTTTTCCGGCGTAAGGAAGGCTTTTAGTAAGAGTTTACTTCAAGAAAGTTGCATTGTTACATATTATTAGCTTTAATATTTGTATTCTGTGATAATCGTTTCATAAAAGCTTTGCATCGTGCCTAACAACGCCCTTCAGCCATGACTTATTCATGATACAGCACAGCCTCTCGTACCTTATTGCTTACATATTATATTATATTATATTAACTTTTTTTTTATATTTTTCATTATATTTTTACACATAATAACTATATTTGTAATAGATTTGTAACAGGGTTAAATAAATAGAACAAAGAAAAAAAAAAAAAATCTGTGATGGAGTAGCCAACAGCAAAATCAACAATTTCTTCCCAGTCTTTATAAAATGTTGAATCCCCTGTTACTCCACCAAAAATCTACTTATTAAAGTAACAACAGTGTCGGTACACAAAGCATGAATGTTTTATAGTATACAGAACATCAGAGTCAGAGCCTTGAGCAACTGGCCCTGGCTTTTGAACCACCTACTGAGAGCATGGAGCTTTGAGAAGCCAACCCAATAAAACAAGCCTGATCTGCAGTCACATGTGTGCCAACACAGAGTGGATGCATGGCTGCAAAGAAAGAGGGAAGCCTGTTTTTGGCTGCGACTTGCTGTCTACATCGTCACTACATATTTGACGAGCACTTTCAAAGGATAAATACTTCTAAGAATTCCCTTCTTCATCCTAAAAATCAGAAATTATTGACCCAAATATAATTCACCTATCATAATTTACTCACTGTTTTCAAACCTGTTTTCTATTTTTTTTTCCTCTTCTGTGGAACAGAAAAATATCAAAGAATCCATGCAGCTCTTGTCCATACAATGATACACTGTAATAAATTATTTTTCAAATTTTTCAATAATCTTTGTTTTATTTATAACTTTGAAAAAATATGTTTTACCAGAAAGTCTTTCTAAAAAAAAAAAAAAAAAAAAAAATCGTGTTTGATTCAATGTGTTATTTGTTAAATTTACTAGCAATTTCTGAAAAGTGAAAATTGTTTCAAAGTAAATCCTACCATTTTAGGTGGTTTAAATTGGCTACATCTGTCTACATATGTCCTTTTTTCTTTTTCTTTTTTACATGATGATTGATTTTTGGCACTACAGTATATATTTCAAGTCTTCATAATCATATAGACTGCTTTTGTTTTAATAGCATTTTAATAGCATTTTACCATAAAACAATACTCACTATGAACTTGTGATGTGTATGAAAAAATGACTTCATAAAATTTCTGTTTTTGTGCTCTATGAAAGAAAAATAACAGCATACAGGTTTGGAACGACATGAGAGTGAGTAAACAATGACAGAATTTATTCTTTTTAAGTTTTATTGTCTGGTTTTGAACACATTCATGCCCAAGGGACATCTTGGATAGATTAATTAATTGTGGTTCCCAAAATAGAGAAGTCTTTGTTATAGTACTCAGAGGATTTAAAACCCTCAGATTCTCAAAGATGCTTCTTCTCTTTTTTTTTTTTTTGCCTTCCTCTGAGGTGGAAAATAAGATGAGGGTGTTCGGCATACTTGTTGTAGTGCTCAGCATCGGCTGGTTGGCCATAGCTCACTGACTATAAAAGAAATCATTTCACATTTGATTTGGTATTTATAAGCATCACTTTTATTTATTTATTTATTTATTTTGTATAGTGATTACTTCTTCTTTTTCCCTCTCAAACTCTTTGGCTCACTGTATTTCTCTTTAGGACTGGATTTGATGCTGTTTTCTATCTGTGCATCTAAAATCCTGCATATGTGGAATGAATTGTGGGTTCTCAATCCACGTTTCATCTGCCACTCATTCAGTAAACCAAGTGCAGAGCGTGCAACAAAAGCCCAAATCAGCAGTTCTTTTTGTAATTTACCAGTGAGTGCAATCTCTCTTCTGCTTTTTACCAGCTCCTGTAGATTTAGCCATGCTGAAGAGCAGAGCAATTATTCATTTGAGCTACAATGTGTTGAAAATGGAGGGAATCTTTTGAAAAGCATTTGCTTCATCATGCGTTTCTCGATGTAAGACCTTAACGACAATGTGCTGATAGGAGTCCAGATAAATGAACATAACCAGTCTTGTCAGTTACACTGTAGGACTTCAGTTGCCAGTGAATTTAAAGCAAGACTTCAGCAATTCTCCACTGTGCAGTTGTTGATGCTCTGCTGATCTCTTCAGATGGGAGATCCATCTTAATGCAGATCTTTTACTCCAGAGATAGAGAGAGAGAGAGAGAGAGAGAGAGAGGCAGTGTTTTGAGCTGTTGTTGGGTCAATGCTTGGTCAGATCTTTTTTTCTGATGGAGCTCTGTGGTTGAGACACTCCAGGGGACAAACCAGAGCCGCAGTGTCATATGGATTCACATCTCAGAGAACTATAACTACTAATGTGTGTGTGTCTTCTTGTATATATGGTTTATGAGGACACAAATGTCTATGACTTGGGTATTAAAACGTAAACATGGTTCATGAGGACACTTCCATACTAAACAGTGTTTTTGGAAATTCAAAAAATGCCAATTTTTTTATGTGAGGGGTAGGTTTAGGGGTAGGGTTAGTGTAGGGGGATAGAATATACACCGATCAAGGATAAAATAATAATGAGCACTGACAGGTGAAGTGAATATCACTGATTATCTCTTCATCATCGCACCTGTTAGTGGGTGGATATATTAGGCAGCAAGTGAACATTTTGTCGTCAAAGTTGATGTGTTAGAAGCAGGAAAAATGGGCAAACGTAAGGATTTGAGTGAGTTTGGCAAGGGCCAAATTGTGACGGATAGACAACTGGTTCAGAGCATCTCCAAAACTGCAGCTCTTGTGGGGTGTTCCTGGTCTGCAGTGGTCAGTATCTATAAAAAGTGGTCCAAGGAAGGAACAGTGGTGAACCGGCGACAGGGTCATGGGCGGCCAAGGTTCTTTGATGCACGTGGGGAGCGAAGGCTGGCCCGTGTGGTCTGATCCAACAGATGAGCTACTGTAGCTCAAATTGCTCAAGAAGTTAATGCTGGTTCTAATAGAAAGGTGTCAGAATACACAGTGCATCGCAGTTTGTTGCATAGGCTGCATAGCCGCAGACCAGTCAGGGTGCCCATGCTGACCCCTGTCCACCACCGAAAGCACCAACAGTGGGCACGTGAGCATCAGAACTGGACCACAGAACAATGGAAGAAGGTGGCCTGGTCTGATGAATCACGTTTTCTTTTACATCACATGGATGGCAGAGTGCATATGCGTCACTTACCTGGGGAACACATGGCACCAGGATGCACTATGGGAAGAAGGCAAGCCGGCGGAGGCAGTGTGATGCTTTGGGCAATGTTCTGCGGGGAAACCTCGGGTCCTGCCATCCATGTGGATGTTACTTTGACACGTACCACCTACCTTAGCATTGTTGCAGACCATGTGCACCCTTTCATGGAAACGGCATTCCCTGGTGGCTGTGGCCTCTTTCAGCAGGATAATGAGCTCTGCCACAAAGCAAAAATGGTTCTGGAATGGTTTTAGGAGTGCAACAATGAGTTTGACGTGTTGACTTGTCCTCCAAATTCCCCAGATCTCAATCCAGTCAAGCATCTGTGAGATGTGCTGAACAAACATGTCCGAACATTGGAGGCCCCACCTTACAACTTAAAGGATCTGCTGCTAACATCTTGGTGCCAGATACCACAACACACCTTCAGTGGTCTAGTAGAGTCCATGCCTCAATGGGTCAGGGCTGTTTTAGCAGCAAAAGGGGGACCAACACAATATTAGGAAGGTGGTCATAATGTTTTGCCTGATTGGTGTACAGTTTGTACAGTATAAAAACCGTTACGCCTATGGAGAGTCCCCTAATCCACATATACAAGTGTTTGTATGTGTGCTAAACTTTTACTGTGCCTTACAAACTTATGTTTTATGCATTTGTTCTATATTTTTTTCCAATTTGTTTGGTGTTTTGAATTAAAACCCCATGGGTGGGGTTAGGTGTTCAAAAATATCTATGAAATTATTAATATATATGCCAATATTTAAATGCATAATACATTTTACTTGATAAACAGTGTGGAGACAATTTATCCAGTAAAATTGAACTGAAAGCAATGCCATTCCTACACTCTAAAAAATGTTTGGTTAAAAACAACCCAAGTTGGGTTGAAAATGGACAAACCCAGCAATTGGGTTGTTTTAACCCAGTGGTTGGGTTAAATGTTTGCCCAACCTGCTGGGTAGTTTTATTTAACCCAACTACTGATTAAAAATGACTATATGGCTGGCTTAAAATGAATCCAAAATAGGTGAGAAATTAAAAATCAGACACATAATTACTAGAGGCAACAATAATAATCAAAAGGTGTACATTTATTAATAAGCAATTTAATAAATGTTTATTGTTTATTATTCATTATCTTATTAATAAATGCTCATTTATTAAACATATTAATAAATGTTAATTTCCAGCATATTTTGGGTTCATTTTAAGCAAGCAATACAGTAATTTTTATACAACAGTTGAGTTAAATAAAATTACCCAGCACGTTGGGCAAACATTTAACCCAACCACTTGGTTAAAACAGCCCAGTTGCTGGGTTTGTCCATTTTCAACCCAACTTGGGTTGTTTTTAACCCAGCATTTTTTAGAGTGTAGTTTGTCAACATAGCAACAACTAGGGTACCACGTTCACCACCTCCAGGGTCTTAATAGTGACAATAGTAAATAGATCACTGCATAACTTAAAGTACACTTTCACCATGAATTTATTTTCTCACTCATCAATCTTTTTATGGAATGTTTTTATTTGATCTTTTCAGCAAGCTCTCTGAAATTATATTACATTAACAAAATATGCTTTTGATGCCTTTGAAAGAGTCATTTTGAAATTATGCTGGTGAACATTGTATATTCTAATTTTGTGTGCTTAACGCAGCACCCAAAGATTAGAAATGCCTCAAATTAGGTAGAGTACATGTTTAGTATACAAAATATGCTTTACCCAGCGTTTGAAGCATTTTAATTCAAAATTATAAAGAGAGGTTTTAATTCAAAACACCAAACAAATTGGAAGCAAATATAGAACAAGTACTGTACACAGGGACGTGCACAGACATTTTGGGGGGCAGGGGCTCAAGTGGAAAAAAGGGCACTTCTCATAATTATTTATTTAAAAAATAATGAACCCTTAAATATATTAAGACAACTTTGACTTCACTTACACTCACGCAATTGTTTTATACTCCACAGTAGGCATGTGACGGTATCAAATTTTCATGTTGCGATTAATTGATGAAGCTTTTATCACGGTATACGGTATTATCATGATATTAAAATAAGTTGCAAAACCATTTTTGTCATAGTTTAACAGGTTTAAGAACTCTTTTTGTAATAAAACAAAAACAACTGACTGAAATTTTCAAACAGATTAAAATGCAAAAGAATTACAACAGATAACACTTTACTCTATTTAATGCATTAACTAAGATTGAGCAATAGCTACATTTGTTACAGAAAGTGTTATTTTTTCTTAATGTTAGTTTAGAACTGATCTGATCAACTTGATCATTGTTTTATCTCAGGTCCATTAAATAAGTTTGGTTTCTTCGCTTTTTGATTTTAGTAATGTTATTAAATAGTAACTAAGAAATTAACATTAATTAATAATAATTAATACTTTATAAGTATTTTTATTGTCAGTTTAGTGATAATGAATTAACATGTTAACTAATGAAGCTGTATGTTTTCAAAGTTTTACTGAACAATGACAAAAAATCAGAACATTTCTAATCATTAGGGCATGTTGTAGTCCAGATTAAAATATAAAAATGTTTAGGTTTGAAAATAAATATCCTTTTAAGTCTTTTTTAAGTATTCAGTATTTAGTGCTGTAATGAACAACACTGAGATTACAAAAAAATGAATGGCTGTTTGAAGCATTTTAAAGACTTCACTAGCGCAGTTACTTTGTTTGCACGGTTTCCGTGGTAACCGCTGCACGCTGCTGTTCCATCAGCACCCTCTGCTGTCAGAGAGTGAACGTGCACTTTCATTCAGCGCGTCTCCTTCACTGGTTCCGCCATGTGCTTCTCGTGCACGTTGGGATTGTTTACATCTGAGCGCGTGTTCTTTTGATGCAGAATACAGCAGTGTTGTGCATTTTATACGATTGATGGGTAAAGTATTCTTAATTGCCTTATAAAAAATTAATAATTGGTAATAAATTATTATTTACGGTATTGTGAAGTGCCGACGATTACAATATCGTGCATATTCATTATCGCGATTTATCGCATTACCGAATATCGGCACAAGTCTACTCCACAGATTTCTACAAAATAATCAGTTCACACAGAGACCATGGTCTTCTTTAGTATTCACTAGGTTTATCACAAGAGAAGTCAACAACAACTATTTTCAAGTAGCTATATATTTAGAATAAATGACTGCACCAAGGAGAGGGACATAGTTTCACTAATAATTTGTTTATTTTGCACAAATCAATAAATCGTTTTAATTTTTTGGTGTATTGGAATACTTCTTTCATGAAATGGACAATTTTAAGATTTTACAATTTTACAATTTTAAGGTCCATTTTTGCTGCCATGTCTTTTACTCTAATGGAAAGAAAACTTAACCCTAACCCTACACATTTAGATGGAGTTTGTTTTAAGCCTACTACCCTCCGTCTGTTTGCATCTGTAGATTTCTTCTAAATTAACCAAAATAAGCTAATCTGCATATTTAAACACATCAAGATTTTTTTTTTCCTGAACTGTTAATACATTATATATTATAACAAATGCCTGCAGAGGGCGCCAAAAGCCTGCTGATTTTTGTTGTTAGACAGCACAGCACGATCAATTCCACGATCAAAGCTAACCATGATTAAAAAAAAATATTATTAGTTAAATAATAATATTCGCCCACTTCTTTGTGATAGAAATGCTACAGCCACTGTAATTTCTTCAACAAGAATATGTGGACATCAAACATGCAAAGACAGAGCGAGGGTTTAAACTTTTATTGATGTATTATCCTGTGTAAGCGTAGATTTAAGAATAGCATTATGTAGCTGATGCTGTATTATGATTTTTAAATAGTTTTAATAAACCATGCATCCTTAGAAAACTGTCTAATAATGTGGTTCATGGATGTGCGTCCATGGAATGCTTCTCTTCTGGTATTGACAGCCCAACCTATTGGTCAAGTGTTTACCATGGTTCAAAACGCAATGCATAGCGCAATACAATAATTTAAATTATAATATGACATATATTTCATTAGTATCAAATCAGGCAGATGTGTTGATTGTGGTCAAACTATTAATGCAGCGTTAAATGTATAAATAACCCTTAAATAGACAAAACTTTCAGGTTTGTGAACATAGGCTAGCCTACCTGAAAGAAATGCACGGTATGCATCCATCTAGGGCCTTTTTTCTTTTTCGCTTCTTATCGCCAGACAGCAGTTGCATTTTCGCGGGAATAGTTGTCACAAGTTTTCAGCTAGCAGCAAACTCGAGGTGAGGTGGGGCGTGGCGCGCGTGCGTGCGGGCATGAATGGCGTGTCGCGGAGTGAGGGCATCTGAACTCGACAAAGCCGACCTGATATAGTATTTTTTTTATTTGTTTTATACAGTAAATATATTTGTTTGACAGGGAAGCTGTGAGCAAACAGGAATATATATTCATTTATAAAAAAAAAAAAAAAAAAAAGCACCCCAGAAAAAAGGGCACTTTCTCTCCAGGAAGAAAAAGGGCAGGGGCTCAAGCCCCTTTTTTGTCTATGTGTGCACGTGCCTGACTGTACATAACACATAAGTTTATAAGACACACACACACACACACACACACACACACAAACGCACAGGTTTGTTTTGCTATCAAAGTGAGGACATTCCATAGGCGTAATGGTTTTCATACTTTACAAACTGTACATTCTATCCCCCTACTCCTACTCCTAAACCTACCCATCACAGGATACATTTTAATAAAACATTGTTTAGTATGTTTTTAAAACTATTTTATATATGAGGACTCATATGTAATGTCCTCATATTTCATGTTTACCTGGTAATACCAGTGTAATACCCATGTCTTTATACAAATTTGTGTCCTCATAAATCATGAAAACTAGCACACACACACACACACACCTACACACACACACACACACACACGACTGCTTTGTGTGAGGAACAGATCCAAAAATAATTTCCATCCACCGTAATGCTGAAATCCTGCACAGTTTCAAAAATTGTCACCAGGAGAACATCAGCTTTGACATGAAATGCCATTGGCTGTTTCTTGTGACTGATTGCAACATGCTACAGTTTGTATTTATCTTTTTAATGAGATGTGACTGCGTTCACAGAGCAAGAAGATTTTCAGCGATTAAAAGTTTGACTGTTCCTCACATATAGTTAAGGGTGGCATTTTTTTCATGTATTTGAGATTTGAGTGTTGCAGCGGATGGACAGTTTTTTTGGTCTGTACCTCAGCAATTGTTTGAACTCTGAAGACTTAGAATCTTCATAATTTATTAATCAATTGACCCTTCGCAAAGACCCGCCCCCCTTAGTTACTGTTGCTTTGTCTGACAAGCCATGGTGCTGTCACACCACACAGAGTGATAAATACATCGCGGAGTAAAGAGGACACTGACAACACGTCGACAGACAAGACAGCGCAGGTTACTTATGATATTAAACAAAGTCCCAGCTTTCAGACTGTGTAGTTTTTTAGGAAATTCAAACAATAAAAACTGTTTTGTGGCTCTTTAATGTGTTGTGACAGATTGCTGTAGTGCCTCAGTTCAAGCGGCTTGTGAACCGATCATCTCTTCCTAATACTTCATTTATAGCATCAAATAAACATGAATGAACATGAGAAGGAATGTTGTTTCAAACGCGGAAAGACGTCGATGCACACCATTTTTCAAGTTTAATCCACTAAGGTTAATCTTTTAACTCCTGACTGCTTTGTCAGACAAAATGGTGGATTCGGTGTTCTGATTGGTTAGATCGCCTGTCAATCAAACTCCTGGTGAAGGGTCAATTGTTGTTACTTGTATCTGCCTGTTATGTGCTTTATATTGTTTTACATTGAGAAATGGTTCGGTTATTAGGTGCTCAAAATGTCTAAATAATGTAATGTAAAATTATTGTGGCTGTTCAAAATGAAAATCATACCCAATATATACAGTATGTCATAATGATAAAATTCCATGTGTATTGACAGCAAAGGTTTCTCATTAAAAACAATCACATTCAAAGTCCATTGATTATAGCAATGCCAGTGGGTAGTGTCTTAAAGGTGCCATCAAACTGAAAATTGAATTTACCTCAGCATAGTTGAATAACAAGAGTTCAGTACATGGAAATGACATACAGTGAGTCTCAAACTCCATTGTTTCCTCCTTCTTATATAAATCTCATTTGTTTAAAAGACCTCCGAAGAACAGGCAAATCTCAACATAACACCGACTGTTACGTAACAGTCGGGGTGTACGCCCCCAATATTTGCATATGCCAGCCCATGATCGAGGCATTACACAAGGGCAGCCAGTATTAACGTCTGGATCTGTGCACAGCTGAATCATTAGACTAGGTAAGCAAGCAAGGACAACAGCGAAAAATGGCAGATGGAGCGATAATAACTGACATGATCCATGACAACATGATATTTTTAGTGATATTTGTAAATTGTCTTTATAAATGTTTCGTTAGCATGTTGCTAATGTACTGTTAAATGTGGTTAAAGTTACCATCGTTTCTTACTGTATTCACGGAGACAAGAGCCGTCGCTATTTTCATTTTTAAACACTTGCAGTCTGTATAATGCATAAACAACTTCATTCTTTATAAAATCTCTCCAACAGTGTAGCATTAGCCGTTAGCCACGGAGCACTATCAAACTCATTCAGAATCAAATGTAAACATCCAAATAAATACCATACTTACGCGATTAGACATGCTGCATGACGAACACTTTGTAAAGATCCATTGTGAGGGTTATATTAGCTGTGTGAACTTTGTTTATGCAATGATAGAGTCGAGAGCTCGGGAGGGGGCAGAGAGCACGAGCAATTAAAGGGGCTGCAGCCTGAATCGGCGCATTTCTAATTATGCCTCAAAATAGACAGTAAAAAAAATTAATTAAAAAAAATATATGGGGTATTTTGAGCTGCAACTTCACAGACACATTCAGGGGACACCTTAGACTTATATTACATCTTGTAAAAAAAAAAACGTTCGATGGCACGTTTAATCGTTGTTTATAAAATGTAACATTTCCTATTGATAGATGTTTATTTTGTCTTATTTTAATTTAAATCACAGCTAAAGATGATAAAAGAAGCTGCACTCTTACAAGACATGACACTTTTGTTTAATTTATTTTAGAGCTGCCATTCCTACAACACGTACAAAACAACAGAAAACTCATTTTTGTGCTGGTCATAAGCCTCTTTTCTGTTGCTGAACATTGAGAAATAACTGTTATTTGATTTAGACAGTCCGGACACCCCTGACAGGCCTGACTAATATCACCCACTCATAGAGCACACAGGAAATAAAGAGCTAGAGTGCTGGAAATGTGATTCAGAACAAAAACTGCATTATTTTCCAACACAGTATATGATTATCCTCAGCATGCAAAAATATGTGTGGTCTTTTTGAAATGTCAGACTAATGGCAAGACATTACTGAGCAGATAATTCAATCCATTTGAGCTTGAATTATACACATACACTTCAGTCTCATGAATTTATTATTAGACTAAGGCTGAGCTTCTCAACCAGGGGGCTGGGGCCCACTAGATGGCCTCAGCAAACTTACAAGGATGACTCAGAATGACTTAAAATTATTAAATAAATGAATACATAAATTAAAATTTTTTCTAGATGTACCAAGCTCTAAAATATTTCATTGTGTAGAAATTGAGTGAAAAACAATCAGATTCGGTCCAGATTGGATTCAGAAATATGCTCAAAACAGATGGAGTAGATCGAGTCCTAAAGCTTGCACAGTCATGTACCTCTTTATGAGTTTGACATTTTTTTCATTAACGTTAGGCAGTTTTTATTTATATGCTGTTGAATGTTTGGTAATCACTTTAGCTTACTTGTACATAAGCAACTTCTATCTGCTCCTTCTGGTTTACGCAGATATCCGGAAGTGATGTACTATTTAAGAAGATCTGTAATAGCACCCCCTACCGTATAACAGTGAAAACATGGATTGCCGTAAAAAAAGTCATCAATGGCGGGGAAGTGGTGAAAGAGTTAGAGGATCCCTGAAGAACATTCAGCTCCTGAAAACTTAATTCTGAAATATTGAATTCTGAAACTTAATTATCCTAATTTTAATTATGAATGTTTTAGTTACATAATTTAACCTATGGAAACTCCAGTTATACGCTATTTTAAGGTGCCATTGTTACAGTGTAATTATATATTTAAGTACTTAGTAATATTAATTAACATGTACTTACTATAGGGTTAGGGTAAATTAGGGTTTAGTTGCATGTAATTATGCATAATTTACTGTTATTGCTATGATAAGTACATGTAATGTGTAACAAGGACACTGTAAAATAAAGTGTTACCGAAACTCCTAGTTTTTGTAAATTATTTGAATATTGTTGTGGACAATGGGGAGCTTTCAGTCGAAAAGATTGAGGATTACTGGACTAAAGCAAATTCATATAGCCCAGTGTTCCAACTCCATTTGTGAAATGTGATTAGCTCAATATACAGTCATGTGAAATGGTAAATCTGTTGACTCAAACAGAACACATTTTTAGATATATTAAAGGGGTGGTTGATTATTATTTCACTTTTTTAACTTTAGTTAGTGTGTAATGTTGCTGTTAGAACAAAAACAACGTCTGCAAAGTTACAACGCTTTTAAAGAATTCTTTTAATGAATTCTCAGTTTAAGGACTACAACAAACGGCTGGTAGGGACTATAACAAACTTCTTCCCGGGATAGTGACATCACTAACCCTAAATTTTACATAAACCCTGCCCCCGAGAACACACATCAAAGGCGACATGGAAATGTTGGGCTGCTTTAGAGAAGAGGAAGAGTTGTTGTAGTAGAGTGTTGTTACTCTGCGCTGGACTGCTTCACAAACGAGGGTCAATTCAACACTGGATTTGAATAAAAGATTAACATGATGGCACATCCTAGTCGATGAGTTGAATCAACTCCACAGCAACTACACTAACCGTTTATCCACTAACCATTCAGAAACATCCAGATGCATTCTATAACTTGTAACTTCTCCGGTTTGAACAATGTGAACAGCGTTACTGACAATCGTCATTTTGGCTGCGTGAGATTCTCCAGCTTTGTTGTTGTTGAGCAACCGAAGCGTGAGCTGTTAAAGCTCTGCCCTCTTCTGGAAACCAGGAGCAGCAGCTCATTTGCATTTAAAGGGACACACACAAAAACTATGTGTTTTTGCTCACACCCAAATAGGGGCAAATTTGACAAGCTATAATAAATGATCTGGGGTACTTTGAGCTGAAACTTCACAGACACATTCTATTATATTACATCTTGTAAAACGGGCATTATAGGTCCCCTTTAAAAATATTTTGACGTGAATTAAAAGGCCACAAATATAAAATATCTATCCTTCTGTATTTGAGTCCTTTTTTGTACATTTGACAGTCAAAGAAAAGAGATCTGATATGTGTTCATCTAGCCCACCTTTTACTCAAGGTTATAGTTTTATTGTGGGTTTATTTACAATACTGCTCTACAATTCAACATGGCACAGCACTGTACAATTTTCCCCAGCAGTTGTGTAGTCATATGTTTGAGGGCTGATTGCAGTGCTGCCTCTGTGAAAGATGAGATTTATACAGTATTTACTTTAGTCCCAGGGCTTGAATTATATCAGACTTTGGCAGTGTTAGGAAGATGCATCTTGCATCTCACGTTTATGTTACGTGGTGTTAAAGATGAATTTCCCGAGTGGGGCAAAGTTCCAATCTGTGTAGAGGGGGCAGAACAGTCCCTCACGATGAGATCTGGCAAGAAAACCTGGACCTTTCAGGCAAAGAACCAAATCACATTATATCCATGGCCACACCTTTGCATGTTGAGGAACAGGGATGAAGAGCTTTAGGATTTGACACACATATTCCCTCGTGGGTATATGTGATGTGTGTGATTCTTTCTCTGTGAGTCTTTTCTCAGGCTTTGAGGTTTTTCCTATTATTGTGTCCATTTGGCTCTTTGAGAACACTTCACTGACCCCTTCACCAACCACATAATCTTTCTCAGAGATGGATGCAGTATTAATGATGTTATTTTCAAGACACAGAAGTTAAATTGCTTTTGAAAGCCTTGAACTTATCAGACTGTGTACTGTATGTCAAATGTTGAAAGCATTAACTGTACATTTTGTCAGAAGAGAACTAGCCCCCCTGACTGAGTCTGGTTTCTCCTAGGGATTTTTTTTTTTTCTATTTCTGATGGAGTTTGGGTTTCTTGTCACTGTCGCCTTTGGCTTGCTAAGGTGTGGATTTAAAAGACACTTGATATTTATTAATATTATTGATGTGACTGCACTGAAACTATTAAATGAGAACAAAAAAATTAGATGGATGATGACACTGTTTTTGAACTGAACTGAATCAACACTGAACTGACTTAAGCTGAATAATGACACTATTGCCTTCTGTAGAGCTGCTTTACAGCAGAATTTTATTTTGTCTCATATTTGAAGTTTGCATAATTGATTATTAGTGCTTTATACAATACAGATTGTTTCAACTTCACAGTAATAAGCAGGAAAATAACAAATGTGACTTGTCAGCATTGCTGAATGTCACAAATTACATTTTTCTGTCTATTGATTCTGGGTCTTCTTCTATCCTGCTTCTTTTAGATTTAAGTGCTGCATCTGACACTATTAACCATGACATTCTTCTGAAACATCTTGAGTGTGTTGTTGGAGTCCAGGGCCTAGCTTTACCTCATACTTAAAGGGGAGGACTTTCTTAGTAAATATCAGGTTGTTCACTTCATGCTCCATTGTGGTGTTCCACAGGGATCCATTTTCAGCCCTCTTTTATTCTCTCTCTCTGCATGCTCCCTTTAGGCTCAATATTCCAGAAATATAACATAAATTATCATTGTTGGTGTCTATTTTGACCCTCTTTTCCATTTTCACAAGCATATAAATGCAGTTGTAAAGAGTAGGGGTTTTTTTTTTTCAACTCAGATCTGTAGCAAAAGTGAAACACTTTCTTTCTAGTAAAGACCTTAAAATTGTGATTCATGCACTAATTTCTTCTCAATTAGACTACTGTAACTCTCTGTATGTTGGCCTACAGATAGTTCAGAATTCGGCAGTCAGATTGTTGACAGGAACTAGGAAAAGGGATCATATCTCCCCTGTCCTTTCCTCATTGCACTGGCTCCCCATAAAATTTAGAGTCTACTTTAAGATCCTTCTTTTCGCATACAAAGCATTGCACAATTTGGCCCCGGCTTATATTTCTGATCTTATTAAGCCATACACAGCTGTTAGGTCATTAAGATCTTGTGATCAGCTACTTTTATCTGTCCCTCGTTCTCGTTGTAAATCAAAAGCTGATCGAGTTTTCTCTGTAGCCACCCCAAAGCTCTGGAACAGTCTACCTTTGAGTATCAGGGCCTCTCATCACTGGATGCTTTTAAATCCAGTTTAAAGACTTAGTTACTCTTTAGCGTTCGAGTGATGCTGTGTATGTATTTTTGAATAGTTGGTGTTCTATGTTATGTATGTATGTATGTATATACAATTTGCTTGATTGATTTTGATACTTGATTTTTGCCTACATTTTTCCTCCTTTTCTGTTTAAAATTCTGATTTACTGTAAAGCACTTTGGATCAACTATGGTTGTGTTAAATTTGTGCTATATAAATAAAATTTGACTTGACTAAAAACTTGACTTGAGTGTACATAATCTGCTAGCACATACAGTGAAAGGAAAGCTTGTGGCCAGCAAAATGTATAGTAAATATAATGCATTTGCTTTAGTTAACAAAAGAGCAAATCTGAGACATTTTTACGATTCATTTTAAAGGGTTAGTTCACTCAAAAATGAAAATAATATCATGTATTACTCACCTTGAGCATGAGGGTGAGTAATAAATGACATTATTTTCATTTTTGGGTGAACTAAGCCTTTAAGCAAAGGGTCCAAGTTTGACTTGTTAGCATTCCAGGCCAAGCAAATGCAATTAAAATGAATGGAATGCTAATGCATAGCTCTCTTTGCCTTTAAGCAACTTATTTCAAGGTAATTTTTAAATTAGCATTAGCAAAAACTCTAAGTGTGGACCTTTTTCTTTTCAATTTTGTGATTATCACTTTTTCCATGTAAATGAAT
This sequence comes from Ancherythroculter nigrocauda, assembly GCA_036281575.1. Classification (NCBI taxonomy): domain Eukaryota; kingdom Metazoa; phylum Chordata; class Actinopteri; order Cypriniformes; family Xenocyprididae; genus Ancherythroculter; species Ancherythroculter nigrocauda. The sequence goes on from VTFQ01000005.1 coordinate 42,628,966, forward strand.
ATATTTTAATGTACTGTATTGATGGTGTATCACATAACCAGCTCCATAGCCTATGTATTGCTTTTCTAACATAGTAAACTTGCCCAGCAGCTCACCTGGTAACGTTACAGCATTGCAATGGAGGTTATGGATACAAGCAAAGTCCCTTTAAGTCATTTCACTCGGCGGCCATCTTTGAAACACCTCTCGGGCATCCTGGGCATCCATGCAGCTCCTTTGAATGGGGGAAAACATCAATTTCTCCAAAGCTGTTTGCCAAGCTTTCGATTAAATTTCATATTTGAAATCACCAATGAATTCTGACAACAACTGTCTCATAGTTTTTTTTCCAAACGCTCGAATCATGACAAAAAAAATGTATTTTTTAGTCTGGATCAAGCTAATGGGCATGTGCAGACCTAAATGCACGTCTCTTGTGCCTCATTTCGGAGGCACGCGTCTGACTGTTTCTATAGAAACCAGTGCTTCTAACGGCCGCTGCAGTGACGCGGTGACTTTACGCGATGGCTCTTATTTTGAAGGCGGGACTTATTCCGCCATATTGCGCGTTACACTTTCTCCCATTCAAAACAATATGAGTAACATGTATTGTGTTATTCTATAGTCTTTGATACAAGTACTGTGAAACACAAGTCATGCAAAAAGAACTCAAAGACTTATACACTCTGAAAACTAATTCAGGGGGCCTTTAGTCATTACTTAAATATATATATATTGTTGTGAACTAAAAAATCAAGTTCTGAAATGCTGTTAGACTTTTTACTTGTAATTGTTATTTTATTGAGCTTGGATGGCACACAAATTATGCCTATTGATTCGATATACTATCATGACTTGTCATAGTTAAATTTTTGATTAACTGAAAATGTTAATTTAATTTTAAGTAATTAATTTTAAGTGAATTAAGTGAAACTGGGCTGGGATTTATATTTCCCATCATGCTTTGCCCATGGCACTTGAAAGGGAGAGTAAATGCTAAAATTAAGTGTTATATAATGTTTTTTGCACAAGATTAATGGTAAGGGAGATTTAGCAGTAATTAGTGTTTTGTTATGCTAATTTAGAAGAGTTTCTGTTAATGTGGGTTTTTGGAGATTTACCATCATGGTGAAAAGCGGTGCTTGGTAAGTGTTACCAAGCATGTTACTTGTTAGAAATGCGTTTTATTGTGTCCAAAATGTGTCTTCACCTTACTTAAAACATTATGTTGGATCAACTTAAATAGTTGCATTCATGTTGACAATTTTTAAGTTCATGTTACTTAGAAATGTGTTTTTATTGTGGCAAAAAAACATCTTCACCTTACTTAAAACATTATGTTGGATCAACTCAAATCATTGCTTTGAATTAATGTAATTCTCCCAATTTGCTAAAGTTAAAAATTCTAGTGGAAAATGTTAACATATTTTTTTTTTTTTTGTTGAACCAATGTTTTATTTTTTAGAGTGTAGAAGCAAGATAAGATGTCATTGTTGCATGATATTTTTTATCTAATACTTGCTTTTGTTAACATTATCGGTTAGGTTTAGGTGATACATTTGACCACACTTAATCAACACAATTTTTGTGAGCTAAGTGTGCTAGTTGTGCTATCTTACTTTAAAATAAATGTTATGATATTTTGCCCTTTAATCCAATGGCATATACATTTTTGTGGCTTAAAGGGATAGTTTACCCCAAAAGGAAAATGGTGTCATCATTTACTCACCTACATATCTTTCCAAATCTTACTTTCTTCTGTGTAACACAAAAGAAGATACACTGAATATGTTAGTAACCAAACAGTTAAACTTTTATGTTTCACAAAAGAAAGAAAGACATACAGGTTTGGAGTAAATGATGACACAGTTTTCTTTTTTGGGTTAATTATTCTTTTAATAATATGTTTTGGTAGCCATTGTAACTAACTTACAAAAACACTTACCAAAAGGCAACCATTTCAGGTGTAGCTCACATTCATGCAGGGAATAGGGAAACCTCCAGTCATATTTGCATAACATACTTGTTAAATATTCAGGCAATAGCAGACAGATCAACGCATGACTGCCAGTGCGCAGATCTGATTCGTCTTCATAATGGAAACCCATGACTGCACAGGCAGCCAATGATTCACCTTCCATATGGCTGAGGATGGTTGAGCAAACCTGTCAGTGTTTTAAGATGTGGAGCAACAGCAGCCTGGGAGGATACACAGACGCCAGGATTCTGATATTTTACCTTTGAACATCTCTGCAGAGACTGAGCAAAAGAGATCTGAACAGAGCGAGCTGTTTTTTTAGGCCTATGCCAATAAAATGGCTATAAAATAAATAAAAACAATTTTAAAGGAACACATCCTAAGTCTATAAATATATACCGCATGAGCCATATAGAATCCAAAGGCAAATGGAAGATGAATAAATTTAAATCAGTCTTGTCTTTCTGTATATGGCATATGACCAAACACAACAGAAGGGAAACTTCTCTAACTCTCTCATAATTGGAAACTACAACTCTGGTTTACTGAAAACTTGAATTCCTCCCAAACCCAGCATCTTGCATCCGTGCATAAGCTCAAAAGAATGAAATGACCCTGCGGAGTCGGGTTTAAGTATTCCACACTGTGATGAAGCCTGTTTTCATGCATCTAGTTTTTAATATGCTTCCCGATCTACCAGAAAGCTTTCAGCATTTATTGCCAATACGAATTGAACCAGAAGTTTAAAAGGGTCGAGGGGTATCAGGAAAAATAAAAAAGTTCAAACTTCATATATAAGGCTAACACAGTAGATCAGGCTTGATATTTGCACCAGCTTAAAATAGAAAATCTCCGTTAGAAACAGATTAAACAGATTCGTCTTTTGGTCTAGTAATTTTGATTACTATTTGATTTACTATTTTGATTTGTAGAATGTGAACACTTTTAACTTTAGAGATTTATAATGTATAGCAGTCTGTATCAAGTACAAAAACGTGCTAGATTCACTGTCCATATGAGTACGAATATGAATAATAATTTAATTATGAGACAGAATCAAATCCAAACCTCTGCTTCAGTGCAGGTTTAATGCAGTTAACTCGAAAATAATGAATTATGTAATATCCTCTCCTCCATGACACATTGCTCCACACACACTTCAGTCGTCTGTGTGTTAGTCCGCTCCGCTGGCTTTCTGGTAAATGCTGCTATTGGTTGGCCCTCTCAAGGTTACAACCGTCACCACCGTGAATGATAGACTGATAACGGCTATTTTGATAAAAATATACTGCCAAATGAGTGTCAAATGCTATGTTTCTTGACAGTGAAACAAAGGCCTATTTATCACCTTCACTGAAATTTATCTCAGATGTTAACATTGACCTTTAAAGAGGACGTTGGTGTGTGTGAGTGAGTGTACAGACAAATAGTACATTGGTTTTAAATGAGTTAACCTCGGTCATCTTTCAATACACGTACAATATTATGTCAAGTCTACAGTCAGGCAGTTTGTGGTTCGATCACTCATTGATTTGGACAGTTTTAGCATCTTAGGAAATCCAACACCTACAGTATTTGCAGTGTCAGTTCTGTCAAAACCACACCCCACACACTCTCACTCTGTAAAAAAATGACCTTTTAGTGCAAGATCAAAGCATATCACAACTCAGTGGCTCTGGTTCACATCCTTGGAATTATGTGTTTCCATTTCAACATTATCAATGCTAAAAATTAATCTGCAGCACTCAGGTGGAACAAGTCTGAGCTCTTTAAGTTGTTAATGTTCATTATTATTGTAATGTTATGTCCTTTGAGACATAACATTAGAGGTAATTTGACACCATATTGTGTGACATTTTGCAGAATCTGCTGTATGTGACGCAATTCGTCTGTTTTGGAGGAGGCGTGGCTTTGGAGAGCGCTCTGAAGAAAGGGTGGGATCTTATGTTTTCAAAGCTAGCTTGCTATTGTTAGCCTCTCCGAAATCGCCTACCCTACCTTTAATATAACATCATACCTGAACTACTAAAATCTGTTTTGTACAGTACCTTAAAATATACTAATAACCATCATATTGATGATAATAATACAGACAGTAAAACAGATCACCACATGATGAATCAGAGTTCATCATAAGTTCCCATAAACCATGCCCAGGCAGCAACATAGTGTCGGCCCAGATCCGGCCCACATCTGGTACACATGGAATCCACATGTACCACATGTGCTGTCTGGATGACCATTACTCATATATAGATGGTGCAGTGCCATACATTTAAAACACCATCCGGGAAACTAAATAATGCCATAAAAATCAATTAAACAGCATAAAATATAAAATGTACAGATGTACATAATTGATTCACAGGAAAGTGACTCATTTTTTACTGACAAAAACACAATTTTAAATATATGTTTTATAGTAAAAGTACATATATTGTCTTCTTAAAAAAACAATGTAGATTTTCATCAAAAAATATATAACAATACTTTTCCAAAAACCATACAGTTTGTATTATTTTTTGTACTACCGTTCAAAAGTTTGGTGTCAGTAAGATTATGTGATTGCAAAACCCAATTTTGAGCATCATTACTCCAGTCTTCAGTGTCACATGACCCTCAAAAAAATCATTCAAATGTGATGATTTGCTGTTCAAGAACAATTTCTTATTATTATCAATGTTGATTTTTTTCAGGATAGTTAGAAGAGCAATATTTGAATCTGTCATTTTTAATCAATTTAATATGTTCTTGCTGAATAAAAGAATCAGTTTCTTTCTTTCAAATAAATAAATTAAATTAAATTAAAAATCTTACTGACCCCACAATTTTTAACAGTAGTGTACATGGTAAGGTAACCAAATAACAGATTTGCTAATTATTTTTTTTTGCATTAATATTATTAACACCTTTTGCAGTGCATGCCACATATTATAAAAACTCAAAGCAACATGGCTAAAAAATAAGCACAATCGCTTAGAATAATATTCTGTCTAAAGATTGTTTTGTAGGTTGTCATGAGAATATGCATGAAAGAAGAAAGGATGGTAGATGTCTCTGAGCACACACCGTACCCTCCTCACTATTTGGACAGCAAAAAGGTTGAAGAATTGTCATGCTTTTGCATAACTTGTCTCAGGCAATTCATGTGTGTCCACTGAAGGGCTGAGCATTCACGTAAAACCCAGACTTTAGGCAGATACATTTAAATAGGGGCATTACTGTCCCTGTGAGTGGATGGCCCTGTCAGCTGCACGGCTGCATGGTTTACTGGAGCAGGTTTATCTCTCGCTCTCTCTCTCTCCATCTCTGTCTCTTCTATATTCCACAATTGATGAGGACAGATGAGGTGTAGATGCACAGACACACAAATGGTTTGTAGAAATTTGATACCCAGCGGCACCACATTGACTCCACAACTATGGCCTGTGTTACTGTTGAGCAAATATGTGTCACAAGAAATGTGCTTGGGAGTAGTCATTCTGCACATTCGGTGTGCACTTTATTTTTTCACTTTTACAACAAGTGAAGTGACGTAGTGGTCATATTGGAGCGCTTTTGCATGCAAGAGACAAAACATTGCATTTGAATATATGCAGCTAATTGTGCAACACCAACTCAGTCTGAAAGCGTAACAGACCTAGATAGTTCTGGTAGATAGATGTTATTGTTTAGCTTCATACAACATGTTTACATGTAAATTGGATCGCAATTCATAGTTTTCAGTCATGTGACCGACATGAAGACCTGGAGTGCAAATCGTCCATAAAACTGCAGCACAGGCCTATCAGTTTTTTAATTTGTTTCAACCCAAGAATAATTAGATCTCTTCTCCAAAGAAGAAACACAAAGATATGTGAACAAACTGCAAGTTTTGGGCACTTGCGATAGGGTTTATTATAGTTGTAACTAAAATTAAAACCACAGGATATTCTAAAATGCTTGACATGGCTTAATGTACTAAGACAGTGATATTAAAAGCTTAAATTCAATATACATCTTATTGATGTATACTATATACAGGCAAGAATATGAGCCCAGCTGTGGTTGCCAGAATAATTCAGTAAAAAATATGCTAAAATGTAAACATATTTACAGTTTAAGATATAAAAATAAACCAGTAAATCCAACAGCCCTTTCTTTCCTGCTGGGCCATTTAAATCTGTTTTGTGCTTGTAAAGGTGCCCTGTAATTAAAAATTGAATTTATATTGGCATAGTTAAATAACAAGAGTTCAGTACATGGAAATGACATACAGTGAGTCTCAAACTCCATTGTTTCCTCCTTCTTATATAAATCTCATTTGTTTAAAAGACCTCCGAAGAACAGGCAAATCTCAACATAACACTGACTGTTACGTAACAGTCGGGATCATTAATATGTATGACCCCAATATTTGCATATGCCAGCCCATGATCGGGGCATTACACAAGGGCAAAACATCTGGATCTGTGCACAGCTGAATCATCAGACTAGGTAAGCAAGCAAGGACAACAGCGAAAAATGGCAGATGGAGCAATAAAAACTGACATGATCCATGATAACGTGATATTTTTAGTGATATTTGTAAATTGTCTTTCTAAATGTTTCGTTAGCATGTTGCTAATGTACTGTTAAATGTGGTTAAAGTTACCATCGTTTCTAACAGTATTCACGGAGACAAGAGCCGTCGCTATTTTCATTTTTAAACACTTGCAGTCTGTATAATGCACAAACACAACTTCATTCTTTATAAATCTCTCCAACAGTGTGTAATGTTAGCTTTAGCCACGGAGCAAAACCTCAAACTCATTTAGAATCAAATGTAAACATCCAAATAAATACAATACTCACATAATCCGACACATGCATGCAGTATGCATGACGAACACTTTGTAAAGATCCATTTTGAGGGTTATATTAGCTGTGTAAACTTTGTTTATGCACTGTTTAAGGCAAGCACGAGCTCCGGGGGCGGAGAGCACGAGCAATTAAAGGGGCCGCAGCATGAATCGGTGCATTTCTAATTATGCCCCAAAATAGGCAGTTAAAAAAAAATTAATTAAAAAAAATCTATGGGGTATTTTGAGCTGCAACTTCACAGACACATTCAGGGGACACCTTAGACTTATATTACATCTTGTAAAAAAAACGTTCGATGGCACCTTTAACATATAGTGACATCCATCATAATAGATATGGAAGCTTGTTTTCACCACTAAATATAAAAGGTAATTGCAACTTTGTATCTCACACTTCTGACTTTTTTTCTTACAATTGAGAATTTATAATGTCAGAATTGTGAGATACGTTGCAATTCTGACTACTTTTCTCAGAATTTTGAGATATAAATTCACAATTACACGTTATAAGTCAGAATTGACATATAATAAACATTTCTGAGAAAAAAAAAAGTCAAAATTGCGAGATATAAACCAAGAATTGTTAATATCTTGCAATTCTGACTTCATAACATGCACTTGTGAGTTTATATCACACAATTTTGAGGGGGTCAAAAGTCAGAATTGTGAGATATAAAGTCGCAGTTGTACCTTTTTTGTTTTTTATTCAGTGGCAGAAATAAGCTTCCATAAATAACACTGGTGGTAATGAACTTCATGATGATTCATCATGTAGTTTTCTCAAGTAGCTCTTCCATAAACTGAGGTAAATACTAATGTACAGAAGGAGCACAGTGTTATGCACACAAATACAAAACACCATGGTAACACACAACACAAAAATAATGCAATAAAACTATTGAATTACATATGATGTAACATAAATCCCTAAAGTACACAACTGACAACAACAACAACAAAAACATCAAATGTGAAGTGTTACTGTCACATTCAGTCAGGTCCAATGATGAAGATGCCAAATTTCCACCACAAAAGTATTCAATGAGTAAAATAAACACAGGTAATCCGCAAAGATGATTACACAGTAATAGCATGTCTAACACAAGCTCAAACACAAACAATAACCAACTCTGAAGGCAGGGAAACAAGGAACTTAAATAAACACAGATAACGACCTAAAGGACTAACATGTGTAATGCTTAAATGAATCACCATAGTAACTAATGAGAGCGGGAAACTAGAACAAAGACTACAGGAAATGAAACAAATCAAACTAAGGCCCTGTCCACACGAACGCGGCTATTTTCAAAACCACAGCTTTTTCTATGCAGTTTTGCTGCTTATCCACATGCAAATGCAATATCCGGTCACTGAATGAACATTTTTGAAAACTCCTGCCAGGGTGAAGATTTTTACAAACTCCAATTACAGTGTTGTCGTGCAGACGGTGAAACCGGAGATTTTGACTTGTGACGTTGGAACCGGAACCGGTAATAACCTTTATTCCAGGCTTCTGATTGGCCAACATGGCTTTACGGTTAGGGTTATACCGCCACCTGTTGGTTTGGCATGCTCTTGACAGCACTTCATAGCATGTTTTTGCATTTTCTTGTGGACGTGATTTTTTTATTTATTTATTTATTTTTTAATGAGCGAGGAAAAAAGTTTGGAAGTTTATAAAAGTTTATAAAAATACCCGTGTACGTGTGGACTAGACCTAAAAGTCCATGATAATGAAAACTAAATGAGCAAAAGACTGACATTTCCTGACAGTTACACAGGGAACTTTGGGAATGTCAGTTTACGACTTTTCACTCTACAATATACTGTAAGATGATTTACAAAATGTACAGTTAGTTACTTACTGTTAAACAATGTTTTTACTTTTGCATTTTTACAGTCTTTTACAGTTAAGTCTTTTTACAGTTTTCTTTTTTTTTCTTTTACAGTGAACACTTTAAATTGCACATCTGTTTACTAGTACATTTTTTTTTTTTTAATTAATAAGGTGTACAGTATACTGAATTTGATCCTCCAATATCACTGTGTTACTGCATTAAGCCACATGAAGCATTTTCTTTATAATGGATTTCTATGGGGAAACACTTAAAGGGTTAGTTCACACAAACATCTATCCTAGTTGTATATTACAATCATCTTTCAGTCGAACACAATCAGGGATATATTTAAAAAATATCCTTAGTCCTCCAATGTTTATAATGGTTGTGAATGGGGGCCCAAATTCTGAAGACTGAAGAGAAAAAAATGCATCTATCCATAAAAAAAAGAATCCATATGACTCCAGGGGGTTAATAAAGGCCTTCTGAAGCGAATCAATGCATTTGTGTAGGACAAGTATCCTTATTTAAAACTTTATAAAGTAAAATAACGAGCCATGCATGTTCGACATACGTCCAAAAAGCGCTAACTTCCGTGACGTACTACACAATGCCATGACGTTCTACACTATGCCATGACGTACAACGCGTAGTATGTCATGTTATTGTGTAGAACGTCATGGTATGGTGTTCGTCTGAAAGAAGATAGTCACATACACCTAGGATGGCTTGAGGGTGAGTAAATGATGAGATAATTGTCATTTTTGGGTGAACTATCCCTTTAACGTGCAGTTTAGCGTATTGCATTCATATTTTGGGTGCATCTGTTTCTTTGTAATAGTATGCTTCATTAATAAGGTGTATACTGAGTTTGGGCTTTACTTTTTAGTACATTAGTACTTGCATGGTAAAAATAAAAACCTGCATGGTAAAAATAATTGGCAGGCAGCAGAGGAAAGCCTCGTTTTGCTCTCCACATGCGTGTTCCTATAACATCACATGAAAACTATGAATTGGCCTCATATGCTTGCTCCAAAAGACAGGCATTATGCACAATATGTATTGAACTTAAGCAAGCATGATAGAGGTGGTGGTAAGCACTAAGAACATATTTTGTGGACTGTTGAGAAGACAGCATTCAGGTTTGCTCACGTGTACTTGTAGCTTAAAGGTGCCATAGAATTGAAAATTGAATTTACCTTGGCATAGTTGAATAACAAGAGTTCAGTACATGGAAATGACATACAGTGAGTTTCAAACTCCATTGTTTCCTCCTTCTTATGTAAATCTCATTTGTTTAAAGGACCTCTGAAGAACAGGCGAATCTCAACATAACACAGACTGTGGCGCAACAGTCGGGATCATTAATATGTACGCCCCAAACTTTTGCATATGCCAGCCCATGTTCAAGGCATTAGACAAGCCAGTATTAACGTCTGGATCTGTGCACAGCTGAATGATCAGACTTTATGCAGGTAAGCAAGCAAGGACAATAGTGAAAAATGGCAGATGGAGCAATAATAACTGACATGATCCATGATAACATGATATTTTACTGATATTTGTAAATTGTCTTTCTACATGTTTCGTTAGCATGTTGCTAATGTACTGTTAAATGTGGTTAAAGTTACCATCGTTTCTTACTGTATTCACGGAGATCAGAGTCATGTCGTTATTTTCATTATTAAACACTTGCAGTCTGTATAATTCATAAACACAACTTCATTCTTTATAAATCTCTCCAACAGTGTGTAATGTTAGCTCTAGCTCCATTAGCCGCAGCCTAGCTACTATCAAACTCATTCAGAATCAAATGTAAACATCCAAATAAATACTATACTTTTACATGATCCTATAGGCTGCATGACGAACACTTTGTAAAGATCCATTTTGAGGGTTATATTAGCTGTGTGAACTTTGTTTATGCAATGTATTATAGAATCGCAAGCTTGGGGGCAGGGAGCGTGAGCATTTAAAGGGGAAGCACGCTGAATCGGCGCATATTTAATTATGCCCCAAAATAGGTAGTTAAAAAAATGAATACAAAAAATCTATGGGGTATTTTGAGCTGAAACTTCACAGACACATGCAGGGGACACCTTAGACTTATATTACATCTTGTGAAAAAGCGTTCTAGGGCACCTTTAAACAGTACAACATAGCATTGAGAATGACGGTCATGTGTTCGATTCCCAGAAAATGTGTGAACTGATAAACTGTATACCTTGAAATGCAATTCAAGTTTTTCAAGCTAAATGCTGTTAATTTAAATAAAAATATTTGGCAAAACAGAAAATGTAGAGATGCTGTTTTCTTTATTTTCTCACCACACTGGAGCATCTTTCCAGTTTCCATTAGGCTTTGGAGTCAATGATCATGTGTTGCCCAACATTTTGGCTAGCAGTCATCAAAGGCGCCAGCGTCCCTCTGCTCTCTCAGTCTCTCTGATGATCAAGGGCAGCCGCTTGCTTTATACGTGTGCTGTAAACACATTTCTCTGCTAAATTAATGCCTTTGGCTTCCAACAAACATGCCAAGGTAAAAGCTCAAAGCATTGTTCATCAGTTCAACAGTGATCAATGCGAGAGCACTCAACCCCAGACACAACTTTAAACAGAACAGTGTTTTCCTGTGTTTTGATTACTTGTTTAGGTGGGACATCAATCATTCAGATAATTCAGTCTCAGTCTCCTGCTGCACAGGATACATTCAGTTCTCTACATGCTACTGAATGTCAGACAGAGATATTCTAGACTACAGATGAAACATTTTATTTGCTGTTACTGAAGTGGAAATATAGGCCTACTAGTCTCAGCACCAAACATAGTCTGTTCACTGACAGTCTGATGGATAATGCATACAAGAGCACACAGAAAAATGGTTGTTCATATATAATTGACAGCTTCATGCAACTTACAGATGATTATACCTTGAACTAAGTAGTTTTTGAGGAAATGAGTGCTTCAAAGTATTAATGTATGCACAGCTTTAGAAACATTCAAATATTAACCCTATAAAGCGTACTGTATCATACAACCCGAATTCCGTAAAAGTTGGGACACTTTTTAATTTTGAATAAAATGAAAACTAAAATATTTTCAAATCACATGAGCCAATATTTTATTCACAATAGAACATAGATAACATAACAAATGTTTAAATGGATCATTTTTTTTTTTACAATTTTATGCACAAAATGAGCTCATTTCAAATTTGATGCCTGCTACAGGTCTCAAAATAGTTGGGACAGGGGCATGTTAACCATGGTGTAGCATCTCCTCTTCTTTTCAAAACAGTCTGAAGATGTCTGGGCATCGAGGTAATGAGTTTCTGGAGTTTTGGTGTTGGAATTTGGTCTCATTCTTGCCTGATATAGGTTTCCAGCTGCTGAAGAGTTTGTGGTCGTCTTTGATGTACTTCTCATTTAATGATGTGCAAAATGTTCCCTATAGGTGAAAGATCTGGACTGCAGGCAGGGCAATTCAGCACACAGACTCTTCTACGATGAAGCCATGCTGTTGAAATAGCTGCAGTATGTGTTTTTGCATTGTCTGGCTGAAATACACAAGGCCTTCCCTGAAATAGACGTCATCTTGAAACCTTTATATACCTTTCTGCATTCATAGTGCCTTCCAAAACATGCAAGCTGCCCATACCGTATGCACATATGCACCATACCATCAGATGCTGGCTTTTGAACTGAATGCTGATAACAGGTCTCCCTCCTCTTTAGCCCGGAGGACACGGTGTCCGTGATTTCCAACAAGAATGTCAAATTTGGACTCCTCTGACCATAGAACTCTTTTCCACTTTGAAACAGTCCATTTTAAATGAGCCTTGGCCCACAGGACACGACGGAGCTTCTGGACCATGTTCACATATGGCTTCCTTTTTGCATGATAGAGCTTTAGTTGGCATCTGCAGATGGCACGGCAGATTGTGTTTACCGACAGTGGTTTCTGGAAGTATTCCTGGGCCCATTTAGTAATGTCATTGACACAATCATGCCGACGAGTGATGCAGTGTCGTCTGAGAGCCCGAAGACCACGGGCATCCAATAAAGGTCTTCGGCCTTGTCCCTTACGCACAGAGATTTCTCCAGTTTCTCTGAATCTTTTGATGATGTTTTGCACTGTAGATGATGAGATTTGCAAAGCCTTTGCAATTTGACGTTGAGGAACATTGTTTTCCACAATCTTTTTACGTACTCTTTCACAGATTGGAAAGCTTATGCCCATCTTTACTTCTGAGGGACTCTGCCTCTCTAAGACATCCCTTTTATTGCTAATCATGTTACAGACCTGATATCAATTAACTTAATTATTTGCTAGATATTGTCCCAGCTGAATCTTTTCAAAATTTCTTGCTTTTTCAGCCATTTGTTGCCCCCTTGAGCTCATTTAGTGGATAATAGTGTAAAATTTCTGTTTAAACATTTGTTATGTTATCTGTCTAGTATGATACTGTTAGTAGTAATGTTTGAAGATTAATACTTACCAGACTGAAGCAATAGGTTTACTTGATCATCCATTCATTTTTAGAAAAATCAGAATATCACTTTACTTATGGTTCCATTGCATTTTTTTTTTTTTTTTTTTTTTCATTTTTTTAAATTTCATTTGGGCCTCTAAATAAAATTTTCTCCTCCCCCTCTGAAATATGTGACTCATATTTAATCATAGTGCTTATTTTACAATTTGTTTGGACGTTTTCAGAGATGCAAGCTCCAGGCTATTAGTGGCCATTCAGTGCTCGTGTACCCGCTGAGAACAGCGTAATCTCGGCCAGTGCTTCGTGGATTTGCCGCTGTCTTTTATAGTGGTTAAACATGAGATATAATTCATTTTGGGTACATAAAATGGACAATCATTGGTCTTATTATTCTATTACTTGTTCCAGAGCAAATTAAATTGTGCTATGTTAAATTTGATAATTTAATTTTAAGGCTATATTTAAGACTCTTCTCTGCTCTTCAAATACATAAAACATTATCCTTCATAGACATAGTGTTTCTTGAGCAAAGAAAACGCTTTACTTTTCAAACATCAGAACTTATATTTACGTTTGAGAATGAATGAAGAATGAATGTTATATCAGACAGGTAATGCTCGCTCAGGAGATCTCTCTCTCTCTCTCTCAATAATGCTGTATAAAATACAACGGGTTTCAATGGAGGAACTCAACATTCCTTTGTTAATAGTTCTAAAGTGACGTTTTAGAATTAGTAATGGAGGCTTGGTCAAACTGTCAACTTGAGATTTGAATCCATGGCGGAAGGAAGCAGTGCTGCACAAAAGAGGGTTTTAAAGACACTCCATTGTTATTTCTTATTTATTTACACATTCGTGCCATTGAACTGTTGTATAAACGTATAAACGCAGTATTACACTCGTAGCCGTGCAATATGGCTGTATATCAGCATGCTGTGATCACCTATGGCCGAATCACAGCCGTGCTGATATACAGCCATATAGCATGGCTACGAGTGTGATATTACTCATATATCATACTATATGAGCCATAAATGTTTCAAATATGATACTTTAATGGTTAATGAATCCTTAATATTCCACATTTTATTGTTTTACATTTTACCCCTACCATCACACAAACATAAACTTAACAATATAAAATGCATACTAGGTGGACAAATGCACAGCAACAATACTTTTTAATAATTGTGATTAATTTTAATAATTAAGCAATGATTAAATTATGATAATTTTTTGCAGTAAAATGATGGAATATGTCCAAACATGTTGAATATTACATTAAATTATAGCAGATCTCAATTAAACTGTTATAAATGTATATGCATTATGTAAAAGTGATGCCATTTGAGCATATTTCATTAATCTCACAGATTAAACACAAACACAAAACAACCTATTAATTTCATGAATTATTTCATATTCATAAAACTCAAGAGACACTGCTCACAGAATATGATCTCTCTTTTACTCTGACCAAAACCTTCCATGTGGCATAATGACAGTTGCTTCACAGAGAACCTTCTAGAGATTCCCGATCTCCACTTTTTATTTTCACAGTCCATGACAGAGCCGACCATGTCAAATCAGACACTAGATGGTGGATCCTCATGAAACCCAAGGCAGGGAGTCGGGACGGGCCGCGGTGTGATCAGACAGGTGGGATGACTGGATGTGACAGTTAGAGATGTAACCATGTTGGCTGTGTTCTACAGAGGGAATGAGATCGGAAGATAAAGGAGCTCAGGTGTGGCAGGCAAAGTGAGAGGTAGACAGAAGTCAATTAGGTTTGCCTCCCACCTGTGATTGAGGCCAGTCTCATTTCTATTTAACAACAGAGGAAATGAAAGTTCATTGGGCAATATTGTGGTGAGCTGGAGCCAGATGAGACTTGTTTTAAAATAGCATCATGGCAGACAGAAAGTGAGAGAAGTGGTAAATTAAAGTATGACACTATGGAAATTTCGCATCAGATGGCAAAAGTGGGAAGCCATTTTGTTATGATGGAAAAAAAAGAGCCTAGTAAATGCATTTGGGAAAAGTGAACTAAATGCTTCAAATCACACTGCATCTTAAAGAAGGGTAGAGTTGTTGAAGAATGATGTATACTCCACCATGCATAAACCTAATGAAACACCTTACATTGAAAATAAGGCTTTGTGGAGAGATTTTGTATGTAAAAGTGAATTCCCATCAGCCCTCTCTCCCCTACTGATTGTCCTTGTTCATTGTTGCCAGACGGTTTCTTTAGCAATTGGTTAAATTCGCACACAAACCTGAAATCTTTGTGAGACCTTTGATAACTTGGAGACTGTTGATGTTTCTTGGGAGGAATAAAAAAGACATAAATGGTTCAATTGTGGTCATGCAATAAGAGATTAGAGATATCAAATCTATCAATCTATCTATCATCGATTTTCCAAACTGCTTGTCCTATGTAAGGTCGTGGGATTTAGGTACACATTCTATGATGTATTAGCACTCTTTCCTCAGTTCCAGATTTGTTATGGAACATGAATCATGATAGATAAATTCACCTTCCAGTGCCTCCATCTCAGAATGTTAGAATGTTAAATTAAATCACTTCTGCGTCTTCTTCTTAATGAGAACGAGAGCAGATCTTGGAGGGGAACCAACCAAAATTCATTCACAAAATAAGCATTGATTGATTGATTGATTGATTGATATAACATTTTAGGTGATCATATGTTTCTGGTCATATGTGTCAGCAATGTTTCTGAGGTGGAAGAAGGCTGTTTGTAACATATGAAATATGATTTTTGAAAGACAAGTTGTTGTCTAATATAACACCCAGGTCTTTAACTGTAGAGGATGAAGTAACAGTACATACTTCTAAATTCAAATTGTATTCTAAGAGATTCTGTGTACAGGTTTTTGGTCCTAACCCTAATCCTAACCCTTGCAGCACTCCATCTGACACAACCGTCTTATAGGTACAATCTAAACCGCCTGTCCCTGAATACCAGTATAATTTTGTAGTCATTCTAAGAGTATTTTATAATCTATAGTGTCGATCGCAGCACTAAGATCAAGTAAAACTTGAGATACAACCTTGGTCATAAGCTAGAAGTCATTTGTAATTTTAATGAGCTCAGTTTCTGTGCTATGATGGGGCCTAAAATTTTTCATAGATATCTTTTTTGCAAGAAGGAGCATGATTGAGCAGACACAACTTTTTCTAGTATTTTAGACACAAATGGAAGATTTGAAATGATTCTGTAATTTGCTAATATCTAGTTGTGGTTTCTTAATGAGAGGCTTAATAACTGCCAGCTTGAATGGTCTTGGGACATGACCTAGAGATAGAAACGAGTTAATAGTATTGAGAAGAGGCTCTTCTGCTACATGTAGCAATTCTTGTAGTAGTTTAGTTTAGTTGGTTTAGATGCAATAAGGTTATTTAGCCCTTCCTGTCATATAGTTGTAAAGCACCGCAGTTGTTCTTGTGGGGCGATAATTGAGGCTGAATCATAAAATGCTGTCAAGCGAAATCTAGTAGTAGTAGTAGTATAGTGTAAAGGTTTATATGTATATGCATTTAATATATAGACTTCAAATAAAGTGTTTCTAATATCATATGTCCTTTGCTGCAATGCATTTAACTTTCAAGAAGAGTAACTAATGAAAAGCAACACAAGAATATTGCAAGGATTTTTGTGAGTCACCATTTTCATGTGAAATGTGCTCATTAAAGCCTTCAGAGAGCACATCTAATGAGTTGACAGTGCAGGCAAACTATACAGTGGCTGCTTTTCATCTCGGTTTGGAAACATTTTGTGATATATGAACGCCTTCATCTTTTTGGTTGCTTGTGAAAAAGCTGAACCAATTTGCTGAGCAGATTCTTTGAGCATTGATTCAAGTGTGATATCAATATGCCTTCTGTTTATGCAGATGTTGATCTTAAATCAGAGTGCTGAGCAAAGCTTCTGACAGTGCAGCCTAAAGAGAGAAGGCTTTCTAAGAAGAAAAAGCATTGAGTCCCATTGCAGCTCTGCTGTCTTGTTCTTTGCACCTGATTCACTCTTTAACCCAGATTTATGAAGGTAATTGCTGTATTATAAATGAGTGATGCAGGCGGTTCAGTGAACTAGTCATAAACAAGAAAAATGGATGTGGGCAGGTATCTCCACATCAGTGTATAAGTTATCAATCATAAAACCTAATGGTACTGCAACAAGGTTAAAGACTTTTACATCCATTTGTTTTCATTATGCATGTGTGAATCAAAGCCTAATAGTCAGCCAATTTTTCTTCTCTTAACATTATAATTATTTACAAAAAATGAATATCAGCTTTTATATATTATATATATATATATATATATATATATATTAGTGGTGGGCCGTTATCGGCGTTAACGTGCTGCGTTAACGTGAGACTCTTATTGGGTGATAAAAAAATATCGCCGTTAATCTATTCTCAAAGTTGGGTTGGGAGCTGGGTCTATTCTACGCAAGCTATGATGACTTTCACCTTGATATTTTAGCGCGGATGTATACCTAGCCGAATTGACCCTTCGCAAAGACACGCCCCCCTTAGTTACTGCTGCTTTGTCCGACAAGCCATGGCGCTGTCACGCCACACACAGTGATAAATGCATCACGGAGCAAAGAGGACACTGACAACACGTCGACAGACAAGACAGAGCAGGTTACTTATGATATTTAACAAAGTCCCAGCTTTAAAACTGTGTAGTTTTTTAAGAAATTCAAACAATAAAACCCGTTTTCTTTAATGTGTCGTGACCATGGTCATGACAGATTGCTGTAATGCCTCAACTCAAGAGGCTTGTAAACCGATCATCTCTTACTACGAGTCCATTTATAGCATCAAATAAACATGAATGAACATGAGAATCAATGTTGTTTCAAACGCGGAAAGATGTCAATATACAAAATATAATATACAAAAGTTTAACTCCACCGAGGTTAATCTTCTAACTCCTATCTGCTTTGTTGGACAAAATGGCGGATTACTTTTAGTCATTTGCTGCGTCCCAATTCGCCTACTTATACTACGCCCTAAAAGTATGTACTCTTTCTGTGAACAAAAAGTACTTACTTTTGAGTGTGTAGCAAAAGAGTAGACAAGCTTTGGGACATACTATCACATCATACAATTGCGTCTTTGCTCTCTGCCGCATCCAGTCACCGTAAACTGGCCTGTCAATCATCTTACATCCTCCACATTTCATTCAACTAATTTCCTACCGTATCGGAGAGAAATGCAGCACGTTGATCTGCAGTCGCGAGTCTTTCATGTGGAGAACTCACCTCATTTTAATGCATAATGATGCATTTAAAAGTTAATGGCCAATCAGATCTTTATAAAAGTCCACATTGGTATTTGCAGATGAAAAATAACACAGATAACATTAAATAAATATTTTCTATCAGGTTAAACTGATTATTAGTCACTCAAACAACCTCTCAGCGTTGATCGTGCATATTCACCATGTTTTGTAGTTTTTAACACTTTTAACTCGTGTTTGTAGTTCTGAACTGAATCCTCGTCCAACGCGCAATGGGTTGTGGGCAATATTAGCCTTTATAGTGTGCACGGATACACACTTTGAAAATCTACCAGAAATAGTAGACCATCCGGGGACTTTTGGCATACTCTTTTCAACATACTATGCTTTGGGACACACTTATTTTAATCTCACATACTATTTAGGATGGATAGTACGGACATTGGGACGCAGGGACAATTTGGGTATCTCACATATTCTGAATGTCTTCGGCAGAATTCAAATGAGCCATTTTAATCTAGATTAATCTAGATTAATTCCAAAATTAATCTAGATTAATCTAGATTAAAAAAAATAATCTATGCCCACCACTAATAAATATATATATATATATATATATATATATATATATATATATATATATATTAAATATTAAAAAACATTTTAAAATCTGTATAATGACATTCTGTGTGATTTCAAGAGAGCAGCAGCAGTATGTGTTCATGCACTCCCACAGATAAAACTCTCATTTATCAGTG
The DNA here is from genome assembly GCA_036281575.1 of Ancherythroculter nigrocauda. NCBI lineage: Eukaryota > Metazoa > Chordata > Actinopteri > Cypriniformes > Xenocyprididae > Ancherythroculter > Ancherythroculter nigrocauda. The sequence continues at coordinate 42,648,125 of VTFQ01000005.1, forward strand.
AAGGATAGGAAAAAGCTACCATTTGGAGAGAAACTGAATAAATTAGCAGTAAATGCATAACTTTTTGTGAAAGGAGGTTTTCATATAGGAACAAATGGCTGTATGCGTAGATTGTACCATTTACTACACCAGAAGAAATAAAAAGGAAATTCATTTTTTAAGAGAGGCTTAAACATGTGAATGAATTGCATAGAGAGACAACCCACCTGAGCTGTAATCATAAATACACCTATGTTAATATAGGCTTTATTTTAATTTACATACTGTAACAACATTTTTATTTGACACAAGAGAACAAACCTTATTGGTTCTTGCATGTCACACAAGCATGTTTGAGCTCTAGTTTACCATATTTGATGTGCTCTATATATGTGCATTGATCAATGTTTATATAAAAGAGATACTACACAATACAAATATTAAAGTCAAAAACATACATATTAATGTCACTTTTTTGAAAAAGTAAATTGATTAAAATCATCCTTCTGCCAGAAAAATAGTTCCCAACAGTGACACTAAAAGGCCAGAGAATGTTCCTTAGATGTAATGCCTCATCTGATGGAGCTCAAATAAAAACAGACACAAGGAACAGTTCTCATGAGCTGTGTCATTTATTTTTAAATATAATATATGATATTTCCTCACATACTTATCTCTCAGCATGCAAAACTTTCGTTTTCGGTCTTTTAGTTAAAACCAGACCTCTTCATGGCACAGCACAAATTTGCTGAAGAAGCGTCATTACACAGTATAACTCGTAAATAAAACACAGTTATTGACCAATCAGCATCAAAGCTACAATATGTAATTTTTTCACCGCTAAAGGTCGCCTATAGGGTATACGTCGAACGTCACATGGCCAAACCTGAATACTTCTCAGGTTACGCATGTAACCATGGTTCCCTGAGAACAGGGAACGAGACACTGCGTTGTAATGCAACTGGGGAATGCCTCCGTGGGAACCGGTGTCTGAAACGCTCAAATCACGGCAATCGTATTGGCCGGCGACAGCCTATGACGTCACTACTAGTGCAACCCAAACGCACATAAGGAGCACCTAGAGAACAAGTAATCCACTTATCGTCTGAAGGGACTGTTCAGCAGGCAGCCCCGAGGCGTGGCAGGGAGACGCAGTGTCTCGTTCCCTGTTCTCAGGGAACCATGGTTACATGCGTAACACCTGAGAAGTTCCCTTTCGAAAGGAAATTCGCACTGCATCTTAACGCAATTGGGGAACGAAATACCCACACCGCCATGCTGAGGGGAGTGCAAGCCAAAGAATGGCTGTGACAAATATCAGAAAACAATTTCAACTGAAATGCCAAAAAACACTCCTCCTAAGGATCGCAAAAGCTGTCAGTGACAGCATTCCCTACGGCCACCACCCAAGCTATAAGCCTCAAAGAGGCCTCCAGAAAAATCTAGAGGCCTACCAAGGCCGTTCAAAGGCTTGGAACCAACAACTTCTAACAAAAGGGGTCCCTATAAGGGAATGTGGCCAGGGAGCCGAAAGGAGCTCTGGCCAGTCACTTCTCAGAAGAGCATAGTCTACCCTGACTGCCAAAAGGGAGGCCAACCTGGTCCTACTTTAGTAGTAACCTAGTCTGGCCAGCAACTTGTCTGTTACCAAAACAGAATCTCTAATGCACTAGCCTCCAGTGGAGGGATCCAGAAAGAGGGACTGCATACTGGCAGTAATCAACTCAGACCGGAACATAGAGATGGGCATCCTGGGGAGCAGGACTCGGCATATAGATTTGAACCCTTACTCTGCTCAACCTAGGATCTACAGAGTGCTTCTCAATAAGCACTCTGGAGGCTGAGTACTCTACATAGGGTCCCTAATGAGAGACGTACCTCCGTCTCCAACAGGAGCTGATCTATCAAGGTAGTTCTTGCTAAAAAAGAACCTCTTAAACCTCAAAGACCAACTCAGGGGGCGAGGTCCTCAGCCTTAAATATTGACCTCCCAGGGAGGTCTCACGAGAGACCTTCAACCTTCCGATCAGACCTCGGGAGCGCAGTACTTTAAAGAACGACCCTCAATGCGAGGAGAATACCCACTGGACTCAACCGAGATGAGTATTGACCAAGCTTAATGCAAGTACCAGGAAGGCTCCTAAAGAGCCTACACTCTGAAATAACTCATGGGAGTCAGAATACTATCTTAGCTGTAAGTGCTAAGGACCTACTCGACCCAGAGGATCTCCTTCAAGGTAGCCTGAGCTACCAGATAACCGTCTGCAAAATTCTAGGGAACTAGGACACTCAGGAACCTAGCTCAACCCAGGAGATCGCTTTCAAGGTGACCCAAGGAGGGTCAACTACTTGGTAGCAAATCTAATTCCAGCAGAGATAGCCACTAGAGGTATGCAGGCGTGGAATACTCATTCGCATTGCCATCACGAGCCGTGTACTCAGCATATCGCTTTCCACCCTTAAAACATGGGGAGTACAAAACTATGGGACCGCGCTGACGAGGAGGCCTCAGTCAGGGCCTACTACTCTAGCATAACACGGCCACAGGCCTGAGGCTAATGCTTGAGCTCTAAGGGAGCATGCTCAACTTGCCTTGAAAGGGGAGAGTACTCGACACGCTCGACCTGAGCATCAGTGGTGTTGGGCACATATGGGGCACAAAGCTCTGGGAGCAAAGTGAGCTAACCCGAGGCTCAAGATGAAAACCTGAGCAAAAACTCTAACTCTAAGATGAGAAAAGCCATCTGAGCTCAGCTCTGGAAGAATGGAGGCCCTAACAGGAAAAAATTCCACAAGAGGGGCCTGCGACACTCGACTCCGCGACTTGATAATAATCAAGGAGATTTTGGTGGAGAGATACTCCAAGCTCAAACTAGACAAAGCTACTACCAAAGCTCTAGAGAGCGGAGACTTCAGTATAGTGCTTTCCACTCTCTTTTGGAGCACAGCATAATCTACCACCGTGTATATCCTGCCATAATACAGACAGGACCGGCTTTATAACACATAAACGCCTATTGTGTAATGGCCTCTGGTCTCCTTCCCTGCGTACCACTCGGTACCACCAGAGCAGGAGCGTTAGCGTTAGCCGTTACGCTTTTTTGGCTAAAGGTTACAGGCTTGCCTTCCAGTGGCTTTGGCATATCCCCTATTCAAAACAAAGGCGAAGCTTGATGACGCCGAGTTTGAGTGCGGATTCTTGGGAGATGTCCTCTTCACCTCACAGCCAGTGGAAAAGAATTGGGACGGGACTCGAGCAGAAATCATGTTCATGGATGAAATTATTAACGTTACTGTAGTATGAAGCAGAGCAGTATGACCCCGTTGACAGGCAACTCCCGCACACATCCCGTATCCTTGGTTAAAATCTCGATTTTTCTCACGATTTACAAATAGTTGGAAACATTTGGGATATTGTAAGTGCTCAACTGAACAAAATATATAACACTGGCCTAGTGGTTTTTGGATATTTTACTGTAAGAATCGTACATATTGTGCCTTCAAGGACAGGAACTATCTGTTTTATAAATGTGAATAATAGCCTAAATTAAATCTGTTCTTCATATAAAGCGATCATTTCTCTTCAGATGACTTGGATTAAACCACTAGATTCATATGGATTCATTTTACAATCTTTTTTTTATTTTGGTTTCCTTGACTTTCAACGGAGAGACATATAAATCTCTCGGTTTTCATTAAAAATATGTTTTCGTTTGGGACTGAAACATCATGAGAGTGAGTAATTGATGACAGAATTTTAATTTTGGGGTGAACTGTCCCTTCAATGTGAATCCCTGTGTAATCATCTGTGTATATTTTTGATCTCATTTCATACTGTTGTTCCTGTTGTTTGCTTGTATATAGTGTAACACCGTTGTCTTGTGAAGCTTGATATCTTGTTCCTTTGTATGTTGACACATTTAGTAGAATGACAAACAACTCAGCATATTCATTATTATTATATTGACTTTGAATCTTTGAATCATCTATACATATATAATTATTATTATTTTTTATCTACAAATCGGCATCCCTATTATCAAAGTTTTCCTATCACTACAACTTCTATTTGAGGTTTCTCTGATATTCTCCTGAAATTTCCCTGTACAGTTTTGTACATTTTAAACATCAATCTCAAATCACTGTCTGGCACGGTGACTTTTCAAACACACACAATGAAGAAAAATGAACCCAGGACTGTTCAGTTCACCCTCAAAGCTATCATTGTGGAGTCAGGCCTGCTCTGAAAATCTGTCATGCCACATTACGGGAGGATAGCTGCCTCTGCTCTGTCTGCTTTTCATTGGCAGCAGAGAATTCAATGAATATTTTATGGCTATGGATATTTTGTAACATGGTTCTTGTGAGCCAGCTATAGCCGCATTTAAAACGCCTATGAACTGAACAGAGTTCACAGCAGGAGAGCTCACTGCTGTAGTTAATCTGTGGCCTGAGCACACAGGCTGACCTGTTATGCAATGTGCACTTTAAAAAATGAAGGTTGTGTATTACACCCATTAATGTTTTTATATGGAGCCTCTAGGGGAGCTTTGTAACATTATATGAAGAGCATGGTCCTACAAAGGACAGGGAAGGGCAAATAGGTAGGGAAGATGGGCTCAGATTTTTTGCTAACATTGGTGATTTTGTTTGAAAAGTCTAAATACATTTCCACGATTCACACACAATAAAAAGGTACAGATCTATATCAGTATGAAGAAAAAATATGTCTGTAAAGATGATGATTCAAACATTTTGTCTTCACTACCCAATTATCATGACAAGTGTGGGCAGAGATGGCACCACACCTCCAAAAGAGGAAGATGGGTGCTATTTTCATTATTGAAATATGATAGCATATTCTTATGAAAAGGACCATTAAAAGCTTCTGAGAACATTCTGAGATGCCAAAAACCTCTTTGAGATACCAAGAATGATTCTGGTTTGCAGAGGATCTCATTCAAAAAAACAAGCAGAACTAATTTCTGTTTAAATTCTTTGTGAAATCATTCTTACATAAATTGTCGCATTCAATTCAGTTCAGCAATTTACGCAAGAATAGATTTAGGAATGATTTGTTCTGCTTGTGTTGCATGAATGAGGCATTTTGTGTAGTTATGGTTCTGCTTAAAAGCATTTGTCATCCAGAATATCTTTGTTTTATCATGCAAAGGCTTTAGCAAAAAAAAAAAAAAAAAAAAAAATCTCTTTACTGTCTGTTCCTTTGCCTTGATAAAAGCCTCACCAGTGTTGATGGACATGCCATTTCTTTGTTCATAACAATTTGAGACTTCTTAATAAATGTGAATTACTGTGATTTCATTTTAGTGTGTGAATATACTTTAGGGTTTCAGAGGGTTGTATTGTTTATGATATATTATAGACATAATGATACTGTCAGTAAAAATTATGTGGTGTAATTTCCAGAAAGGATCTTTGGGGAGCTTAAGTAGTAATATAAGAACATGCAGAACATTCATCTACAGAAGGTGTTGTAACAATTAAAATTAGAAATGCAATCTGTTCAGTATTTCATATGGAAAATAATTACAGCATAAACATAAAAGTGCCATTATGTTGTTCACTTCATCACATCGATCAGAGTTACATCAAAGAAGCTGCTGACTTTAAACATATGCCCTATATGAGTTCAAAACCATCCATCAATGTCTTTCCACTGGAATGCTGAGAACAGTCAAGATCCAAAGTGTGAAAACACTGTAGCTTAAAGTGACGAGATTTCTGAAATGGAAACCGGGGACATGTCCTTGCACAGTGGTCAAAATATTGAAAAACGTATTTTTGTAGGTTCCATATACTATTTTTTATAATTATTATAATTTTTGCAGGTCAAACCAACCCTAACTGGTTCATGCAATTCACTAAAATGCACACTGTGAAAAATAGTAAAAAGTAACCTTTGCAAATAGCAAAAATTTGACTTTACATTAATAAATAAAACTGTACTTAAAGTGGTCATGACATGAGAAATCAAATTGGCCTTGATTTTTTTGATGTATACGAGGTTTTTGTACCATTAAAACATCCTTTAAGTTTCATTGCTAAAAACATCCTCCTCATTATAAACAAAGCATTTATTTAATCAATCTCCAAAAACGGCTCATTTTGATATTGATATTATGCATAATTGCATGCAACTAAACCAAACCAAACCCTAATCCTAACCCTACAGTAAGTACATGTAGTTACTTAAAGGGTGATGTGATGCTTCATGAAGCATTGTTTTGAAATCAGCCATCACTAATTAAGTCGTTATTTTGTTATTTTTGGCGCTCCAAAAATATTCTCGTCGCTTTATAATATTAATATTGAACCACTGTAGTCACATGAACTGATTTAAATATGTTTTTACTACCTTTATGGATCTTGACAGAGGAAATGTCATTGCTCCCTATGGAGGCCTCACGGAGACATCGGATTTCAACTAAGATATCTTAATTTGTGTTCCGAAGATAAAAGAAGGTCTTACGGGTGTGGAACGGCATGAGGTTAAGTAATAAATGACAGAATTTTCATTTTTGGGTGAACTAACCCTTTAATATTACTCAGTACTTAAATGTATTAGAGTTGAACAAAGACACCTTAAAATAAAGTGCAAATTATTTATTTATTTATGTTTTTTTTTTTGTTTATGACAACTTTGAGTGAATTTACGTTTCACTAACAAGCTACATTGAGTTAGAAGAACTTAATAATTTGTAGTATAAACCAAAAATTTTTAAGTTGATTACTCAAAAATTAAGTCGCTCCATGTTCTGGATCATTCATGTATTTTTTTAAAACAATTAATGCAGAAATTTCAGTTTAAATTGCAGATGATATTAAGTTGATGTAATGATCAACATTAGTATGTCAACACAACTCAACAAAATAATGTTTGCAACTTAAAAGGTTTCATTAAAACAATAAATTAGAATTTTTAACTTGCAATAATGCATTTATTTAAGTTGTGGTAACAGGTCTCCTGAATAACTTTTTTAGCGTGTGTAACATGTAACACCTTAAAGGTGTTACCTTATTTTTTTTTTTTAAATTTATTTATTCATGTTGGGTTGTACTATCACCCACATGGTGGCAGAAGATGTGTGTGTCCATGTGTGGGAACTACTGTGGCATAATGGCAAAACTTTCAGGGAAAATGGAAACGTCTGGTCACCCTACTGTAGCTAGATTCAACTTGGAGATGAAGTAAGGGTGTAGAAACATCTCATCAGGGTAGTGAAAAGATGCCCCAGTAATTTAGTCTCTGGCAAAATGCTTTTAAATGGCTGGTAGTTGTCTGAGAGATGAAATTCAGCAAGCTGAACAAACAACAATGTAGGAAAACATGGACGACAACAACAAGCAGCACACATACCCCACATGGAGGATACACAATGTGTGATCCTTTTGATTGCAATCAGGGCAAAACTGAACACAATTTTGTAACGAATGTGTAGCTGTTATTAATCAATTTATGGATGAAATATGAATATAATAATTCATAAGGTTATGAATAAATTATGATTCATATATCGACCCAACGGGGAATTAAACATATATCGTGAATCAATTACAACGAATTATAATCAATTACATATATGATTAGTTCTGGTTTAATAATTATTTAGAGAAACTGTTCGTTTGTCCAGCAAACTAAGTCCCTCACAGAATATTATAAACAGAGTTATCTGGCCATGAACATAACCTGCTATTATAACATCAAAGCATAAAACAATCGAAAAACGTTAAAGTGACTTGGGTTTTCAGCTGAAAGAACAAACAGAACAATCGAGCATGAATAACGTTTTAATATATGCAAACTACGAATACAGAGGTTATACATCTAAATATATATATACAAGAAAATACACACCTATGTACAAGAATAGAAGTAGAGAAGGAAAGAGAGAAGGCAAGAAGCAAACTCACAACCAGTCCTAAGCCAGCACGGAAATCAGTTTCATCATCTAAGATTGAGAAACGGCAGTATACTTGCATTGGTTGCGTGTGTCGAATTTCAGGTTAGCGCTGGTGCAGTTCGTTGGCTTCCTCCGTTCAGCGGGAAGGTTTGAACTGAGGACGAGAGTGAGTTTCGCTGGAAGATGGCGATCCCGAAGCCGAGCGCGATGACAGCGCGTGGTCACCGGAGAGGTCCGGGAAAAACGTGCACGAGATGCTCGTGAGACAATCGGGAGAGAACACCCAAGAAATTGTGCGTCTTTGCTTTTATGACAGATAAGCCGACACACCTCCTTGAGGTGGGGTAGCCAATAACATGGGTGCAAAGTTGGCGGGAAAGCTTTCCCATTGTTTGGCCTCACGACTTAATCCAATGATTTATGACTACCAGATCAGATCTCCAAACGGAGTGTGTTCTTCACAGTATCATTAAACACATAGAAAAATACATTTGTCCGTTTGGTGACATGTCTCAATGAATAGCTCGAGTCCGGAGCTTTGAAACGAGATCAAACTCGATAGGTCAGAAAGGCATAGGAGAGAAGTTATGGTTTACAGACAAAATTATATCATTAAAATGCACACTAGCACAAATACACTCATTTAAACACTAGGAAACATGCATACGCCCTAAAATATATGAAATATATATTTCAGCATAGTGGTGCTATGTATATATATATATATATATATATATATATATATATATATGCAGTTAAAAGTGTATGTTTGTGTGTTTCTGTATGTGTGTCTGTGTGTGTGTGTTTTTGTGTGTGCCAGTGTGTGTGGGTGCTGGAATGTGGATCTGGCCCGTAGTCCACATGAGGGGCCCCTTTGATGTCCTAAGAGCAAGGAAATTGGGCCTGCTGTGTTAACTCGGAGGGCCACAAAGGTGTCAAGTGGGCTCATCTTTAGTAGACAGTTCGGAGCCGATTTAGTGATTAAGAAACCAAGTTCATCAGGTTAAAAGCGTTCTGGAAGCTCCAAAGTTTATTGATTATCCTGATACGTGTGCATACGCTACAGATTCCCCCTTTCGGCCAACGAAGTTCCTGTGCGGACTTCGTTGGACGGTAACCAAGTTCGATGGCACATGGATCCGGATGGTCACGCAGCAGGTGGTTCCTACTGGTCCTTGAGGGAGAGCAGATAAGCACCTGTCCATGGATTCTTGCATCCCTTTGATCCCTTGGGATAGGATGAAGGCCAGGCCCAGGGCGAGTGCGTACTTGATTGCCATGGAGAGGCAACGGATTGTGTTGGCAGCAGTCCAAGCTCGGGCTCTAGGTGAGCTGGTCAGGACAGGCAGTCGTGAGAGTGCTTGGAGGGCTGCATCAATAGGAGTACTGTCACTTAGCTGGGACCCCCCTTTGTCAATCCTCAGTTCCATTCCTGGATCTAAGGTGTGATTGTGATCCCTGGGGGAAGATGGGATTTCCAGTTCTGACTGGTCCTCTTTGCTTGAGAGACAGTGCACTGCCAGATGGCTGTGATAAAGGATGGAACCCAGGGGTACCTGGATCCACTTACTTGGATTGGGCAGGTTGACACGAGTGGCGGTGCTGTGCTGATTGTAGGTTAGGGTGGCAGCATGAGTGGGGGTGTGGATGAGCAGTTGATCACCCACAATCTCGGCTTGTGCTCTGCTGACTGGGGCGCGAGGCTTGGCCTCGGCAGGGCAGCGTGTGTTGCTGGTAATGGGCTGCAACCGGCCCATTCCTTCAGTGTGGTTTCTGAGGAAGAGCTGGTTTGGGCAGAAGTACTGAAAGTCTTTGGTGAAACTACACCTGCTAAAGTGGGGAGCCGGGCACAGCCGTGGGTTGCTGTTGTGGTAGGCTACCGCAACTGAGGTGTGTTTCTTGGCATGGGTGTTACGTTGCCGCCACCTGACATTGACCGTGTCTTTGGGTCTGCCAGTAGCAAAGTCCAGCACAGTTTGTGTAGGATACTGAGGAATCCTATTCATAGCCACTCTGTCCATAGAGTAGCTAATTTCTCGCAGCAGGTCTGTCAACAGAGCTATAACCAGCTGATTTTGGGCAAAGTCATTCTGGAGGACTGTAAACAGTTGCTTCCTTGAGTTTGCAGTTTGCATCAGCAGGAAACTGTGAGTGCGGAGAACCAACGCAATACCTTTCCAGGATTTGCAGGTGGTTTGCAGGGTTTGGCTCTGTGTTGCGAGTTGCTTTCTCAGTTGTAGGCGGAGCTTGTTGTGATGCTGATGAGGGGAGCAGGCTGTGATGAGACTCAAGTCTCCTGGTTGGTACAGGTGCAAAGGCAGTGGCACCTGCCATTCCATCAGTAGTTCTGTGGGGAACACCTGAGTTGACTCCTGTATGGTGTCTGTGATGGCCATGAGCATCAGATGAGGTTTTACAGTCCAGTCTTTCTGGTCGACTGACCGTGGAAACGTGACTCCTCTGCGTTGCAGTGGAGCTCTGTAGTTTGGGTTTACAGTTTGGACTTGACAGCAAACCTGACATTCTCTGACATACTCTGCCACATCTTTCTGCATGCTGGGCCAGTACGCCACTTGTTCCAAAGTCTCATAAATAGTTCTGGTGCCATGGTGTTTGGCACATGGTGTGTCGTGGGTGTATATCAGTTCACCCCCCTTTTGGCCCTGTGGCAGTACAAGCTTTGGCGCTGTGAAGACATCAGGGACATATTTTAGAAAGTTCACTCCCACACGCAGCATGTGGTCGGTCATGGGACCAGGTGCCGTGAACGGGAGGTTGGAGGGGTATGAGTGGTGGTACAAAACATTTCGCATGGAAGTGTTGGCAAGTTTGGTTGTCAGTGGCAGTGGCAGTGAGGCGGGAAATGTTGCAGGAACAGTCCGCTGGCTGCGGGTTGTTGTTGCCACACTAAGAGTGGGTGAGTGGGGTGGGTGTGACCATAGCTTGTCATGCAGGGTGCCAGTCTTGGCAAGGGCATTAATTTGGTCGTTCACGCCTTTGTCACGCCCTGGTTGCTTTAAGCATCTTTTCACCTTTTCCCAGTAAACGATCATGTCGTGTGCTTGGGTGAGGTGATCATGTGTCTGGAACAGGTGTTGATGTTTCACCTGCTTGTTGCATTCAGTCTTGAAACCAGTTTGTTTCCAGCCCAGAAGATGGCATGTGAAACAAGGTCTGGCAAAGTGTGAGTCTGTGCACATGAGTTCTCTGATGTTATGGACAGAGGAGACTTGAAAGGTTTTGAGGGTCGCTGCTGCTTCACCATACTGACATGACTGGGGACCCCACCTGCTGTTCTGTGGTTGGCAGGGTTGGTTGTTTAACCATCGTGCCCCTGCACTTGCCTGTAAGATGCCCTCATGGTTGTAGGAACGTCCATCGACGTAGGCCGTGGGCATTCCTTGGCACGCATTCTCTTTGAGGTATCTGTGACAGGCTGGTCGCTGTTGTTGGAGTACCAGTATCTCAAGTGTCAACGCTGGTGTACTGTTATAGCAGTTTTGACAGGCAGCTGAATCTCCGCTCCGTGCAGACTTGTGCTTTCTGGCACGTTGTGGCCGTGGCACCTGCTGGTTCAGCCTCCTGAAGTCGCTGGTGGGTCGCCACTTGCTGTCTGGTTTGACAATGGACCAGGTAGGGACTGAATAGGTGCTGTTGCATGGGCAGATAACACCTTTTCCTTCTGTTGAATGAACAACCTCCTGTACTGGTTCATGTGGGGCGATGTGACCTTCGTACTGCCTGATTAAGGTGGGAGGAGCATTTGGGTGTGTTGCACTATGCACTGTGTGAAGTTTAGTGAGACCACAGCATAAAAGGTCTTTGTCAAATGTCACTTTGAATTTGTGCAAGACGTTTCTGAGTCTTCGACAGTCTGCATCATTCTTTAGCGCACTTGCATCTTTCTGGATCTGTTGGCCTTTAGGCTCAAACCTTGGGAAAGGCTCCTCTGTTGTGGTGTAAGCTGTCAGGTTGGCTGTCCGAGGTGCAGCGCTTTCCTGAGTTTCACCGGCAGGCTGGTTAGCGACTGTGGGTACTGCAAGGTGTTTGTCCTCCATCAGCTCCGTTCTGTGCACCTGTTCTGTGGGTACCAGTTTGATGGAAGTGATGGAGATGCTCTTGAAGGATGCTGTGAAACTTGTGTTGCTTAAGCTTCCTTCTGGGACCATGGCAGCTGGTATTAAGTTAATGACTGTTAACTTGCGTTCAAAGTCATAGGGGCCGTGGTCCATTATCCATTCTAGATGGTGGGCTTTGGGAATGCTGATGTCTGTGACCATGCATTCGTTGAGCCAGCTGTGAACTACGTAGGGTGACACTTCAGTTAGCGGTGTGGCTTTTAGAGCAAGTCCAAGTTCCACGCCTTCAGGTGACAGTGTGAAGGAGCCCAGCATGTGGCTTAGGGTTTGACCACATTGCCTGTTGAGCCAACCAGCACCCCCTTTGGTGTAAGGTGGTACTACCGTTTCCTGTGTGTGGAGCCAAACAGCACCCCCTTTGGTGTAAGGTGGTACTACAGTTTCCTGTGTGTGGAGCCAAACAGCACCCCCTTTGGTGTAAGGTGGTACTACAGTTTCCTGTATGTGGATCAGGAGGCAGACCTCTTGGGTGGTCTGGCCTGACAGGAAGTTGGCAGTGTTGACAGGAACAACAGGAAGCTGTACAGTCATTGGGGCCCACAACAACTCATTTGCACTGTCCGTATGAGCATTAGAGTGCATCAGGAGGTCTGGAAGGACCAGGAAGTGATGGGTTAAATGCCGGTTGTTCCATTTGAAGTTCACAACGCAGATGTCCTTGACGGTCATCATGGTTGACAGACGAAAGTCCAATGGGAAGCGTATTTGCATGTTGACAAATGGGAGGTCCGGTGTTCCTTCAATGAGAGCACTTAACAGCGTGTGGCTGAAGGCTGAGTTGTCTGCCCATAGTGTGAGAATAATGTCTGTTGTAGTTACATCATTCAGCTGTGAGTCTGTCGTGACCTTGGAGCAGAGAGAGTTACAGTCTATGGTGAGTTGAAGTACGCCGGGTGGCGACCTTGAACTGTGCTCTGAGACAGGGTTCCCGCGGTTAGCTGGGAGATTTCCCGCGACCTCTGTGACCTGACCGTCTGGCTCAGGTGGCCTGGGTGACTGGGAAGGCAGAAGTTCACACACTTGAGCCCAGATTTTCAGCGGTCTGGCGTTCAATAAGGGCTCAAAACAGTCTAGCGGGTCTTTGTGGGTGAAACAGAGAAACGTGTCCATTTGCGCTACGCACACAGGAGGTACCAGGCTCACTCGACCAATGGTGTGGTGCATGGGAGCTGTGTGTTCAAGGTGGACCTCATTTGGACTGTGAGACTGCACATTCGGCTCACATCTTTGTGACTTGAGAGTCTGGCTTTGTCTTTCAGCTTCATTTCTCAGTCTTTCAAAAAGGTGAGGACAGGTTTCTGGGCAGTGATCGGAGTCTGGGTAACTGGTTGGATTTTCTACAGTCTTTTTAGACGCAGTTCTCTGCTTGGCTTGAGCTTCGTCGACCAAGTCTCGCGGCTGCTGAATAGACATGCTGCTTGAGCAGGCCAAGGCTGCCAGATGATCACTCACCGCAGGGTGCAGCTCTCGGAGAAGCAGAGGGTTGAAGATGAAATCTTCCTCCGTTGCTGGCTGGTTACGTGCTCCGTAGTACCCTCTTTGCATTCGGCTGTAGAAAGTGTATGGGTTATTCAGTCTGCCCCGTTTTAGGTCCATGGCAGCAGGGAGCCCTTGATCTGATGCAGGGTCAGAAAGCTTTTGGATCAGAACCTGTCGCAGGTGCTGGCAGTTGGATGTGACAGCTGCTGGCGAAGGTTCTTGGCCGTTGGACGTTTTGGGCAGTGGACTTTTAACCCCATTTGGAATTAGGGCTTCTTGACTGGTTAGGGGAAACTCGGTGATGTGTGTTTCCCCTCCCATGCCACTTTTCAGTACTCTGTAACCAGTGTCAAGTTCATTCACATAGTCTCTTTGTTGTTTCGGAGCCATAACTCCTTTCTGGGCCCGTTTGAGATGATTTTCACAGGTCAGGGCTTTAGTGTGTCTGTCTTTCAGCTTAGTTTCTGCTTTGGCTAGGGGAGCTTCGCTGTGTTGGAGTTTTCCAGTCAGTTTTCTACGCTCCACCTCCAGGTGGAGCTCTGCAAGGGCTTTTTGAAGTCTTTGCAGCTCCTCCTGCAGCTCGGGTTTGGATTCGTCCGCTGTCCAACGCTGGTCCTGGGTCTCGACGAGTCGCTGATCGTGGTGACGATGAATCTGGGCCTGATTCCTCCGGGCGTCCTCCGCCTGGAGCTTGAGGTTGTGGGCGATGGCTCGGATGACTCTCGCCCACTCTTTGTAGCTCGGCGTTGGATCGTGGGCCATTAGTCGATTCAGGTTGTTGTCCAGCTGCTCGTTGCTTAGGTGCTGGGGATCCACAGCGTCGTTGGGCAGGATCGTGCTGGTCAGGGAGCCCAACCCGGTCTTGAGTCCGTCCCCATGGGTGCTGGGGCTGGCTGCTCTGAACACGTTAGCTTGCTGTTGGCGAGAGAAAGACAGCACAAACAGAACCAATGCAAGCACGCGCAGGGCTAACGACTTATAATAATGCATGATTATATAATTCTTTGGTTTGGTTCCAGTTAACTGGTGCAGACATTTAGTGGAATGTAGGCTAGACACTTAATTGTTGATAGCCAAAAGGACCACGCGGGTCAATTTGTGTGGGTGAGTGCCGGATTTGAATAAAGATTTTGACAGGCGGTAGCCCTAAGAGTCCTTTGATGACTCTCGCTGCTCGGTCGTCTATCTATTACTCAGTTTTCCGTGATGGCTCTCACAGGCTCTGCTTTTACATGAACTGAAAGAAACAAACACAGTAGAGAAGCAAAACAGAACAGGGTGGCTGCAATTAAATGAGAAATAGAGCAGTAAACAAATAGAAAGGAATAAAAATAGAATAGCAATAAACTAAAACAGAAGGGCTAGAGGGGAGAAGTGAAACTTAAACTTCCTATTCCAGCTGGGTTTATGACGGTGTCAGGCGAGTGCACTGTTGCGTCATAAAACCTAGAGGGATGGTATGGATCGAGAGCATAAGGGTTGGCCCGCACCTGAGTAATTGAAGAATATGTAATATTCTGTGGCTTTCAATTAGGTGAAATGACTGTATGTCACTAATTTAGGCCTGGGTGAATTGTGGGTGCTCAGATAAGAACTCAATGGCAGGCAACCTTTCCTCGACGTTCAAACACTCTACTGCGGTGTCCGTGGCCACCTGTCCCCTTTGTAACACGGTACAACCTCTCAAACAGGGAACACCAGTACAATTGCGCACTTCGGTAAGGTATTTGCGCCAACGGCCCGAGTGACCAGTCAAAATTGAGTTTTCCCTGAACTCAGAGTCTGTCCCCTTTACGGGCAGTTACTCCAAACGGGCGGTTCTGTCGTGCAGAAGCCTGAGCAGGGAAATTTAACAAAATTGCCGCTTGTTGTCACCCCGGGTCTCGTTGCCTCCCTGTACCTGATACACAACTCGCTGATGTCCTTGCGTGTTGCCCGTGATACGAGGTCAGAATGTCCACGGTTCACACACGGTTAGTGTAAGAAGCGCCAGGCCAGGCAGCTCCACTCACTGGAACTCACTGGGGCGACTGTCAACTCACCACCCAGCGGTGAAGGGCCTTCTCTGCAAGTGCACAAGCAGTCAGGTAAACACGACTTAATTGTAAATTTAAATCTCAATTTAAATCTTGTTTAAATAGAATTTAAATAATTAAGTGTGTAGGATAAAAGAGTAGGGGTCTAAAATGAACTAGCTAGAAGCAGAACAAAAGTAAAAATAACATAAAACAAAAACAAATCAGATGCACTTGATTCAAATTTGAATTAAACTCTGTTCAATTAAATTTAAATGAGTGCACAGAGTTACAGAATGGGAGAAAGAAGAGAGAAAGCCTTCCCTATTTGCAGATTCCCTAAAGAGAATTGCTTGTTTTATGAGCAAAATGCCAACTGATTGACACTACTTAATTTTAAAATTCAATCAAATGTTATTTAATTAAATTTAAAATAAGTGTATGAAGTAAGGGAGGCTTGGGTGTGCGTGAATATTATTGCCAGCCAATAACAACAGGACCCAGAAATAAGAGTGAATGAAATAAAACATTAAGTAATAAAAGGGAATGAATTTCCAAAGTAAAACTAAAGAAATAACTTGAGAGAAAGAGAGAGAAAAGACAAAAAGGGAATAGATGAAATAAAACAAAGTAGAATAAAAATAAAATAAATAAACTAAAATAAAATAAAATAGAGTAGATCTGTGAATACAGGAAAAGAATGCAAGGAAAAGAGAATTGACTTATCTGGAGTGTCCACCAGGGGGCGCACTCTCAGAAAGTGACTTCTCTTGTTGGAGGGGAAACTTAATTTAAATTAAAAATTTAAACGTGTTTAAATTAAATTTAAATCAGTAAACCACATTCCAACAATGATTGGAAAGCATACCCACCAAAAGCAAATTACTTTTACAACTCCCCGCAGTATAGAGAAGCAAAAGATAATTTGGAGATAATTTCAGTTCAGAGCATGGAGCGGCTTTGACTCAGAACGTCCACGCGGTGGCGTCAATGAGTCCACACAACCAATAAGTAGGGAGGGGTGGCACACCTGAGCAGACTGCCCTCTGGCGTCTGATCAGAGTTACTGCATCCCCCTTCCTTAATTCGTGATACAAAAACGAGCGCGCTTGTGGGTTTCTGACCCTTACGCTGTTTTAACTGCACGGTCACGATTACAACTATAGAACCTCAGCGGATTCTTTCATAAATATATGTGTACCGTTTTACTCACGGGTACACAACTCTGGGAATCAGTCCCTTTGGTGCAAACTTTAATGCACGCGAATATGTAACGCTTGCGGGATTCCTTCGCCGCGGGTTACAAATCAACATTGGATCAGGATGCTGATATAGCTCCAAACTCTCACACATCAATCGTTAAATCAGACGGACTGCTTTTCCGATTAGATCTGTAACGGGCATAACGTGGTTTGGGTAGCTAGTCCAAACGACGTAACCCAGGAGCAAACCGGCTATTGTGAATTTTTGGACGACACAAGAAATTCAGATTTAATAGCGGGTAAATATAAAGGCCTTTCAAGAGATTTAGTGGGAATCTTGCCGCACGATCTCAAAACACGCTGAATACGACTCAACTCGTTTATTCAAGCGGAAATTAATATTAGCTGTATTGCAGAAAATTTTGTCGCCTTTTCGCATACAAGTCTGAATATTAATGGACTGCAGTTTATTTCACGGTCAACCAAGACTAGGCCTGCAGTGTTTTTAGACACAAACAGCAGCTTGTTAACGGTGCGTAGTGAGGACCCGTGCGTCTTCTCACTGAATAAAGCGCGCATGTAAGTTAAATCATACAAAATTATTCTACATTGCTCTTTTACCGAAAACCAAGTTTAAAACGTTGCTCGCGAATCCTCCACCAAATATTATATGTAACGAATGTGTAGCTGTTATTAATCAATTTATGGATGAAATATGAATATAATAATTCATAAGGTTATGAATAAATTATGATTCATATATCGACCCAACGGGGAATTAAACATATATCGTGAATCAATTACAACGAATTATAATCAATTACATATATGATTAGTTCTGGTTTAATAATTATTTAGAGAAACTGTTCGTTTGTCCAGCAAACTAAGTCCCTCACAGAATATTATAAACAGAGTTATCTGGCCATGAACATAACCTGCTATTATAACATCAAAGCATAAAACGATCGAAAAACGTTAAAGTGACTTGGGTTTTCAGCTGAAAGAACAAACAGAACAATCGAGCATGAATAACGTTTTAATATATGCAAACTACGAATACAGAGGTTATACATCTAAATATATATATACAAGAAAATACACACCTATGTACAAGAATAGAAGTAGAGAAGGAAAGAGAGAAGGCAAGAAGCAAACTCACAACCAGTCCTAAGCCAGCACGGAAATCAGTTTCATCATCTAAGATTGAGAAACGGCAGTATACTTGCATTGGTTGCGTGTGTCGAATTTCAGGTTAGCGCTGGTGCAGTTCGTTGGCTTCCTCCGTTCAGCGGGAAGGTTTGAACTGAGGACGAGAGTGAGTTTCGCTGGAAGATGGCGATCCCGAAGCCGAGCGCGATGACAGCGCGTGGTCACCGGAGAGGTCCGGGAAAAACGTGCACGAGATGCTCGTGAGACAATCGGGAGAGAACACCCAAGAAATTGTGCGTCTTTGCTTTTATGACAGATAAGCCGACACACCTCCTTGAGGTGGGGTAGCCAATAACATGGGTGCAAAGTTGGCGGGAAAGCTTTCCCATTGTTTGGCCTCACGACTTAATCCAATGATTTATGACTACCAGATCAGATCTCCAAACGGAGTGTGTTCTTCACAGTATCATTAAACACATAGAAAAATACATTTGTCCGTTTGGTGACATGTCTCAATGAATAGCTCGAGTCCGGAGCTTTGAAACGAGATCAAACTCGATAGGTCAGAAAGGCATAGGAGAGAAGTTATGGTTTACAGACAAAATTATATCATTAAAATGCACACTAGCACAAATACACTCATTTAAACACTAGGAAACATGCATACGCCCTAAAATATATGAAATATATATTTCAGCATAGTGGTGCTATATATATATATATATATATATATATATATGCAGTTAAAAGTGTATGTTTGTGTGTTTCTGTATGTGTGTCTGTGTGTGTGTGTTTTTGTGTGTGCCAGTGTGTGTGGGTGCTGGAATGTGGATCTGGCCCGTAGTCCACATGAGGGGCCCCTTTGATGTCCTAAGAGCAAGGAAATTGGGCCTGCTGTGTTAACTCGGAGGGCCACAAAGGTGTCAAGTGGGCTCATCTTTAGTAGACAGTTCGGAGCCGATTTAGTGATTAAGAAACCAAGTTCATCAGGTTAAAAGCGTTCTGGAAGCTCCAAAGTTTATTGATTATCCTGATACGTGTGCATACGCTACAATTTAGCAGGAAGCTCCTCATTTTCATGTCAGCTCTACCATTTTCCTTAGGGTGACTCTCTTTTGGTGTACTATTATAATAAATGTAAATGTAAAAGGCCACTGGTAAATGTATACCTTTGTGTGTATATATATCTATATATATTATATATATATATATACATTTGTTTGCACAACTTTTTAAATGACTTTCTTTAAACGACCGTTGCATGCAACTTAAAAAAAAAAAAAAAAACTTCTATATTGTGGTCATTAGACGAGGTACAGACATCACTCTTTTTGGTAGCCGAGGAGCGGATCCACGGCAGTAGAGGCGGCGCAACTATAACAATCAGTCTATAATCCCACTCACTTTGAAGCTGTACTAAACTGCAGTGGAAAAGCAAACCAAAAGTAAAGCGAGCCGTGCCATGCCTTGCCAAACCGAGTCATACCACACAATGAATAAGTGCCATAAATGTGTACTTAAAAAAGAGAAAACTTTTATGACTATTAACTATGGAAGCTTGTTTCTGAAACAGAATAAAAAAATAAATAAATTAAATTAAAAAGGTAATTATTTTTTTCTTGCAATTGCAATTTTACATCTTGAAATTCTGAGAAATAGAGTCCCAGAATTGCAACTTTATTTCTCAGAATTGCGAGTTTATATCTCGCAATTCAGACTTCATAACTTGCAATTGTAAGTTTATATCCTTCTGAGAAGAAAAGTCAGAATTAAGTGTCTGAAAACATTAAATTCAGTTCACTATTAAGTATATTATTTCCGTAAAAGTTACCCTTTATAAAATTATACTAAAGTGTACTTCTTTTTCACAAGGGTAAAATCACTTTCCCATTGCATACATTTAAATGTAGGCAAGATGTCCATTTCTCACTTCCCCATAACTACAGAGAAGCAGGTTTACATCTGAGATGCGGTTGGTAAGCAGGCATGAGAGCTGAGATTGATGGTGGTTGTTGATAATGGCAGGCTATCTCAGTACCTGTCTGCTTGCTGTACAGAAAGATTCTTCCCTCGGGTCTACGGATAAAAAAACCCATCATTGTGAGACGTGATTGAAACAAAGTACTTTTGGTGTTTCGTTGTGTGTGTTTGTGTCTGGAAATCTCCCCCTCCATCTTTAGAAAGGAGACCATTGTCATGGAAATGTGTTCAGCCAATGCACGGAAACCCAGTTGGGATCCAGTTGTGGTGTGTGGGATTACAGTCACAAGTCCATTAGAAAGAGCAGCATGGTTCAAGTGATAATAATGATGATGATGCCTATATCATTTCATTTGCATTCTCTTTGGCATAATTAATGTGTATAATTAAGATTTCCATTACAAGAGAACAGATGTTGTTAGCCTGTTAATGGACTTTGATCGGGCTAAGATAAATTTTCAGAACTGATTAAACTTAAGGAGTTTCAACTACATTAGCGTGCAGTGTTCCTCCATGGGTGTCATGATGCATAGACTACTTATTTCCAGTGACAAATAATTTATTAACTCATTTAGAAACATCTTAAGTATAACACAGTTATATGGCTTTGACCCTTAATCTTTATACTTCATGTAAAGTTAAAACACAATCAAATCAGTTTTAATCCAGCAACACAATTCTAGTGATTCATGAAAGAATCATTCTTTTGAGTCGGTTCTTTTCAATCAACATGGTTCACATCAATTGCCGTGTTTCAGACTGAAAACGTATAGCCACAAAGTAAAGGAAGTTTATCAGAGGCTTGTTATTGGAAATAATAAATATTGGATATTGGAAAAGTAACCATATTAAATAAAAATTATATAGGTTCTGCTCCTTCAGCAAGGGGATATTTTGAGTTTCCAGTCATTGCAGTTCAGTTCATGTGAATTGAAATGAGGTGTGACAGTGACCTTTACTAATTAGGCGTTGAGAAACTTGAATGGGTTTATACAGCTGAACGGTCTGAAGAATTATGTCTAAATGACATTTCCCTCTTACGGATCTGCCACTAAAAAAAGAATACATTTCGTTAGAATTCAGTGCAGTTATTAAAGTGCCCCTATTATGGATTTTTGAAAATTACCTTTCATGCAGTGTGCAATGTAGCTGTGTATGAATGTAAACAGTCTAGAAAGTTGTGAAGCTGAAAGTGCATCATAAGTAAGCAGTAAGGTACGAGAAGCTGTGCTGTATCGTGAATAAGTCACAGCTGAAGTGCCTGCAACCCCTTTAGCCGTGACTTATTCACGATAGAGCACTAGCCTCGAGTACCTTATTGCTTTTAGAAAATGGTTACCACAAAATACAAATATTAAAGCCAAAAATATGTATCAACTTTCATGAAGTGAACTTAAACTAAAAGCCTTCCTTTGGAAAAAAATAGTCCCTGACCTTGAACAGCAACAGAAATTACATTATTACACCATTAGATGGTCTTTATGAGTGTGTCAGTCAGTAGCGAAGACTTTTACATTGAAAAGTCTGAACTGTTGTGAACACGTAACAAGAAGCAACTGACAAATGCTTTGACTAGAGCTGTCAGTCACGGAAAACCCCTTAACTGTTAAAAGGACAAGATAATACATCGGACATTTAAACAGATTTTTTATTACGATCATAGGACTGACCTGAAGGAAAATGCTAAATCTGAATGCAGGTAATAAACTTGCTTACTCGATCTCTTCTACATAATACAGTAAGCTTCATCGAACAATATCAATTGAGAATAAACAGTTTACGTTGCTAAAAGTGGTTACTAAGGGTGTTATGTAGTGTTACACAGAACCGTTGGGTGAAGCGGACATAGCCGTGTTTTATCGAGAATAAAACACAGCTATTGACCAATCAGAATCAAGGACAGGAACTAACCGTTTTATAAATAAAGTTATTGTCTCTCAAAAGAAAGGGTCAACTGAAGTGCTTAAACGAGTCGTTTGCAATTAGAATCCTATTTCCGCAAGTTAACACATCTGCATAATGCCCATCTACGTTCTACGTGAACATCCCATAAAAATTTGAACCCCTCTCAAATGCTGTAGCTCATTCATGTGGATAACATGACGACAAGACGCTGTGCTCTGCGCTGTGAAAGGAAATTCGGTTTATTTTTACTTCTAAAGGATGAGGCTGTAAAGAATTAAAGAATGGTTAAAGATGGGACAGTACCCGCTTTATTTGGACCAACTTGCTCCTCAGAATCACAACCTGTAAGTGTGATTAATTATTATTATTATTTATCCAGAGTGTTCAAAATACATAGTTTTGTGTTTTAGCTACAGTATATTGTGTATGTCTCCGGCTAACCGGCTAACTCATGCTATTACTGTCTTACAGAAATACTTCTGCTAATCAGCTGTGGGCCACTATTACCTAAAACTGTGTCCATTATTGCAGATTGCCTGTTGTTCTTACTACTTTGAGTAATAATGAAGGATGGAGCAAGATTTGTTTACAAACTATAATGTTAAATCAGTCATTCACGTTTGTGCTCTGGTTATTGATACTAAAAATTCAGTTCCCACATGTGCATCTCAATAAATTAAAAATATACACATTGTTTTTTTTGATGGATCATACACTTGTTAATGCTGATGGTCAGAGTGGTGAGGAATTACAGTTGCAACATCTCATGATGAATGTCAAACTGAGTAGTGTATCACTGAGAAACGTCCTGCTCAAGTCGTCCTTGCAATGGAGGTTTGGGTTTAATAACTAGTTCTTCCAATATTTCATCACTGGGCTCGCGCTCGGATTGATAAGGTAAAATTGACGCCATCTTTACCGTCTTTACAGTGTGTACAATTGCTGAGCTTAAGGAAGCCTCCGGAGCTGTAAATGGTAGGCCAATCACAACAGACTAGGCCATCTGGCCAATCAGAGCAGAGCAGGCTCACGGAAAGGAGGGATTATATTTCTTTACCCAGTACCTTACCCGGGGTTAAAACCGGTGTATTTAGAACAACGATAACCCAGGGTTAAGTGTGAAAGCCCTAGACACTGGTAAATAACACATGCATCTCTCATCTCGCTCTCTCTCTAGCTCTATCGATAATTAATTAAAAAATTCTATAATTCATTCATTGAAATAAATGTAATCTTACGCACTACTTTATCTCTGTGCCTGATTCAAAGTGGGCAGAATGCTAGTTCTAATGAGATAACTGAAGAAAATAACCTCCATTTTTACCCGTCTGGTCAAATGCTGCGCTTCAAAAAATCAATAACATCCATAAACTGTCAATGCAGGAAAATAATCCAGGGATTATCCAAGGCTAGCTGTGCATTAAACAATTTGAATGCACTCCGTTTCACGTTGGGTGGTTCTTTGCCTCCACACCTTGCATTAAAATCGAAGGCTATTGAATTATTCAGAAATTATTCAAAAAAGTACTGCAGATAAGTTGTTCATGGACTAGGGGTGTAAACTTACAATAATTTACATGGCAAGTAATTGTTCTAGGCATCGCTTTCAGATTAGCTTTAGCAGAGCTTGTAAGCCCAATATAACCCAAAGAAAAAGCTTCACTATGCTTCCACAAGACATGAACACTACAAATGGCCTTCCCTTCCTGATGTTAATGAACCATAGAGTAGGAATCTATAATAGGGTTTTGTTGTTCAATTTATCCTGAACTCATTAAGTGCTTGGGTTGCATCCTGCATTGTCTGAACATGCTGGCATGTACGGCGAAACGTATCACTCACCGTGCAAAAGATCCTGTAAAAAGAAATATTCTGCCTCAGCCCTCCTCTGTCATTCATTTTTCCACAATGGCTTTCTATCTATGTGCACGTTGACATTTCAGGGACGGAATTACACAGCTTGAGAGATACTTTCAGTGATAGTCTTGACTAACATGCTGTCATGGCTCGGGATAAGTGTCAAGCATGCATAACGTCTTCACAAAATTAATAGAATGCTCTAAACCCCCTCCTCCATCTTATGGCGGATCGCGGATATATTTCATTACCATCTAATAGGGATAAATGAGATGCATGTCTCACATTGACTTCTAATTGTGTCAGAACGCAGTGTTAGGCAGCACGCATGCTGGCAGACTGATATGTTGAAGTGAATGGATAGAGGAATGTTGGGGATTTGTCATGATGCCTTTTTCAGACATATAAAAAGACAGTCCTCCACTTGCTTTGTTCATCACAATGGGTGCTTTAAGACTGCTCACCAGAGAAAAAAAAGAAGACTGAGTGATCCATCAAGCTGCAGAGACTTTTTTTAAGTCATGCTTTACATCAATAAGAAACTCTGTTTGAGACTAAATCTTGTGTGGGAGAATATAAAGGAATAGATTTTTAGGTTTTTGTAATAATTACTCATCCTCATGTCGTTCTGACCCTGAAATACTTTACATCTTCCATTAAACAAAAAAGGAAAATGTCCACGCTTTTGCTTTCCATGTAATGAAAGTGCATGGCGAGGATTCAAAAAGTAGATAAAAAATGGTCATAAAAGTAGTTCCCTTTCAAAGGCTACACTCAAGCTGCGCTGAGCTGAGCGTTATGGGGATGTCTTTAGTCGTGAACAACTGTGAATATGTGTAAAACAACGTCAATGAAATTGACCTATATTTATATTTCATCTCTGTGCGTAAGGGTCAAGGCCGGAAAACCATACTGGATGCCCATGATCTTTGGGCCCTTAGTCGGCACTGCATCACATACAGGAATGCTACTGTAATGGAAATCACAATATGGGCTCAGGAATACTTCCAGAAAACATTGTCGGTGAACACAATCCACCGTGCCATTCGCCGTTGCTGGCTAAAACTCTATAGGTCAAAAAAGAAGCCATATCTAAACATGATCCAGAAGCGCAGGCGTTTTCTCTGGGCCAAGGCTCATTTAAAATGGACTGTGGCAAAGTGGAAAACTGTTCTGTGGTCAGACGAATCAAAATTTGAAGTTCTTTTTGGAAAACTGGGATGCCATGTCATCCGGACTAAAGAGGACAAGGACAACCCAAGTTGTTAACAGCGCTCAGTTCAGAAGCCTGCATCTCTGATGGTATAGGGTTGCATGAGTGAGTGTGGCATGGGCAGCTTACACATCTGGAAAGGCACCATCAATGCTGAAAGGTATATCCAAGTTCTAGAGCAACATATGCTCACATCCAGACGTCGTATCTCTCAGGGAAGACCTTGCATTTTCCAACATGACAATGCCAGACCACATACTGCATCAATTACAACATCATGACTGTGTAGAAGAAGGATCCGGGTACTGAAATGGCCAGCCTGCAGTCCAGATCTTTCACCCATAGAAAACATTTGACGCATCATAAAGAGGAAGATGCGACAAAGAAGACCTAAGACAGCTGAGCAACTAGAAGCCTGTATTAGACAAGAATGGGACAACATTCCTATTCCTAAACTTGAGCAACTTGTCTCCTCAGGGTGCATATGGGCACCCTCATGTCATTCCAAACCTGTAAGACCTTAGTTCATCTTCGGAACAGAAATTTTCATTTTTGGGTAAACTGACCATTTAATACTACACAGTAATTAAATTTACTGTATAATTACACTGTAACAAGGACACCTTGTTACAAGGACTGTGGTTTTCCTTTTTCCTAAACATCCGAGACCTCCGGAACTATATGAAGCATTAAAGTACATTACTCTTAAAACAAGTCCAGCACCCTGCCATGAGGTGCTTGTTGGTGGCAGAAGATTCCGGGTGCCTGGGGTGGTCAAGTCTCTGAGACATTGACACTGGAAGAGATATTATTAGCCTCCCACTGGTCTCATTTACGAAGTGACTGGTTTTCCTAATGCTTTCTTCCAGGAGAGGAAACTCACGCTGTTTCTTGAAGAAATTCAAATCCTTTTCTAAATCTGCACAAGGCAAAGGTCAACAGCCCATATGTGGCCATAGGGGTGTACAGCTGGAAAGAAAAAGTGACAGCTTTAACATTTGCTCTGCTCCAAAACTTAAAGCAATGCCACTTGATTGTTTTTCTTTTCAGAATGATTTTATTGATGCTGAATCATAATGGAACACAAACAGAAAGAAGCATCATAATTCAAGAAAATAGAAACAATAATGCAAATAGCTGCCAACCCAACACTACACTGTTTGGACTACAAATCTCAACAATGATAACATGCAATATTACTGTGAAACTGTGATCTGACTATTTTAGCCAATAAATAATTATGATTGATGACCCTTTCAAAAATTAAATGTGCTAAACTGTATTTTGTTAAAGAGTATACTAAAAAGAGTATATTTTCATACTTAACACTTTTAAAAGTGCACTTTGTAATAATGTCAAATTAAAATATTTACTTTAAAATGCATTTTAAAATCACTGTTTTAATAATCTTTTGAGAGATTTTTAGAAGGATGCCGAAGCTTTTTAGGTCGGTTAGAATCTGCGATCTGTGTCCTATTTTGTTTGCTGGCTTCAGAATACGCTGTGTTTTCCACCAAATGGCAACCCAGGGTGTCGAAATACTATTGGGTAAAATGGCACTCAGACCAAAACAAAAACAGTCATTCCGACACAGAACGCACATTTCAAATTAACTGCCTGTAGCATTATTTTTCAGAGAAATAAGTGTGTGAACTTAGGATGTTTCCTAAATCTCTGCAAACATATTATCGTATTTTTGTGCTTTAGTACAGTCAAAAAAAATAATACATACAACACCTTTAAAGTAAATATATTTTAAATGTTCTAAATTTCAATTTCATCATTGCAAACATGCAGTTACAAATATATTGACATATATTTCAGTAGAAATTACATTAAAGTATTTTGCATATTTTAGTTTACCATAAATGCTTGTCAGAACTCTAAAAAATGTTGGGTTAAAAACAACCCAGTTTGGGTTATTTGGCAACCCAGAGCTGGGTCAAAATTGAACAAACCCAGCGTTGGGTTGTTTTTACCCAGCTGGTTGGGTTAAATGTTTGACCCAACATGCTGGTTTGTTTCATTAAACTCAACTATTGATTAAAAATTATTATATTGCTGGCTGAAAATTAAAATCACTCGCAGAATTACTTGAGTAACAACACAAGTAAAAGTAATAATCAAAAGGTGAACATTTATTAATAAGCAAGAACAGCCAAGAATGCACAAAAATATAGGCAAGTGTTAAAACAATGTGTACATGTGTATGTGACTGAAAAAGTGCAGAAAAAAGAACCTAAAAGTTATGGAACTTATTGGAAGGTAATTGCGACTTTTTATCTCACAACTGTGAGTTTGCATCTCACAATTCTTTTTTCTTTTTTTAGAATTACAAGATTTAAATTCACAATTCTGAGTTATAAAGTCAGAATTGCAACAAACCGCATTTATATTAGAAAAGCTTTCCAGTGCTGGAGAGAGCTAACTGGGAAGGCCTGAAAACAGATGCAGAGACTGCTTTGATCCCGCTACTCATGTGAGTAACACTGGGTTTGATTGTCTGGAGCTGCGGTTCTGTTGGCGATTAACAATGAACAATCAACTGTGCTTTATTTTTCATGAAGCATTTTGTTGCACGTCAGCTGTGATAAACAGACATCCACTCGCATTGCGTGTGTAACAGTGGCCAGATAGTGAGAGTTTTGCTGTTA
This sequence comes from Ancherythroculter nigrocauda, assembly GCA_036281575.1. Classification (NCBI taxonomy): domain Eukaryota; kingdom Metazoa; phylum Chordata; class Actinopteri; order Cypriniformes; family Xenocyprididae; genus Ancherythroculter; species Ancherythroculter nigrocauda. Next base: position 42,675,619 of record VTFQ01000005.1, read on the forward strand.
AACCACTGCACACTGACGGCCGCTAGACAATGAGATGTTTAGCATCATTGTTAGTGCATTTGCCTCACATGCCAGCAGCAATGGGGCCGGGGTTTGAGACTGACTCAGAGCAGGGTGGTTAGGATTGGAGTGTGAGTTTTGGAGGTGGAGCAATGAAGAGAGGGGTGAGTTTGTTTGGGTTGATTTCAAATATCAACAATGTCCAACAGCATAGTTCAAATAATACTTACAGCACCTTTAAAGACTAAATAAAATGTATACAAACCTTTATTTTATCGAAGTAAAGCACCAATTCATCGACACTGAGATCTGCTCTCTCCTCACGAGGATGCAAAAAGGCCATGCTTTGTGTAACCCAACAGCGGGGTTGCTGCGTCAGAGGGCGGCTGGGGAGGGGTGTATTGTTTCAGCTGTCAGTGAGATTGACCCGCGTCTACCCCAACGGCCGGGTAAAACAAAAACTACCCAACCACAGAAAAAATAACCCAACAAAATGACCCAACAGGCTCAACCCAGCGTTTTTAGAGTACATTCAGCAGTACATTTTAACCATTTTCAAAGACAATAGAAGTAATTATGAAAGTACATATAAAGATGTACTTAAGTGTTTCAAAGAAAGCATTCTTATGTTTAACTAATTGCATTTAATATACATTTTATCTATAAATAATATGCAATTAAGTGTCCGGAAACATTACATTCAGTTTGCACTTAAGTATATTCTTTTAATGTATGCTAAATTGTACTTTTGTCACATGATGTATCATGATGTCAGCTTGGCAGCCTGCTAACTCCAAACTCTGCTGAAATTAACAATTCTCTTTTGCACTTCATACATAATGTTAAATAGCTTTGCAAAATGTGCCAGAATGTTCAAAGTGTTCTTTTACAGAACACTCCTGTAGCAATTAGGCAACGTAACATAATGAGGCAGAAGGATGTGTAATAAGGCTAGACCGAGAAGACGGTGACTCCTTGATCTTTTATTACAAGTTCACAGCTCAGCACTATGATTAGAACAAAGGCTTGCTTTGGGTTGTGTGATTAATTATTGCTGTACTTATGTGAAGAAAGTCATGAGGTCACATTGCCTCACTTCATTGTATATAAAAATGAAAGTTATTATGATATAGGTCAGGCTCATTGTCTTCTGAGTTTATACCCCAGATGAATACCTCAGCACGGATTTAGCAACCTGTATGGAACGCTGTACCCACGGAGAGGGGCGGAGCCAAACTGAAAGATTTCACACTGAAACAAAAGATAATATCTTTCACAAAACAGTGCATTTCTATAGAAGGATGAATGGAGTTTGAGTGCCAAGTCTTATCATTGACCTTTTCTCAGGGCGCATGCTCTCAAGATTGTATCTTTCTCATGAAAATGGTGCAGGCAGGCAGTTTAATTTCAGAAATGGAATTGCTTTGATATTGTTTTACTCTTCAGATGGGCTGTGTTGTCTTGAAGGGTTGTTTTTTCCCCAGTCAGCCATTTTTCATGGATACTATTTTTTGCCTGTCATATTCCATTTTGCTATCTCTGCGGTGCCAGCTTGACTGTTTCTGACCTGCTTCCATTGAGGTCAAGTGTCTGACCTTTGGGTAGACGTTTTTTTCTTTCTTTCTTAACTGGCGACTTTGAGGAAGATAGGAAAAAGTTTCACACCACACAGATTATTATTTGCTCTCTCGAGGGTTGATGCTGTGCCCTTATGTAATTCAGTAATGTCTGTAAGTGAGATAAAGGAGAAAGCAAGCTTTTAGTAGCCCCAGATTTCCACTCACAGTTCAGCCAGCAATGTTCAAGGGCATAGTACTGTAACTAAAATGATTCTACAAAGCTTAAAGATGAAAACAAAAACAGGCTTTATCTATAAAGAAAAAATGGTTTAATGTTCTCTTTAATCCCATGCTGGATGCTTCTCATCCTTTTTTTTTTTAAGAGTAAAGGAGATGTATTGTAAAGACTGCATTTGGTTATTTCCATTTATAGAATCCTAATCCAACTAAAAATAATACATTGTGCCTTTGATATAGCAATATGCATGGATGTGCACACACATTTTCTTAAAGAACCAATCACAAAGTGCAAAAAGCAAAAAAAAAATCTGGATGTATAAATTAAATTACATTTTAAGTTTATTGAAGGAGGACAAGATCATCTGCTTAAATGAGGCTTATTTGATTGCCAATAAGGGTTTCACATGAATATATAATGGCAGAATCTCATAGAAGATTATATGAGATTTATAAATTCATTTCTTCATAATTAGCCTAAAATTAATCACTATTATTGATCAACTGGTATTTGTTATCTGAATGTTTGCGGTTTGAAATCCCCATTTGCTCAGAGTACATAATGAGCTTTATACTCCATGAGACTGAAGTTTATTTCAACAAGAACCCAAAGGGAATATAAACGCTCAGATTAATTATTAAGTCTGATTTGAGGTTTCATATTGTTTCCATGACAATTTATCAAAGCATTTGTGGCCTATAAAAGCAGTAATAGTCCACTGTTTTAGTGGTCTTGACGATACAATATAAAATGAAGTATTTATAATCTTTGGTTATATGTATATAAACAATTGTATTTAAAATATTATAAAATATATAAGAGGTTTTTTGTTTAGTTTTACAAAGTTTGATGGGAATAATGCTGCAGGAATTATTGTAAATATGAGTTTCCTACTAAGAAATTGGACATGAACGGCATCTCAAATCGTATTTACGACTGAGAAACTCTGAGATCATTTTGATACCCGAGTTTCCGAGTTGGGTGGGCTATATACTGGCTGGAGGAGAGAACTAGTTGTAGTGTATTTATTGTTTTTTTCCTCACAACATCTACATTGTTTTTTATTAGGGCTGTCACACGAGAAAAGTGTAACTCAGTAAGATTTGCGAAGCTCCCCCTACAGGTTCCTTCAGTGAATCACACTGTCGTAAATACTCCAAGCGCAGCTCTGGACTACGACTACAACGCTCACCAGCGCAGTAGTTTTGCAAATACAGTACAAGAAATCTCGATGGAGGTGGGTAATTTTCGAAATTGTCTTATAAAGTCATAATATATACATTGTTTTTGAATTACCGTAAAGCATTTTGTCACTCTCGCGTGAACGTGAACACGAGGCGAGATTGTGTCGGGTCGGCGCAGCTCAACTTGCAAGTGCTGTTTTCTGGCGTAGACGTGCCAGAGGGGGTTAGTGCTCGCCTCAAACACACCACTACAAGTCAATTAACCATCGTAAGGACTTAGAAAACTATTTATGAAGGTAAAAAAGTTACTTAGTTCTGCTTTAAAATTTGTAATCTAATTCATTACATGATGTGCCGTTTAATTCATCACATCAAATTTGGCTGAGAAAAGTAATTATTATTTAAAATGAGAAAAGCATCAAATAGATATTACAAAAAGTAGCTTCAGAAATTTTTGTTTTGTTTTGTTCAACATAGAATTTATTACATATAAACATTTAGGCTACAATGGCCATGTTTTTTTGTTTTTTTTTCTTCTTTTCAGAAGATGCATCTGAATTGGTATTTAGATATATTTACAGATCAAAACAGTTTGGTTACCAACATTCTTCAAAATATCTTCTTTTATGTTCCACAATAGAAATAAAGTCATGCATATAAATATAAATAAACTAATAAAATTTAAATTTTTGGGCAAACTATCCACAAAATGTGATTTTTTTATTTATTTATTTTTATTTATTTTTTTATTTTTATTTTTTTAATGAAATGATACTCTGCCAGTAGAGAAACTAAAACTGTCGGTATGGTAAATGTCAAAAATAAATAAGTCACTCATCTATTCGATTCGTTCAAATGGCTGATTTATTCTGGAATTAAGTAAATAGACTTGTTCGAGATGCATCGGTGCTGCACAGACCGATCAGCGTATTGGAGAGCATACCACTACTTATGCTTTTAAAATTGCTCTCACGGTACTTTGATGTTATACGCCGATCGGTCTGCGCAGTGCCGATGCAAAAATCAGTATCACACTCGTGTTATTCGGGATAAAAACAGCACTCGTGTGATATTGCACTAATATTTATTTGACTGAAATTCCAGAATCATCAGCTAGCTGACCTATATAGTGTAGTGAATGTTTACATGGTTGTCAACAAATGGGACACTTTTTATTCAAGATCTGTTGGATATTAACCAAATATCTTCAATATATTTTGGCTTTAATAAGATGTCCTCAAGAAATAGGCAAGAATGGTGTCCTCCATGAGTCCTAGTCTTTTGAAAATAATTCCTTTTCTTTCCTGACAACAAAACATGACAGACTAGACTTCAGAAGTGGAAAGTAGGAATGTTCTGATAGCATCTAAGCCAGCATAAGTACTGAGCTCTTCCATCCTGATTTGTTTGCAGTGATTCTAGTGAATTGATTAGGATTTATGGGTGTCAACATCTAACTTTTTTTTTTTTTTTTTTTTTTTAATTTATATATAAAGTATAGTAAACAGAATTGTCTTCTTAAAAATCAAAACAAAACAGAATTTAACAATATTCCTTTCAAATACTTTTGTCTTTATTGTCTGTTTATCAATACTATAAAAATGGAATGGCAAAATGGCAGTCCACCGTGATCCAGACCTTAAGCTACAGCCTGTTTATCTCTTCTAACCCTTTTTCTAAGTGCTACAACACCGTTTTCATTTCCCCGGTGCATTTTAATAAAAAGCAGACTCATTTTAGAAAATGGTAGCAGGGAATGTAAAGAAGTAATAGATTATTTTGCTTTTGACAAAACGGAGAGGAAATACGTGATGATCATGACTAGTATTATCAGCACAGTGTATTAAATCTGAATAATCTTTGGAGAACGACATGTCTTGTGGTCTATTTTTAGACATATGTCATGATTCAAAATCCTGCTGTAGAGAAAACAGAGAGGGAAAGAAAGAAATGAAGAAAGATAGAAAGATAAAAAAGAGGAGCTGTAAAACTGTAGTGTAAACAGACAGCGCTCAGATGAAAGTCTTTGGATGAGAGCAGACTTGTGAGGAGTGATTGAATGTCTTTGTGAACTCAGGTTTATGGCCATCCTGTGATGCTTTAATCTGGCTCTTATTTTGTGTAAAGTAAAACCCTCATTATATGAGGCAAAGCTGACAACTTGTTATAAAAATGGAAATGAAGACAAGCCTTTTATTAAATTCCTCCCCTCACCATAGAAACCTGTCAGACCACTGACTTCCACTAGATTACAACAGCAGATAATCTTGCTGTCTGGATTTCAAAATAGAGCTACACTGAGAAATTTTAAGGCGCTGTGATAGAATGACACAACAGTGGAAACAATACGTATCTGGTCCTCTGGAGTGCTCTGCAGCCAGCGTTTTGTGTGCTGTAATTAAACTGGGGAATTAAACAGTGATTGGTCCTTTCATCTCTCACACACATTAAAGAAAAGCAAGTCGGAGCAGTTAGCCTTCTGCTGAGTGCTACACTTTCATTCCTTTCTCATTTATTTGTTTGTGCCCGCTACCTTGTTCACAGGCTTGTTATTTTCCGCCAGAAGCTTCCCTTTGGAGATACAAGCATTTGTTTGTATGGTCAAGGGATCCATGAAAAGAGAAGATTTTGTAGTTATATTAAACACACCTCAAGGGTTGCTTTGACAGTATGCTGATCAACAATACCACAGCTGTAACACCATTTTGTGGGGTTTGAAGAGACGGGAATGATCATTTTGCAGCATGTTATATACAGATAAAATATTACTGTAACAACATTATTTGAAATTGGTGTGGTGTGAAGACTAACATGATCATATGACTTGGCGAAAAGTGAAGCAAACATTAATGATTGGCAAAGCACTTGACGCCATTTCAAACAACACATCTCTCTATTTTATCCTCAAAATGTGTGAATATATACATCCCATTTTAAAGGATTAGTCCACTTTCAAATGAAAGACCGTCTTCTGTATTCAACTTACGGAAAAAACGGAACTGGCGCCACATTCGTTCCGTAAGTAGAATAGGGAAGGTGTAGGACATACAGTGTAAACTTTTTGAAGAATACGGAAGTGCGGTCTGGCGGAAACACTTGCAAAGCGATCATTTGTGTTTATAAAGCACATACATTTTCATTTTTTTTTTTAAGAAAACAGCCGATATTTTTGCTAGATAAGACCCTTATTCCACGTCTGGTATCGTTTAAAGCCCTTTGTAGCTGCAGTGAAACTGTAATTGTAACATGTGGTTGAGATCAAATAGTAGAGAATGCAGGATCTAGGTGCAGTAGTACATTTATTAAATAAACTCCAAAACAGACTTGAGAAACAGGCAGGAACGAAACGAAACGAAAAGAAACAACGTATATGCAACAGAGAACTGACAACTGAACAGAACAAACACAGGGCTTAAATATACAGTGAACTGATTACTAATTAACAAGACACAGCTGAACTCAAATACTAATCAAATCAGGAACCATGACAACAAACAAGTGGCGGGAAACTAAGAACAAAGAACATGTGACCAATGAAAAACTCTAAACATGAACTAAACACAAAACACAACTCAAACCGTGATAGTAATTTTGACAATCAACCGTTTGGGGCCAATTGAAGTCCACTATATGGAGAAAAATCCTGGAATGTTTCATCAAAAACCTTAATTTCTTTTCGACTGAAGAAAGAATGACACATATTGGGGGTGAGTAAATTATCAGGAAATTTTCATTTGAAAGTGGACTAATCCTTGAAGTTGTGCATGTGTTCCTAAAACTATCAAATCGATTATATTATTTCACAGTTTCTTATTACTGATGTATGTAACCCAGGTAGAGTTATTATTATGTTGAGTTAATAATAGAATGGGTTAATGCTGGGTAAAATAAACAAGTTATTATTGAGTAAATAATATCTAATTCATGAGAAGGGTTAATTTGGAATACATTAGATGGGAGTACATCATTTATGCTTATGTACATGTGATATTATGTGTTTCAGTTGAGAACTACATTTTAAAGCACTGTTTCTTTAAGAATTACGGTGATACTTAAAGTTTGTATGTAATGCACTTGCGAAAATGTGCTTTTGCCTAGCAAGTTAGTATTATTTGTTGCTGATAGGTTGTTGTTTTATTTGTTCACGCCCTCACGTGTGAGAGTGCAATTCTGATTGGACTAGAGGGAGAAGAGAAGAGGAGAGAGGGACGCATGAGAGTGTTGTTCAGATGGCGGAGAAGAAATGTATATGTAAACGCTGTATAAGTTGTTGAAACTTACATTTCTTCATATCTGAGAGTTTAAGGACATTGATGAAAGTGTATGCGCGTTACTCTGCATGAGTATAAGCAGGTTTTATTTTGTAGTGTTGATTTCAGTCGTTAGTGTGAGAATACGCTGGATAAACGGACATTCAGGTACACTGGACTGCATTAACGTTTATTTTGCTTAAATTTACGAGTTTCGCTGGATCAACAAAGACCCAGATAGCATTCTAAATCCCCAGATAGCATTCTAAATCCCCGAGTGATTTAGAATACCTCTGGCGCCGTGGGACACGATCAGCGCAACTTTGTCATGTGAAAGAGAGAGAGAGAGAGAGCGCGCGTGTTCGAGTTTCGGAGGAGTGTGAGACGAACGCTGCGTCAAGCGGAATTCAGGTGATATTATTTCATTTTATTTGCTCAATAGAGTGAAGTGGCCATTTGTTGTTTCACGGCCCCAACGATCGCTAGCAACGTCCAGGCCTGCAACGGGGAGGTGTAACAGGTATACAAAGTATACTGCTAAATACTGTTATAATTCACACAAAATTGTTCTTTTATACGTTTTATGATACCTGATCTAAAGGTGCGCTTCTCCTTTAAGTGTTGCGTGGTCACAGTATGACCTAATTTCCTGTCCTGTCTCCTCCTCTTCCCTTTTGAACTGTGATTCAATGGAAGAGGTAGGTTTCTTTTGTCATCCTGTTAATTTTATTTAATCCTTATGTTAATTATATCTTTTATATCTGTATTTCCACCCATACTTATGTGTAAAGTACTATTTTATCTATCCTTGGGATTATTTTTGTTATTTTACATTCTTTGAGGTATATTTCTGTCTTTTATGTGAAAAGCACATGGTAATGGAGATGCACCATATTTGTTTTATAGAGTGTTATAAGGGCCACTCAATCTGAGGCTGCTTATGTCTCTGTTATACAGGTATGTTTTTCTGTATATATTTTCCTTATGTTCATGTTTTCTTCCGCCCTTTTGAACTGTGATTCAATGGAAGAGAGTGTTATAAGGGCCACTCGATCTGAGGCTGCTTATGTCTCTGTTATACAGTAAAACGATCCAGTGAATCTGCTGCCTGCTGTCCCGTGTCTGTTTCTCCATCCACACAACGTAACACAACGCAGACCAAGTTTTAATACCCGGTGTCTCTGGCCGCACATCACGCTGAGCATAAGCGAGCCGCACGGGTTACACGTGGTGCCGTGAACCTTGGGTTTCGCATGATCGGCTGTTCACCGATCGCCGGAGTTGCTGCTTCAACAGACGACGGGTGTGCTGTTCCGAATCGCTGGAGGAGTGTTTCGCTGACCGCGGAGGCCGCAGCTCGTTTCATCTCGTCACCTCTGCTCGACCAGTTCACTGTATCTGCTGCTCACATCAAGTAGGACGGCTTTAATCGAACGATTGCTTTTTGTGAGGTATGGTTGAGAACTGTTTTGATCTATCGACTACTATTCGCTGCATATACACTTTGATGTGTGTTGAACTGTTCCGTGAAACTGAACACTCATTATAAAGGAGTTTGATCGTCACGTGGAACATTTTTTTTTCCTCATTCTCCGTGCAACTGTATGCTGAACTGTTCTTCGCGCTGCTGCACGCTCATTATAACGGAGGTTTTTGTGATCGTCACATACGTAAGTTTTTTTTCTCTCCGTGCGACGTCACACTGAACTGCTTTAAAAGAGCATTATTACATGTGTTTCTGCAGAGTGTATATATTTTTCTGCATACTATGTTGTGTTTTTAGTGCTTTTAATTCCATTTTCTGCATATCTCTCTGTGTTTACTATTCAAGTTGAGTCATGTTTGAGGACACTGTTAGTCAAGATAACTTTAGCTCTGTGCAACAACCTAACACCATGTTTCCAGTAGGCAGGGGTAGTGGGGCTGTGTTTAGTCGTCCTGACAAAATGTCTGAAACTCCACCTCAATGTTTTGGGAGGGGAAGGGCATTCTTTAATGCAGAAATTGACCATGTACATGCCTCTGATTCAGCTATTGGTGCCTCAGTGGGCCCTACTACCTGTTCCACACCTTTTGCACACTCAAACGCTGATAATGTTTTTACTCCAGAGTCTTTAGGTGGTTTAATTTCTGATTTAGCTCAGAAAATTGGTGAGAGCATTTCGGCCAGTCTCAACTTAACACAACAACCCAGCCAAATGCAGTCTAAGTCAAATGTGCAGCATTCAGATGACGGTGCTGGTACGTCAAAATTGAAAGTGATTGTCCAACATGATGTGACACCTCCACCATTCTTTAGAGGTGATCGAAGTGATTCATTTACTGTGCACGAATGGGAGGACATGATGTACAGTTATTTGAACAGTAAGAAATGCACTGATGAAACTGCTTCTGATCTCATTTTGAGCAGGTTGGCCGGAAAAGCAAGAGACGTGGTCAAAGTGTCTTTACGTAGCTTCCCAGGGCAGACTACTGCAGTACTCCCCGCCACAGTGTTTGATATACTGAAGCGTAATTTCAGTGAGTTAACTTACTCTAACATGCCTATGGCTGACTTCTACAACACTCTTCCTAAGGTGGACGAGAGTCCAATGGACTACTGGATACGGCTGAATAAGGCGATCGATGTGACTGATGAGTGTTTACGTAGACGCAACAAGTGTGTTGAGGATCCTGCAGCTGAAGCTGTTATGATGTTTGTCTCTCACTGTCCAGATCCTGGCCTTGCTTTGTCTTTTCAGTTCAAGCCTGCCGAACAGTGGAGTGCTGCTGAGGTTCAAGAACGACTGGATTGTCACCGCAGGAACCTGAAACGAACTTCTGCTAGAACCCAACGTTACTCACCTGTGTTCGCCTGCCATCAGGACACTGTGACTGTCCGTGACGATCCTGTATTGAGTTCGCCCAAACAGCCTGAACCCTCCTCAGGTCAGTCACCATGTTCGAATGGTCAGCTCAACCCTAACGCTGTCCCTTTTACGCCTAACGATAGTATGCAACAGTTAGTCGGCATGATGGATAAAGTTCTGTCTCTCTGCACTGCCTCACTGTCCTCGTCCAATCCTGGATGTCACGTCAGAACATCAGACCCCAAGCCTAGTGTGAGCCCAGCATGTAAAGTATGTCGATCTAAAGAGCACACTACACATTCTCATTGCATGCGGCAGAGGCTTTGCCGTAACTGCTTCAAGCCTGGACACTTTAAGAGTGATTGTCCAAAGACGACAAGCTTTGAGCCTCATTCTTCTGCTACTCAGTTAAACTAAATAGCCCGTGTGTGGAAGGGGGTAGCATGGGCGGTGATGTACTTCCCCTAAAAGATGAGTCGGACCCACATGAGATTTTTGTAAATAGTTGCAAGTTGCAGCCACCTGATAAAACGGTGCTGTATGTGGGATCTCAGAGAATCGATGGAGCTAGTGAACTGTTTTATGCTCCTGTGACTGTCAGTGGCCAGTCTGTACTGAATGGTTTGCTAGATTCTGGCAGTATGGCTTGCACCCTGAGTACGGAGAGTGAATCCAAGTTGCGTGCCGAAGGAGTTCTTTCGCAACCTTCAGTAGTTCCTGGTAACGTGGTCCTAGTGGGCTGTGGTGGTCTTACTATTCAGCCTAAGTGCACATATGACCTGGAAATCGAAGTCTATGGATTCAAGTTCATCGTACCTACTTTAGTAGTGCCTGGACAGAAAGATGAGTTCATCATCGGCAGTAACGTTATCAAATGCGTGCTTAAGAAGATGAAAGCCGAAAAGAAGTACTGGGAAGTAATTTCATGTGAAAACAGCAATCCTGAGTCTGAAAAGTTCCTTGAGCTTTTGAGCTGTATTTCTCGTTGGTCTGGTCCTCGCCAGCCTGTTAAGCTTGGCACGGTGAAGCTCTGTCAAGCAGTTACCTTACTTCCCAGAAGTGAACACCTGGTCTGGGGAAAACTTCCTGCTAACGTTAATGTCTCCCCGGGAAGCACAGTCATCGTTGAACCCACTACTTCACGTTCAGCGCCCCGTCATGTTCTTGTGGGACGCGTAGTGAGCCCTATGTGGGGTGATCGATGGGTGCCGATGAAGATTTTGAACCCCACACAATCTCCAATAACTCTTCGTCGCAATGCTAAGCTGGCTGATGTGTCTCCTTGTTTGGCAGTGGAGGATGTTACTGTCACGCAAAATCTATGCAGATCTCATGATGCTCCTGATGCAGCTTTCCCCAAGACCGTGTCATCTGTCGATCCTGTTAGGTTATTGCACGAGTACGGCTTGGATGACATTAATATCGATGAGTGTGAAGTCTCCGACTTATGGAAGGAGAAGTTGGCCAATGTTATCGTGTCATATCGTGATGTTTTCTCCATTGACCGACTTTATTGTGGAGAGGCGAAAGACTTCGTACACAGGATACATTTATGTGATGAACGTCCTTTCCGTCTGCCCTACCGCCGGATCCCTCCTGCCCACTACCATAAGTTGCGAGAAGTTCTTTCAGAAATGGAAGAAAAAGGCATTATCAGCAAATCAGTTAGCGAGTACGCATCTCCTTTGGTAATGGTTTGGAAGAAGGATGGATCGTTAAGAGTCTGCACTGATTTTCGCTGGCTTAATGCAAAGACTATAAAAGATGCTCATCCTTTGCCCCATCAGGCGGATTGCCTGGCCGCTCTTGGTGGCAATCTTCTATTCAGCTCTGTGGACTTAACATCTGGATTTTATAACGTCCCACTCCATGTATCTGATCGGCATTACACAGCATTCACAACGCCCATGGGCTTATATGAATATAACCGTCTCCCCCAGGGCCTGTGTAACAGTCCAGCATCCTTTATGCGCATGATGCTCAGCGTATTTGGAGATCTTAACTTTTCCAGCCTCCTTTGCTATCTCGATGATTTGCTGGTCTTCGCCCGTTCTGAAGAAGAGGCATTGAAACGCTTAGAAGTGGTGTTTGCACGGTTGAGAGCTAGTAATTTGAAGTTGGCTCCAAAAAAGTGTCATTTCCTCAGGCGTTCCATCAAGTTTTTGGGCCATGTGATCAGTGGTTCAGGAGTTTCAGTGGATGAAGATAAGGTTGCAGTCATTGCTGCCTTTCAGAAGAAAGACCTAATGAAAGAGGATGGCAGCACACCTTCGCCGAAGAGAATTAGATCGTTTCTGGGCATGGTTCTTTACTACCAAAGCTTCATCCCTGGCTGCTCACAAATCGCAAAGCCATTGTTCAAGTTGACTGCTGGTCAAAAGTGTTTGGTGAAAGGCACAAGTCGTCGTAATAGTAACGGCACTTTCCGAGAGTTGACTCCTCAAGACTGGACTCCTGACTGTGATGTCGCCTTCGAGGAGTTAAAGAGAGCCCTTGTCGAGAGCGTGGTGTTGGCCCACCCTGACTTTGAGCGTCCCTTCATCCTCTGCACTGACGCATCGTTGAACGGCCTTGGCGCAGTGCTTTCTCAAGTTGCTGTTGGCGAGGATAAAGCACGTCCTATAGCGTTCGCCAGCAAGTCTTTGAACCACAGCCAAGCCAATTACCCTGCACACAGGCTGGAGTTCTTGGCCTTGAAATGGTCCGTTTGTGACAAGTTCAGCCATTGGCTTAAAGGCCATGAGTTCACTGTATGGACCGATAATAATCCGCTCACGTACATCATGACAAAACCTAAACTGGATGCGTGTGAGCAGCGCTGGGTTTCAAAACTTGCCCCGTACAACTTTAAGATCAAGTACATCCCTGGAAGGCTAAATGTTGTGGCGGATGCGCTCAGTCGCGACCCGTTTGTCAAGCCGGTGAGTCAGCGAATTCTGACTGAGCCTTACTCCGAGCTGCTGAAGCATGTACACAGTGTTGAAGATGATTCTGTACAGAGAGCATTCCATCTCACGTGCCAGCCGCAAACACTTGGCACTGAACGCGATCAAAACTCTGAAATGGATGTTTCTATGACTGCTGAGGATGTGTCGTCCATCTTGTCATCTTGTGGTGATTGGGATTTAGGAGCAGTATCCAGAGCAATATCCCTAGCTGATCACATGAGCTCTTTAATTCCTGCCTGTCAAGATGTCTCCCATGCTTTTTCATTGTCTGAATTGCAGTGTCAGCAGCACAAAGACGCAGTTATTTCACGGGTGTCCTTCTATGTCAGCAGGAAGCGCAGACCATCCAGGCGCGAGCGTGTGAATGAGGATTTGCGTGTATTAAGGATTTTAAAGCAGTGGGACAAACTCTTTTTGCTCAATGGCATTCTGTACAGAGCCATCAAAGATCCACTCACAAAGCATAAGAGAATTCAGTTCATCCTTCCTGAATCCCTGAAACAGCAAGCTCTCTCTGGTGTTCATGATTTGGCCGGTCACCAGGGCCAGCCACGTACACTGTCTTTAGCCCGCCAGAGGTTTTATTGGCCTGGGATGGAAAGTGATGTACGTGATTACGTCAAGACTTGTACTCGTTGTGTCCTGAGTAAAACTCCAGAGCCAGCTGCAAGAGCACCCTTGGAGAGCATCAAGACTACTGCCCCATTGGAGCTCGTTTGTATTGATTTCTGGTCCGCCGAGGATAGGCACAATAAATCTGTGGATGTCTTGGTAATCACGGATCATTTCACCAAGCTAGCTCACGCTTTTCCATGCCAGAACCAATCGGCTAAGAGTGTGGCGAAGAAACTCTGGGATGGCTTTTTCTGTGTTTATGGCTTCCCTCAGCGTATCCATTCAGACCAGGGAGCAAATTTTGAGAGCGAGCTGATAGCAGAGCTCCTTGATCTTGCTGGCGTTGACAAGTCACGGACTTCCCCATACCACCCAATGGGAAATGGTGGAACTGAGAGGTTTAACAGAACATTAGGTAACATGTTGAGATCGCTTCCACCCAGATCTAAACAAAAGTGGCCACAGTTAGTGCAAACGATGACATTCGTGTATAACTGCACTGCCCATGAAACAACTGGATTTGCCCCTTTTTACCTGATGTTTGGAAGGGTGCCGAGATTACCTGTTGACCTCATGTTTTCAAGTGTGCTTCGTGATGAGTCCGTCTGTGATTACAATGACTATGTTCAATCTCTCGTCAGTGATCTACAGTCTGCTATGATGCTGGCTCAAAAGAATTCTACTGCAGAACAGAAACACCAGTCTGATCAATACAACAAGAGAGTCAAGGGATTGCCTCTGTCAATTGGTGATCAAGTTTTCATCGCAGACACAGGCTGTCGAGGTAAACGGAAGCTTGCCGATAAATGGGAACCCACCATGTACTCTGTTGTCGCTTCAAAACCTTCCCTGCACATTTATAAGATCCGTGACCGATCTGGTCATGAGAAAGTGGTACATCGGAATCTCTTGTTGCCAGTTAACTTTCTTCCTTTGCCCACAACAGAGTTTGAGTTTTCTGTTGGTGAATGTGCTGGTGATGGTCCTTGTTCCTCACCTTCTCGATCTGTATGTGATGTAACTGAGCCAACAATACCTGTCACTAATGCTTTGTCACATGCAGAGTCTCTATCTGTCATTTCTCACATGGCTGTGTGTGATGATGATTGTACAGCTTCTTGGGTCTCATCTCATTCTTTTCAAGATGTTTCTGAAGCACAAGCTGATTTATCTGTTGTTGACCCTGACACTGTAGCTAGTGCTTTTTCACCTGTCCCTGTTTCTACAGATTTGTACGATCCTGTGGTTGACAATAACCCTGACAATCGTTACATTACCAGGCTTGGTAGAGTAATTAAGCCTGTTCGTAGGCTGATTGAGTCAATGGTTCAACTCGAGACCTTACTTGGTGTGGAGTCCATATCTCCTGTTATTCATGTTTAAATCTGTGTATAGCATTGCTCTTTGATGCTACTGAGTGTAAAGTATTGTTTTTTCTCATGTGTATACTGTGTAAGCAAAAGGCCTGAGTTTTTCAAAGTGTAAAAGGCACTTTTATATGCCTACAACATGTGTAGTGGTTTGGCCAACTTCTTACATATTTGTATCCCTTAGTTGGGTAACGTTTCATGTTGATAGTCTTCACTGTTTTTTTCTGGAGTGTAGACCAAGTCATTCTCACGACCTGTGCTCTTGTTTTTGTTATACTCTGAGGAATTTTGTGTAAATTCTGGGGGGTGAGTGTAACAGGTATACAAAGTATACTGCTAAATACTGTTATAATTCACACAAAATTGTTTTTATACGTTTTATGATACCTGATCTAAAGGTGCGCTTCTCCTTTAAGTGTTGCGTGGTCACAGTATGACCTAATTTCCTGTCCTGTCTCCTCCTCTTCCCTTTTGAACTGTGATTCAATGGAAGAGGTAGGTTTCTTTTGTCATCCTGTTAATTTTATTTAATCCTTATGTTAATTATATCTTTTATATCTGTATTTCCACCCATACTTATGTGTAAAGTACTATTTTATCTATCCTTGGGATTATTTTTGTTATTTTACATTCTTTGAGGTATATTTCTGTCTTTTATGTGAAAAGCACATGGTAATGGAGATGCACCATATTTGTTTTATAGAGTGTTATAAGGGCCACTCAATCTGAGGCTGCTTATGTCTCTGTTATACAGGTATGTTTTTCTGTATATATTTTCCTTATGTTCATGTTTTCTTCCGCCCTTTTGAACTGTGATTCAATGGAAGAGAGTGTTATAAGGGCCACTCGATCTGAGGCTGCTTATGTCTCTGTTATACAGTAAAACGATCCAGTGAATCTGCTGCCTGCTGTCCCGTGTCTGTTTCTCCATCCACACAACGTAACACAACGCAGACCAAGTTTTAATACCCGGTGTCTCTGGCCGCACATCACGCTGAGCATAAGCGAGCCGCACGGGTTACAGAGGGGTTGGGACTTGTGAGGTGTGTGTGTGCGCGCGCGCCTATGTGAGTGGCCACTCAAAAGTTATAAAAGGTATTGTTTCAACTATTGGTTTTGAAACGAATATTTTGTATTGATGTTATTTGTTTATTTGAGATATTAAGGAAGTGTTGATCTATCATAATTGATTATTTTAAGTGATTGCATATTTTCCTCAAAGTAAAAGAAAGACAGTAGACAAGTGTATGGTTTAATTTGAAGTTTATTGAACATTTGACATTTAAACATATATTTACACATTTATTTATTTTATTTTACTTTGTATAAATAAATCTAAAGGTTAATTTTGTTATACTTACCTATTTGTGTTGATTGGAGTCATTATACATTGACATTTCTTAGCTTACATAGGGGGAGGATAGCATTAGTGCATAGTCGAGAGACACTTTAAGAACCCGGTGCGCTGCCCTGGTTACAATCAGGGCATAGGGGGCGCTACACAATTTGGGGGCTCGTCCGGGATCATTATTCTCTCCCTGAAATCCTGAATATTAAGTGTTCAAGAGAAGATAAAGGGGACTTACTGACTACTCTTTCCAAGATTCAAAATGGCGTTCAAGAGTGATTCACTTTTGTCTGTTGAACTTTCAAACTGGTGCAAGGAAGCTGTAATTGAGGAAAGCCATGCTATCATGTTAATGGGAGTACCTGCAACAACTGATGTGGAATGTATTGAAGAGGCTGTTGAAACTATAAAAGCTGTAGGCAGAGTGAGAGTTAGAGACTCTAAAAAGGGACAAAGCCCAGATACTGTGTCGATATTGTGTGAATGCCGTGAAGTAATAGATCCTACCCGCATTCCAGCTGAACTGCAGAGAGCCGAGGGGGAAGAGACGTGGAGGGTCATTGTAGCATCTGTTGATGTTCCTGCATCCGGGTTTTCTGAGAAATTGGCAAAATTTCTGCATGAGGAAGGGAAATCCATGATTGACTTGGAATCTTTATTTCATTCATCTAGTTCCAGTGCTGGTTCACCCGAGTCCATTATACGTGCAGTTGGGGACCTTCTGGAAAAAACAAAGCCCTCTGGAGACTCTAATGTGTATAGGCGATTGCGTATGTTTTCTGGTACTATTCCCACCCCGTCGGGAGAAGAAAATCTTGAGAACTGGATGGAACAGGCCAGATTAATGACAGCTGAATGTAAGTGTTCAGAAAGAGAAAAGCGGCGACGGATAATGGAGAGTTTGAAAGGCCCTGCTCTTGACATTGTGAAGGCGGTAAGGTTTTCAAGTCCTGAGGCTAGTGCTTCACAGTACCTTGAGGCTCTAGAAAATACATTTGGAACCTCTGAATCAGGGGAAGACCTTTACTTTGCTTTCAGGTTACTGAGACAATTCCCTAGAGAATCTCTGTCTGACTTCCTGAGACGAATAGAGAAGTCATTGACAAAGGTGGTGCAAAAAGGCGGTTTGATGTCTCAGATGATGGATAAAGTGAGAATTGAACAGCTAATCAGGGGTGCTGCTTTCGACTCAGACCTGATGTTATTACAGCTGAGGCTAAGAGAACGGAAAGACCAACCTCCGACTTTCTTGGAATTATTGAATGAGTTAAAGACAGCTGAAGAGAATGAACTTGCACGTCGTAGAATCGGAACGTCAGTTAAATCAATAAATCTGAAGACTGATGATAATCTGGAATCGGATGTAGTTAAGCAACTCCGAGCTGAACTTCAGGAGCTAAAAGCCAAGATGAGAGATGATTCAGCTAAAGTTCCTGTCGCATCCATGAGGATAGATCCTAAAGAAAAGGTGGAAAAGCAAAGAGCGGATACTCATGGAGAGTCTGAAGTGAAAGAGTTAAAGAAACAAATTCACAAGTTGAATAAACAGTTGGAGGTGATGAGTATCAGTTCAACTGCTAAGCCTGTTCAAACTAAAACTAGGCTGGACTACAGAGCAATGCCTTCGCGACTTAATGAGAAACCAATGAAGCCTAAGGAGGATTTTTTCTGTTACCGTTGCGGGGAAGATGGACATATAGCCACTAAGTGCAGAGCACCAGAGAATACTGGCAAAGTCATACAAAAACTGGTGAGATCCCTCCGAAGGGCTAAAACAGAAGGGAACAGAGCGAAGGAAGATCCTGCTGCTTCTCGTGGTCCAGATTGTTTCTCCAAGAAGGGACTAACTGATGTCAGTGAGAAGGAATGTGTGCCTATGGGTCTAGTGGGACCGGTCTCAACCATTTCAGTAGAATTGAATGGATGTCCATGCAGTGCTTTACTGGACAGTGGATCTCAAGTTACCATTGTTTTTGACCAGTGGCATGCCAAGTACTTACCACAGATTCCCATTCAACCTTTGACAGGATTGTCTATCTGGGGACTAAGTGCCTGTAACTATCCATATAAGGGATACATTCTAGTGGATGTGTCGTTTCCCGAGTCACTTACTGGAGTGAAAGAAACGGTACCTGTATTAGCATTGGTGTGTCCAGAACCACAAGGTCCTCAACAGGTTCCTGTAATCATTGGAACCAATGCAAGTTTTTTTCGAAGACTGATTTCATTTGGCCAGGAGTCAGGAGTTTCGGATGCTGCACATTCCCTAAGGATTCAGTCAACTGTTTCTATACCTTGTGTCCAGCATATGCAATGGAAAGACAAAGTGACTGACTCAGTGGAAGGAAGTGTTAAATGGATGGGACCTGGATCCTTAACCATACCTCAGAAGGGTGAAAAGTATGCTGAGTGTAAAGTCAAACTCAAGGAACAGGCAAGAGAAGATATTCTCCTAGTGGAAGCCACTGATGAGAACCTATTACCTGCTGGGGTATTTGTCCCATCGTCTGTCCTGTATTCATCTGATATAGATGTGGATAGCTTCAAATTGCTTGTGTGCAATGAGACTGCAAAAGATATAAGCATTCCTCCAGGGACTGTGATGGCAAATGTTTTCCATACTGACACTGTTACAGTCACGCATGGGGATCAGATCGCTGTCAGGAAGATAGATCCGAATATCTTTAACTTTGGCGATTCTCCAATACCGCCTAATTGGGAGGAAAGATTAAGAAAGAAGCTGTCTGAGCGAGGAAATGTGTTTTCTATATCAGAATGGGATGTGGGAAAAGCAAAAGACGTGACTCATACTATCAGGCTGAATGATTGCACGCCTTTTAGGGAGAGGTCTAGGCGTATTGCCCCAGCAGACATCGATGATGTGCGCCGTCATCTGAAGGATTTGCTGGCTGCCGGTATAATAAAGGAATCAAGGAGTCCCTATGCGTCACCTATAGTCATAGCTCGTAAGAAGAGTGGTGCTATTAGAATGTGCATTGATTATAGAACTCTGAATTCCAGAACCGTACCGGATCAATATACAACTCCCAGGACAGAAGACGCTCTGGATTGGTTGTCGGGGAGCAAGTGGTTCTCCGTCTTGGACTTAAGGAGTGGTTACTATCAAATTGAAATGGCTGCTGAAGATAAGGAAAAGACGGCATTCATTTGTCCTCTTGGATTCTACCAATTTGAGCGGATGCCGCAAGGAATATCTGGAGCTCCAGCAACATTTCAACGGTTGATGGAGAGGGCAGTTGGAGATATGCACTTGCTACAAGTTATAGTGTATCTAGATGATCTAATTGTCTTTGGAAGAACATTAGAGGAGCATGAAGAAAGGTTGATGAAAGTGCTGGATCGATTGGAAGAGTTTGGGCTCAAAGTGTCTGTTGACAAGTGTCAATTTTGCCAGCCAGCTGTCAAGTATGTGGGACATATTGTGTCTGCGGAGGGCATAACCCCAGACCCGGAAAAGGTGAAGGCTGTAAATGAATGGAAGATACCTCATGATCTAAAGTCATTGAGATCGTTTCTTGGATTCTGTGGATTCTATCGCAGATTCATTAAGAATTACTCCAAGATAGTACGGCCATTAACTGAACTGACCAAAGGGTATGCGCCAGTGAGGAGTAAACAGAAAGTGGCAACTAAAGGTAAATATTACCAAGAGCTGGAACCCTTTGGAGAGCGGTGGACTGAGGAGTGTACAGAGGCCTTCCATACCATTATCCATTGTCTTACCCATGCACCAGTACTAGCGTACGCAGATCCATCTAAGCAGTATATATTGCATGTGGACGCCAGCTTACAAGGTCTGGGTGCTGTGTTAAATCAGGAGTACCCTGAGGGGTTGAGACCAATTGCATTCGCCAGCAGGAAGTTGAGTACAGCTGAGCAACGATATCCCATTCATCAGTTGGAGTTCCTGGCTCTGAAATGGGCTGTCGTTGATAAATTCCATGACTACCTGTATGGGACAAAATTCACAGTAAGGACGGACAACAACCCCCTTACATATGTTCTATCAAGTGCAAAGCTCAATGCTACTGGACATAGGTGGTTGGCTGCCTTAGCCACTTATGATTTCAGCCTCCAGTATAAACCTGGTAGTCAGAATACGGATGCTGATGTACTGTCACGTTATCCTTTGGATACTGGTCGGACCACAGAATGGATAGATATTCCTAGATCGGGAGTAAAAGCTATCTGTACACGTGCTACTAGTACTTACCTGTCTGATGAGACGAGTGTCAGATTGGTAGACCAGCTGGGTGTCGATTCTGAAAGTATTCCTGATTTGTATACTTGCCCAATACGCTTGGGTACAGACAATCAACCTCCTTTGTCCAACTCGGATTTGAGGTTAGCGCAAGAACAAGATCCGGTCATTGGTCCAGTGATCCTAGATATGGAGAAAGGGAAACTTCTCAATGCTTCAGAGAGTTCTAATGTTTTGGAAACATTATTGAGGCAACAGGGTAAGAAGTTGGCCATTCGTCATCATCTCTTGTACAGAGTAACAAAGAACTCTATTGGAAAAGAGAAAGAGCAGTTAGTCTTACCTGACAAATACCGAAAGGAGGTCTTGAATTCTCTTCACGATGAGTCAGGTCACCTAGGGATTGAGCGAACCACTGAATTGTGTAAAGACAGATTCTATTGGCCGCATATGACTAGGGAAGTGGAGAAATATGTGAAGAATTGTGGAAGATGTATTGCGAGGAAAACTCTGCCACAAAAATCAGCCTACCTGAATCATATTACCAGTAGTGGGCCAATGGACCTTGTTTGCATTGACTTTCTGTCAATTGAACCAGATTTAAAGGGAGTTGCCAATGTTCTTGTAGTGACTGACCACTTTACCCGTTATGCGCAAGCGTACCCTGCAAGAGATCAGAAGGCGTTAACGGTTGCAAAGATCTTAGTTGAGAAGTTCTTTGTACATTACGGTTTGCCTGCCAGAATTCATTCTGACCAGGGCCGTGATTTTGAGAGCAGACTAATCAAAGAGTTACTTGGAATCCTGGGGATCCGAAAGACGAGAACGTCACCCTACCATCCTCAAGGAGATCCCCAACCAGAACGCTTCAACCGCACTCTTCTATCCATGTTGGGTACGCTGGATACTGCTAAGAAAGAAAGGTGGAGTCAGAGTGTGAGTCAGTTAGTACATGTATATAACTGTACTAAAAGTGAGGTAACAGGATACTCTCCTTACTATCTCATGTTTGGTAGAGAAGCTCGTCTCCCGATAGATGTGCACTTTGGAAATCCTGCAGATGGAAAGAGGGGAGGAAATCATCATAAATCCTCTTTCATTCTCTCCACATACTTAAGACATGCATATAAGTTGTCTTTGCAAAATGCGCAGAAGACACAGCAAAGGAACAAAAGACTCTATGATCAGAGAGTGAAGTTTAGAGTGCTTGAAAAAGGAGATTGTGTGCTGGTCAAGAATCTTGCAACAACTGGGAAACAAAAGTTACAAGATCGATGGAACTCAGTACCTTACCTTGTCCTGGAGAAGTTGCAGAATCTGCCTGTGTACAGGGTGAAGCCAAAGACAGGAACAGGAGGTGTGAGAACTCTGCACCGGGATCACTTGTTGCCAATTGGAGAAGAAGTGAGAATAAACTTACCTGTTGAAAGGGAAGAAGTTCCACGCCACATGGTGACCAGATCCAAAACTGTGAAGAGAACACCGAAAAAAGCAATAAGACATGGAGTGGACCCAGAGAGTTGTAAATGTGTGGACATAACTTCTGACAGTGATGACAGTAGTCATTGTGCATATTACCCAGTTGAACAAACAGTAGACTTTGGAAAACTGTCTTTTCCATCCTCTGAGAGGGAGAAAGTGAAGAGCCCTACTAGGTCTCGAAAGGATACTGCTCAGGTGGAAGTGACTGGAGGAGATTTGCCAGATGATGATGTGGAGAGTGTTTCAGCACAGATGCCTGAGAACTTGGGAGATTCAGTTTCTGATGAAGAAGTCAATGAATCAGTGAATATTAGAAGAGAAGAAGAACATGGAAGAGTTGGAAATCGTCCAAAGAGGATGATAAAACCAGTTCAGAAACTAAGTTATGATGCACTTGGAAAATCTACTGATAGACCCTTAACAATCGTATATAGGGCTATGGTAGTGAAAATTCAAGAGTCTTCTAAGGTGAAGAGTGCTTGCAATACATTGTGGTGTCACCCAATGGCCACATGTGAACATTGTGTTAATGTGCATCCAAACCTGAAGTCTGAAGTTATGCTACAGTTGTAGTTGGGAACCTCATGGGGACATGAGTATTTTAGTAGGGGGAGAGTGTAACCCAGGTAGGGTTATTATTATGTTGAGTTAATAATAGAATGGGTTAATGCTGGGTAAAATAAACAAGTTATTATTGAGTAAATAATATCTAATTCATGAGAAGGGTTAATTTGGAATACATTAGATGGGAGTACATCATTTATGCTTATGTACATGTGATATTATGTGTTTCAGTTGAGAACTACATTTTAAAGCACTGTTTCTTTAAGAATTACGGTGATACTTAAAGTTTGTATGTAATGCACTTGCGAAAATGTGCTTTTGCCTAGCAAGTTAGTATTATTTGTTGCTGATAGGTTGTTGTTTTATTTGTTCACGCCCTCACGTGTGAGAGTGCAATTCTGATTGGACTAGAGGGAGAAGAGAGAGAGGGACGCATGAGAGTGTTGTTCAGATGGCGGAGAAGAAATGTATATGTAAACGCTGTATAAGTTGTTGAAACTTACATTTCTTCATATCTGAGAGTTTAAGGACATTGATGAAAGTGTATGCGCGTTACTCTGCATGAGTATAAGCAGGTTTTATTTTGTAGTGTTGATTTCAGTCGTTAGTGTGAGAATACGCTGGATAAACGGACATTCAGGTACACTGGACTGCATTAACGTTTATTTTGCTTAAATTTACGAGTTTCGCTGGATCAACAAAGACCCAGATAGCATTCTAAATCCCCAGATAGCATTCTAAATCCCCGAGTGATTTAGAATACCTCTGGCGCCGTGGGACACGATCAGCGCAACTTTGTCATGTGAAAGAGAGAGAGAGAGAGCGCGCGTGTTCGAGTTTCGGAGGAGTGTGAGACGAACGCTGCGTCAAGCGGAATTCAGGTGATATTATTTCATTTTATTTGCTCAATAGAGTGAAGTGGCCATTTGTTGTTTCACGGCCCCAACGAACGGTTGGGACTTGTGAGGTGTGTGTGTGCGCGCGCGCCTATGTGAGTGGGCCACTCAAAAGTTATAAAAGGTATTGTTTCAACTATTGGTTTTGAAACGAATATTTTGTATTGATGTTATTTGTTTATTTGAGATATTAAGGAAGTGTTGATCTATCATAATTGATTATTTGAAGTGATTGCATATTTTCCTCAAAGTAAAAGAAAGACAGTAGACAAGTGTATGGTTTAATTTGAAGTTTATTGAACATTTGACATTTAAACATATATTTACACATTTATTTATTTTATTTTACTTTGTATAAATAAATCTAAAGGTTAATTTTGTTATACTTACCTATTTGTGTTGATTGGAGTCATTATACATTGACATTTCTTAGCTTACATAGGGGGAGGATAGCATTAGTGCATAGTCGAGAGACACTTTAAGAACCCGGTGCGCTGCCCTGGTTACAATCAGGGCATAGGGGGCGCTACATGTATTTTTAAATTGTCATCAATCCCTTATGGAAAAAAAATACACAATTACATTTTTTTTTTTTTTTTTTTTTTTTTGGTAATTTTATGGTGTCCTTGTTACAGCCGTGGCTCGTTTGTATCAAGCGGCAACCTCCCCCATTTTCTCTTGAAGCCAATACGGAAGTGACTGAAACTGAGATTCATTGACTGGCCGCTAGGGACAGGCTCCAAAAGAGAGCAGAATCTCATTGAGTCCCCATGTTAAAATGGCCAACTTTACAGCAGAAAAAAAAACATGTTTACAGCCTGGTTCAAACTGTGGATTTGGTCTATACTGCTAATTTTGCCCTTCATGACAACTCTGAGGGGGGTAAATTTTTTTAGAACACATCTGTTTAAATTATATTAAGCCTTAAAGTTCTGCATAATTAAGGGCATGGTCACTTGAGTGACAGGTAGATTGTGCTGCTGTCTGTGAACAGTCACTTTACCTCAGCTAATTCCAGCCACTGAATTTGGCATATCTGCCATGTTTTATACAATTATAAAATAATAATATATACAATTATAAAAAAAATATGGCTTGCTGCATTAATGGTCGAGATCGAGACAGATGTGCGTCTGTGTAGATGTGCATGCATGCGGAAGCTAAACAGAACACAGTTGTTGGATCGTGGCTTTGGCTAAAAGATTTGTTTCTTGAATTTTCTACAATGACAATGGCGGGAGGATATAAAACTCAGACAGCACTGCTTGGATATCATAACTAAAACTGCTGCATTTTGAAAAATTATACTTTTGACACGGGCTCATTTGTTTGTGAGATATATACAATCATACAGTTTTACAACATAAATGCTGCTCAGGTTGCATAATTTCTTGAAGAACTATGATGGAGAGCAGATCATTCAGAAGAAATGTGATGCAAACAATGGATAATATATCAATATTTTTTGAATTCTAATGCTTTTGTGGACAAAGTTCTTTTTTTTTTTTTTTTTTTTTTTTAGTGGACACTCATGGACATTTTACCCGAGTGCCATGGATTGGATTCATTTCACGATCGCTATTTTATTATAAAGGTATGAAGTCCGTTTGATTTTTCATGTTGTTATTTGCACACCTGACACAAATTACAATTACTAGTACTTGAGCATCTATATCGTAAAAAAGACACCGTAGATTGACAGTAAACCTTTAGAACTTTCAAATGATATAACTTATCTTTATTAATATTTTAGATAGTATCTAAGATAGATAGCTCCTTTGCCTGTTAACATGATCACATTGAGCTAGGCGAGCGTGGTTTCAGTAACCAGGCACCTCAGTTCTAACCACGTCCTGCCTCTTTGCCCATTTTCAGTTATCCAGGAGTGATGTGCATTGACGGTCTGCTAAGATGGCAGCAGCCTCATTTTCGCTTCAATAATTCTCCTCATCAATCAACGGGTGATGTCACGGACACTACCTCCATATTTTTTTTACAGTCTATGGTCTTTATGGGCAGGCAGAGCCCCACCAAAATATGCATCCAAACATAGACCTCGATATACTCTGAATTAATTATAAATTAATGTGTTCATCATTCTGCAACCAATATTTTTCAGATTTTCTGAACACTTTTAAGTCATAAAGTGAACAGGATATATTAAAATGTAGCGCAAGGATTCGGCATGCATGTATTCATGATATTAAGTGGTCTTGAAGCCCTCCCTAGCTCTACAGCGCCCCACAAATTTCCTATGTAAATCTGTGGTGAAAAATGGAACTGCAGCGCGCTCTCATAGAGAGCCATTGGGGCAGATTTCTGGCTGCCTCACTTATTTTCACGTTACCTAAACCTCGCTCCAGACTAAGAGGATAGTCAGCTTTAGATATGTATCTGCATCAGGTCAGTAACTAGTTGGCTTGTCTGTTCTTCCTATGTGGAGTACCTACCATATCAAGTATAAACATGCTCATGTAAATAGCTTTCATATACAATAGTTCTGTTGTGTTTGTTTTACGCTTGTTTGAGAATAGACATGACTTTTTCATCACTGGAATTCCTATATAACTTGCAATATTCTTAAACAACATTCAGAGGTAATATAGCTACTACATTAAGGCAATTCAAATATGGCATTCTATGCATTTGTCGTGATATAATAGAATTCTTCCAAAAGTGTTTCTGATGTGTTCAGCGATTAGAATACAAAGCTTACAAAATGTTTATCATAAACTAGCGCTAAGACCCAGAATCTACCCTACCTAAATTTATGGTCAGGAGCCGCTACTGCCTTGTTACCATGTAATTATACATTTAGGTACTGAGTAATATTAATTAAAACATACTTACAGTTACGGTTAAGGTTAGGGTTACGGTTTGGTTACGCTTTAGCATACCTTTAAAAGGAGTACTTATTATGGAAAAACATCATTTAAAAAGAATATACTTAATGTTTTCACACACAGTTGCATGTTATTTGCAGTTAAATAAAGATGAAGTATGCCTATATTTAAAATTTATAATAAATGCAATTTAAGAGTGAACTTAAGAGTGCAATTTAAAATAAGGGTACTTCTTTAAAGCATGACGAAAGATTGTTAAAACAATTGTTTAAAATGTTCTTTAAAGTAAAATGTTTAATTTGACATTATTACAGTGTGCTTTTAAAATGTACATAAGTGTGTTAAAGTGTGCCCTAGAATTATAAATTGAATTTATCTTGGCATAGTTGAATAACAAGAGTTCAGTACATGGAAATGACATACAGTGAGTCTCAAACACCATTGTTTCCTCCTTCTTATATAAATCTCATTTGTTTAAAAGACCTCCGAAGAACAGGTGAATCTCAACACAACACTGACTGTTATGTAACAGTTGGGATCATTAATATGTACGCCCCCAATATTTGCATATGCCAGCCCATGTTCAAGGCACAAGGCAGCCAGTATTAGCATCTGGATCTGTGCACAGCTGAATCATCAGACTAGGTAAGCAAGCAAGGACAATAGCAAAAAATGGCAGATGGAGCAATAATAACTGACATGATCCATGATATCATGATATTTTTAGTGATATTTGTAAATTGTCTTTCTAAATGTTTCGTTAGCATGTTGCTAATGTACTGTTAAATGTGGTTAAAGTTACCATCATTTCTTAATGTATTCACGGAGACAAGAGCCGTTGTTATTTTCATTATTAAACACTTGCAGTCTGTATAATTCATAAACACAACTTCATTCTTTATAAATCTCTCCAACAGTGTAGC
The DNA here is from genome assembly GCA_036281575.1 of Ancherythroculter nigrocauda. Lineage (NCBI taxonomy): Eukaryota > Metazoa > Chordata > Actinopteri > Cypriniformes > Xenocyprididae > Ancherythroculter > Ancherythroculter nigrocauda. Next base: position 42,702,910 of record VTFQ01000005.1, read on the forward strand.
ATTAGCCGTTAGCCACGGAGCACTATCAAACTCATTCAGAATCAAATGTAAACATCCAAATAAATACAATACTCACAGGAATCGATGTATGCATGCAGCATGCATGACGAACACTTTGTAAAGATCCATTTTGAGGGTTATATTAGCTTTGTGAACTTTGTTTATGCAATGATAGAGTCGAGAGCTCAGGAGGGGGCGGAGAGCGCGAGCAATTAAAGGGGCCGCAGCCTGAATCGGCGCATTTCTAATTATGCCCTAAAATAGGCAGTTAAAAAAATTAATTAAAAAAAATCTATGGGGTATTTTGAGCTGCAACTTCACAGACACATTCAGGGGACACCTTAGACTTATATTACATCTTGTAAAAAAACGTTTAATGGCACCTTTAAAAAACATGAAAGTGTACTGTCTTTAAGTAAATTTGTGGCCTTTTATTCATTAGTATTACATAATCTGCAAGAACAGTTAAAACAAAAAAAATTGCAATTCAAAAGGCTTCGTATAGGATGTGTAGGAAAGAACAATACCATACATGGAAGCATTCTGCATCCATCAACTGCTTCCTCTAAGGAAATTAATTTTTTCATTAAGTGTCACTTTGAAAATATTTGTTCAGTATCATCTTCATTCTGGGTATTCTTTGCACCTTGTGATATAAATCTCCAAACCAAACTGTTGGATAACAGTTCTCAGTTTAATAACGATGCAGATAATAAAAACACGTAAAAAAGAAAGAAAAGAAACTTATTCTGCTGATCACATTATTATTCATGGGTATTTATATATAAAAAGTAGTTTTACACATATCTCTCTGGAATACCCGAGTCTTACTGGTCAATAGTTTTGTATAAGAACTGCTAAATTGTATTTTGCCCCATTGTTCAATGCTACTGGTGATACTTTCATGTCTATCATATGAAAAAAAAAAAAAAAAAAAAAAAAAAAAACAGCTAACTGGCACCATCTTGCATCATCTTGCATCATGGTTAAAGACAAAAATTTATTGAAAATAAAAACGGCTGAACATAAAACTTGATAAACAACAGCAAGAGCACATTTGTTTGTGTCTACAACCATATGTTCAAGCGACTGTTTTAAAAGCTGTCCATATGTTGACTGATATTTGTACATATCTGCTCACATTTCTCTGTTTTTAAGATTTGCACATTCAGTTGTAAGACAAATTTCCATCAAACTGAATTAAGTAATTAACCTTCCTGAATAAATGTGATGTTTTTCATTTAAATTAAAAGTAAGAATTAAAACGTAGAAAACAAAATTAACAGTTTTAAACAATACAGTTAAATGTCAAAGCAAGTACAGTACATTCCCTTTGGCATTATTAAAACTAATTTGATGTTTTGCAAAGTTAAGCATATTTCAATATAATTCAAACCATTTGTTATAATGCCTGCACATATTTTTGTGCATGGCATTATAATTTCTCAGAAAGGTTAAAAAAAGTTTTGAGGAAATAATGTGAGAGATTTTTACCCTAATTCAGAGAGTATTCTGAGGTGGTAAGGAAAAAGGCTAAAATTACTGCTGATTACAGAATCACTGACTGTTTGTGCATTTCCAAGATGCCACAATCAAAAAAAATTGAGGCTCAAGAAGAGTGTTCTAATGCTGCAGAATTCCATTCAACTTTCCAACCTTTCAAGGCATAGGTATTTTGAAATGTTTCTTTATTTTGACAAGCCGGGCAGCTTCTAAAATTGTCGACCAGCGATGAAGTGAACCTGGGTTGACACATTCATAAAACTTCCTCTTACTGCCTCATTATTGTCAAGACAGTCCATAAACAGTGTGTCTATCCACCGCAGCTGCATGAGGCCTTATTGTTTGCCAGTCCTTCAGTGTTTCTTAATATGACAGTTATTGTTTGAGATGTTCCCCAACATTCCCTTGGTCTGGACAGGAGGTCTGCTATGAATATCTAGGAGATGGTGAGTCACATCAAAATAGTACTTTTACACTGCGGAACGGCTGTCTCGTGTGCCGAATGCTTTCGGTTTATTATTCGCCCTTCTCAATACATCACCTCTCAGATCCATCACAGCTAGATACCCAGTAGAAAATCAACTTCTAAAGGGGACTCTTGTTTTTTAGCAAGCATTATCTCAAACATTATCCCTGGAGTGTGTTTTTAGTCTCTGCACCAAGGGTCAACGTGCCTATCTCACATTATCTGTGCCATGGAGACCTACCCATCTTCTGCTTGTTCGAAGCACCTTTCTGTTTAGGATGATGTTACTGGAAATTGCTTCTGTCAAGACAGATAAGCAGCTCTGTGGATGCAGTTGCCCCTGTGAACTCAAAAATAAAGGTTCTAAAAGGAGGGTTTTCACAGTGATTCCACAGAAGATCCCTTTTTGGTTCCCCAAAGAACCTTTAAGTGAACTGTGCAAAAAAAAAAGTGAGAAGACTCATTGTCAGTCCATTTGTCATATTTTTTAAAGCTCTCTCATTTTTGTTTTGAATAGCAAACAACTCTTACTGCACACACCGCAACAGACTTTTAAAAATGGTGGTTGAAATAAAATGCTGTGTGGAGTCAACCAATCAAAATGCTGCGTGAACTCAACCAATCAGCATGTTCAGCGCACAAGTCCCATCCTCGAAAGTTCCCGGACTTGAAGTGGCCTCCATGGGTCTCAACCAGCTCCATACAGTATTTTCTGACGTTGTAAACATTCATTTTCTCAGTCGAGTCGCCACTCGACTGAGACTGCACTGCTGTCGGTCACTGAATCCTTGCGGATTGCAAAGGCTGATTCCAAATCATCAGTTCTCATTCTGCTCAATCTATCTGCTGCCTTTGACATGGTGAATCATCAGATCCTTCTGTCCACCCTCTCATCACTGGGCATCACAGGTACTCCACTTCTCTGGTTTGAATCCTATCTCTCAGGAAGGTCTTTCAGGGTTGCCTGGAGAGGGGAGGTATCCAAAGCTCATCAACTGACCACGGGTGTTCCTCAGGGTTCAGTGCTTGGACCCCTCCTCTTCTCCATTTACACTACATCACTTGGTCCCATCATTTAGGCACATGGTTTCTCCTACCATTGCTATGCTGATGACACACAACTCTTCCTTTCATTCCAACCAGATGATCCCACAGTAGCGGCTCGAATCTCAAGCTGTCTGGCGGACATCTCGGCATGGATGAAAGAACATCATCTACAGCTCAACCTGGCTAAAACTGAGCTTCTCGTCTTCCCTGCCAATCCGACTCTAAATCACGATTTCAGCATCCAGCTAGGCACATCCTCAATTACCCCATCAAATTCGGCCAGAAATCTTGGAGTAATCCTTGATGACCAACTGACCATCAAAGACCACATTGCAAAGACAGCTCGGTCATGCAGATTTGCACTACACAACATAAGGAAAATCAGGCCCTTTCTAACAGAACATGCAACACAACTTCTCGTCCAGGCCCTGGTCATTTCTAGGCTTGATTACTGCAATGCACTTCTGGCTGGACTGCCATCATGCACAATCAAGCCTCTACAAATGATTCAGAACGCTGCAGCACGTCTCGTCTTCACTGATTCACAGTGATGCCGTATAAGAACCAGTTTTGTTTATTGCAATAAAAAGTTATTGCAACAGCATTTTTTAACATTTTCACAAAAATGTCATGGCCTCCTGAATATTTTGTTGTATGGATATGTGAACATACAATATATAACATGAAAGAATATAACCTTTGTTAAATTAAAAAAAAATAATTCTAGCTTCATTTATTACTTTTTAAATCAAAACTTGTTGGTAAGTTTCATTAAAAAAGCAACATTTTGAACAAAAGGCTGAGAAAATCAAATTTTTGTCAATCACTTTGTTCGGATCAGATTCATAACAATGTTCAAAACAGATTGAGTAGACAGAGTCAATCAACACCCCCAAAGCTTGCACAGTAATATGCATCTTTGTGAGTTTGGCATTTCTCTTGGTAACATTAGGCAATTTTGGTTTATATGCTGTTGAATGTTTGATGATCACGTTATCTTACTTGTGTGTAAGCAATCTTCTATTGTGTTTGGATCCAGAGAGGCTGTAGTATTTCAGAAGATGTCTAACAGCGCCCCCTACCTTATGACAGTGAAAACATGGATTGCCGGAAAAACTTGTCAATGTCGAGGAGAGAGTTAAAGGATTAGATCACTTCAGAATTCCAATTTCCTGATAATTTACTCACCCCCATGTCATCCAAGATGTTTATATCTTTCTTTCTTCAGTCGAAAAGCAATTAAGGTTTTTGAGGAAAACATTCCAGGATTTTTCGCCATATAGTGAACTATAACAACTACCAATGGGTTGTAGGTCCAAAATGCAGTTTAAATCCAGCTTCAAAGGGCTCTATATGATCCCAGCCAAGGAATAAGGGTCTTATCTAGCGAAACGATCTTTCATTTTATAACAAAATATTTTTTTTTTATATACTTTTTAACCACAAATGCTCATCTTGCACTAGCTCTGCAATGCGCCACGCATTATGTAATCATGTTGGAAAGGTCACACGTGTAGGTGGAAGTACCGAGCATGTGTTTACAAAGTGAACGTGCAAAGACTAAGTCAAACAGCCTTTACAAACAGTTTTTCACCCTACCACGGTACTTCTGCCTATGTCACGCATGACCTTTCCAATATGATTATGTAATGCTTGGCAAAACGCAGAGCAGTGCAAGATGAGCAATTGTGGTTAAAAAGTATATACATTTTTATTTTTTTTAGAAAATGACTGATTGTTTTGCTAGAAATGACCCTTATTTCTTGGCTGGGATCGTGTAGAGCCCTTTGAAGCTGCACCGAAATAACCTTTTTCCACCATAAAGAACTTTTCTTTGTGGAATAGAAAGATTCTATGGATGTTAAAGGTTTTTGGAACCATGGATGCCAGTAAAAACCCATATAAAAATATAAAAATGGCATACATTTTTATTTATTTGTTAACACTATCAGTTATGTTTAAGATAGGGTTTAGTGTAGGTGGTATATTATTTCCAAATGCGATAGATAGAGTATTAACCTTTTAGCAAACATGATCCCTGGAGAGCGATTTCGGTCTTGGCACCAGGGGTCAACATGTCTGTCTCATATTATTATGTGCCGTGGAGACCTACCCATCTTCTGCTTGTTCGAAGCACCTTTCTGTTTAGGATGATGTGGCTGGAAATTGCTTCTGTCAGGACAGATAAGCAGCTCTGTGGCCTCCGTGGGTCTCAACACATTAAGTGTCTGTATTGACTGGCCTCAACCTCTCTTCTTTATTCATTTTATATTCAAGGGTTTAAATTTCATAAAGTTAATTTATTAGATGAGGATGTTTGTTTGATGTGCCGCATGTAGCCAGAAACCCTTCACTTTAATGAATCAGTGAATCAGTCATGTTAAAAGCACTACCGAGCTCTGAACTTTTAATGACTCTAGATGTAAAATACCAGTAAGAGTCATTCTATTTGAAAAGTGTTTGAACTTTTGCCTTAAATTAGTTGAGTATTCAAAGCCATCTCCCTGCGCGAGCTCGACATAACATGGCTCGAAGCTGGCAGCTATCAGGTCTCATTCGTTAAAAACCAAAGACAGGTCCATCAGCGGAAAATGAAGGGCGGCCTTAATTAAATTTGTTAGAGAAAATTAATGACGAATGTAAAATTAATCCTGTCATTCCAAGTCCACATTTCATTTTTGTAGGTTGCCCTGACAGGCGATAAGTGCCATAGTTATAAACTACAGTGTTTGACAACTTATCCACCAAATGTGCTTCCTCAGACACCAAAATCCCATCAGAAAGGACTTCCTGGCAGTCTTACAATACAAGCCAATTGCAAATGACAGATCACCATGATGATCACCATGAAGCAAATAAGCTCTTTGGTTTGTTGTGCCCGATATTTGTTTTGCAGCCTCTAGTCTGTGTACACGGGAGAACGGATATGGTTAGACATGGCAATGCACAGCTGATATAATGAGATCAGGCAGTACTCCTTCTGCCTCTACAGAGATTTTTTATATAGTGTAGTTTCAAAAGAGATTCAGTTCAATCAGTTGATTTTCATTAGATCTTAAAGAGACTACATGTAACAGATAGTTAAAGCTGATAAAGATGAACTAGGTGATTAAATAAACTGTAATTACTCAACTGATGACATATCATGTCAAGATGTATCTTTTCTGATAGCAATGACAGCAAACATACATTTATCACACGTAATGAAAAGCAGTCTGTGTTTGTCAGTGAGATTTGTGGAGGTGATATTGAGGGATGATTATTGTCTGTCAGCAGGATGATTGAGCAACATTGATCATGAAGTAAATCTGAGTTAACATCTTTTTTATGGGAAAAAAAATCAGAAAAGCATGACTTACTAACTTATGCTAGCAGGATATATAATATATGGAGTAATTCACCAGATACTGTATAAATCAAAATTTGCTGAGAAATGCCCCTAAATTAAGAAAATCTAAAGATAATAAATTGTTGTGGCAGACAAGTAAAGCACAGAACAGACAAATAGTGACAATATGGTTAGTTTTACATATCATTGAACAGAAGCGGTCCTACAGACCATAGCTATTCACTAATTAAAGGGGCTCTATGTAAGATTTTTACTTTAATAAAGCATAAAAATACCCCAATATGTTTGCAGATATTTAGGAAACATGCTAAGTTCACCTACTTGTTTCTCAGAAAAACAATGCTACAGCCAGATATTCTACTTTGAAATGTGCGTTCCGTGTCGAAATGTCTGTCTTTGTTTTGGTCTGTGCGAAACCGCGTGCTGCCAGTTTATCCAATAGTATTTCCACATCACAGGTTGCCAGTTGGCGGAAAACACCACGTTTTGCAGCCATGGAAACCAGCAAACAAACTGGATCAGAGAATAGCAGATTCTACCCGACCTAAAAAGCCTCTGCATCCATCTAAAAATCTCTATGAATGACAGCATATTAAAACAGATAAATCATCAACTTACACTAAGTCTCCTCATCTTTCATTGTCAATTGTGCTCCCTCTTTTTGCGTGTCCTCAAGCTGGCAACCTGCGTCTTTGAAGCAGGAGGTGGGCCAAACAATATTTTGAATTTGGACTGCAGTACCTATTTCGACCACTGTCATTCCTACATACAGCACCTTTAAATTAATTCCATTAATTTTAATCACATATTTTGAATTATAATGTAATTACCAAATGAATGCATTACATTGACTGGCCTGTCTTCTTCACCAGTGTAATCAAACGTCAGGTTCTGTATGAATTAGGTTTCATATTTGATAGCTCTGCATTCAGGGCTTTTTTTTCTGCACTGAAACAGACTTTATATTTGTTTTGTAGTTTCATCTTTTGTAGCTTGTGTTGTGTTTCGATGTTTGCAACTTGCTGCAATAATGTGTGGTCAAAAGTGTGTTTACTGGCTATTTTACTGAGAATGTGGTTCATCTGATCATAACTTATTCACAACTTTCTATTTTATAAGCTTAGTTCAATGTTTTTTTGTCTTCAGCTGTAAGAGTTAAATGTTAAACAACGCACCCACACAGGAAATGCAATGAACCCAAGTGCAGGAGTTTATTAAACACAAAACTGAAGAAAACAAGTAAGTCGCTGAAGGTGAGTAAACGGGTATTAAAATAGTCAGTCCCACTTTATATTAGGTGGCCTTATGCACTTGCATTTAAATGAATCATTTGATACAATGCACTTATTATATTCATACATGTTTTTACATTGTACTTATATTTAAAAAAAAAAAAAATGCCTGCATGTAATTACATACTTGCAATTACATGAAATTACATTTATAATTACACTGTTGACCCTTCCCTTACACCTTATCCCATCCTTAAACCTACCCATACCACCAAACCCGTCCCCAACCTACCTATATTCCAAGAAAAAGTGTTTTGCAATGTAATATGAACACAATAAGTACATTTTTAAGTACGTACATAGTAGTTATGGCCACCTAATATAAAGTGGGACCAAACAGTCTTTAGCAAACTGGAAGAACATAGACTTGAAGTGATCTGATGATCGCTACTGAAATCTACAGGACTTGAGGTAATCAAAGTCAGTTACAGATAACTGCAAAACAGTCTTTTCAATAAACATGTAACATAAACTTCCATAAACAGAAATGCAGGTATTTCCAGGTAAATTCAATGTCCATATGCAAAGGTAACTTTCATATCCCACTCAGAACATTCCAAAAGCAGGTTAACAGGATATTCACAGTTCATAGAAGAATCACTTATCTTGCCAATCAAAACAGGTGTGTAAACATGCAGGTCATTTCTTTCCACAGAAGTATCACTTATATAGTGAGCAGACAATGGATAAACAGGCAAGTAGACAAGTAGGGAAGTAGATTTCCTTGGAAGCAAAGAAAATGGTGATTCTAAAATGATACAACAATGCCAGCCGCAGACTGCAGAGAGCAAGTGTGAGGTTTAAATGCAAGTCTTAGGGTGTGTTTACACGACAATGATGTACTAAAAACTGAAACGTTTTTCCTTTTGCATTTTTCGTGTACAAACAACAATGTTGTCAAAATGATCCATGTTCACAAGGATCCGTGAAAATGACTGCTGTCAAGTGTTCTGCTGCCAGGCCAGCCTCAGGCCAGTAGCTGGTGATGTCACTTTGTAAAGAAACATTCCGTACCTATAGACTGAACACGTAATACACATGCACATAGAGTCACAGTTTCCACAAATTCACGTTTTGTTGTTTACATGGAGACGGTAACATCATTTTCAAAATTTGCACATTGAAACCTGATTTCAAAAGCTTGAGTTTTCAGGCCGCCAAAACGCCAATGTCGTGTACACGGCGAACCGGTGAGAATGTATAAAAAGTTTTCCATTTTTAGTTGAAAACAGTGTCGTGTAAACTGTCCCTTGATCAGCTGCAGGTGTACCTGATTAGAGTGTGCGTGTGACTGTGAGCGGGACAGAGTCCAGAATGTGCACGTGATGATAATTAATGTGACACTTTTATTGCACCAGACTTTGTTATAAATGATGTTTTATTAACAAAATTCGGGAGGAGCAACGTTCAAATAATCTGACTAATCATCACGTCATTTCGTCCAACTGTCAGCAATCAGTAATCAACATACCCAATCAGCATGAGTGAAAGCATATATATATATATATATATATATATATATATATATATATATATATATATATATATATATATATATATATTTATTTATATTATATTATATTATATTATATATATATATATATATATATAATATATATTTATATTATATATAAATCATTAGTAAAGTATTGAATTTATTGGTAACTAGATCATCCAAAAATAGAATATGGAAAGGTTTTTTTCTTTGTACAGATGACAACATTATCAAAACTATCCCCGTTCACAGGGATCCGCAAAAATGACTAAAAACGTATTACTCATGCCAGACAAGTAGTTGGTGATGTCACTTTGTAAAGAAAGACTACATGCCCGTCCATATGCATTCTTTTACAAAGCACTCGCCTCGCGCATGCCTATCCACCTTATTTTTACAGTATACTGCACTTCGATATTCTTGTTTTTTTCCCTATAGTCGCTAATAAATTGGAAGTCTCGCACATTCCCAGAAAACAATAAGGTGGATAAACTAAACATACGCATGTGCATGCCGTCACCGTTTTCACATATATGCGCTTTTGCAGTTTACATGGAGAAGACAATGGTATGATTTTCAAAAACTTCCACTTCGAAACCCGTTTTCAAAAGTTTGCGTTTTCAGGCCTACAAAATGCCGTTGTTGTGTAAATGAACAGCCAAAACACATAAAAAATAAAATAAAATAAAAAAAATCCGTTTTTAGTTTAAAACGGTGTCGGGGGTGTAAACAGTCCCATAAAATGTCCAGTCTTTCACCTTCCACTGTCATCACTACTCCTTTTATCCTTCAGGAGCTCCTCCATGGGACTCGAATCGAGACCAGCGTTTCGCACAGGTGTCGCTCATTATCAATCTTTTCACCGGCTTTGCTCTGCTCCCACAACTCTGCAGCCCCGTCCTGCTTCACCTCACTTACATTTTTGCAAAAATCCCACAATGCACAATTGCAGTTTCCATCTGAAATGAACACTAGTGGCAGTAAAACAGCAACTTTTATTCCTTTTCAAACAAATTGGTAGTGTCAGATTATCTGTTAATGTGTGCAGTTCCTTGCACAATATTATGTTATGGCATCAAAGCACTTATAGCATAGTGCATGATTTGTAAACTAATACATTTTGACATTTGCATCACATAACCAGCTCCATATGTATGGCTTTTCTGACGTAGTAAACTTGCTCTGTAGCTCACCTGGTACATCATTGCACTTGTGATGTAGCAACACTCAATAAAAACTCAAAACCACCTAAAACTGAAACAAACACAGATAATCCCTGACTGACATGACATTTTATCTTATTTGTTTATCACGTTTTTGTTCCGTGACCTATAGTTTTCAGTTAGTTTCCTTGTTTACTCATTGTTTGATTGATTTGCACACCTGCTGTTCATTGCTTTAATTAGTTTTGGTCATGTTATGTTTGGTTGTTGTGTTCTTGTTTCCTAGTTCCTGAGTTCTTTGTGAAATAAATGTAAATCTGCAGCATTTAGATCCTTTACTCGTCTCTATTGTCAATCCAACTGTGAAAATGACTATAGGTTTAGGTTTGGGTTGAAGGTGTTAGATTATTTTTAAATGCAATAGAGCATTAACCTCTTAGCGCCATGTTTAAATCTGGGAAATCAGGTAGTGTAATTTTGATTTACAGACATTATTTGAACATTTTTGTGTTTTTCTCACACAGCCTGCTTGAAAATTGAGCCATAATTTACCTAAATTAGGGGATCTTGGACTTTTTTATGTGGCAGACTGATAAAAACACACTGAAAGCCAGACAATAAGATTGGAGCTAGAAGTTTTGAGAAAACTCTTGTGTGCAATGTGAGTCAGATGGTTCATGAATGTCGATGGAAGGTCTAAAAGTGCAACGCACAAACACATACATGTTATCACTTGTCTGATATATTCTCTGTATATGTGACACAATCACTCACACAAACCTTATTGCTCTTTCTCTCACTAGGCTCAGGTGAGAACATCACCTTAAGTGAAACGTTCATCCTTCTGATGGGCCATGAGCATAGCCTTACGGAGGTGTATGTTATTCCAATCACACTGATGGGTACCAGTAAAGGTTGTTTCCAAATCATCTCTTCCAAGCTGCAGACTGTCAGCATCACCAGAGCTCTCGTTAGCTGAGGCTCATCGCAGCTCTCCTGTCTGAGATTTCTGTGACTCAGAGGAACAGACCTGCATTACCTCTGAGTTCAGCTTCATTCCTCTCACCCTGGGAATCTGATGGAGCACAGCAAATTTAGACTGCTTTGAGTTTTTAAGATTCCACCTCCACATTCACAGTTCCTTGTTATATTCAGCCTGTAAAAAGAGAAAATGTGCAGTTATTACCATAAGGGACTGTTTCTACCTGATCCAACCCTTGAAAACGGAATTGGTGCAACCTAATGTAGTCAGGTGGATTCAGTCATATTAAATAATATTTTTGATCAATATACACTGCCAGGCCAAAAAAAAAAAAAAAAAAAGTTGCTGTTTGAATTTAAATACGCAAATGCTTTATTGCTGTGATTATGTTTCTAGCATGTTATATGTACGGCAACTTCTGAACCTTATTGATGGAGTGTGATTTAAGCTTTTAATTTCTTAAACAACCATGTAGACACATCATGGCCATATTCCAGGATGACAATGTCAAGATTCATCAGGCTCAAATTGTAAAAGAATGGTTGGGAGGGAGCATGAAGAATAATTTTCACACATGAATTGGCACCTCTGAGTCCAGACCTTAAATTCATTGAAAGTCTTTGAGATGTGCTGGAGAAGACTTTACAGAGTGCTCGACTCTTGCATAGTCAATACAAGATCTTGACCAAAAATTTATGCACCTCCTGATGGAATCTGAGCCTGATCTTGACATTGTCATCCTTGAATATGGCCATGGTGTGTCTTCCTACATGGTTGATTAAGAAATGAAAAGAAGAACTGTAGAAGAACTATTGCCAAACAACATGCTTGAAACATAATAATCACAGCAATAATGATCTAATAATTGACTCTTAAAGGATTAGTTCACTTCAGAATTAAAATTTCCTGATAATTTACTCACCCCCGTGTCATTCAAGATGTTTATGTCTTTCTTTCGTCAATTGAAAAGAAATTATGGTTTTTGAGGAAATCATTCCAGGATTTTTCTCCATATAGTGGACTTAAACAGCTACCAACGGGTTGAAGGTCCAAATGTCAATGCACAATCCCAGACAAGGAATAAGGGTCTTATCTAATGAAACCAACCACTTGTTTTGAACTTCCGCCTACTTCACTAGTGACCTTTCGAACATGATTACATAATGCGTGGCACATCGCAGAGCAGTGCAAGATGAGCATTTGTGGTTAAAAACTATATACATTTTTATTTTTTTATTTTATTTTTATTTTTTTTGAAAATGACAGATCGTTTCCCTAGGTAAGAGCTTTATTCCTCATCTGGGATTGTGTAGAGCCCTTTTAAGCTGTACTGAAACTGCAATTTGGACCTTCAAGCCATTGGTAACTGTATGGTAACTCTAGTCCACTATAAGGAGAAAAATCCTGGAATGTTTTCCTCAAAAACATTAATTTCTTTTTGACCGAAGAAAGAAAGACAAACATCTTGGGTGACATGGGGGTGAGTAAATTATCAGGAAATTTGAATTCTGAAGTGAACTAATCCTTTACATAATTACATGCAGCTAACTCTAAAACAAACCATACCTTATCCCTAAACATTAGTGAGTACATTTTGTTAATATTTCTCAGTACTGTGTAATTACACTGTAATAACTGCACATTAACTTATTTATTTTCATTTATTTATATTTTTTTCAATTTTTTTTCTTCTTCATTATATCCAGACAGTTGTCACCCTAACCTCTTTATATTTCAATTAGGAATTAAAAGCATGCTCCTCATATATGAAGTCTATTCAAGTCATTATTAATTGCATTTTTAATGTACTTCTGAGTAATTTATTAGATTCTGGGGGGAAAAATCATGCACTGCAAACAAGTGTGTTCATACTCCTGATATACATCCACACTTACTATGAAGTCATATTAGGGTGGGTAAGAAATCAGAACCCCTCGAATTCAAGGTGAAAACTTTACCACCTCTCCAATGAGTCATGGTTATGCTGATCCATAAATATATACTGACTAAGAAAGTAGCAGATGTATGGATGAAGTCATACAATTAAGCATGCTACATGTTAATTTCAGCACTTGCCTCATAAAATCACATAGCACTTCACATACTGTAACATCAGGCCCTATTGCACCAAAACCCTGACATCGTCACCACCATTGCTTGAAACAATTAAAAGCTCACACATCCTCAAACACTACATCAGTCCCAGTATGTCTGCGGATAATCAGTCTCTCTCACACAGACACAAAGAATGCTTAGGGTACACTTTCAAAGTTTACAAACAGCTGCTCTCTAACATGCTTACATCTTCAGGTCTTTCATCGGTTCATGTGATAACAAGCTAAAATGATGCTCATTTAACAGCCTTTGAGATGCCTGTCTTGTGTGTATGATTTGAGCTATACTGAGTTGAATAATTAGCATGCCTCACTCCCATGTCTGAACCTGCTAATCAAGTGGTAATAAAAGCAGTGTGTCATTCACACTGCGTGTTTTGATAGAAGACTCCAACACATAACAATGTATTTCAACACTTTGAATAGGTTACTAATTAATTACAGCATATGAGTTGCATTGCATGTTTAATTTAACTTTCACCGTGGCTTTTTCATCTTCTGACCTAAAAAAAACGCTTTTCATACAGTGGACTACCAGTAAAAGATTATTCAGACACTTTGACCTGACCATGTTTTGCTTAGGTGTTTGCTGACATAATTAAGATTTTTTTTTTTCTGATACAGTTTAACTCTGAGATCTTGTCATATTGTATTACCATTTTTTTAAACTATAGTGAATAAACTGTATTAAAGGTCCCATTTTTCGTGTTTTTTTTTGAAGCTTTGATTGTGTTTATAGTGTGCAATATAACATGTGTTCATGTTCATGTACAAACACAGTATTTTTCACATAATTTACTTATCTGTATACCGCTGTTTCCACTGTCATAAAAACGGGCTGATGACTTCCTTGTTCTATGAAGTCCCTCCTTCAGAAATATGTAACGAGTTCTGATTGTGTCAGCGGTTCCTGTGTTGTGATTCGACAGCAGCTTAGCGAACCTTGCCCGGAAAGGTCACGCCTCTTACCATAACGTGAAGATGCACGCACTCAGTGTTATTGTAAACATGTCTTTAATTTTACCCTATCAATTTGAGCCGGAATCAGACCCGGTGATTGGACTGCGGGATGAAAATAACAGCGTTTCGACGACATGGCGACAAACACACTCTACAAACGCAACTCTTGTGTATTCCTGTGGGCGGAGGTTAGTCAAAAAACTGTTTTAGTGACATCATTAAAGAAGGAAGTAGAGGGATGTAGTCCAAACTGGCCGTTCGATGTAGGCGACTTCTGTTAAATAAAATATCTCGCTTGGCATTGAACTTTGAGCTTTAAAATTTTACAGATTTTATTTATACTCTAACAACAACATTACACACTAACTAAAGTTTGAAACATGGGATCACGAAGAACGGGACCTTTAATGAATGAAATGTTCAAGGTGTCTGAATAAATTTTGGTTTGACTGTATATATATATATATTAAAAAAATAATAATATCATTATTCCAAACCTTTGACTGGTAGTGTAATTTTCAAGCCATCTTTTTCAATTCAGTGTAAAAACAAGAACTTAGGACCTTGTTTGTGCTTTTTTTTTTTTTTTTTACGATACAATATTGTACTTTATATTTATACATTATATATCACTGTCGCATTTAATTTCCATCTAAGAGAGTCAATTTCCAGGCAATATTTCAAAAGCGATTCTCTATAAAAGCCATTCGGGTGTGTAACATATTTTGACCTTGTTCTCTATTCATTTATTCATGCAGCAGCGCAGTTTGTGGCTTTAGAGGGTGGATTTTAATTTGTTTATGGATCACTTTGTTGTTGATAATGTTCTGTGGCCCTTGTATTTGGCCCCTGCCAGACCTGGAACAAGTACTGCCTGATTATGGCGTAAGATAGATTGGCTCTCCTCATGAATGTTCACTCTTGTTGACCTGCCAGAAACATACACACTGACACATCAGTGGATAATTATGTCTGCCAAAGAGTGTTTAACTGTACGCATGTCTAAGTTTTAAGAATAAAGTAAATTTTTTGCGAACTTTGTCAACATTAGACACACATTTACACATCAGAGATGGCTATTGGCTAGTGTTATTGGCCTATCTAGTCACTGTGAGGTAATACCAGAGACAGTATGTAGCAGAGACGAGCCACTTGTATTAGTGGAACGAGAGAAAATTGAATAACCAATAGGGTGAATATAACCTGAATTCACCCTATGGCATCTCTAGTAAAGGAAGTCCTGCTTCCCAAATAGGAGAGCAACTCAAGCAGCAAATATGATTTAAAAAATCAGAAAATGTATCTTGAATGAAAATTATTTATTTAAATCACTGACAGTTTTTTTTTTCTTGTTTTAAATATAAATATACCAGTGAAGTTTGTGCTTGAAACAAGAAAAAAAATTAAATGTTAAAAATAATGTGATATGACTTTAAAAATGTTCAATATTGCACCCACAGATCTCATTCTCTTCCAGAAAATCCCTCCTCATTGGCAGCTGTAAGGCTGTGCTCGGCATGGACATTCACAGTGAGCAACAAACGCGGCTGGACACACGTCAGTCACATGGGCTGTTAAATAGACTCCCTCCTTGGAAGCTCTCAGTGAGGTGAAAGGTCAGTGAGCCATGTTTCTGATGGAGATGTCTGATGTGGCCGCTTTTGTGTTGAAGCAGCACATCACACATACAGACATCTATTGATTTTGAACAGCTCTTGTTGCAATTTTTCCCAGAACAATCCCAGCATGTGCCACGGTAACACTCATGCTCGCAGCAGGAGAGCAGCGGCTTCCTCAGAAATGCCAAAACCGAGCCATTCAGATAATAAATGCCTTCGGAAACAAGCCCTTTGTTTGTTATTTCTGCCTGTGTCAGTCAGGCAAACCCCGCAAGGATGGGGTCATGTAATGAAGACATCAAAAAGGAAGCTAGTTACTCATCTGTAGTATCTAAGTGTGCTCTCTGCACATAAATAAATCAAGAGTGTGCCTCCCAACAGCCCTTCCTTCCCAGAATGCAGATTCCATGCTTTTACAGTTACATGAGGGAGATCCATTTTTTCATAATTAACCACTTTCTATTTTTGTCATTATTTTATGATACTGTATATTATGGAGTCCCTAAATTTCAATGCTTTTGTGTTCTGTCAAATAACTTTTGTGATAAAAAAAGAATTAAAGTTGGGAGGAAGAACTATATTTCAGTGCTTTTGCAAACAAACACAGTTTCGCAAGGGAACACAAAAGCTTTAAGAGAAAATGCAAATGTTTTGCGAGCAAACAAATTTTTTCAGGGCAACACTATAGTTTCAAGAGAACACAAATCTCGCGAACAAATGCAAAGTTTCTAAGGGGAACGCAAATGTTTCGCGAGAGGATGCAAATATTTTGCAAGAGAATGCTATAGTTTTGCGAGACAATGCAAATGTTTTACAGATTTTCTCAAGAGAATGCTATAGTTTCAAGAGAGAACGCAAATATTTTGCAAACAAATGCAAAGTTTCTCAGGGCAACACAAATGTTTCACGAGAGAATGCAAATATTTTGCAAGAGAATGCTATAGTTTTGTGAGAGAATGCAAATGTTTTGCAGATTTTCTCAGGAGAATGCTATAGTTTTGCGACCAAAGGCAAAGTGTCTTGGGGGAATGCAAAAGTTTTGCAAAATAACGTAAAAATCTTAAAGTTGTGGAAGAGAATGCAAAGTTTCTTGGGGAGCGCAATACTTTTTTGAGAGAATGCAAAAGTTGTTTTGCGAACAAACGCAAAGTTTCTCAGGGGAATGCAAATATTTAGCAAGAGAACACTATAGTTTTGCGAGAAAATGCCAATGTTTTGCAGATTTTCTCGGGGGAACACTATAGTTTCGAGAGTTCGCAAATATTTTGCGAACAAACGCAAAGTTTCTCGGGGGAACGCAAATGTTTTATGAGAAGATGCAAATATTTTGCAAGAGAATGCTATAGTTTTGCAAGAGAATGCAAATGTTTTGCAGATTTTCTCGAGAGAACGCTATAGTTTTGCAAGCAAATGCAAAGTGTTTTGCAAAAGAACGTTAAAGTCTTAAGTTGTGGAAGAGAACGCAAAGTTACTTGGGGAATGTAATACTTTTGTGAGAGTGCAAATGTTTTGCAAGAGAGTTTTACGACAGAACGCAAATGTTTTGCGAACAAACGCAAAGTTTCTCAGGGGAATGCAAATGTTTTGCGAGAGAATGCAAATATTTTGCAAAATAATTTCTGGAAATGCTTTGCGAAAGAATGAAAATGTTTGGTGAGCAAATTAAAAATTTCTTGAGGGAAAGCAGAAGCTTTGCGAGACATTGCAAATATTCTGCAAGATTACGTATCTTGGGGAAACGCAATACTTTTGCGAGAGAATGCAAATGTTTTGCAGATGTTCTCAGGAAAACGCTATAGTTCAACCAATGCAAAGTGTCTCACGGGAACGCACAAGTTTTGCAAAAGAATGTAAAAGTCTTGTGAAAGAACTTAAAAGTTGTGCAAGAGAACACAAAGTCATATTTTCACCACGCGAAGTCACATTATCCCCATGTCCCCTTGGGGGCTCCATACTTAGATGCTGAAGCAAGAAATGCAAATGAAACATGGTGGCAGAAGAAAGGCCAGGAAATTCAATCGAAAGGGAGCGCTTTTGCAACTGGAAGGAAGAGCATTGATGGCTTTTTGTTGTTGTTGTTCCGGTTAAAGAGATAATTCACCCAAAAATAAAAATTCTGTCATCATTTACTCACCCTCATGTAGCTCCAAACCTCTAATACTTTCTTTCTTCTGCGAAACACAAAAGAAGATATTTTGAAGAACTGTTCTTGTGCATTACGTAATTGCATGGGAATTACACAATGTGTTCTGCAGAAGACAGAAAGTCAACCAGGTTTGGAACTACATAAGGGTGATTAAATGATGGCAGAAATTTCATTTATGGCTGAACCATTTAACATCTAGCAAAGAGAGGCATGATTTGCTATGGAGAGACGTGAATGGGACTTGGTTGTAATCCACAATGACCTTCTATTATCACACACTGGCAAGGTCAAGAGGTCTAATGAGAAGGAGAATCCGTTAGGGCAATTAGACTGAGCTACCTTGTCATGGGAGATGGGTGAGAAGTCAGAGGAGACAGATGCTTTTTACCAACCACTCTTTCTCACTCCCTCTCAGACTCTGTGTCTCTGTGTCCATCTTAAAGGGATAGTTCACCCAAAAATGAAAATTCTATCATTATTTACTCACCCTTTTGTTGTTCCAAACCTATATGACTTTCTTTCTTCTGTTGAGCATAAAAGAAGATATTTTAAAGAATGTTAACCAGACAGTTGACGGTAGCCATTGACTTCCATAGTATTTTTTTTTCCTACTATGAATGTCAATGGCTACAATGGCTATTTAATTTCTGTGAGGGAGTTTGCTCCATGTAAACAATACTTTGAAGACTTAATTGTAATATAATTACTTCTTAAAAGAGTAATTATTATGGAAATAATATATTTTAATAGAATATACTCAAGTCTAATTCAAATGTAATGTTTTTGGACACTGATTTGGTGGGTTAATGCTGTTTTATGCGTTTAAAACAATCGTACTAAAAGTACATTTGAACGAACCCACTGTATTTGCAAGTAATGGCTAAATATTTTTGTGCAACACATACTGTATTTAATTTCACGGCCATAGATGTGACCAGATTTGATAAAAAGTGTAACTGAAGTACAAACAAACTGCAATATAACTCTATTTAACTGTAATTTCATCAGCATAACCCACACAGAATTATGTACAATTGATAGCTGATAATGCATAGATTCAGTTGAAACACCATCACGTCATATCTGTTTCTCGCATTGTTTATATGTGCTATTATTGATATTCATATCTATTCAAATCATCCGTACATGGCTATTACTTGGACAAAAAGTAATATATATTTCCTTACCTGTCTATAAACATGCGAGAGTGGAGTCTCTGTCAAGTCCAAGTTTGTCGCGAAGCTCTCTCCATCTCAAAAACGCCATGTAAATATTGATCCTTGTTTTATTTCTCAGTTTGTCCCAAAGCCTGCTTGCCTCAGTTGATCTAAGATTGTGTTTTTTGGGGGATTTTCTGTACTCGCCAATGAATAATTGTGATCCATAATGACTGAACGACACAACAGCGGCATGCTACATGGTGTATAACCAACACTTTTGTATTTTGTCCACATGAGTTGCCATAGTCTCTACAAGTGGAAACCGTGGATAGAGCGGATATTATGTCACTGATTGCCGACAATGACAAGGGACAAGCCATTATTTAAAATTATTAAAAATTTGATTTACAAATCCTTCGGACTTTTTGGGAAAATGCATGAAATATATCACACTGTGCAATTGTTTTTTAGATATTTTATTACAAAAATCTTACTTATTGTGGCTTTACATGTTATTTACGATTAAATGAAAAATTATTTGTTTAAATTTATATTAAATGCAATTAGATAAAAGTGCTTTTTTGACTCACTTAAGTACTACTTAAGTTCATGTTTATAAGTAATTTCATAATTATTACTTCTATTGTTTTATATTTTGTTCAAGTGTACCGTCGCATGTACTGGCAAGCATTTATGGTAAACTAAATTATACTTTAATGTCATTAAAGGTGCAGTATGTGATAATTTTATCCGCTAGAGGTCGCTAGAGGCCTATTCAAAACAAAGGCGTAGCTCGATGACGGCAAGTTCGAGTGTGGAATCTTGGGACATGTGGTCTCCACCTCAACAGACAGTGTAATAGGACTTGGGAAGAAAACATGTCAATGGATACGATTATTAACGTTACTGTAGTATGAAGCAGAGGACCGAGTGTTGTGGGAGCTGAACGAGGCCGCTGGAGCGATTGCGCAACACATGCCCCACGAGCAGCGGGACTTTTATTATGCCACAATCGCCGGCGCTGCTTCCGCTTTACCATATGTATTATATGTATTGACAGCATACTTTTTATTGTGAGGTTATGATGTAAAATTATGATAACTAAACTATAGCTGCTACAGTAACTAACAAAATCTATCCAATACTGGATTTCGTAAGTGTCTGAAAAAGACAATTTTCACATGCCACCATTACATATTGCTTCATGCTATATTGCAATACAATACAGCAAATATAGTTTGACAGTAAATTATCAAATTAATTGATTACTGTTTAGTCAGATGATATGAAAACGATTACCACTTGTTCAACAAATATATACACTCGTGTACATTCAAATACAATAATTGGGCATACATAGCAAACGCGAGTTCAACAATTTGCGCGAGTAGATTACATACAAAGTCAATGCAAAGACGCGATCAGACTATGGATCAGACGTGTCCTCGCGCGGGTCTAGAGACGCGATGCCCCATAATACTAATCGTGTTGATCGTTATAATGGCATACGTTTTCTGTAAAGATACGAATTAAAACAACTCACCTGTCGAGTAAAACACAAGCGAGATCGGCATCTCTTTCTAGGTGAAGTTTGTCACGAAGCTCTCTCCATCTAGAAAATGCAACACCGATATTGATCCTCTCTCTTTCTCTCCTCTTGTCCCAAACTCTTCTTGGGTCGCTTGGTTGGCCCGTACGCTTACGTTTACGGGAGCTGTCCTTGTCGACAGAACCAGCGGCAGATGGTAAACAGTAATTATGTTCCATAAATAAGTAACACAATCCACCATAAAACGTGCAAGAAGTAAATAAGGAACTGCTTGAAGCAAGCTAGTGGTTTGCTGGACGCTAGACACTACTTCCGCATTTGTCCACGGCACTGTTGTCATGTGGTTTCTACGTCAGTAAAGGCGGTAACAAAGGGTAACTGACGTCATTGACAGGCGACTGCACTGCCCCGTGTCACTGTTTAGAATGGGAATTTTCTCATGATTTACAAGTAGTTGGAAACATTAGAGATATTATTAGTAATCAGCTGGACAAAATATATAACACTAGCCTAGTGGTTTTTGGATATTTTACTGTGAATATCTTACAAATTGTACCTTTAATTGTTTCTATTGAAACGTTTATGACTTGTATTTAAATATATTTGTAATTACGAATTTGAAATGATGAAGCTTCAATTTAGTACATATTAAAATATATTACCTTATCAAATTTAATATCAAATAACACTACAGTTCAAATTATAATTAGGTATGTGCTTTAGTATGTTAGTCAACACATCAAAATGTGTTTACTTTAAAACATGACTAAATATTATTAAAGCAAGATTTAAAATGTACATTAAAGTAAAACTATTCATTTAACAATATTACAAAGTGCACTTTGTGGCATTATGTGGCACTTTATTTTATGTGGCATTTTATTTCAAAAGTACTGTACTTTTAAGATCTAAAGCACACTAAACGTGCACATTCAATACAATTAAGCACACTTCTTTTTCACAAGGGTGGCATTATTGTGCATATCATGTTGTCATGACAACAAAGCCGGAGACTGGATACTTTACACAGATAAGGTTTGTAAGCAATTAAATCACACTGGTATACTCTCACTAACCAAATGGTATTATGTTTTACTCTCTTGGTTATACTTCCAAAATTTCATTATTAGGGTCTGGTACTGCATACTTTTATTGTAATAGCCTGACTGTAACTATGATTGAGGGACAAG
This sequence comes from Ancherythroculter nigrocauda, assembly GCA_036281575.1. Classification (NCBI taxonomy): domain Eukaryota; kingdom Metazoa; phylum Chordata; class Actinopteri; order Cypriniformes; family Xenocyprididae; genus Ancherythroculter; species Ancherythroculter nigrocauda. The sequence goes on from VTFQ01000005.1 coordinate 42,724,945, forward strand.
TCAAAATTATTTTCTGTTGTAATCGTCGTTATGCCAACAAATGCTGTGGTAACATTCCTTTAACTAGATGAAATGTGTTGACTGGCAGGAGAAATTCGAGTGGCACACTAGCGCCTTTCTGTGGTCAGTGGGAACTCTGCATCTGAGACGTGTCTCGCCCCAGGCTTTATCTATCACAGATGGGAGCATGGCTGGGTGTGATTCTCTAAAGCTGGCAAAGGAGCAATCGATCAGCCATGTTATGAAAAGATGCTTAAATCATTCATACGACTTTCTAAAGAAGATGGCACCATTTCAATCCATCTCTGACAACTAATGAGCTTAGCCACTGATTCTTAAATACTGGGACAAAGCACAATACAGAACTGAAAAAAAAAAAAAAAAAAAAAGTTTATGTATGGTATAAAGGAATTATTTTAGATTAATCTGTTTAACATGTTTAATGGTATTCATCTGTGCATGGGTACAAGCTTGTTCCATTGTTCCATTTTCTGACAATTCAGTTTGTTTCTCATATATCACTCAGATTGGGTTGACAGACAGAAACATTATTTTGTAATATAGAGAGTAATCTGTGTAATCTCATGAAATCACATCAAATACAAAAGAGGACCTTCAGGATGAAGATAGATATTGCCTGATTTTATAAAGTGACTTTATGGCTGCACTTTATTTTACAGTACATGCACTTACATGTGCTTACAGTGTACTCACAGTGTACTTTTCTAAGAAAGTACAGGATAATATAAGGTAACTACAGGTGTTACGGTTAGGTTATAATAATAGGTTATTAATAACCCGTAATAGGTTATGGATTAGTACACTGTTAGTACCTAGTTATTTCCTATTTATTGTAATACTAACTACCAACTTTATTTTCTTAAAGCATTTTGTAAGATTTTATTTTCATAAAATTTTGACAACAAGTAGAGAAACCTAAAGGATGTAAACTTACAGTATATACAAAGTAGCAAATATTTGCAAATGCACAGTATTACCTTATTGTACAATAAAGTTCCATTTGTTAACATTGGTTTAGTTAACTTGAACTAACAATGAAAAATACATCTAAAGCATTTATTAATCTTAGTTAATGTTAATTTAAGCCTTTACTAATATATATTATTAGAATCAAAAGTTGTATCTGTAATGGACCTGCTAACATGAACTAACATTAAACTAATGTTACAAAGATTAATAAATACTGCAATAAATGTACTATCATTAATTAATGTTAGTTATAAAACAGTTAGTTCCTGTCCTTGATTCTGATTGGTCAATAGCTGTGTTTTATTCACGATAAAACACGACTATAACCGTTTAACCCAACGGTTCTGTGTATCACTACACAACACCCTTAGCAACCACTCTTAGCAACGTAAACTGTATGTTCTCAATTGATATTGTTCATTGAAGCTTACTGTATTATGTAGAAGAGTATTGTGAGAAAGTGATCGAGTGAGCGAGTTTATTACCTGCATTCAGATTTAGCATTTTCCTTTAGGTCAGTCCTTTGTTCATAATAAAAAAATGTCCGATGTATTATCTTGTCCTTTTAACAGTTAAGGGGTTTTCTCATGACTGACAGCACTAGTCAAAGCATTTGTCAGTTGCATCTTGTTCTGTGTTCACAACAATTCAGTCTTTTCAATGTAAAAGTCTTCACTACTGACTGACACACTCATAAAGACCATCTTTGCCTCCATCTAATGGCGCAATAATGTAACTTCTGTTGCTGTTCACGGTCAGGGACTATTTTTTCCGGTGGAAGGAAGGCTTTTATTGAAAGTTTACTTCATGAATAGTTGCACTGATACAAATTTTTGGCTTTAATATATGTTGTAACACAGTTCGTACAGTACAGTCCAAAAGTTTCGAACCACTAAGATTTTTAATGTTTTTAAAAGAAGTTTCATCTGCTCACCAAGGCTACATTTATTTAATTAAAAATACAGTAAAAACAGTAATATTGTGAAATATTATTACAATTTAAAATAACTGTTTTCTATTTGAATATATTTCACAAAGTAATTCATTCCTGTGATGCAAAGCTGAATTTTCAGCATCGTTACTCCAGTCTTCAGTGTCACATGATCCTTCAGAAATCATTCTAATATGCTGATCTGCTGCTCAAGAAACATTTAATGTGTATAATTGTACAAAATATTTGTGTACAATATTTTTTTTCAGGATTATTTGATGAATAGAAAGTTCAAAAGAACAGTGTTTATCTGAAATCTAATCTTTTGTAACATTATAAATGTCTTTACTGCCACTTTTGATTGATTTAATGCATCCTTGCTGAATAAAAGTATTCATTTCTTTAATTTCTTTAAAAAAAAATAGAAATAAAAATTCTTACTGACCCCAAACTTTTGAACGGTAGTGTATAATGCTACAGAAGCTTTGTATTTCAGATAAATGCTGTTCTTTTGAACTTTCTATTCATCAAGGAATCCTGAAAAAAAAGTACACAACTGTTTTCAACATTGAAAATAATCATAAATGTTTATTGAGCAGCAAATCAGCATATTAGAATGATTTCTGAAGGATCATGTGACGCTGAAGACTGGAGTAACGATGCTGAAAATTCAGCTTTGCATCACAGGAATAAATTACTTTGTCAAATATATTTAAATAGTACACAGTTATTTTAAATTGTAATAATATTTCACAATATTACTGTTTTTTACTGTATTTTTAATTAAATAAATGTAGCCTTGGTGAGCAGATGAAACTTCTTTTAAAAACATTAAAAATCTTAGTGGTTCCAAACTTTTGGACTGTACTGTATATACAGGAAGAAGGAGGCGGGAACTGGCAAACATTCAAACAGATTTAATATATAAAATAAACAAACAAAATGAAAGTAAATGCCGGCAGACCTTCATGGATGTCTGCCGGCCACACAAACATAATAAAACATAACATAAAATCTAGGCCTGGTCCTCTCTCATCCTTCACTGTCGTTGCTCCTCCTTTTATGCTTCCGGAGCTCCTCCGTGAGATGTGAGACCGGTGCAACGCACAGCTGACGCTCATTACCAATCGCGCCACCGGCCTCGTGCCGTTCTCTCACGCCTCTCGCCTGCCCTGCTCGTCACACATGTATTGTGTGGTAACCGTTTTATAAGGTACTCACTCCGCTTCGCGTTATGCCTAACAACACCCTTCAGCCATGACTTATTCACAATACAGCACAGCCTCTTGCACAGCCTCTCTCATGAACTAATGCGACCTTACTGTTAAATGTTATCAATTATTCTTTTAAGTATATCTGTTTAGATTTGTTTTATTGACAGCAGATGTTGATTATGTCATAATCTTGACACAATGAAGAGAAAATAAATTAAAACTGTACCTGTCAAAAGTTTGGAAACATAATTTTTAATTTGTTTTTGAAAGAAGTCTCTTATGCTCTCATGCTCCTCCCGAACTTTGTTAATAAAACATCATATAGTATGGAAACATTACTATTTTTTTATGTTTTTGAAAGAAGTCTCTTATGCTCACCAAGGCTGCATTTATTTAATCAAAAACGCCGTAAAACAGTACTGTGAAATATTACAATATAAAAATAATTGTTTTCTATTTTAATATGATTTAAAATGTAATTTATGAATTTTCAGCATCATTACTCCAGTCTTCAGTGTCACATGATCCTTCAGAAATCATTATAATATGCTGATTTGCTGCTCAGAAAATATTTATTATTATTTTCAATGTTGAAAACAGTTTTTGCTGGAATTTTTGTGGAAACAATGATACTATTCAAACATTTGTGGTAATATTAAAAAAAGAGAGAGAGAAATTACTTTTATTCATCAAGGTTGAATTAAAGGATTAGTTCACTTTCAGATGAAAATTACCTTACCCTCAAGCCATCCTAGGTGTATATGACTTTCTTCTTTTGGATAAACACTCTTGGAGATATTTTAATAAATATCCTGACACATCCAAGCTTTATAATGGTAGTGAACGGGACCAATGAGTATGAGCTGAAGAAAGTGCTTCCATCCACATCCATCCATCATAAACGTGTACTCCACACGGCTCCGGGGGGTTAATGAAGGCCTTCTGAAGTGAAGTGATGCATTTGTGTAAAAAAAAAATCCATATTTAACAAGTTATGAAGTATAAAATACTATATAAATATCTAGCTTCCGCCAGAACGCCTTCCATATTCAACGTATGAAGAAAATGTAAAACTCTCGCAGTTTAAAAAGTTTACATACTACACCACCTTCCCTATTCAACTTACGGAAAATACACCGCCCGGCCAAAAAACAAAAGTCGCTGTTTGGATTTTAATAGGCAAATACTTAAGAATCTATGAATGGATCATTATTACAGTGATTATTATGTTTCTAGCATGCTTTATGTTTGGCAACGGTTCTTTTAACCCTTAAAGATGGAGTGTATAGCTTTTCATTTCTTAAACATCCATGTAGAAAGACACATCATGGCCATATTCCAGGATGACAATGTCAAGATTCACTAGGGTTAAAATTGTGAAAGAATGGTTCAGAGAGCATGAAGAATCAATTTCACACATGAATTGGCATCTCTGAGTCCAGACCTTAATTTCATGTGATGGAGAAGACTTTACTGAGTGCTCACCTCTTGCATTGTCAATACAAGATCTTGACCATAAAAATGATGCGCCTTTCGATGGAAATAAATGTTGTGATGTTATTTCCATCAAGAGGTGCATCAATTTTTGTTCAACATCTTGTATTGACCAAAAATTGAGAATACCCAAATCACTGCAGATAGCTATGTGTAAAACTTCACAGATTCTGCTTGGGGCGCTTATATGATAGAAATCATACAGACCATGGCTTTTGAGACATCACATGATTTTACAAAAAATGCTGAAAAGTATGCAAATACCGTGGTACTGAATGGTTATTATAATCATATACCTTTGTGTTTACATAAAGCAATTACTTATTTGTATTTACAAGTAAGGTACCATTCCAAAAAAAAAAAAAAAAAAAAAAATTGTGGCCATGGTGCCATTGTTTCAATATTTGGTCATTTTTTTGTTAGCGTGGAGCACAAAATTATGATCTCAGTTTTCAATTACCCATTGAATCACCACTTAGCAAAGACATCTTCATTATAAAGCACTGGCTATAATGGCTCATTATGCAGAGAAGTGGTGCTCTGTAGTCCAAAAACAAATTGGAAGGGCTTTTGCTATTGTTAGATCTGCGAGTGTCGACAGAAGTCATGCTAAGTGGAGGGCTGTTCTTGGCACACGGTCCCTGGCATTCACATACGGATCCAGCTGCAGTGGCTCTCTCCGGTTCATCAGTGCAACCCACTCCCTAAGTTGCCTTTTTGGCCTGCGTTTGGCAGGCAAGCAACTCCAATTTCCACTATGTTATGGACATTTTACGCACAAATAGATTGAGGATACTAGGGGAGAATGAGAATGCCAAAATCGGGGAAATTAAGCAAGCTGGCACAGCATGCTGCCCTAGCTCTTGACGTCCCGGTTCAGCAACCTTGAACCAGTTTGTTAGCCTCCCAAATGAACAGTGACGGGGCAGAGATATGAATTGCATAAATAAATGAATGAGTAAACAAACCGGAGTGAAGGCCGAAGCGGGTCTCGTGGCAATCCAGGGGCTTGAGCTCCACGGTTAATGATCAGCAAATAGCTGGACGCGCAGATAAAATTCATTTGGACATGAAAACGGCTAGTGTCAGCCACATGGAAAACTCAAAAGTAAATTTTAAACTGTCTGTCTGACTCTCACCTCAAAAATCCCAGACAGTATCTCTAAAAACACTTGTTTTGCTTCCAGCATTCGATGTACTTGAATTCTGTTTAATACTTTTCACGTTTTCAGTGACAATTAAATATTGCACCATATTTCTACATGGTTTTCAGCTAAAATGTTTCTTTGCAATGTGATGTCTCAAAACCAAACAGTAATTAAAGTAGAAATATATTTATATCAACAGAATTGCCCTTTAAATGCCAAGTAAATTAATACACGTTACCTCAGCGCACAAAGGCCTGCAGAATTGGCGAGATTTCTCCAGCAGCAAACTCTGGCACAAATTCGTTTTTTTGAGTTAGCTGTGAATGTGTTGCTCTACTGAGTTAGTCTCATCACATAGAATTTTATGCTGGCGCTGGTTAATTGGCTCAGAAAACTATTTATGCATTTCACGCCCCACATTACCATCTGTCTCTTCACAGAATATCCTGAATCATTCATTTGAATATGGATGAAACAGGCCATAATGTGACAACTTTGGAAAGAAAATTAGGAACGACAAAAACTTTCACTTTTAGAGTCCATATTTGTAGTTAACACTGTGTCATAATCTCAGATAAACTGCATATTTTCATTGTTAGTCTGAGGGGTGAAATAAATTCACAGCATCGCCCCATCACTGCAATCTAGGCACAGTCACCGTGATTTTGCCAACATCCTTTCAAGTAGATTCATACTGTCTTCTTTACGTTAAGTACTGTATTAGTTTCTTTTAGATAGACAGGAACGTTTTGGTTTATCTGCTTGACTAGTTTCGGCTACTTCCTGTATAGCTTCGTCAGAAGCGTCGCGTGATGTTGCTGTGACATGTCTTGTAGGCTGCTTATGTTGTTTTGCCAGACAGTAGGGAGAGCTTGCGCCCCCTACTGTCTGACGCCTTCTCCAGGACCACATCCCAGGTGTGGGATAAGGTGTAGGCTCCCTCGTCCCGGTTCATGGTCCTTGGTGCACGTTTCCTAATTTCAATGGCCTCCCTAATCCAGCGGTGATACTTGTTACTTTCAGCACGGATGACCCTGGCATTGCCATAATGCCAGGGTCATCCGTGCTGAAAGTAACAAGTATTTTCTGTCATGTAACAAGACATTTCTGTCATTAATTACTCACCCTCATGTCGTTCCACACCCATAAGACCTTCGTTTGTCTTCAGAACACAAATTAAGATATTTTTGATGAAATCCGAGGGTATCTGATCCACACATAGGCAGCAATGACATTGCATCTTTTGAGGTCCAGAAAGGTAGCAAAGACTTCATTAAAACCGGCGACGTGACTACAGTGGTTCAACCTTAAAGGGTTAGTTCACCTAAAAATGAAAATTCTGTCATTAATTACTCACCCTCATGTCGTTCCACACCTGTAAGACCTTCGTTCATCTTTGGAACACAAATTAAGATATTTTTGATAAAATTCGATAGCTCAGTGAGGCTTCTGTTGCCAGCAAGATAATTAACACTTTCAGATGCCCAGAAAGCTACTAAATGTGACTACAGTGGTTCAACCTTAATGTTATGAAGCGACGAGAATACTTTTTGTGTGCCAAAAAAACTAAATAACTTTATTCAACAATATGTAGTGATGGGCAATTTCAAAACACTGCTTCATGAAGCTTCGAAGCTTTATGAATCTTTTGTTTCGAATCAGTGGTTCAGAGCGTGTATCAAACTGCCAAAGTCACTCCCCCCAGTGGTGAACCATTGAAATTTCGAAACACTTATGATGTAACGAAGCCTCGTTTACTGAAATCACGTGACTTTGGAAGTTTGATACACGCTCCGAACCACTGATTTGAAAAGATTCGTAAAAAATTGATCAGTGAATACTAAAATACTGAAGCTCTGCAACGAAAATAGCGTAGCAGAATGACAGGGGACTGACGAATTTGTTGAATAAAGTCATTATTTTTGTTTTGTTTTTGCGCACAAAAAGTATTCTCGTCGCTTCATAATATTAAGGTTGAACCACTGTAGTCACATCACCGGTTTTAACAATGTCTTTGCTACCTTTCTGGACCTCAAAAGGTGCAATGTCGTTGCTGCCTATGTGTGGATCAGAAACCCTCGGATTTCATCAAAAATATCTTAATTTGTGTTCCAAAGACAAACCACGGTCTTACGGGTTTGGGACGATATAAGGGTGAGTACTTAATGACAGAATTTAATTTTTGGGTAAACTAACCCTTTAACCCTTTTCCTACCCCTAAAATCAGAGGGAAATGAATAACAAGCACCTAACCCTGGTTGTAAGCCTAAACTTGACATAAACTGTAAACTTGTCGCTCAAATCTGACTGTTTGATTGGAATGTTGTTTATATTGATCCAAGAACATGTTGCACTTGGTATAATCACATTCACCATCTAAGCACGTGATTTGGCTCTTTTAAATGCTGACAGCGACTGCATGGTGCATCTGGATATGTGCCCAGTCATAACACTCTTTCCATCATTGGATGAATTACCTCCACCATGATCAATAAAGACTGTAGGCAAATGAAAAATACCTTTCAATAGCGCAAAATTAATTGCGGCAAGCAAATAGTGCTAGGTTTCATCAATAAGGCATCTATAATGAGACTAATTTAAATGAAAAGGATAATAACTTACAGTCATTTAAATATAATGCATTGTTTTTTTAAAGAGTTAGTTCACCCAAAAAATTACTCACCCTCATGTCGTTCCACACCCATAAGATCTTCGTTCATCTTCGAAACACACATTAAGATATTTTTGATGAAATCCAAAATATGACTCATCCATAGACAGCAATATAACCACCACCTTCAAGGTCCAGAAAGGTAGTAAAGACATCATTAAAACAGTGGACATGACTACAGTGGTCTTGTTTTGTTTTGTTTCTGCACACAAAAAGTATTGTCTTCGCTTCATAACATTAAGGTTGAACCACTGCAGTCACGTCGACTGTTTTCGTCGACAATGTCTTTAGTACCCTTCTGGAACTTGAAAGTGGTGGCTATATTGCTGTCTATGGACGAGTCATATACCTCTCAGATTTCAGCAAAAATATCTTAATTTGTGTTCTGAAGATGAACGAAGGTCTTACGGGTGTGGAACGACATGAGGGTGAGTAATTAATGAGAGAATTTTCATTTTTGGGTGAACTAACCCTTTAAGCACATTTAGCATCTCCAGTTGTCATAACTTGTGACCAGACAATTTGACGACATTTTGATACTACATACTGACGCTGTGTACTACATGTCAAACATGCTCTGACTGGCTGTGAATTTGTTGCTTTGTGTAGCATTTTGCTTTCAGTGAGAACAGAAAAACTGCTTGCTTCCAATTTGGATGAGGTGAGTTCAACAGTAAAGACTTACATTCTTAAGACTGCAAAACAGGGTTGTCAGATCAGCTGGGAAATAAATTTGTTCCATATGAGTTCTTTCATTGTACTTTTAAAGTCCATCACTTTATTTCTTTGCTATTTTACTGCTTGTTAAGATGACCTGAAGGGGACAGTAGGTTAGTTGGGGTCTTGTTCCACCACAGTGATTTCTTGGCATCCATAATTTTCCATTGGCAGAGTAATTCCTGGTGGATCTTGTGCCCTTTTGCATGCTTGAACACTGGCTGGGCTGATAGAGAGTCTACTGAACCATAAATACCAGCACCATCCCTAGAGCAGAATGACTGGCAAAGTGTCAGAAAAAAACAAACTTCTGTTTTTTCGCTTTTTTCTCAGCATGGACAGTGCTCATAAATCAATGGATGCTGACGCTGTTAATCTTCTCCGCTTTGTCACATGCTAAGATCAATGTTTCGTTTTCCAGGTGAAGGAAAGTAATGAATCATTAGTTTCAGAAAGCTCGGAGGCACTGCCTTTTCTCTCGGGATACGAGGACCACGCTATACTATTCATTCAGGTCCTGCTTTAAAATAAAACTTCTAAAATTTAATTACTGTCACACATAGACAGGTTTCCTCCTTCCTGAACCTGGTTTTAACACCCCAGGAAATGGCTTGTCATTTACACAATCTCATGGAACTAACTATAAGTTGTTGGTGAATTGGTGGCTAATTTATACAACAACATTCATTTGTTTTCATTAGATCGGTTTATGCCCAGGTGACGGTTGTCTTCACGCTTTATCTAAAAAAAAATCGGTAACACTTTAGTTTAGGGTCTAATTCTCACTATTAAAGGATTAGTTCACTTTAAAATGAAAATTACCCCAAGATTTACTCACCCTCAAGCCATCCTAGGTGTATATGACTTTCTTCTTTCTGTTGAACACAGTCGGAGTAATATTAATAAATATCCTGACGCGTCCAAGCTTCATGATGGCAGTGAACGGGACCAATGAGTAATGAGCTGAAGAAAGTGCATCCATCCGCATCCATCCATCATAAACGTACTCCACACGGCTCCGAGGAGTTAATAAAAGGCCTTCTGAAGGAAAGCAATGCATTTGTGTAAGAAAAATATCCTTATTTAACAAGTTATAAAGTATAATACCTAGCTTCCACCAGACCGCCTTCCGTATTCAAGTTACGCTGAAAGTGTAACACGTCTCGCAGTTCAAAACACTTACACTACATCCTACGCCTTCCGTATTCAACTTACAGAGAAAAAAAAACAAACTAGGATGTCTTGAAGGTGAGTATATCTTGGGGTACTTTTAATTTTAAAGTGAACAAATCCTTTGCTTATTAGCATGCATATTACTAGGATATTGGCCTAAGATAAAGGTTCTTTATTTGTCATATACTGTACATATACATGTGATAAAATGTAGTGAAATGGGTTTTCCCCTAGTTTCTCGTCCCATAATGCAAAAACACTAAGAACAATAATATAAAAACAAATAAACCAATATTATAAAACAAACATGTATACATAAATCAGTCTATGATAACGTCTTTGTCTGTATGTAATATATGTTTATATGTGGCTTAAAAGTTCTACAGACTCATCCAGTGTGCTCATTCAATAGCCCGATTGCCTGAGGATAAAAATTGGCTGTTTATTAGTACTTATAAAGCACTTATTAATGCCTTATTCTGCATGACCATATTCTACATCCCTTAATCCTACCCAATACCTAAACTCAACTACCTTACTAACTATTGATAAGCAGTAATTAGGAGTTTATTGAGGCAAAAGTTGTTGTTAATAGTTAGAATTGGACCCTAATCTAAAGCGTGACCAAAAAACCATACGTTTTCATATAATGCAAAATTCATATGGGTAACACTTTAAAATACTGATCCTTCATTAATAAATAACTACACAGGAACAAATGAGTAATGCATTATTAACACTCTAGTAACTTCTATTAACTAACAATAAACTCTGATGAATTAATTAGTAAGTAACAGTGCTCAGTTGAAGGTGGTAGTTCACTATTAACTAATCAATAACTACAGTTTTTTTCATACCTCCCAGAGAACTACTAAGAACTACTATATACAGGTTCATAATTAACATGAATGATGCATAATGTATAATTAATTCTAAAGTAAAGGTCTTGGTAACACACTAGTAATGACTGAAGTATTACTAAATACTTAAAGAATTACTAATTATTTGGATCAGTATTCTAAAGTGAAAAGCATGATAACTCTCTAGTAACTACTGAAGTCTTTGTAAACTTTTGAGATTTTTGTATGTTTCTGTACAGTAATTCCTTATGATATATTTAGTAACACTTAAGTAATTACTAGTGGGTTACCATGATCTTCACTTTAGAATACTGATCCAAATAAATAGTAGTTCCTTTATAAGGATGTAGTAACACTTAAGTAATTACTAGTGGGTTACTATGATCTTCACTTTAGAATACTGATCCAAATAAGAAGTAGTTACTTTAGAGTTATATAGTAACTCTTGTGTTATTACTATCCAATACTTTACAAAAACCTCAAAAGTTTACAAAGACTTCAGTAGTTACTAGAGAATTATCATGTTTTTCACTTTAGAACACTGATCCAAATAATTAGTAATTCCTTCTTATATTTGGTAATACTTCAGTCATTACTAATGGGTTACTATCACCTTCACTTTAGAATTAATTATACATTATGCATTATTCTCATTAATTACGAACATGTATAGTAGTTCTTAGTAGTTTTTCTGGGAGGAATGAAAAAACTGTAGTTATTGATTAGTTAATAGTGAACGACCACCTTCAACTGAGCACTATTACTTACTAATTCATTCATCAGAGTTTATTGTTAGCTAATAATAGTTACTAGAGTGTTAATAATGCATTATTCATTTTGTTCCTGTGTAGTTATTCATTAATGAAGGATCAGTATTCTAAAGTGTTACCTTCATATGATATCGAAACTTCATAAAACAGTTCTATTTTCCTGCAAGAGTTGCATTTACTCTCTTGTTATATTTTACTGTGAAACTGACGTAACTGATGATTTGGCTCAGACCCAATGATGACGACAGGGACTGAAGAATAACAAACTGGTAAGTTTTTTTTATTGAAACTTTTTGTGTGTTTTCACCACTTATTTACACAACAAAGGCATTTTGGGGGCCTGAAAATGCAAACTTTTGAAAACAGGTTTCAAAGTGCAAGTTTATGGAAATGATACCATTATCGTCTCCATGTAAAATACAAAAACACTAATTTGTGAAAATGGTGATGTCATGCACATGCGTACAGTATTACGTGTTCAGTAGGCGTGTAGTGTTTCTTCACAAAGTGACATCGCCAACTACTGGCCTGGCATGATTCATACAGATTTTTAAGTAATTTCCGTGGATCCGTGTGAACAGGGATCATTTGGCGACATTGTCGCCTGTATAAACGAAAAACTTTTCCATTGTTGTCCTGTAAACGTGCCCTGAATGAGTTAGGGAGAGCTAATCTCAGCTTACTGCATATAATGACAGACCACATTTATCAAGCTACAAATTACTAATTATTATTATTGTTATAACATGCCAAAATGAACACCATAACTTTAGAACTTTAGTAGTCCATACAACTAAAGAAAAGAAATTTTCATTATTAGCCAAAAATGACCTCAGAAAACAAGAGCCAATATTTTTGGTCTGAAAGAAAGACTGTACATTTTAAATGTGTACATCTTCTAAAACTGAATTTTGTCATATTTAAGAGTACATTAGCATATAGATGGTTTCAGAAACTAAAAGCCACAAAAGAAACAATTTTGTGTTCATGGCAGTTAGCAGCCTTATTAAATGTATACTGTGCTGCCTGCAGAGAGAGTATAATTGTATTCTGTGGATTGCTAAACACTTTTAATTGGCAAGATTTGGTGTGCCCAGCTAGGGAGATATTCATTAAAAATAATTCAAAAAATAAATATTATTTTAATACTTTTCATAACAATTACCTTGTATCCAGTGTTTTGTGGTTCTTTTAATATTCTTTTTAGAGAATCATAATTAGAAAGTCAGATAGCATGCTTCAAATTATAAACAGCAAATAATGGCATGAGTCCAATTACTAATGCTCTCAGTAATTTTTTTTAGTCAATTTTTATGGGAAGATGATTAGGATAAAAAAAGAGGGAAATAATAGACAAGGAATACAGTGAAAGCAGGAGCCTTCAAATCACCAAAATCCAAAGCTAAACAATACATCACATCTGGTCATTGTTTTTATACTTTGCAATGTCAAGAGGTAACCCAAGGAAGAAGAGCGAATGAAAGACTGAGTCAATCACCCATTTATCAAGAGTAAGGTGCATGAAATTGGCTTTTAACCTTGCAGTTAGGAGATTTAATTGGAAATCATGCTTTTGCCAGGGGAGAGGAGGGGGAAGGAAGGTGTCCAAACAGCATGATTAATGACTTTTGGGACATGAGACTTTGAGCTAATGAGAGACTCGGGGAGGGGCTGAGGTTTAGGTGACTAACCAATCAGGACAAGTAGGACAAGATGACCGGAGGAATAAGATTTGGACAGATTACACTTATCTGTTGGACATCAGTGGCATCATGTACCAGTGAGGGTAGTTGGTCTGGATCGTTGGGCAACAGATGTCACCATGGCCCTTTTGTGAAAGAGCTTTACCCTGCAGTCTTCAACACACCCAATGCCATGCAGGAATCACCTCTCGCACCAGTGCAACCCACAACAGATGGACAGACAGAGGGACTGATAGAGGGTAAACGAGAAGGGCGGTTCACACAGCTTGTTCCAATATGGTATGTCATCAGGGTGTGTGTGCAATTCTAATAGGCCTCCTACTGTATGTCCCTTTTATGCCAAATGGATGCAAGAACTGGTGCCCAATCTGAAAAGGCAATTCTATAAAATGTTACATTTTGCAGGGGTTACATTTTATTTCCACTTTAGACATTCTATCAGTAACTTTGCAACTTGTCAACTAATACTTATTACTTTGCAACTACATATCAACAAAGTCTCATTAGAGCATTACTAGATTGTTTGTTAAGGTTATGAATAGTAGAATAAGTTGACATGCAGTTGCAAAGTTAGTCAGTATAACGTCTGTTGGGGGAGCATCAAAATAAAGTAAAGCAGATATTAAGCAGTCTGTCTACTAATATACTCTAATGACTGGTAGTTGACATCTAGTTGCAAATTTACTTATAGTTAGTAGAAAGTCTAAGACTAAGATCTAGGACATTCCCCTAGGCTTAATCCAAGTCTCAGACTAAGATGCATGTTTGAGCTGTTTTAACTTAAAGCACCTTGCACTAACATATCTTAAAATATGTCAGTGCCTTTAAGTGTTTTTTTTATTTTACTTTATTTTTTTATTTTATTTTTCTAAGGCACATTTATAAAAGTTACTTAAATGTCCTAATTGAACTAAGGCTGTGAAACCAGGCCTAAGACTATCATGATAAAGTATTACCTATGCCAGTCCCAAACCAGGAACATTTAATGTCTGTGGCCACTGGCCAGTATAAGTGTAAATTGTATAGTGTATATAATAGTGTATATTAAGTGTAAATTAAAGAGTTTATTTATTTAAATATTTATTTCTTGGTAACACTTTACAATACGGTTCATTTGTTAAACATTAGTTAATGGATTAACTAACATGAACTAACAATGAGCAATACATTTGTTACTGTATTTACTAATCTTCGTTAGTGTTAGTTAATGAGAATACAGTTGTTCATTCTTTGTTCATGTTAGTTCACAGTGCATTAACTAATGTTAACAAGCTTTTAATAATGTATTAGTAAATGTTGAAATTAACATTAACAAAGATTAATAAATGCTGTATAAGTGCAGTTCATTATTAGTTCATGTTAACTAATGTAGTTAACTAATGTTAACTAAAGAACCGTATTGTAAAGTGTTACCTATTTCTTTTTGTCAACAAGGACAAAATAAAAAATGTAAATCGTGGCAATAGTTAAAATTAGATTATTAAAAAAAACTATATAACAAAAAACATGTTGTTGACAAAAAATATGAGAAAAAAATAAAAGATATAATTTTATATAAACAAAGCTCTAACAATGTTTTTGAAGAAAAAATACTAGGTCAAATAATCCAATGATTATTGTCAGGGATTGACCAATCTGAGCTGCAGGAGCTGAAGCTGAACAGTAAATGAACTGTCGACAAAAAGGGCAACAAAAATTGATGCCATTTTAGTCTGTGTAAAACTGAGGAAAATTAAGGCAAGACATTACAGGGTCAATTTTGAAATTTTGTGCTGTTTTGTTCTCTTCTGTTTTATTTCAGACTATTGGAGAGAAAACATCCAAAAACATTTAAGTGTTTATACACTTCAGATTTCAATTACACTGTCTTTTACTGCCTTTTTCTCAAAAAAAAATTCTCATGCACTGAGCTAAAAATCTCCATTTAAGTAGCACTTTCCAGTTTTATTACAATCTAAAATCTGAAGGTTTTTACAGATGTTTTTTTTTTTTTTTTTCATATATAATTTGCCTGGTTATAACATTTTAGTCCTAAAAACATGGCATTTTTTCTGGCTTTTATCAATATTTTCTGATTTATGGAGTGATACAAAAGACATCCAAAACCCCTCTCTAAAACCTTTAACTCTAATATGACGACAACATGAAAAAAGAAAAAAAGAATATCGAAACTGGCTTTATCCAGTGTTCAGATTTCTGTTTTCTACAAATGTGCAAATTAGTTCATATTTAATGTAATAAGGAAAGGAAAAGAAGGAAAGTGATATGTGAAGGCCAAATATGGTAACCCATACTTGGAATTTCCTCTGCATTTAACCCATCCAGTTAGTGCACACACATTAGGAGTAGTGAGTAGTGAACACACACACACCGTGAACACACACACATTTCCTGCTGGTATTGAGAATCAAACCCGCAACCTTCGGGTTATCAGACTGACTCTCTAGCCATTAGGCCACGACTAATGCCTCATTTAAATATAACCTTTTAGAAAACTTGTAACAGAACAATTGTCTTGATGTACCATGATTAATCAACTTTGAAAAGTATTTGGTGCTATTTATTAGTTAAAATTTTTACTCTATTCAATGGTAGTTGATATGTCAAAAGTGGACTATTGAAATAAACCCCCAGTTTCACAGACAAAGCTTAAGCTAGTCCTAGACTAAAATGCATGTTTGAGCTGTTGTAACTGAAAGTAACTTGTACTGACAGATCTTAAAATATGTCAGTGCCATTGTTTTGTTTCAAAATGCACACCAGTGATGTTTTTTTTTTTGTTTGTTTGTTTGTTTTTTTCTAGTGAACATTTATAAAAGCTACTTAAATACCCTAATTGAACTAAGGCCTAATCCTGGCTTATGCTAAGCCCTGTCTGTGAAACCGGGCCAAAGTGTTACTTTTGCAGGTCCCAAACCAGGAACAATTAATGTCTGTGGCCAGTGTTAATATTACATGTTTTGCCTTATACCATGATGAAATATTAACTCAACTTAAATATTTTCATCAAAAGACAAAAAATATTGGATTTTAAAATATGTACCAGCACCATTATGATGGACAAGCGGTACCCAGGTCAGTCACACTTTAGTATATTCTCACTTCACGGTCAATATAAGTTGAATCCACACACCGTCAGCACAGCTCTCAAATATCAGCAGCATATAAATCAGCCCCTTTCCACAACGAATAAAAGGTACATTTTAGATGAAGCTGTGTAATTTTCAAGAGGTAGATGGGATTCAGGAATATAAATTATGTGCTGACTGTACAAGTGCCAGGCTTGGGTAATTCCACCTGTGCGACTCGATCGGCATGTAAATTCATGCCACGCACCATTTGGTTGTTAATTTATTTTGCTATTCATGCATCCCTGCATCTGGGCTCGAACACTGTAAATATTTCATATCGTCATTTAACATTAACTTGTACAACACAGCACTTGAGTGCTTTACTAAATGTGTGTCCGTAAATAAACTTTTTTTTTTTTTCTCCCCCCACTGAGGAAGAGGACCGTTATGCAGAGCTCCTCACACAACCAGCTTAATTTCTGTCCAACCTTGTTGCATCCCTGCATGGGATGAGGATGTATCCTTGAACAGGAGCCAAACAGC
Source organism: Ancherythroculter nigrocauda (assembly GCA_036281575.1). Classification (NCBI taxonomy): domain Eukaryota; kingdom Metazoa; phylum Chordata; class Actinopteri; order Cypriniformes; family Xenocyprididae; genus Ancherythroculter; species Ancherythroculter nigrocauda. The sequence continues at coordinate 42,742,230 of VTFQ01000005.1, forward strand.
AGTGTGTGTTTTATATTTAAAGGTGCCTAGAGAAGAGCTCTCAGGCTGCTGTGGGGAAAAACTGGAGTGGAGCCTGAGATTTTGATATAAATACCTGACCCTTTGCTTCTCACCACTTTCTAATTATATTAGGATTAATTGGCTGGGACCATGAGGGACCAGGGCTGTGGGTATTACTGTGTTAATGCGGAGCGCTTTGTCGGGGAGTCCCTGCGCTGGTAGGCGACGACCTAATAATGAGACTGGCTGAAAGGTGCGGCAAATATAGTGGGAAGTAAACAGCATGCTGTGGCAAACGGCATCAAGAGCCTTTGATAGGGCCACTTTAACCGAGGGCATTGGATTAAAGAGCTGCTTTACCCACTTATCCATGTGTGACGCTGATACCGAAGTAGCCTCCCGCTGGTACGCTCTCAACCGCTATCGACTTTCCAAAGTCCAGCCCATTTTGCCTGAGGCACCTCTGTCTATGCCGACAGGCCCACAGAGACCGGTTGTCCATCAGAAATTACAACCGCCTCCATTGCCCGGGACTAATTTACCATTTTAGTATAAACTTAAGGTGTTTTATAGTAATCACTGTTTAAACCACTGTGTAAACACTCTTTCTTACTTAATTCCAGGACTTTACAGCTGTGTAACAGGCATCAGTTATCTCGTCGTGTCTTGCTACCTCTCTCTGCTTATAGATCTCCCTCAGGTCCAACTCTATCCACACTTATATATAAACCAAGCTGTCCCTCAAATACAAACTTTGTTTACTTGCAGGCAGCTCAGAACTGTTTGAATAGTAGTTAAAAGTAGTGGCTAGAAAGAATCTGTTTCTGGGTCAATGAAACAATGATATAACACTTTTTGAGGGGTCTGGATCTATATTCAGGAATACATAAATTCTTAATATTTGAAAAACTTTTCTCTACTAAATCAGTCACGTAGTGCAAACATAAAATAGCATATAGGACCTCTGCAGACAATCAAACAAAATAATTTATGAATTAATATGTTTGGATCATTTGGATGTCATATAAGATGTTGGTATTGCATACTTGTCTAATAAAGAGTAATTTTAACCTTGAATAATACATTTACAAATGTAAAAAAAAGAAAAAAAAAACAATCACATTTAGGGAAAATATGTTCAATCATGACAACTCTCGGAGTGGATTAAATTCAACCAGCATTTATTGGCATGGGGTATGAAGTATACATGGCTTGATTTTGGCATACGAGATCTGCTACGCTGCAGCTCTTGCTGCTGAGCAAATACAAATTGTTCAGCTTAGTCAAATAAAACAACAAGGAAATGGCTGCTGCAATAATGGTAGAACCCCTGTAGCAGATCTCTACAGGTGGCGCTGGGGAGGAGGAGGGATAACAGCGCTTCACATTGCGCAGCTTGTCGATTGCAGGCTATAGGGTACGATATATATGGTTGCGTGGATATGGAATTACTTCCGATTGGTTGATGCCATGGCGTAGAAAGAACCAATCAGCGCTCGGTTAGAGTTTCATGACTGAACTTTGTATTTAATACTTTTTACTTGATGGTTACACCAAATGAGTCATTAAATTTAAACTTGTTGAAAATGGTATAACTTTTGTTAAAACCATATTAAACCAACACAAATAAACAAATAAAAAATAGCACATACATTTCAAACTAGAGTCTGATCTCAATTCCTTCCCAAATTTTTATTTTTTTTATTTTTTTGGTCTGTGACTCACTGGCCATCAGCGTGTTGAATCTGTGTCAGTGAGGCATGTCCTGAGTTAGACGCGTTCCTGGGTCAACATATTTTGTTGATCCTGGAACAACATTCCTGTGTGAAAATTTAATCCTAACTATATCCCTATACCTAAACCGGGGGGGAATTAAGAAAGAACAAAAGAATAAGAGAAAAGTGTGGAAAAAAAGGACTAAGAGTGGGTGGCAAGGGAGAAGAAAGAGCGAGAGATGGGCAGATAAAGAAACTATAGACACTGCTCTAGCTATGATAATTATTACCCTGTAGACTTTGTTGTGTTCAACACTCTCTCAAAGACACTGCAGGGCAGCAGTAGATATTAGGCTCCCTACAGCCTGTGGACTCGATCAGGCAGAGTATTCAGTAGAAAGAACTGAACAACTACCAATCTAATAACTAACCATAATGGTAGGGCTGCTGGTCTGGGTATTTACATAACTGAACATCATGCTATGCTTAATGACTGCATTAAGCTATGCTGAAGCTACATTTTATTTCCAAATATTATGTTTTCGTAGGCGTCATGAAAAAAAAGTCACTGGATATTTATTTAGATGTTTAGAAATATGCAAGTATTAACACACTACCATTTAAAATTGCCATTAGCTGTTCACTGTTAAAGGTCCCGTTCTTCGTGATCCCATGTTTCAAACTTTAGTTAGTGTGTAATGTTGTTGTTAGAGTATAAATAAAATCTGTAAAATTTTAAAGCTCAAAGTTCAATGCCAAGCGAGATATTTTATTTAACAGAAGTCGCCTACATCGAACGGCCAGTTTGGACTACATCCCTCTACTTCCTTCTTTAATGACGTCACTAAAACAGTTTTTTGACTAACCTCCGCCCACAGTAATACACAAGAGTTGCGTTTGTAGAGTGTGTTTGTCGCCATGTCGTCGAAACGCTGTTATTTTCATCCCGCAGTCCAATCACCGGGTCTGATTCCAGCTCAAATTGATAGGGTAAAATTAAAGACATGTTTACAATAACACTGAGCGCATGCATCTCCACGTTATGGTAAGAGGCGTGACTTTTCCGGGCACGGTGCGCTCAGAGCTGTCGAATCACAACACAGGAACCGCTGGCACAATCAGAACTCGTTACGTATTCCGGAAGGAGGGACTTCATAGAACAAGGAAGTCATCAGCCCGTTTTTATGACAGTGGAAACAGCTGTATACAGATACAGATACAGAAGTAAATTATGTGAAAAATACTGTTTTTTTACACACAAAACATGAACACATGTTATATTGCACACTATAAACACAATCAAAGCTTCAAAAAACCACGAAAAACGGGACCTTTAAAGTGATTCACACACACACACACACACTATATATATATATATATATATATATATATATATATATATATATATATATATATAGTACTGTGCAAAAGCAAAAGTCTTAGGCACATCAGTATTTTCACCCCCAAAAAAGGGTTTTTAAGCCAGTTATACATTTTGTCATTAATTGTAATAATCCAGCGAGATTTTTGAATGCACAATAAGTCTGACAACAGCTGGTGCTCCACACGGAGATCTGATCTCATCATCATCAAATCCATCTGTGATTACATGAAGAAACAGATGAAACTGAGACAAACTAAATCCAGAAGAACTGTGGCCATGTCTCCAAGATGCTTGAAGAAATCTTCCTGCAAAGATACCTGTAAAACAATGCACAAATGTAAAGCTGTTTTAAACGCAAAGGGTGGTCACACCAAATATTAATTTGATTGAATAGAAGTTCATTGATCAATAAAATGTATTTATGACAGTATTTTTGAAAGCATCCTCACTTTACAGCATTTTTATACAAATGCCTAAAACTTCTCACAGTACACAGTACTAGCTTTGCAGGTCGGTTTCTTCAAGCGTCTTGGAGACATGGCCAAAGTTCTTCTGGATTTAGTCTGTCTCAGTTTCATCTGTTTCTTCATGAAGATGGTGAGATCAGATCTCTGTGTGTCAGACTCCTTGTGCATTCAAAAAACTCACTGGATTATTACAATTAATGACAAAGTGAATGTTTGGAAATGCAAACTGATATGTCCTACTGACACACTACAGCAAAGGATATAAATAACTGGCTTAAAACCATTTTTAGGGGGGTGAAAATATTGAAGTGCCTAAGACTTTTGCACAGTTGTGTGTGTGTGTGTGTGTGTGTGTGTGTGTGTGTGTGTGTGTGTGTGTGTGTGTGTGTGTGTGTGTGTGTGTGTGTGTGTGTGTGTGTGTGTGTGTGTGTGTGATTTTGAAAAACAAATATATATACAGTGTTCAGCGTAAATGATTACACCCCCTTTGAAAAGTAACATTTTAAACAATCTCAATGAACACAAAAACAATTTCCAAAATGTTGACAAGACTAAGTTTAATATAACATCTGTTTAACTTATAACAAGAAAGTAAGGTTAATAATATGACTTAGATTACACATTTTTCAGTTTTACTCAAATTAGGGTGATGCAAAAATGAGTACACCCCACAACAAAAACTACTACATCTAGTACTTTGTATGGCCTCCATGATTTTTAATGACAGCACCAAGTCTTCTAGGCATGGAATGAACAAGTTGGTGACATTTTGCAACATCTATCTTTGTCCATTCTTCAAGAATGACCTCTAGAGACTGGATGCTGGATGGAGAGTGATGCTCAACTTCTCAGCTCAACTTCTCTTCAGAATTCCCCATAGGTGTTCGATTGGGTTCAGATCAGGAGATATACTTGGCCACTGAATCACTTTCACCCTGTTCTTCTTCAGAAATGTGTTTAGGATCATTGTCATGTTGGAAAAGTGCATGACGACCAGGGGCACGGAGTGATGGTAGCATCTTCTCTTTCAGTATAGAGCAGTACATCTGTGAATTCATGATGCCATCAATGAAATGCAGCTCCCCGACACCAGCAGCATGTTTCACTGTAGGCTCCATGCATTTTTCTTTGTATTCCTCACCTTTGCGACGGCATACAGTTTTGAAGCCATCAGTTCCAAAAACATTTATCTTGGTCTCATCAGTCCAGAGTATAGAGTCCCAGTAGTCTTCATCTTTGTCAGCATGGGCCCTGGCAAACTCTAGGCGGGCTTTTTTGTGCCTGGGCTTTAGGAGAGGCTTCTTTCGTGGACGGCACCCATGTATGCCATTCCTCTGCAGTGTACGCCGTATTGTGTCACGGGAAATAGTCACCCCATTTTGGCTTTCTACTTTAGATAACTGCAGTGAACTTGCATGCTGATTTTCTTCAACCCTTCTCATCAGAAGACGCTCCTGTCGAGGTGTTAACTTCCGTTGACGACCTGGATGTCTCTGTGAGATGATTGAAGTTTCATCTTTTTAAAATTGTTGTACCACTTTTGCTACAGTATTCTGACTGATAAGTAAAGCTTTGCTGATCTTCTTGTAGCCTTCACCTTTCTGGTGTAAAGAAATTATTTTCTTTCTCAGGTCTTGTGACATTTCTCTGCCATGTGGTGCCATTGCTGACAGCATGAAATGGGAAGGGGTTTTAACACCCTTTTTGAGGAAACTGGTTGCCCAGATTAAGTAATGTGAACTTAAAATTCAAGTTAATTTAACTTAAAATGTTTTGTAATATTAATTACTTTGTAGTTATTACACATAGTATATTTAAGTTCAATGTACTAAGCAAGTTAATTTATAGCAACTTCTATTTTACTACAAAATTAAGAAAAAAAGCAAATAAAAAGGTACATTCATTCAATTTTATGTTTTATTTTAATTCAATTCCAAATACAACATTTCATGTCCTGAAAACATTTACTTATAAAATGTGAAAAAACTAGTTTTAACAAATCAGCTTATTGTTAAGCACATAAATAGTCTATCTCAGAATCACAACAAATTGCATCAAAACTATATGGTTTGTTTACACTCCTGAGTTCACAATAGTGGCAGTATTCCATTTTAGGTGCCAGCTCACATTTTCCTAGGTTGAGCATTACCTGCTGAATAAAATATAAAGTATTTTTCATACAGTTAGGGTAGTCCAGTTGCAGGGCATAAATCAGTCAGAAAAAAGGACACAGAAGTCCTGAGGTTGTTCGGTTCATCCATCACCAAACATCCTTCCAAGACGATCCTCACTCTAGATGGGTTTAGCTGAGCACTTTATAGATCAACACAGAGCATTCTCACTGAAGTTTGCCTGTATGAGTCCTTGTCAGCTGCAACCTAGTAGAGGAAGACAAAGATCGACAAAGACATTATCATATAATAATGCATCAGATAATGATATTGTCAAATACTCCATGCATCAATACATACCTGGTTTACTGTAGAAAGAGCTGGCCATTGAAGTACCATCAGGCTGATGTCAGGCTCGTCGTTGACAACTTTTCTGTGAGGAGCAAACATTAAAGTTAAAGTCTTGATTATGGCACCTGATTTTATGGTTTACATGTAATTGTGCACTGTGCAGTATGCAGATTAATAAAATAATCAGCCAAAGAACAGGTCTCAGTAAACCCACATGACACACAGCTGATATGGAGTTTTTGGTGAAGGCTGTATAAGTGTACATATTGTGCATAATGTGTGATATAAATGTACATGTATATGTTCCAGATGTAAATAAGGAAATTGTTCTGTTCTTGTATAACTTCATTGTTTGAGCCTATAATGTTTAAATAGCTGAGCTTTCTTTTCACAGTTATAAGGGCAATACTTACACTTCTAATCCAAAGCATCTCTTCTTGACATGCAACACAAAACAAGATAGTCTGTTGTTAAGAAAGCTATGAACCTAGATAAAACAGTATATCCATCTGTTTTTGTTTTCAACTCGTTAATTAACTTTAACGTAATCTTTCAATCAATAGCCGTGTCGAAATAAAACACGGTCGTTAAATTATTGCACTCACCATTTTCGCGCTTCATCCTCTCTTCTCTGCTGGAAGCGCGGGTGCGGGCGCGTGCGCGGCCGCGGTGTTCGCCGACAGCCAGAGGTTCAAACTAAGTTTACACGCCCAACAACAGCTCCTCGTGTGAAAAAAACAACAACAAACAAACGACGAAATAACGTGCGTCGAACTCGCCGATCAGGGGTTCATGCACGGTGATCCACTTTAACTTTAAACTTTAACAAACGATTTTCAGTGCTCACAAACAGTCTCTCAGGGGGGGAAACGATAAAAAGGCAAATGTTTGGAAAAAAAATGTCTGTAGAACTTGCCAAAACAAATGTTCCAACTTCTCATTAACAGCTCCTTGAATTCACACACACCACGACAAAATGCCGTAAACCAATGTGTAAAAGGCGTGGTCAGGAGAAAAACTTAATAATTTAAGTGCATTTAACTTAAATTTATTAACACATTCAAATTACATCCACAATTTAGTAGAATATACTTATATTTTATAAGTAATGCAATCAAACTTAAATATTTTAAGTATATTGTAATTATATAGTTTAAAGGTGCTAAAGAGGATCTTTTCGTCGACTGCTGAGAAACCAAAGGCTGTTACTGAGTTTTTGAAAGGAGCGCATGCGTAAGAACAACCCCCCCCTCCTTTCGAGGGAACGCCTCCAAAAACACGTGCACGAGTATTGGAACACGAGTGTTTACCATCAGCATTCGCTGTGTCGTGTTAGTGGATTCATTATGTCAGACTCACCGCAGGTAACACATAATCTGCAGTTGTTACTCCTGTCTCCGGACAAAAACATTGCATGCGGCGCCTGTAGAGTGTGGAAAGTTACTGGAGCTGCGCTCGTCTCTCACAAGGAACGTCATGGCAGTGATTGACAAGCCAGAGGGCCAATCAGCGCAAGTCTCTCACAAGGAACGTCACGGCAGTGATTGACAAGCCAAAGGGCCAATCGTTTACGCGATGATCGCGTAAACGATTGGCTGATGTTTTTAAGGCCCTACCTCGTGCACAGATGATGTATATTAATATTATTCCTTTCAGTGCACCTAATAAATAGTCATTTATCAGTTAGTAAAGACAGTTTCAAGTAATATTGCAAAAATGTATAAAACAAAATATCCTCTTTAGCACCTTTAAGTAAATATAAAATCCGGGCTAAGAGTGTATGAGGAAAATCTTTGATTTTCCTGGTATTTATTTGACAAAATTATTTGGCAAAAAAAAAAAAAAAGGCAAGATATAATCAGTTATTAATATTATTTTGGTTCTGTCTTGTTTTTGCATCTGTTCATAATTTTTTAGCATGACAGCCTGGCCAAAAATGTCCACACAATTTGGCATGTTTGGCATCAACCAATTGACTCCAAGCATAATATGTTATGTTTGTAATGGTTATGTTTGGTTCTATGGACTTTTATTTTGATGTTCTGTTCTGTTTCCCTTAAAGTTCCCGTTTCCCTCTGTCTAGTTTCCATTTTCTTAGTTTCTGATTTTTATCCCTGTTTGTTTCTGTGGTTACTTAAAATGATCACCTCTATCTCATTTAGTTCCTTGTTATCTCTTGCATATAAACTCCCTTTTCAGTTCAGTCCTCTGTCAGTTATGGTCTTGTTTATCTCCTGTGTACTCTCCTGAGATTATTATTAAAGGCTATTTGAAGTATTCCTTTTTCGCGCATGTTGCCTACACCACTAAACATTGCAATGTTACAAAAAAGGGTGAATTTGTAAATTTTCCTAGGCCAGACATCACTTTTGAATCATAGTTACCACTACTGTATCTAGACACAAATGGTGCCTATTTTGTTGAATGCCCCTTATAATGATTTGCAGTTTACAGAGGATGTTTATCAAAAGTTACAATTTTAAGATTAAAGAGTGACTAAGGTGTCAAAAATCTACAGTAAAAGCCTTATAGTTCCTTTTGTCCAGTTTTGATTCCATGACCACACTTGCATGTATATCAAGGCTGGCTATTAAATCAGATTTTGCAAGCTTAGCCTAGCTGCTGGGTTTTTCATGCAAGAGACTTTTTTTGAGATGTCAGTACAAATCATTTTATCTTTTATTGCTGTATCTGAAAGCCTTGTTTATGATTTGATTTTCCTTTCATCTTTGTTATGAGGACACTATTGGACTGTGGATGGCAGCACCAAGAGCCACATAAAGGTTTATGAAAGCTTTTTTGATTTGATAGCTCTGAGCTTCTGTTTATGCCTTGATTGGGCTTTGTATTAAAATGTTGTCAAGAGCCCAAGTCGTGGATGGCTGGTGCCAAGAAGAAATCATCACGAACCGTGAGCCTGTGCTGTAATTATCCTGACAATCAGCAAGCCTTGTAAAAGCGTCTTAAAAAGCGAGAGATATTGGAGTGTCTTTTACTATATGACCTCATTAAAATATCACTTTTGATGAATACTCTGAATGCACAAAGTGCTAATGATTAACAGCTTTGGTGTAGAGAAGAGCCCCATTATAAAGTCTGAACCTGACTTACCGTTTTCACACTGTGGAAACATTATCACTCCATCACTCAATATGAAATGCTTTAGGGATAGACTGTACTGTACACACTGATAAGAACAATGGGAAGATGAAGGGAAGGTGTTGAACAAACAAACCATTCTAAGTCTGTAAACATCATTTTGTTGAGACAGGCAAAAAAAATTGATATTTGTCATATTTGAAATTTCAGGGTTTTTTTGTGAACTGTAAAAATAAAACTCATACCTAGAAACCCAATCCCAATCACATTCATATATGTTTTGAAATCTGATGAAACTCTGTTTTTATTTATTTAGGCTATATGGTGAGACATATACGGGCGAGTGACGTACGAATGCAATTTCCTACAAAACCATCCCGCCAGATCTAAAATATAAACACATATAACAGGCTTACCATAGTGAATCAGGGTAAGACAAAACATATTTTGAAAAGAAGGAATGATGTTTTATTGACTCATTATTTAAATTTTGTTTTGTTTTGTTAATTTTTCTTTTCTTTCTGCGCTCATTGACAAAGGAGAATACTCTGAAAGGCTTGCGCTCTTAACTGTTAACACTCCTAATGCACAAGTTTTATTATTTATTCATTATTTTTCATTATTCTACTTATTTTGTTCTTTTAACACAAGATGCTTTTCAGTTTTGTAGCTGATTAGCAGCCAAATACCTTTTGTTTTTGTTTTTTATCAGCCCTGCAAAAAAAAATTAAAGCTGCAAGCAGCGATGAAAGGGCCAGGACTCTTATCACACATGTGAAATTCGGGGCAGATCGGACATTGTATGCCTGACTTACAACAGCTTCCTTTTTCATGGCGACACATCAGACTTTGTCGGTCACCACGGACATGCCTTCCAGCAGAAACTCAGGTTCTTCGAAATTTAACTCTCTGAGGTCTGAAAACGTGCGCGTTTTGCAGGATTTTTTTCACATTGCAGCAAAACAGACTTAAAATACTCTGTCATTTCTTGTCATAGAGACATGAGTAATATATCAATTGAAACTATAGAATGTCTTCTTTTATTTGTGTACACTCAGAGTAAAAACACAATGTTGTGCTTTTTGTAAAATAAAGAAAACTAACATGATGAACGAACTCCAATCTGATAGTTCTCAGAAAATGAACTGTAACTTATGAATACTAATGACAAAATAAATGACACTTGTGTCTAAAGAAACATTGAAATGTCAGGTTTTAAATCGTGTAAGTCAAATCAAAAACAAACATTCTGTGTTTATGTAATCTGTATGAAAAGAGAGCCATGTCTGAAGTCTGTGATTCAGCTCATTATCCGCTAACGCGGCCACGCCCACGGAGTCAGTGCTATTCAGACGCAAATTCAGAGGCAATACATGCATACATCGTCTCAATCGTGTATTTATTGTCTTGAAAAGTGTTTATTTGGATGGTAAAGCCATGGTTAACGATCTCTAGAAGACATGCCGTTAGTTCCTAGTTCCTTTTCTTCTTTATATGAATTTGTGGCCTAAAGGTGTACAGAGAGCGCCCTCCGGCTGCAAGTATGAATTAAAAACACCATTCCTGAAATGTCCTCTTCTTCTTTAGAATAATTTGTGGACTAAATGTGCACAGAGAGCGCCCTCCGGCTGCAAGTATGAATTAAAAACACAGTATCCAGCACTCATAGTGATGACAATAAATATTACTTCTCAGTATAGAAAATTGACATAAATATATAAGAATCCATCAATATTTCTCCAAATGTGCATGCTTTTAAGCTAAAAGCCTATATGAAATGCCATAGAGGTAACATAATTGTTCAGACACTTAGCATCACAGAAATAAATTATATTTTAAAGAATATAATAGAATACAATTATTTTAAATTGTAATAATATTTCACAGTATTGCTGTTTATGATGAGCTGAGACATGATTACAGAGGGTTTTTTTCACAGCCTACCTGACCGAAAGGCCTCATTAATATGCAAGTCATTTCAGGTCATTATTATGCGATTATTTTGTCTTCTCAGGTGTAAATGGCCCATTATTCATGCAGATTCATGTCTCCACGTATACTGTGTTTCTTGACAAAAAGTGTCTTACAAAATTTAAATCTCTCTATTGTTTTATATGAAGGAGTAGTCAGCATAATTTTTACATAATTCTGAAGCAAAAACTCTAGTCTACAACCTCCAATAACCAGAAGTCTTGTGAACACAGATTTAATATACTTTTTTTGGCCTTATTTCAGTGACTTAAGTTTTTTGTTTTTTCAATAACCACGCATAAATATTATTCCTTCAGAAACACAAACATGTACATACATGTTCCTCACATATTATTGTAGCCTAGTTTGTGCTGAATACAGTGTAATGACACTTTTGTCATTTATATGTTTATGAACAACTGAAAAAAGCACAAATGTCAGGGCATGTCAAAACTTCTCCAAGCCCCAAATCAGCCTCAGACTCCAGAGGGTTAACATCACTAAGGCCTCAAGATTAGACTGACCATATATGATGTGGTTCTGTTTAAATGTCTATGAGGAGTTAATCGCAGTGTAAAACATGTCATTTCCTGTTACCCACAGGTGGCGCTATTACCGTAACTGAATATTGCCATGTAGATGTCTTCAGGCCAGGATTCTAATAAAACATGTGAAGTTGGGGCAGATCGGACATTGTATGCCCAAGTTACAACAACTTCCTGTTTCATGGCAAAACATCAAATTTTGTCAGGCCGCCACGGACACGCCCTTCAGTAAAAACTCAAGATCTTCGCAACTTAACATCACTAAGGCCTTTAGATTAGACTGACCAAATAGGACGTTGATCTGATTAAAGCTCTAGGAGAAGTTCGTTAAAGTGCAACGTCTGGAAATGGCAAAAATTGCACACATTTTCCAAAGTTAATTCAAAATATCTCACTTCCTGTTGGTTTTCAGATTTTGCTCCGACTTTTTTGTAGGTATTGGGCTGTTAGATGTGCGTACCGAATTTCGTACTTGTATGTGAAACGTAGCGTCAGGGGCACTTCGTTGAAATTTGTAGGTGGCGCTATCGAGGCATTTTGCCACACCTAATTCTGAAACCCATATCAGATTTTCACCACCTCTGATGCGTGTGCAAAGTTTCATGAGTTTTCGAGCATGTTTAGGCCCTCAAAAATGTAATTCATTTTGGAGAAGAAGAATAATTGGCTGAGCAATTACAATAAGGTCCTCACACCATCGGTGCTCGGGCCCTAATGACCTGTACAAGAGTGCATTCTGTTTACTGCTTAGTTCTTAAAGCACTGTAGGAGGCTGTACTGTACCAACTACCTCAGGGGGACTAAATGGGTTAGGTGGAGCAAACTGTAATTTGCACTACTGTCTGTTCAAAATAAATTAAAAGAAACCTAACCATTGTGGATTTGTTCCTTTGTCTGATAACACTTTAGTTTAGGGTCCAATTCTCACTATTAACTAGTTGCTTATTACCATGCATATTAGGCTCATAGGATATTCGCTGTTTATTAGTACTTAAAAAGCAGATATTAATGCCTTATTCTGCATGACCATATTCTACATCCCATAATTCTACCCAATACCTAAACTTAACAACTACTTTACTAACTATTAATAGGCAGTAATTAGGGGTTTACTGAGGCAAAAGTCATAGTTAATAGTGAGAATTGAAACCTAAACTAAAGTCTGACCATTTTTCCTATTGTACCGAAATCGTACCAAACCTTGAACCCAAACCTTATACCCCGACTGAATACAGATGACTTGTTCCTCATACAGTTAAAGGTGCCCTTGATTCAAAAATTGAATTTACCTCGGCATAGTTAAATAACAAGAGTTCAGTACATGGAAAAGACATACAGTGAGTCTCAAACTCCATTGTTTCCTCCTTCTTTTATAAATCTCATTTGTTTAAAAGACTTCCGGAAAACACTCGGATTTCAACATAACACCGACTGTTACATAACAGTCGGGGGCTCCACCCCAATATTTGCATAATGCCAGTGTTCAAATGCATTACACAGGGACAGCCAGTAACGTCTGGATCTGCACAGATGAATCATCAGACTAGGTAAGCAAGAACAACAGCGAAAAATGACAGATGGAGCAATAATAACTGACATGATCCATGATATCATGATATTTTTAGTTATATTTGTAAATTGACTTTCTAAATGTTTCGTTAGCATGTTGCTAATGTAGGCTACTGTTGGTTAAAGTTACACCGTTTATTACTGTATTCACGGAGACAAGAGCGTCGCTATTTTCATTTTTAAACACTTGCAGTCTGTATAATTCATAAACACAACTTCATTCTTTATAAATCTCTCCAACAGTGTAGCATTAGCCGTTAGCCACGGAACACAGCCTCAAACTCACTCAGAATTAAACTTTTAACATCAAAATAAATACTTTACTCACATAATTCGAAGCATGCATGCAGCATGCATGACGAACATCTTGTAAAGATCCATTTGAGGGTTATATTAGTTGTGTGAACTTTGTAAATGCGCTGTAATATAGTCAACAACTCATGTGGCAGGGAACACGCTCGCTCTTAAAGGGGCGGCGTCAGTGAAAATCAGTGCATTGTTAATGATGCCCCAAAATAGGCAGTTAAAAAAATTAATTAAAAAAAAACTATGGGGTATTTTGAGCTGAAACTTCACAGACACATTCAGGAGACACCTTAGACTTATATTACATCTTTTAAAAACATGTTCAAGGGGACCTTTAAAGCATATGACATTTACTGTGTAGTAAATAATAAATGAGTGGAGAAATTTTGAATTCAGTACATGCATGAACTTGTAAAATTTCTCTGTCGCTTATGTTCTCACACGCATCAGACATAAACATGAGCAGATTGGCACTCTCAGTTTTTATAGGCGAAAGTGTCCTGGCATTGTGCTGATGCTGCACATCATTACTATATGTCTGCATAACATTGTCTGAACAAATATATAAATTTGCAAAATGACAGCGAGAATAGTCTGTCCTAGAGATCACATTAGAATTTGTTTGGAAAGCATCTATGATCTGGAAAAAACATCAAGCTGCTTGTATGTGAGAAAATCTTGCTATAGTCTCCTAATGATCAAACCCCCCAGCAAAAAACGATGAAAGTCATTTTACGTCCATTCACCATAATTTCACACTGATCGTCTGCTGTTATTCCGTTTCACTGCGTCACTAGTGGATGTTGCAGACAAGTGTTTTCTATACACATTTGCAATCTGAAGCAAGAAGCAAAACTTTGTTCAAAGTTGTTTTTAAGCGTAAGACGCTGCTTTTCAAAACTTCAGCTGTGTCAACTGAGTTCTGAAGTCTTTGCCAATGACTGAGTGATTCTGATTAAAGACTTAAAGGTATAGTTCACACAAAATTTAAAATTTATTTATTTATTATATTTCTGGAACAGTCTATTTCTGGAAGCCTATGCTGGTCAATCTTGTCCATGCAATCTAAATGAATGCTCTTGTCAAAAAGTACACTTAAGCACACTTTTAAAATGAGTACTTGCGTAAATAATATACTTTAAAAGAATATAATTAAGGGGCCGTTTACATGACGCTGTTTTCAACTAAAAACATAAAACTTTTAATGCGTTTTGGCCATTCGTTTACATGACAACACCGTTTTGGATGCCTGAAAATGCAAACTTTTGAAAACAGGTTTCAAAGTGCAAATTTTTGAAAACGGTTTCTGTGTAAACAACAATAACACAAATCTGTTTAAACGATGTCATGCACATGTGTAATACATGCTCAGTTCATAGTGTTTCAGCGCCATCTAATGGTCTGGAAGCAGAATACAGTGTCTTTAGTCGTTTTCGCGGATCCGTGTGAATGGGGATCGTTTTGACAATGGTGTCATCTGTACACAGAAAACTCAAATGAAAAACTTCTCAGTTTTAAGCATATCATTGTTGTGTAAACGTACTCTAAGTGTGAACTGAATGTAAAGCTTTTGGATACTTAATAGCATGATATTTACAATTAAATGAAAATGTATTAGCTTAAATGCGATTAGTTGAACTTAAGAGTCTTTTTTTGCATATCATTAACAGCAAACTAGCACGGGAGTCTCGAGAGAAGCCAGGTTATTCTGGTATATTTTTCTGTTGATATGAAAATTTTGTAGATTTAGCAATATGAAAGGTGTATGATGTATATTACAATGTTAAGATAAACTATATGCCTTTCTCCTCCGACGTTCTAAGTTCAAAGCGTTTGTAAGACACTGATTGTTAGAAGGCAGCTGTCTAACTTTGACATGACGAAGAGGAAAATGGTTTGTGTAACATTAGAAACACATTATGAGCTGTTTGATAACATAGTCAAGCAAAAGGCTAATATTAGTTACTGTTATGTGTCCGATGTTGTAAAGAACGATGACAGTATGTCATTTTGGTAATCAAAGATGAGTTTTAAGGGATAAAATGATTGACTATAGGGGGACTTTAAGGTCTTTTAAAGCACATTTTAAGATGTGAAGTACACTGCGAGCACATTCAATACAATAACAAGGGTGTAGATTTTAAAATTTGAATTGTAAATTTGAAAGTCTTGACATCCGTCCAAACTTTCCTTGGTGACATCAAATTCATGATTTAATTATTCTTTTGAGATTAATCTTTTCAATGAATCATTTGAACCAGTCCTCAAAAGCAGTTTGAATGATTTGTTCATGAATCAGAATGATGTGGTTCTTGATTTAACGATCCAGTCGCAGGTAAGTACTCTCGAAGACTATCAATTGAACAATATTTAACATTGTACGATTTGCATTCTTTCTGATGTTTGAAAGCTCCAGTCACCACTGAATGTAACTGCATGGAAGATAGTGACCAAAACAGTTATTCAAACGTAAGTAAATGATGACAGAATTTTCATTGTGGGTGAACTATTCCTATAAATAAAAGTATAACTCTATCACAGTTTTTTTATTTTTTTTTCCCCCAAGCAGAGGATCCCATTATGGAGGAAAGACGAGGGGCATGGGAGGTGGTGCCAGGAAGCGATACAATGACAGATAGAGAAAGAGAGAGAGTGTGTGAGCCTCAAGCTAGTATTACTCTCACAGTCCTCTATTCGCATTAGTGCTTTAAAACAGATTTGAGCTTTCCCTGTGTTGACACCTCATGGTTTTATTCTGAGGTAATAGGACGCCTGGGGAAGGCCAGAAAAAGGGAAATGGAAGGGAATGAAAAGAATGAGATAGAGAGAGAGAGAGAGGTAAAAGTTGTGAGGTGTGAGCACTTTAACAGATTGAAGCACTCACAGTTACACCTGTGGGCACCCAAGTCACCTCTACATGATCAAAGCACCGGTTACCCTTTAAATCCTGATGGCCAAAACATCCTAAACCAGGTCAGAAGCTTCAAACTCAATCAATCTGAGGTAGTACAGAGAAAAATGTACTGTATTTGCCATGTTTGCAGTTTGCAATTAGATTATAACCACAGAACTATTTTTTTCCAGCTGCTGAATGATAAAACACTGAGAGCCAATCAGAATACATTTGAATTTAAGGGCTCGCACGTGGTAGACGGCATTGTGGAGAAGTTAATCCCTAAAGTCCAGAAAAATTCACCAGCTGTTCGACAAGTAAAACCCACTTTTCAAGAAAATGGATATATGGAAAACGGTCATACCCTTGGAATAAATGGTGAGAAGTATTAACAGATGTGATCATTATGCCAGGCTAGCAAACAATGTAACGAAATTACCTCAGTTATCCAGCGCTAGTTTTGACAACATTATTAGCCGATCAACCAATCCAATGTTCAGCGTCCAAGTCCCAACCCTGAAAGTTCCCGAACTTTAAAGAAGTACTACCTTGCAAGCAGGGACTTTCTGGTTGCGTTTCCACCGCAGGAACTTTCTCCAGGAACTACATAGTAAAATCCCCAGAGTTAAATCAACTCTGCTCAGAGTACTTATGGGCCCTCTCTAAAGAGTGTTAAAGTAACACTGAAGCAGAGCAATTAATAAGGCTGTGACTGAAGTCAGTTGTAGTTTGTGCGTTTCTCTTTTCATCAGTGATTCTGTTTGTTAACAGCAGGTGTTCATCACTAATGTACAATCATCACTTAATTAATTGCTTAATTATCTCATTAACTTTAACTCTGCTTTAGTGTTATTTTAACACTATTTAGAGAGGGACCATATGTACTCTGAGCAGAGTTGATTTAACTCTGGAGATTTTGCTGTATAGGGACTTTGGTACTCGGTGTGTTTCGACCGCAGGAACCAGGGTCTAAATGAAGTTCAGAGTAAAAATTTCCCCCTCAGAAAGTCCCTGCTCACATGGTAGTACGTTTTCGGGAAGTTCGGAAACTTTGGGTGCTGAACATGAGTTCCTGGGACAAACTGTTGCAGGTAATTTCGGTGGAAAAGCGGCTTCTGAGGGGAAATTTTTTACCAGGAACTTGACCCTGGTTCCTGTGGTAGAAACACACTAATGCCGCGTTTCCACCGAAATTACCCGGAACAATTGTACCAGGAACTTTTCTCCCAGGAACTTTTTGTCCCCCAGTTCCTAGTTCCTGGGTAAAGTTCCTGCGGTGGAAACGGGGCTTAAGTACTGGTGCACTGAGTACCCCAAAGTCCCTAGTTCCTGTGGAAAGTTCCTGCGGTGGAAACATGGCTATTGTCTTGCTTCCTTTGAAGTTGCAGTGAAAAAGGTGTTGTTTTTATTCCACTATATTGACTACGTCAGCAAAATTCACTGTTAGATTATTTAGATCAATTGCACCAGAGCCATTCGATTTAACTAGCTAGATTCACTCAAAACAGCATGCTGAGGACATCTGCTGGTTAAAGCTGTGTAAATGCAGCAACAGCAAAAACATGTTCATTGACATACACACTTTGAAACCACAATGCACAAGCTTAGAATAAACAGACCATTATCATTCGTTGGTGAGGACGCAAATATAGTTATCGTTACAGTTATCTGTATAGTTATCGTTCTTGGTGTGAACTGGCCTTTACACTTATTTTACAATGATTAAAGGATTTTTAGGCACCCCATGACAACACCCCGTGGTAAAAACTATAATGCATGTCATCTCATTATTGATTTATTATGCCATATTAAGTAAGATCAAAACATTCCCCTGATTTTACTGTAAACAAAAATCTGTCTTTTTTATTTATGACCCAGCTACTGATCCAATGGTTATCTTTCTGGGTCTTTCTAGGTTTATATTTAGTGAAACTTTGAATATCAACAGCCCAGTGAGCAAGGTAGTATATAAGGTTGTCTTTCAAAACTTCTTAATGTTGGTTTCGATGTGAAGTGTTTCCAAATAGGCAGTATAAATGACAAGCAAACTAGTTTTTCCTGTCTCATCAAAGAAGTGCAAGATGTTTCCAGGAAAGATGTTTTTGGAAATAACATCCAAGATAACTATGAGAATGGAAATGGAGACATCTTATTCCTGCATGTATTCTGAAACACATGTCTGGAAAGATTTAAATATAACATGGGACGACTGCATTATTCATGGCATTTAACCAGGAAATAATGAGTGTTATTGACCTATAACGTATGCACCTGACATTACGCTTCCCGTGAAGAGCCACACTTTCCCACACCGTCCACACTGAGGTCATTACTTCGGTTGACTTTTGAATCTCTGAATGGTGAGGCAATTCTCGTGAATGGCTACTGAATAATTCATCGGTTCAAATTATGTTGGTAAATTAGTTTATACGATCGGGAAAGATTTCTCTTCAGCGCTAGGGCCAGTGAGGGGGAAGCTAACGTGTGTATTATTCTGAAGTAATGGCTGAAGATGTGAGCACCGCCGCTGAAGTGTTCGCATTTGATATTCATAGGCAAAAGTACGGTGACGATCAAGGTTCAAATGACTGCCATTTGTACACAACACATTTAGCTGTTTTCGCTACTTCTAGTCATTTTCTCCATTCAAATCTTCTCCCTTTTTTCCATGTAAAAAGGCGATTCAATCCTGTTGGTATTTTTTGGCTGCTGCTGACATGTCCCCACTTTAATGGCAGTTGAAAATAAAACTCAATAAAGATTAGACACGAAGTGGTGTCAGAGTGACAGAAAGCACCATTAGAGTGACGCGCCACAGACCCGCTCTGCTATTTGCCTTGCTTAGCGGAGAGATACTGAGACGTATCTTCACAATATCAGTGAAGTAATGGTGCAGCGGGCCTGAAGAGAAAGACAGGCTTCATTTGAAATCACAGATAGAGAGAGAAGGCTCACTCCTCTGAGATATTCAGTATGGGAGGTCTGTGTCGTCTGGAGAAAATAAATGCTGAATGTAAATCATTCAATTGGCTTTCTACCTAAACAGTTTTAAATATATGAGTTACTAAATCATGTCACATCCAACACACTCTCATTAAACCTTGGAATAATTTGTATGAGAGGGCAAAAAATATATATTTTGATGACTTTTCATGCTTGGGTTTAGTTTTTATATATATATATTATTCAACTTGTACAATTTCTTATGATTTTACCAAACAAATTATTACAAATGGGTTGAACAAATATCATTTTCGATCTTAAAGGGTTAGTTCACCCAAAAATGAAAATTCTGTCATTTATTTCTCATCCATATGCCGTTCCACACCCGTAAGACCTTCGTTAATCTTCGGAACGCAAATTAAGATATTTTTGTTGAAATCCGATGGCTTCGTGAGGCCTGCATAGGGAGCAATGACACTTCCTCTCTCAAGATCCATAAAGGTACTAAAAACATATTTAAATCGGTTCATGTGAGTACAGTGGTTCAATATTAATATTATAAAGCGACGAGAATATTTTTGGTGCACCAAAAAAAACAAAATAAGGACTTATATAGTGATGGCCGATTTCAAAACACTGCTTCAGGAAGCTTCGGAGCATTATGAATCAGCGTGTCGAATCAGCGGTTCGGAGCGCCAAAGTCACATGATTTCAGCAGTTTGGTGGTTTGACATGCGATCCGAATCATGATTTGACACAGAAGAATACACGATTGAGACGATGTATGCATGTATTGCCTCTGAATTTGCGTCTGAATAGCGCTGACTCCGTGGGCGTGGCCGCATTAGCGGATAATGAGCTGAATCACAGACTTCTGACATGGCTCTCTTTTCATACAGATTACATAAACACAGAATGTTTGTTTTCAATTTGACTTGCACGATTTAAAACCTGACATTTCAACGTTTCTTTAGACATAAGTGTCGTTTTTTTTGTCATTAGTATTCATAAGTTACAGTTCATTTTCTGAGAACTATCAGATTGGACTTCGTTCAGAGGGAGAGGAGAGATCACGCATCATGTTAGTTTTCTTTATTTTACAAAAAGCACAACATTGTGTTTTTACTCTGAGTGCACACAAATAAAAGAAGACATTCTATAGTTTCAATTGATATATTACTTATGTCTCTATGACAAGAAATGACGGAGTATTTTAAGTCTGTTTTGCTGCAATGTGAAAAAAATCCTGCAAAATGCGCCAGCGCGTTTTCAGACCTCAGGGAGTTAAAAAAAGAGAGAGGAAAAAAAGGTTAAATGGGGCTCTACTGTATATACAACTCTGGGGTTCTTGACTCAATTTTAAGAAGACTTTGGCCCCGTTTACACTAGTGCATTTTCATTTTAAAACAGCGTTTTAAAATGAAAACGATCCTTGTCTACACTGGCATTTCCACAGCTTTTCAGAAATTATCTTCGTCTACACGTCCGAAAACGCACATCACATGACCGTTCATCCACACTGGGCATGCACGTACAAGTGTAAACAGTTGACTCTTGCGCATGTAGGTAGCTGTAGATAATATTAAAAAATGCAGAGTTTAACTGCACAATGGCTGGTAAATGTGACAACAAAGCCAGCAAAGATTGCTGCTCAGTCTCCATGTTATGTTTACATGGTCGTCAAGAATACACAGAACGAACATGGGGAGCCATGACATTGTTTTCAAAAGTCTACAGTTTGGTCCGTTTACACTGAAATGCAACCCCGATGCTTTCAAACTAAAACAGGCTCTGCAGTGTTTTTGAAAGTCTCCGTTTTCAAGGAATGAAAATGCCGGAGTAGTGTAAACGACAGGCGTAACCGTAGCAAAAGTTATGCGTTTTAAAACGAAAACCCACTAGTGTAAATGGTGCCTTTATGCCAAAAAGATTCTATAGAAGGACAAATGTTTTAAAGGATTGCATAATACTTTCATGTTAAAATGGGTATTTCAATGTTTGGTTAAACTTTATTTTGATGGTCCCTTTTACACATTCAGTTGACTATACAGTAAGTAATGTTGCACCCACTTATAGGTAGTGTTAGTAGAATATCAGTAGGGTTAGGGTTAGAATAAGTTGACATGTTCTTGCAAAGTTACTTATAGTCAGTAGAATGTCTATTGGGGGAGCATCAAAATAAACGGTTAGCAGATATTAAGCAGACAGTCTACTAATACTATAATGAGAGTTAGTTGACACAGGTGCAAAGTTACTTATAGTGTACAGAATGTTCAAAGGGGACCATCAAAATAAAGTTTTACCCAATGTTTGTTATAAAATATGTTAACGAGCTGTTTAATTCATACAATTTAATTAAAATTTAAAACAAAATGTATTAATTAAAACTAAATCCATAAAATGATCTCTTGACAGGAACCCCTAAAAGGTTCTAACCTTTTCTTCTATGAGTGTATAATAAAAGTCAATGGGGTTCAAATCAACACTGGACCCCACTGACCAGGGGTGTCCAGTCCTGTTCCTGAATGGCCACCTTCCCACAGAGTTAAGTTCCAACCCTAATTAAACACATTATGAACCAGCTAATCAAGGTCTTCCAGATTAATATGTTGCATCCCAAATTGCATAGCCTACTATCCATCCAAAAATATTCAAACATTAGAATTAGTGTGTCCCAAATCGTAACATTTTGAAATGAGTATTCATGCACACTCTAATAGCTAATGACCACAACCCATTGCATTTGGAATAGGATTCGATTCAGAACAACAAACACTGTGGATCAACAGAGGTACAGAGGTTTGAGTAAAGGGGCTTGAGTGATGAGTTATCAATATCTAACCTTTCGAAAAATATTTAATGTTATCCATGATACTTTTTTAATGCAGGTTTTTGTGCTGAAATACTGTATGCAAATATAGCACAACTGTTTAATGAATTCATCCTTCTCTTATGTAATAGAGCAACAACAAATCATAAGGCTTGGTCATAAAAGTACCCCTAAAGGCTTAGATGTGTATAATGAATGCCAAAATTACAATTTTAAACACATAATCATTTAACATAAGATTTACAAAATGCTGAATATGTCACAATAACAGATTCCAACATCATGCACCTCCTCTGCATCTCTCATAAATTGGGGTCAGTAACTACAGAGGCGGCTGAGAGACGGCTATATGCTGACATTTTACTGCTAACAGCAGAAATAAACAACACTCAGCCAAGCCTGGATGAGATTGGCTTTCCTCTGCAAAGGTTATGCATGAAAATACTCTATATCAAAAAACCAATATATTCATGTATGCAGGTAATTTAAAATTCTTAAACCATTGTATGTTAAACTTTTGCATTTAAGCAAAATTAAAATCTCTTTTTGTCAAAACCATACCTCATCTTTCAAAACAAAATAACATTATTGTAATTAAAATGTTTTAAATTAATTTTACAATGCATTCACCGATTCATGAACACTGATGCATAACTGAATCATTTTATAATCACTTTAATCATTTGATCTACAAAACTCAACCAAAGATACTTAAAACAGCAGCTGTGGGTGCCAGAACTTTACTGTAAAAAATACAATTCTAGCAATATAATTGTAGTCAAGTTAAAAAATTTATATTTTTTTTTTTTCTAATTACCATGCCCGCATCTTGTTTTTTAACGCAATAACGCATTTCTGAGTGAACAGCCGCTTAGACTAGCGATGTGTTCTCCGTTCATTGAGCATCACACGAGAACTGTTAATTAGGCGCGCCATCATGTGGTCGGATCCTTTTCTTCTCTTAACAGTTATTGCTGTATTGTCAACATTTCTAATTATAACATTTGCTAACAAATTTATTCAAAATCACGATTTCTTGGTTTAAAAATAATAAAATTGAGGCAAAACATTAAATTCGAATTGATCAAAAAAATCTGAAAAATCGCCCAGCACTAATCACAGGTATCTTAAAGAAGAACACATAAAAAATAAGAACGCGTCACTGATCCAGATTGAACAATCTAATAGATATCGGTACAGAAAAAAATATATTTATTACTCATATTACTCGTAAGGTATTTTATTGAACAGATGAATTGCCATATGTAGCTCTCTAACAGTACAGTTCATTGTAAAGCAATATCTATTGTGAAGGGTTATTTCAATATGGATGTTGGAATTTATTTTCGAGGAAGTATTGTGTCTATTAATAGGTAAAGTTACAGGAACACCTTCTGCTAGTTACCCTGAGCTCCTTTCCATGATTCCATCTAAACTGGTTATATCTCTTAAGCCTAGTAGTGTGTGTTTTATGAGCAGTAGCATAACCATATTCATTGGCACAGTCATGCAGAGCCAAAGCACAACCAAAACAATGTTCCGCAAAATGCATGTAGTTTTCTTTATAACCACTAGAGGGCCAAACATTACGTAGTGTACCTTTAATTTACCAACATAAGATGAACATAAAACAATATACATAACTGTTAAAGAAAAAACTAAGAATCATAGTTATTTCAAAGTAATCAAATGTGAAATGTCACACAGGGAATTCTGGGAATGTCAATTTACTGTTTTTTTGTTTGTTTGTTTGTTTTTTTTACAGTAAATTATAATATGATTTGTTCTTTTTCCACTCCCAGAAACTGTAAATTTAACAGTATTTTGCTGTAAAAAATGAAATGAAATGAAATTAAATGAAACGTCCCATTAGTTAACCAATTAACAGGATTTTACCATTGCATTTTTATGGCCTTACCGTTAAAATTGCAATCATTTTTACAGTGTAGTAAGCCTGCTGTTATGCCTTGTACATGAAGACAAACAACAAGAGTGAATCAACAGTACACTGTAAAAAAAATCCCGTTGTTTCTACGGAAAAATACCGGCAGCTGTGGTTACCAGAACAATACTGTAAAAATGACATCAAACCGTAAACATACTTACGGAGTTACATGTGAATTTTACATTTTAAATATGTATATTTAACATTGGATTTCAGTACACTGTAAAAAAAATCCCAGTAAAATTTACGGTAAAATAACATATTTCATTAACTGATATAATGTTAATTTACCAACCTAATGAAGTACTAATATCTGTTTTGTATCTTTATAATACACTGACAGTCACCAAACACAGTGGTGATAAGAGTCACATGATGAATCAAAGTTCAGCACAAGCTTTTCCACAAGCTGAGGAGGTCAATACTAATATATAGAAGGAGCACACAGTGTCATTCACACACACACTAAACACCATCATGGTAACATGCATGAAATTTTAAAAATGCAATAAACATTAATTTAACAACATTAGATGTAACGTAAAACCCTAATGTACATAACTGATTAGAAAAAAATGAGAAAAACTAAGAAGAAACAGAGTTATTTCAACAAAAATATATCAAATGTGAAGTGTCACGCAGGGAATTGTGGGAATGTCAATTTACGGTTTTTCACTGTAAATTTTACAATGAATTGTTATTTTTCACTTTCAAAAACTGTGAATTTAACGGTATTTTACCGTAAAATTACATTAAATGTACCGTTAGATCTATTACAGTTATTCACCGTATATAGTACGGACACTTTCTGTAAACCAATTAACAGTTTTTCACCGCAGCATTTTTACAGTCTTTTACTGTTAAAATCACGGTAATTTTTTACAGTGTATCTAAGCCTTTTGTGAATGATGTGGTCTCTACTGCTCATTTGATCGAATGTTTTATTTTGAATAAACCAATTTAATTTCACGGCTGACTCGATTTTGTAGATGATGAGGAGCATTGGCTGGGTGTGATTAAGTGGGTTTCCAGCTTGTTCGATACATGCAGCCCACAGCTTAACCCAACGCACAGAACAGTGATCTCATCAACACTCTCATTTGGGCATGCTTGCACAAATCGTTGGCACAGGCTTCTGTTTATGCAAAATAATAATTGAGATGTCATGTTGAGCTTGTTCTCTGGCACATTCATGCTACTTTAGATGGTAAACAGCAGATTTTATTCTTACATTGTAACCGGAGATGATTATGTATAGGGTTTGGTGACTTTTAGGTGTGTCGTTGAGTGACTTTGGTTTGTCAGGCCTTTCAAACTAAAGTACATTCAGCTATTAAATAATAAAGCAGGACAAGAATAATGGGCTGAGCACTGAACATTCAGTGATTGACACTACTGTGTAATTATTTTAATGAGTGTTTTCTACCCCTGTCTATTGTACTGTTACTATATCAAATAATCCTGCGCCTAAATGGCACGTCAAAACAAAATAAACTGTTTTGACGTGTCAACCCTTTCTAAGTGAGTGTTTCTTGACCAAAATAAGCTGCAAACTGGACATTACTTTAATGCTGATGAAAATAAATAAATGTGGTTTTTGCATTACTGGATGATTAATTTATTGGAGATGATAAAACATTCACAGCCACGCACTCCACATGACAATCCAAATCACTTTAAAGAGCTTGAGCATTTAAAGCAGCATATAACGTTATCATCCATTGATGTGGACACTAATCTAGTTATTATTATAGATATTATTAATGTGAACAGGCCTTAATTCAAAGCAGAGCTGTAGGTTATTTAGCTGGTTCGGCATCATAAGCACTGGACTAGCGAGATCAGTGAGTTCACGCTGATGTCAGATACCCTATATGAAGAAAAGTCAGAAGATGAATAAACTGAGATCAAACAACGAAAATAAAGATCAGTCTTAACTCCAGTTGAGGGCTGGAGGACGAAAGGAAAGTTGGAAAGAGGAAAGAGGGATGATGAGAAAGGAGAAGTAAAGAGTTGAGAGGAGTATCAAGTAGGTTATTCCCCCATGGATACATGCATTTGTTAAACTCCCACGTCTTCACTGGCCGAAGATCAAACATATGTATGCGCTTCCTAGGCTACTTATCCACTTTGCTTTTTTGCTTTTAATTTCACTTCATCCTTCTCATTAACCATCTAGGCATTATATTCACTGGGAACTTCACTTTAGTAGAAAAGAAAAGAAAAGAAAAGAAAAGAAAAGAAAAGAAAAGAAAAGAAAAGAAAAGAAAAGAAAAGAAAAGAGAAAAGAAAAAAGATGAAAAGAGCAGAAAACTGCTCTGTGAAGAACAGTGTATCAGCAGCAGTACTGAGTCACGACCAGCAGTGGATTCATCAGCAATCAGTCTGTCATCTCTCTACCAGGCCTTTGTTCGCAGTGCATTAGCCATTCCGTCACAAACAATTAAATACATGCTTGACCATAAGATGGCACATTAAAGATCTTTTAAATGCAGCCATCTTATCTGTGAAACACTTTTAGCCCCACACTGTGAGACGTGCAGACATGGAGAGCATCAAGTGCTGCTATTACACAGAGACACAGGCACAGGAGCCTTTTCACAGTCCTTCATTAACTCCTACTGAGATCTTACAGCTCAGGCTCTGCATTAAAGGATTAGTTTTCTTTCAAATTAAAATTTCCTAATAATTTACTCACCCCCATGTCATCCAAGATGTCCATGTCCTCCTTTCTTCAGTCGAAAAGAAATTAAGGTTTTTGAGGAAAACATTCCAGGATTTTTCTCCATATAGTGGACTTCAATAGACCCCAAATGGCTGAAGGTCAAAATTACAGTTTCATTGCAGCTTCAAAGCGTTCTACACAATCCCAGACGAGGAATAAATGGTCTTATCTAGAGAAACCATCACTCATTTTCTAAAAAAAAAAATAAAAAATAAAAAATGATGCTCCTATGATGACAAACCACAAAAGCCACATGCATGAGATCATTTAAATTGAGATGACTTTCATGTCACAGAATGTTATAAGTCAATTTCAAATGAGTGCAGAATATCATCATAATCTGAAATGTCTGGGTTTTTTCTCATTGCGAGTTCAGACTGCATGATTTTAGCCCCGATTTTAGCTCGCCTACAGGCTTTGTGAAATCGCAGACAAATGCCCGAAATCACAGGCAAATCGGTGCTCTGTTACACGAGTGCTCTGTTACAGTCTCCCCAACCATTTCCTCCTCCATATTCTTCTTTTCTTTTTCTTGTTTTCGCTGCAAATCAGCACACAGGCAATTCGTTTTGCAAGATGCCAAGATAGTCAAGCAGTGTGAAAAGAACAGTGACCCAACTACTTTGAATCGTGCAGTCTGAACTTGGCTTCAGACAACCCCTATAAAAATTCTAGACCAAATTACATACTGTTATTTGTGCACACTCAACAGTGCTCTGAGAAATCTAATCCAGCCTTAATGTGAATGTCTGCGATTGCTGATGTTGTATAATCCTCACACTTCTCTTCATGTGTTTTTTGACCTCCCTGAGCTGTTGTTTGTGCACCAATCTTATGCACCAAAAGCATGCTTTCATTTAATTATAATATGTGTGGTAAAAGATAAAAAATAAAATGAAAAAATTCATAAATAGAGCCAAATCACAGAACCTGCAAAGACAATTTTAATGTCAGTCTCAGGTAATGATAAGGTTCATGTCTAGATTTTTCTGCTGAAAGTTGTTCGGCCCGATGAGGTATATATGTGTACCGAGTTTTATACTTGTATGTGCAAGTGTGTTTGATATATAGACCACATTTTCGGACCCCATTCAAGGGGGCGCTGTCGAGCTCCCCTGCCACGCCCGGGTACCAGGCAGAGTTTTTGAGCACGTTAAGGGCCCCAACGTTAAGGGCCCCAAAAACTTAGAAAGGAAAAATTAAATAAATAATAATAATAATCCTAAAGAAAACAACAGCCCTTTGGGCTGAAGGCCCTAATGAAAAATTATATACATTTTAACAATAAATGCTCATCTTAAACTAGCCCGGCGTCCCAATGTCCATACTATCCATTCTAAATAGTATGTGAGATTAAAATAAGTGTGTCCCAAAGCATAGTATGTTGAAAAGAGTATGCCAAAAGTCCCCAGATGGTCTACTATTTCCGGTAGATTTTCGAAGTGTGGATCCGTGCACACTATAAAGGCTAATATTGCCCACAACCCATTGCGCGTTGGACGAGGGCTCAGTTCAGAACTACAAACACGAGTAAAAAGTGTTAAAAAACTACAAAACATGGCGGATATGTGTGATCAACGCTGAGAGGTTTGAGTGACTAATAATCAGTTCAACCTGATAGAAAATATTTATTTAATGTTATCTGTGTTATTTTTCATCTGCAAATACCAATGTGGACTTTTATAAAGATCCGATTGGCCATTACATTTTAAATGCATCATTATGCATTATTATGAGGAGAGTTCTCCACATGAAAGACCCCGACTGCAGATCAACCTGCTGCATTTCTCTCCGATACAGTAGGAAATTAGCTAAATGAAATGTGGAGGATGTAAGATGATTGACAGGCCAGTTTACGGTGACAGGATGCGACAGAGAGAAAAGATGCGATTGTATGACGTGATAGTATGTCCCAAAGCTTGTCTACTCTTTTGCTACACACTCAAAAGTAAGTACATTTTGTTCACAAAAAGAGTACATACTTTTAGGCGTAGTATAAGTAGGCGAATTGGGACGCAGCATGGCTCTCTTCTTCTTCTTCTCTATTTGAATTCCAGCAGTGTAGACACTGCTAAGTGTATTACTGCCCTCCTCAGGTCAAAGTTTGAACTTATTGTTATATACTTGCACTAGCATATTGTATATGACAATTTAGTTCAATTTTGACCTGTGGAGGCAGTAATACACTTAGCAGTGTCTACACTGCTGGAATTCAAATAGAGAAGAACAAGAGAGCTAGTTTAAGAGGAGCATTTATGGTTAGAAAATGAGCGATGGTTTCTCTAGATAAGACACTTATTTCTCGTCTGGGATCGCTGTAAATACGTGCTACACACAGCCTATGCCATAGCTACAGCGTACACTCGACACAGAAGTATAAATCAGCCTTAACAAATGCTTTCATCTTCACTAACAGTGCAAACGTGATAAAACTAAGAGATTCGTTGAATAAAACAGTAGTTTTGCACGTCAGTCACTGATAAACTTGCGCTGTTTTATTGACAGCTTCAGCGCACACTGCTCCAACGATTGCAAAGGGAGCTTTCTTTGATCGCTTTCTTTATATAATTTAATCACCGTTAAATAACAGATTATTTTCATCCTACTAAGAGAAACAACGCAAATTGACGTTTAGTCACTGGTTTGATTTACTGACACACAGACAAAGAACATCTGACTGTACATGAATCATTACATATCAGATCAGGCATTGTAATTAACACAGTTGCATTACTGTTGAGTCCAGGCACTGCACAATATTTTGTAATCCTCAACGGCATGTTTATTGCTTGGTAGCTCGATCCGATTTAGCCACACATAGGCCTATGTTATTTAGGCTAACTATTCTATTGCATGTCATGTGCGAATCGGTGGGCGGGGCTAAACAGGCAGTGATGAAGTAGGCGTTGATTCTCTGCGGAGGCGGTGTTTGCTGCCCTTTGACATCATAGATCCCCACTTTGAAAATCCTGTCGTTTGCTGGGTCTGGTGTCAATAAAAGCTTTTATTGGACTAACAAGGAAGTTTGCAGTTCTGAAACTTACAGGATATTCTTATAGTATGATGACCTCTTATATGTCAAAAGCTCAAGGAAAATTTGATTTCTCAGTTCATCATCCCTTTAAAGGATTAGTTCACTTCAGAATTAAAATTTTCCTGATAATTTACTCACCCCCATGTCATCCAAGATGTTTATGTCTTTCTTTCTTCAGTCGAAAATAACTGAAGAAAGGGGTTTTTGAGAAAAACATTCCAGTGTTTTTCTTCAATATAGTGGACTTCACTGAGGTGCAACGGATTGAAGATCCAAATTGCAGTTAAAATGCAGCTTCAAAGGGCTCTATACAATTCCAGCTGAGGAATAAGGACCTTATCTAGCGAAATGATCGGTAATTAAAAAAAAAAAAAAACACAAGTGCATTTTACATTGGTCACGTTGGAAAGGTCACGCATGACGTAGGCGAAAGTACCGATCCAGTGTCTACAAAGTGAACATGCAAAGACTAAGCCAAACACCCTTTACAAAACGCCTTTAAGTTTTTCGCCCTACTACGGTACTTCCACCTATGTCAGGCATGACCTTTCAAATGTGATTACATAATGTGTGGCGGATCACAGAGCTAGTGCAAGAAGAGCATGTGTGGGTTTTTTTTGGGTTTTTTTTCACTATGCAAGACCCTTAATCCTCGTCTGGGATTGTGTAGAGCGCTTTCAAGCTGCAGTGAAACTGCAATTTAGATCTTCAACCTGTTGTACCCCACTGAAGTCCACTATAGGAGAAAAATCCTGGAATGTTTTCCTCAAAAACCTTAATTTCTTTTCTGAGGAAAGAAAGACATAAACATCTTGGATGACATGAGGGCAAGTACATTATCAGGAAATTTAATTCTGAAGTGAACTAATCCTTCAAAGTGGGGAGTTTCAGAACAGACTCATATCAGTCATGTTGGGCTGTTATCAAGTGTGTTCAAACTAACTGAATAAAAGGATAACCACAGAATTTGGAAATAAGAGCTTTCCAATAATATGGTATGTGCGACAAAGTTCATAGTTCAAGGAAGGAGCGAATGTAAGCTTAATCAGCGAAAATTAATCACAAAATAAACCAAAAAAAAATGTAAGTAAAGTGGCAGCCCCTCACGGACAGCTGCCACATAAACGAAAACAAAACAACAACATAAAATTCCAGGCCTGGTCCTCTCTCGTCTTCCACTGTCATCACTCCTTCTTATATCCTTCCTGAGCTCCTCCATGGGACTCGAGGCCGGTGTGACATGCAGGTGATGTTCATAAACACTCACGGCACCAGCCTCGCTCCGCTCCCACGGCTCTCAGCCCCACTGCGCGTCCTGATTTTGCCGAGTTAGACACGTTTCTGGGTCAACATATTTTGTTGATCCTGGAACAACATTCCTGTTCGAAAATTTAATCCTAACCACATCCCTATCCCTAAACCAAACCCTACCCATAACTTATCCTCTAAAATCAGAGGGAAATGATAGGTGAATAACACTGATGTAGAAGGACCTAACCCTGGTTGTAAGCCTAAACTTGACATAAACTGTAAACTGGTCCCTCAAATCTGGTTGGTTGATTTGAATGTTGTTCCAGGATCAAAAAAGATGTTGATCCAGGAACATGTTGTACTTGGTGGAATCAGGTTCTGCAGCACCACCATGCTTCATGCTACAGTATGGTTGGTGTTGTATGATGGTCTGCGTGAGTAAGTGAAAATGCATAGGTTTAAACTCTGCTGGCTCAGTCGATGTCTTTCATCAATGTTCCCTTTAAGCAAGACACCTACCCTCTAGTTTGTCCAGAAGGACTGTTTCTGTAATAAGTGCAATTTGGTCAAATTTCCTGAAAAGACTATCATGAATAGCTGTGCTTTCTTTCTGATGAAGTTGGTTGACCAATCAATTCTTGTTGGTTAAGCTAGTTAAGAAGCCTAGTGAAGGCACCAGCACAGAAGCATCCCTTCTATTCAGACACGCAGGTCTTTAAAAACAAGATAGTCAAGCATTATGTTGTTAATTGAGAAAAGCACGTATCAGGAGAGATTCATTTAAAGATGATTTGGAGGGACAATAGTGGAGTTTCTCTGAGTCAGATGGACATAATGGCTTTTTACCAGGCGTTTTGAAAAGGCCATTCTGTTTCAGTCTCCAGCTATCCTTACAGGACCCAGACATAAAATGGCTGCCGGCGATCATGATGATGCCTTTTTATGAGGAAGTGCCACTGCTGTGGTATAAACAGGAAAGGAAGCTGTGGCAGCATGTGTAATTTCCTGGACACCTGTGGTGCCAGCTGGTGAGAAGACTTTACTGAAGACTGCTGACAGACCAGCAGAAGGGCTGAAGCTGATCCTACATCTCTTGCACAAGAAGCGCAAGGCTCATCATGCCATTGCTCCAAGCCAGAGACAGATGCAGAGACAAACTGCTGGCAGGTGTATGGCTCCCTCCTCTGCTGTGTCTCACAATGGCATAAAGAGTCCCCTTGAGGGTGCTTTCACACTCTCAAATGAGTTTGATTACTTGGTCAAAACCTGAGTAAGATTCCCCTCCACTTCCTCTTGATTCTGTTCACACTGTATTTTGCAACATAGGCTCATTAGGAAAACATGCCTCTACCTCCACTTTTGCTAAGCTCCAAAATGTACCTATGCAATTCACTACACTTTTCTGCTTAAATGAACACTAGTGGCAGTAAAATACCAACAATTTTTCTTCCTTTTTCACTCATATTATGATTATGATTACAGGGGCAGACTGTCTATTAATAAAGACTTATTTTTTTCTCAGTTCCTTGCACAATACTATGCTTTGACCTCGAAACACTTTTACCATGTGAATGATTTGTAAACATTTTCACATTTGCATCACATAACCAGCTTCATATGGATTTTCTGACATTGTAAACTTGTTTGATAGCTCAACAAGAACAGCACTGCATTTATAATGTGGAGCAATTGTAGAATCAAACTAAAATGGTATGGTTTCTTCAGCCAATGAATAACACTATTGTTAAGTTTTAGGGTAAGGTTTAGTGTGGGTGGTACGTAATTTGCAAATATGACGCAGCACTAACCATTTAGGGCAGCTAACTTACGAACTGTTGCAATACGTACAACAACCAATGTAATAAAACATTTCCACATTAACGTTCATCTGTTTCTGAGAAAATTAAACATGGTTTTAGTGCCACTTACTGGAAAATTCACTTTGAAAGTGCAGCGAAACATGCAAGATTCAGCGTAATTATTTTGCCAAAATGTCACCACAGGTAGGGCTGCACGATTGACAAAAATTTTAATTGTCGATTATTCCCTTGAAATTTTAGTTGTGATTATTAATTAAGATTATCACAATTACATTGAATGATATTTTGAATACCATTGTTTGAAGAAACTGCATGACATATTTTTATGTAAAAACAAAAACCAAGCTAAAAACACTCCTGTAATTTTCCATGAATCCATTCCTGTAATTTTTTATTGCTTTTCTATAGCATTAAGCCTCAAATAAATAAAAAAACAAAACATAATGCATGTAATAATAATAGGGGCTTTCAAACCTTGTTGTTCTAGGAACTAGCCACCAGGGTGGTTCCCTGAGAACTAATGTTAGCCTAGGGCCATTTTCCTGTTTGCATTCGCACCACCAGTAGAAACTCTGAAGTGACGTAAACTGCACTTGTTGTTGTGACTTTTACTTTGACATTTATTTTGAAGGCGCTGAGAACAGCTCAGGCAGAGCCTGAGCACAGAGTACTCACATTCTCCATCTTCATTAGTTTACGATCTGTTTAACATGCCTAATATGTTATTAGACAGAACTGTTATAGAAAGAAAGTAGACAGTATATGTAAAAGTTTTAGCTTTTGCCGTGTGGTTGATGGCCGATGTTGCTAGCTGAGCAGAAATACATATTCAAGTCACGTTTGATTTTCTCCTTAGCATAAGGTTGAGAGGTCCATCTATCACTGTTTTCCATGTTTGTAGAGTTAGTTCGTAGAGTTAGTTCGTGGAGTAAATATATAGACTGTGTACATGGCTTTTGAAAAATGGAGGGTGTTGGTGTTTTGCGTCAGACCTTTTACATTCTGAAGTAGTCGTGATTCGCCTCACACAAAGTAACATTCTCTAAACACCTCTTAAGCTTACAGAATAATGTAAGTGGATCATTTTTTGTAATCGCGCCTTTGAACGATTACGAAATCGTGGCATCTGTAATCGTAATCGTGGTTAGAAATTCGATTAATTTTGCAGTAGTTCACATGAGTTCACATGAATTGTACCACCTTTTCAAACAGTTCGAAAGATGACTTTCACATTAAAAAACAAACATATATTTGACGACAGTTTGAAAGCCCCCATAAATTAGAACCTCAGAGTTGTAATGAAACACACTCTGAATGAGTCCCTGTTGCCTTGTATTCATTAATGCAGCTTGAAATAATGAAAGTCAAATAATATATAATATGAGTCTACAATAAGTCCAACCTTGTGCAAGAGAAAAGGTCAGGTTCAATAATGAAACACCTTTTACAATCAGCTTCTACAGTATAGTGACCAAACTGCTAACTAACTGCAATGCAAGAACCCAGATGTCACCATACAAGTTTCTATTATAATATTCCATCCAGGAAACGAGACTCCTATTTTCCAAAATTCTGCAAAACATTTAAGGCAGCACTTCAGAGGCACTTCATCACACCAAAGTCTTGGTGTAGTTTGTGGCTCATTTCCCACATCGGCATACAGCCGAGATGTTCTGTAGCACATTATACGAGCAGATAATCTGAAACCAGCAGACCGACATTTATGTGCAGCCCCTGTGCTCTTTATCATACCTTCTCCAGCTGCGAATGAGACCATGTGACCACATTTAAATCAATAACGCAATTCACTTTCCACACCGTTATCCACCAACCTATTTCGCCTCATCCTCGCCACTCTCTTACAGAGCTGTCAGCTCTCTGATGAGTGGCGGTTGGGAGGGTTGGCGGTATATCTCTCCTGCTGTGTGCAGATGGTAAGGTGTGTGTGATTGGCTGTTCTGTGAGTCTGAGGGAAGCACTTGGCAGAAACACAGTTGAGCAAGAGTTTACATGAGCATAATAATACAGATGGTGAATGAGGCAGGTTCTGTGTATATTAGGAACATTCTGACAATGTGAACACAATGTGTTTACAAGCATACAATGCCTCGCCTGCATGCAGGTTGAGAACACCATGTCACAGCACCAAATGCTGTGTCGCTTCAAAAAGCTACGGTTTGCTTTTCATTTATTTATTTTTGTGGAAAGAAATGGAATTGAAAAAAAAATTAAATGTTCACATCTTTATTTGATTTGTGTGCTTTGCGTGGAACCCACTTTAGAATAACAGGAATAGTTCAAGCAAAAATGAAAATTCTGTCATCATTTATTCACCCTCATATTGTTCCAAAACCACATACTGTAGATTTCTTTCTTTTAAAAAAGAGATGTTGAGAAAAGAAACATTGTGGCTAGTTACACATCAATGATGACACCTATTGCAAGTAGTTGTCACATCTTGTGACTGAAATTCTGGTCGTATCTGTACAGATAACTTTTTATCATACTTGTATGGTGCTTATTTGTCATATTTGGAGCTTGATAGTGGTCCATTCACTTTCATTGTATGCCCTTAAGAATAAGAAGTTTATTCAAGTGTACTATTACAACCCGAATTCCGGAAATGTTGGGACGTAATTTAAATTTGAATAAAATGGAAACTAAAAGACTTTCAAATCACATGAGCTAATATTTTATTCACAAAAGAACATAGATAAAAATTTTACACTTTTATTAACTAAATGAGCTCATTTCAAATTTGATGCCTGCTACGGGTCTCAAAAAAGTTGGCACAGGGGCAACAAATGGCTGAAAAAGCAAGAAATTTTAAAAAGATTCAGCTGGGAGAACATCTAGCAACTAATTAAGTTAATCGAAATCAGGTCTGTAACATGATTAGCTATAAAAGGGATGTCTTAGAGAGGCAGAGTCTCTCAGAAGTATGGGCAGAGGCTCTCCAATCTCTGAAAGAGTGCATAAAAAGATTGTGGAACAATGTTCCTCAATGTCAAATTGCAAATCTCATCATCTACAGTGCATAACATCATCAAAAGATTCAGAGAAACTGGAGAAATCTCTGTGCGTAAGGGACAAGGCTGAAGGTCTTCGAGCCTTCAGACGACACTGCATCACTCATCGGCATGATTGTGTCAATGACATTACTAAATGGGCCCAGGATTACTTCCAGAAACCACTGTCGGTAAACACAATCCGCCGTGACATCTGCAGATGCCAACTAAAGCTCTATCATGCAAAAAGGAAGCCATATGTGAACATGGTCCAGAAGTGCCGTCGTGTCCCGTGGGCCAAGGCTCATTTAAAATGGACTGTTTCAAAGTGGAAAAGTGTTCTATGGTCAGACGAGTCCAAATTTGACATTCTTGTTGGAAATCACAGACACTCTGTCCTCCGGGCTAAAGAGGAGGGAGACTTTCCAGCGTGTTATCAGCGTTCAGTTCAAAAGCCAGCATCTCTGATGGTATGGGGGTGCATATGTGCATACGGTATGGGCAGCTTGCATGTTTTGGAAGGCACTATGAATGCTGAAAGGTATATAAAGGTATTAGAGCAACATATGCTCCCCTCCAGACTACATCTATTTCAGGGAAAGCCTTGTATATTTCAGCAGGACAATGCAAAACCTCATACTGCAGCTATTACAACATGGCTATGTTGTAGAACATTTTTGGAATTCGGGTTGTAGTATGCTTCTTTTAAACTAGAAATTAGAAAGTCTACTTTTATGTACTTCTGAGAACTATACTGAGAATATATTTAAAATAACATTTAGGTATACTTGACTTATACTGACCGGAAAGGTCTATTTGGCCTATACTTGTACTCCAGAAATCCATGTTTTCATTGTTATATGGTAGGGGCTCTATTAAGCATCTTCTAAAAGATTACAGAATCTCTGGATCAAAAGCACAGGTGAGGAAGAGGTAATGACTGTCAAGCTTTGAAATTATCAAAAATGCTGGCGCTCTCCAGCTACCTTTAAAAAAATGCTTGCTGGGAAAGGGTTAAAGTACTTTTTACATTCAGCAGCAAAACATTTCACAGTCTCCTGAACACGCCATAAAAGCAAGAATTAGAAAATGAATTGAAGCGCAGGCAAATTGTCATATTCTGCACCATAAACCTTAAGCCTTTGACATTTATTATCCAAGACAATGTTGTCAATGAGCCACACCAGCTTCCTAGTGCTGCAGAGGTATGAGGCAGAAATGTAAGCGGTAAATGCTGCCTTTCCTCTCAGCACGTTAAAAACCATCTGGCTGAGATCAGAAGTCTAGATACGCAACAGGGCTCTTGTCATAAGAGAGCCATAAGGAGATGCTCCATTTGTGTGATGCATGCTTCCTTTTGAACCCTGTGCTCCGCCCGTTGTAGAGATGTATTCCATGATGCTGCATTAGGGTAATGAGAAATCAGGGTGGAGAGCTAAGGCATGGTACAAATATGAGGGCATGAGCCACTGTAACATATGGAGAGAATGTTTTGGTGTAAACATATGCGAGGATGGAGCACTTATGTGTGTTTACTGCCACAAGCCCACTTGAGCATGTGCATTACTGTGCGTTCTTATTTTTCTGCCACCTGTGTAGATTGTGTGCTGACTAGTAATTAAATTAATCAACTAGGGATTTTAAGATTGCAGTTCTGTTACAGTCTTGTTCCACTCTGTTTACTTTTCACCCTTGAAATGGTTAATACAGGTTTAATGTAATCCTGTTTGGTTACTGACATTCTTCCAAATATCTTTTGTTTCTTATCTTCATTTTTGGGTGAACTATCCCTTTAAGTCTGGTAAGTTGGGTTTCAAAATGTGTGTTGTGCAATCGCTCCAGCGGCCTCGTTCAGCTCCCACAACACTCGGTCCTGCTCTGCTTCATACTACAGTAACGTTAATAATCGCATCCATGAAAATGATTTCTTCCCGAGTCCTATCCCTATTCTTTTGCACCGTCCGTTGAGGTGGAGACCACATGTCCCTAAGATTCCGCTCTCAAACTTGGCATCATCAAGCTACACCTTTGTTTTGAATAGGCTTCTAGTGACCTCTAGCGGACAAAATTATTACATATTTTACCTTTAAGTCCAACTCTTTGGACAAGACGACATAGTTGTGTTTACTTGATACTCGCAAAACCTGTCATTGCCACTTTAACAATGGACAAAACATGATAAAAACTTGCTTGGCAGTTGAAAGCCGGCTCATACGTCATTCATCTTGAAATCATATGATTCAATTCATGTCTTCCGATTGGTTCTTCTGTGGACTTATACCCCCTTTCCACCAGCACGAACCGGGTGCTAGTCCAGAGCTAGTGCTAGTGCCAGTTCGGAGTTGGTTCAACTGACGAGCCTGCTAAGAACCGGTTTGCCTTTCCACGAACCTACATCGGCATCCAAACACGGCTCGCCGTAATTTGTATATAGACGGAGATTACAATCGAGCTGCTATTAGCTCGATTAGCTGCTATTTCAAAAATGGCGGTCACAGGTGTCTTGTTGGTCACGGTAACCCCACCCCCAGCCCCTGACGCAAGTGGTTCTTACTTCTAGCCCAGCAACGTTTTGGTGCTACTTACGAACCACTTTTCCTGGTTCGGAGCTGGTGCTTTGTGTGTCGAAAGACAAAGAACTGATTTTAAACTAGGCTCTGGCTCTGAACCAGCACTCAAACGGCCTTGGTGGAAAAAGGGTATTAGAGGCTTTTGCTGAAAGAGTGAAGTGGCATTTAGTGGTTTTAGCAAACAAACTAGTATTTCTGAATGGGCTGATGCTGAGATTTAGCGGATTTGAAGCTAAAGTATTTGATGAATGTATACTATGTGCGGAGACCATTCGCTCCACATCATTATCTAATTTTTGACGGAGGTGGCATTTAGAGGCTTTTGCATCTCTTTATGTAGAACCTGACAATATTGTAACATTTTACAGGGAACTTGCAGACGCTGCATGGTCTGGCGTCTGGATTATGGCATGCAGTAGCTTAGAAACTGGACCTGGACAAGTAAAATCCTGGGTTGTGACATTATACACAGGTGGTAAAGCTTACATCTGCTTCCTTCCACGGGCACCTGAAGAAGGTCAGCAAACAGAAGATTAAGAAGTATGTAGCGTGTATGTAGGAATCTACCACCCAGCTGAATCATCCATACTTGTACAAAAACTCCAACTTCAGTAAGACATGAAGGGCAGTTAGATTCATCTTTCTGTGGAGTGTAACCTCATTAAGAGTGATTAATTCAGCTTCATGACTAATATAGTCCAGAGTGACCCCGAGCTTCCACACAGCTCCCCATAGACTTCTTCATCCTGATTGACATAGTTAATCTAGATAGGAGTCTTGACCATGCGGTCAGGGTTGCTCTGGTTTACATGGCCAGTCAAGCCCTGCTGCTCATACACCATTTTGCAAGCGAAAAGCATCATTCTCCATTGACAGTCATTCAAAAACAACTGTGTGTTCTGATTAAACATACTTTGCTTTTGAAAGCAACATATAAATTGCAAGTTGGCTATTTATATTAGAGTGGATGTTTTACCAGTGACAGATTATTAACACACAGGTTTCTCCAGGTAATATAGACCTCCTTGGCTTTGACAACAGCTGCTCATCCTTGTTATCAGAACACTACACAACCCCAAAGCAAGAACCACATCACCCAAACAGACAGACATGTTTGCCCTCAAGCTCACCTTAATTTACCTGAATGAAATAAGACAGACGATAAATGTAGAGCTGTCACCTGGCACAGCACATCACAGATTCCCCGGAGAGGTGGGCTCCGAGCAAAACGCGCTTCACCTGTGGTTGGATATATGCACTTACTTTTGACAGCCTACTCAAAAGTTTTTGCACAACTTCTTCAGTCGAGCTCTCTTCTTTTTTAGTACCACTCATAACCTACTTAAGCTGTAATTTTTTCTCTTTTTTTCACCCTGTCATTCCTACCTTCTTGGGAATTTGAGCCCACGCCAACTCACTGCTCTTCAGGAGCTTAATGTTCTAGCATTCATGGTAAAGTGAGGTATGAGCTTTACTAGTGTACCCTTCAGTCCTCCTCCATCATTATCCACCGACACGTTTTCCATTGACAAATGTGTGTGATGTTTCATATTTTAGACCATTATTTGACTCTTATTTTGGCAAGAGAACTCCAGTGTTGTCTTTTAACCCTTTTAACACAATAATTTGCCTTTCTGAATTCAAATCTCACTGGCTATGTTACTTGTACATGTTATTTTGCTCACATTTGTAATTTTCACCCTTTTAGAATTTACTGATATGATTTGTAAATGTAATAATGTTCTACCTCAGAAAATCTGTCCTCCAGTCTGACTTCATGCTGTTATAGTCAATTTAATGTTTTTCATTTTCATTTTGAATTCATCAACTCAAGATAACCGCAATTTGCTTTTTACTCTAATACTGTGTAATCTAACTGCCACCAAAATGCAATATTGTGAAATGTTGTAAAACATTTTGTGCTTGCTGGAACATCACTGTAGCACTGCCAGCTACCGTCACACTGCGCTATTCTGGTATTAGTCAACCTTTGTGTACCCTGAGGGGACATCCAGCAGCTCTTCATACCAGCCATGGTTGTCTTGAGTTTCCCATGGATCATGTGAAGTATGATTCAGTGGTTCCAAACATTAGAAGTCTCCAAGTCAATAAACCCCTGAGGCAAATACCCCTTCCAGAATGCCAGAAAATCCATCCTGCCCAAAGCTTTTTCTCTATAACCTAGCTGAGGGAAGGATTTCCTCCCACTTTAAAGTCAGAGTCGATACTGGGGAAAACATTACCATTTCTATCCCAATCCGTTACACTGGTGGAACACCATCCGAAGAGACACCCTGAGAAAATAACTCATAAGAAGCAGAGGAAAAAGCAGTTGCTATAGTCCTCAGGCAGACACTGTCTACACCATTAAATCAGAAATCCACTAGCTTCAGCTACAACAAGGAAGAATCAAGCAGTTCCTTATGCTGGCGAACTGCATGCATATCCGTTGGCGTTGAGACATGTTGGATTTTGGCGATATCCCCTAAAACAATACCGCATTATTAAGAACACAATTTCATTAGTAAAGTCTTGGTTAACTCCCGAACGACTACAGGAAACAGAAAATTACATCAGATACGGCCAATTTAAGCAAGCCGGACTGAGTGTAAACATTCTGAACATAGCAATCTCTGACTCTGTATTAAATTCAGTTACTCAGAGGTGTAAGCTGGAGGCAAGAATTTTTAGGAAACTAGGCCTTGGAGTATTTCAGCTCATACAATGAAGGCCAAAGGAATGATTTCAATCAGAGGGACTAATACATGCAGTTTCCTCTTTTCCGTTTATCCATCAAGGCTAGACCTCTAATTAATGAAGCTCAAGAGATTTGGAAAGGAGGAGGGCTACTTGTAGGAAGACGAGGAGATTATCACTTGGACGGCACTGATTAAAACATAATCAAAGAGCAAGGTAGGTGAGCTCCCTGTCTATCTGTTGCTTTCTGCCTCTCTGGTGCTCATCATTTGGACGATGCTGAGAAGACTCTTGAGAATTCATATGCTGTGTAGTGTTGATGAAATGAAACAACTTTGCCATCATGTTAATCAAACCCATGAGGATGCAGCAGGTCTCTGACAGTTGGAGCTGCTCGACTCACCACTTTTAGCTCACTACTGAGGTACTCTGCATTTGAAATCAGAGAGATGAAATGTAAGGGAGACTGGGAGAGAGAGGGCTAGGAATGTTTTCTGTCATTTAAATTCATTTTCTATTTCTCACACAATCTTCAAATAATTATTTATGGCTTAATTAGCAGCACTTGCTAAGACAAGCATCTATTGCCCATACTTAAAGGAATAGTGTTTTGAAATTATCTCACCCTCATGTTGTTCTGAACCTGCACTACTTTCTTCCATGAAACAAAAAAGATGTTCTCAGGAGGTCCAAACTAACATGTCATAATTTGTCATGTGACACTAAAATCTGGATGATGTATTCAAGGTAAACATTTTTAATACAAAACAAGCCAGAATAAAATGTTTAAGTGTAGAGGTGTAAAAAAAAAAAAAAAAAAAAAAAAATCTAGTCATTAAAAAAATCATTAAATTTGCTATATGCATGAATGATCATGTTTTCTTTTTAAAGGAGTGGTGTGCATATACTTTTCTATGCAATCAGCCTAATGTGCAATGAAAGGGGCGGAATCAGACTTATACTGAAATCCAAGCCATATTTAGACATATTTAAAATTATCATAGATACTTGAGTTTTGAGCGGGCCAATAAGCAACCGCATACAATGCACTAAACACCTAAACATCATGGTAGCAGATTTGGAACTGACAAAAAAAACACTCCAATTTTCTTCAGAAAGTCAACACAAATAGTAGGGATGTCCAGATCCGATCACGTGATCGGA
The DNA here is from genome assembly GCA_036281575.1 of Ancherythroculter nigrocauda. NCBI lineage: Eukaryota > Metazoa > Chordata > Actinopteri > Cypriniformes > Xenocyprididae > Ancherythroculter > Ancherythroculter nigrocauda. Next base: position 42,784,628 of record VTFQ01000005.1, read on the forward strand.
AATCGGGCCCGATCACGTGGTTTCAGACTCGATCTGAATCGGATGTTACCTCCCGATCAGGACTCGGATATATACGTATTAGGGGTGCAACGGTTCTCGGTAAAAAATCGAACCGTACGGTTCTCCACTTACGGTTCGGTACGCACTTGCACCGCGGTCCATCTCGAATGACGACGCATCTATTGGTTAATATGGTTTGTTTAAAATAGCAACGTGGAAAACAGACAGAGTTCAAATAATGTATGTTTCAGTCGATAGATGCACAAAACGTTACAACAACGATAATCAGAAAGCGTGGACAAAACAGTCACTCTTTGTAAACTGTTAACTGCGAGTGCCGTCTGCTCTAATGTCCAGTCATTTACGCCGTCATCACACGGGTGTTGATAGCGCGCGAGCGCAGGTGAGACCTGAACAGCACACGTTGCTGTTTAAACTAACTCATTTAAGCCTTGCTGATTTAAACCTTCAAGAACAAGACGCGAAAGAGAACTCGCACGCGCTGTGAGAAGATTTGTGTGCGCTCATCCGAAGCGCGCACACGCTTATTTCAGTCAGCGCGCAAATACTGAGTTCTCTTTCAAGTCTTGCGCTTCGGCGGCCACATTCATACAAAAAATTATGTCAACATGCCCGTCCTAGCGAGTATCCTAGCAAACATAGTCGGTTATGTCTTAAGTGAACGTATATTAGTCGAGAAAGACAGCGCGTGTGGAACAGTATATGTACTGGATCGTGCATGTCTTAAAGGGAAAACAACTCCTGCTGCCTGTTTTTAATGTTAAATCAAACAACAGATAACAAAGAAATCACTCACTGCTCTTGACTGAATAGTTTTTGTAACTTCAATAATGATTAACCTTTATTTATTTTATACAGTAAAGATAATATGCAGTGATATTTTATATTTGATTACAATTTATGATTACTGTTAGATACCTGAAAAGCACTGTTCCTGGATCTGTTTTTTCGCTCTTCTTTATTCTTTTTTATGTATTATAGAAGTATCGGATCGGGACTCGGTATCGGCAGATACTCAAAATCAAATGACTCGGACTCGGACTCGGACTCGAGGGCAAAAAAACGTGATCGGGACACCCCTTACAAATAGTCACATCATAAGCAATAAAACATCTTCCCTGTTAATGCTCAGTGTAGCCTATGTTTGAGTCAGCATACACCCAGACAGTTCTCAGCCAGACATAAACCTACAGCACTGAAAGCATCTGGTGGACATCTAGAGGAGGCTACGAGGCTGAGCTCCACTAAACAAGTGCAAAAGCAGAGCACAAAAGTCTCAACACCATCCAAACAGACAGTCGCTGAATAATGGATTATGTTTATGCTGTATCTCATACAAGAGAGCCCCTGCTGATCCATATTTCAGACTATTCTTAGTTCCATTTATTACTTTGAAGTATTCGGAACGTATCTGCTTAAACTCTGACGTATTTTTATACCTACTTTTCTTACCACGTGTCCTGGCTTGAGTTTTACTGAATCATTTAATTGAATTTCTAATCGCGATAATGATTACGGATGCCACGATTTCGTAATCGTCCAAAGGCGCGATTATAAGGAAAAATATCCACTTACATTATGCTGCGTGTTTAAGAGGTGTGTTTAGAGCATGTTACATCGCGAGAGGTGAATCATGACTACCTCAGAATGGTCAAAACTAGCACAAAAGCAGCTACCAGAGACATAGGTTTTCGCTGATATGTCAAACACATGCGAAACACCAGCACCCGCCATTTTTAAAAAGCCATGTACACAGCCTATGTATTTACTCCACGAACTAACTCTACAATCATGAAAAACAGCGATAGGACCTCTCAACTTTATGCTAGGAGAAAATCCAGCGCGACTTTGAGCAAACCAAGCAAAACATGCGTATTTCTGCTAAGCCAACGACATTGGGCATCAACCACACGGGCACGGTAAAAGCTAATATTTTTTCATAAAAACGTATTAACACATAATAACGTATTAGACAGGACTGTTAAACAGATTGTAAACTACAGAAAACAGAAAATGCGAGCTCTGTGTGTTTAAGATCTGTCTGAACTGTCATCAGCGCCGTCACAATAAAAGTAACAACAACAAGACAGTTTACATCACTTCAGGCCCTATGGGGACATTAGTTCTTGGGCAACCACACTGGTGGCTGGGTTCTATATCTAAGTTCCAAGAACAACCCGATGCAAAAGCCCCTGTTATTATACCATGCATATGTTGACTTTTTATTATTATTTAAAGAAGAAACCAAACCAATATATAGTTGACATTTGAGGTTTAATGCTATAGAAAAACAATAAAACATTTCAGGAAGAGTGTTTTCAGTTTGTTTTTTTATTTTTATACAAAAATATGGCATGCAGTTTCTTCAAACAATGGTGTAAAGCTGTTCGATGCATCATTCAATGTAAATTGTGATCATAATTAATAATCGCAATTACAATTTCAAGAGAATAATCGTCAATTATGATTTTTGTCATAATCCTGCAGCCCTAATCATACTCTTCTGCTTAAAGATGAAGTGTGTAATTTTTGGGGTGTGACGATGAGTTGACTTCTCAAAGCAAGTGCTGTCAAAACTTTGCGCTGTCTGTTGGAGCATGTGAATTATGGCTCAGCCAATAGGGTGAGTTTTGGTCTCCAGTCTGTAGGACTTGCTGATCAACAGTGAGCTCAAAAGGGGGCAAAACCACCAACCTCTTCACCCACCTCCTCCTCCGTTATCTTGCAGATTTGGCCAGTGTACAGAAAGTAAGTTGACATTATTTTGCTGGTCCTGAAATGGTAAATGTATGTTACATTAACCTGCTGACACCTTTCTGTGTTTATTATATTTTCTTTCCTCTGGGCTTTTCATCCCAAAAGTGTGCTCATTCGGATAAAAACTTATAGATTATTATATGTTTACTTCAACTATCTTTAGAGTGCAGTATTTTGTTCTATTTTTACCCAAAATAGGACAATGTGTGCATTATGGAGTGCTAAACTCTCACATGTAATTTATGTTTCATTCATACTCGACACCGGAATCGTACGCAAAATCGCACAGTAGGTGCACAAGTGAGATTCATGAGTAAGAACGAAGTTCCAGAAAATCCCTAATATGGACAAAGGCCCTGTCCCAAATGGCTACCTAAACCCTCACAATCTTCCTCTGAGTTTGCACTTTCATTACGTAATGCCGCTTTGACTGCCAGTTAGAAGTCCTTTGCAGATTGCAAAGGGGGTGCTCGCGAGCACCCTTCTGAAAGCTAAATTGACGAACAGGACACCCTATTGTCTCGTGGACTTAACGGACACACGCACGCAGTGGCCATTTTAAGTCCACAAGACCGAAAGTACATATTAAGTGTGCCATTTGGGACAGGGCCAAAGACATCCAGCGATCGTTGTAGCTGAATAAAACACAGATAAGAACGCATTTTGACTGATAAAACATAAATGCTGTGTTCGAAATCGCCCACTATAGCCTCATTTACTATTCCCTACATTACCCCACTAATATAGTCCACTTGAAGGTGTGAATGAAAACAAGTGATATGACTTTTAGTTTGTGCTTGCTGTTTAGTAATTATTTGAAACTGACAGCTCCAGTAATAAGATGAAAATATTTATCTTGAACTCTGTCTTGGAAACTATGTATGAACCTTAATTAAACAATTTAATAATTCATTTAATTCACATAAAATGAATCAATTTAAAATGTATGATATTGCGCTGTAGCCACATTAGACCAGGGGTTTGGAAAATGGATGGAGGATTCAGCTGCAGGTGCCATCTTCTGGCAAAACACAGGAATTCTCACAATGCATTTTGGATTTTTGTAAAAATGTAGGTAGAGGCAATTTTCTTTCCAATGAGCCAATGTTGATTAAAACAGTTCCCAAGGTAGAGCTTTAAAACAAAATTCTTTAAGTACACTGTCACACACACACACACACACAGAGACACATACACTTGCCATCTCTCATCCCTCTTTGCATCTTGCTATCCCTCCTTATCTGTCTGTCTTCCACTCCCATCTCATCTGCCGCACCATCTGTGCAGCTGTGATAAGTGCAGTACTTTATGTCTTTCCCCCCAGACCATTTCCCCCTTGTATTCCTGCTTGACTGACGCATCTTCCACTACTGTATGATTTGACAGCACTTGTCTCCTGCAGTGGGATGGGTGTACTGTTGTCAGCAACGGACACACTGCTATTAGAGACCGCAATTCATCCGCAGTCCAGTTTGCTACAATAGCATCTGTTCTAACATGATATTTTCCACACAATGACAATGCACTTTGCAGCAGTGATGACATTTAAAATAAGACATTTTGTGATGCCAAAGTGGCCTCAGCAGTTTGGAATGCTTTCAATTATAATGGTGAACACAATTAACAGAATCTAAATAGCAAAGTTCTTCAGTGGATATAAATATCAAGGCAGCTATTTATGTTCATGTATAAAACCTAATTTATACTGTCTGAGAAAAATAGTAAGGTAATAGATATCATCAAACATAACCAAAAATAAATAATTGACTTGTGTTAAAAAGTAAAAAAGTAAAGATGAAAATATTAGCTGGAAATTATTTACTTTGTATTAAGTTAAAGGGTTAGTTCACCCAAAAATCTTTTATTCATTTATTACTTACCCTCATGTCGTTCCACACCCGTAAGACCTTCGTTCATCTTCGGAACACAAATTAAGATATTTTAGTTGAAATCCGATGGCTCCATGAGGCCTTCATAGGGAGCAATGACATTTCCTCTCTCAAGATCCATTAATGTACTAAAAACATATTTAAATCAGTTCATGTGAGTACAGTGGCTCAAGATTAATATTATGAAGCGACGAGAATATTTTTGGTGTGCCAAAAAAAACCAAAATAACGACTTATAAAGTGATGGCCGATTTCAAAACACTGCTTCAGGAAGCATCGGAGCACAATGAATCAGTGTATCGAATCAGCTGTTCGGCGCGCCAAAGTCACATGCTTTCAGCCATTGGCAGTTTGACACCCGATCTGAATCATGATTCGACACACTGATTCATTGTGCTCTGATGCTTCATGAAGTAGTGTTTTGAAATCGGCCATCACTAAATAAGTCGTTATTTTGGTTTTTCTGGCGCACCAAAAATATTCTCGTCGCTTTATAATGTTAATATTGAACCACTGTACTCACATGAACTGATTTAAATATGTTTTCAGTACCTTTATGGATCTTGAGAGAGGAAATGTCATTGCTCCCTATGAAGGCCTCACGGAGCCATCGGATTTCAACTAAAATATCCTAATTTGTGTTCCGAAGATGAACGAAGGTCTTACGGGTGTGGAACGACATGAGGGTAAGTAATAAATGAAATAATTTTCATTTTTGGGTGAACTAACCCTTTAACTGTGTCTTTTTCTACCCCTAGTAGAGAACAGTATAGTAGGTTTACTTGATGAATCAACCATCAGTTTTCAATTAGAACAATTTTCAATTGATTTTTTTTTTTAGTAACTGTTGAATAAGTGAAAGCATGTTTGGGCCCTTGTGAAAAAGTACACTTAGCATACGTTCAAAAAGATATACCTTACAAGAATATATAGTAACACTTTAGAAAACTGTTCGTTATTCTGAACTGTTCATTAATGAATAACTACACAGGAACAAATGAGTAACGCAATATTAACATTCTAGTTACTACTATTAACTGAAACTCTGATTAATGAATTAGTTAGTAGCGCTCAGTTGAATGCGGTAGTTCACTATTAGCTAATCAATAACTGCTATTTTTCTACTAAGAACTACTATAATTAATGAAAATACTGCATAATGTATAATTAATTCTAAGGTGAATGTCATGGTAACCCACGACTCAAGTAATTCCGAGAAATTACTAATAATTTACCATTAACGAGTTCGTTTGCCCATATAATCTTTAGGGTATTAGGTTAGCTAATTTGGCTTGCTGTCCACTGAGGAGGGGCTCGATGAAGCATCTTCAACTCGAGCTCTGATACACCCCCCAGTGAATAAATATAGGATGTGATTACATAGGGCAAGGTACCTGAAATGAAGGTGGAGTTTGGGGAGGTGGAGGGATGCTGAAACAGGTGAGACTGAAAAGAGGTAAGCAGCTGCTTATATACTCTGGCTGTTGATTGGAAGATTAGATGGGCTCGCTCCTCCCTAAATTACGTTTAGGAACTTCACTTAATAATATTACTGAAGCACTTATGGTAAACTACTGTAAAATATTACAAAGTGCACTTTTTAAAAGTGTACTTAAAGGGTTAGTTCAACCAAAAATGAAAATTCTATCATGTATTATTACTCTCCCTCATGTTGTTTCACACCCGTAAGACCTTCGTTCATCTTCAGAACACAAATTAAGATATTTTTGATAAAATCAGTGAGGCCTGCATTGACAGCAAGATAATTAACACTTTCAGATGCCTAGAAAGCTACTAAAGACATATTTTAAAAAGTTCATGTGACTACAGTGGTTCAACCTTAATGTTATGAAGCGACAAGAATACTTTTTGTGCAGCAAAAAAAAGAAAAAAAAAGTGACTATTGTTATTCCACAATATCTAGTGATGGCTGATTTCAAAACGATGCTTCATGAAGCTTCGAAGCTTTACGAATCATTTGTTTCGAATCAGTGGTTCGGAGCGCCAAAGTCATGTGATTTCAGTAAACGAGGCTTCGTTACATCATAAATGTTTCGAAATTTCAATAGTTCACATGACTTTGGCAGTTTGATGCATGCTCCGAACCACTGATTCGAAACAAAAGATTTGTAAAGCTTCAAAAAGTATTCTCGTCGCTTTATAGTATTAAGGTTGAACCACTTTACTCACATGAACTGTTTTAAATATGTCTTTATTAGCTTTCTGGGTACTGAAAGTGTTAATTATCTTGCTGTCAATGGAGGCCTCACTGAGCCATCAGATTTTATCAAAAATATCTTAATTTGTGTTCCGAAGATGAACAAAGGTCTTACGGGTTTGGAACGACATGAGGGTGAGTAATTAATGACAGAATTTTCATTTTTGGGTGAACTAACCCTTTAAGTGTGTTAAGAAACAGTTATATAGGCTACTCTTTTTAAGTACACCTAAGGCTTTTTATTTAATTAATATAATATTATCTGCAAGTAAAGTTTCTTTTAATATACTTTTAAGATTTTAAGAACACTACAAGTGCACATTCAATACAATTAAGCACACTTCTTTTTCACAAGGAGGGTTAAGTTGGGGCTGTAGGTCAAAAACACCCAAAACACTGAGAAGAAAGTCCAGAATGCCTGAACTGCTATATTGTTTTCTATGATGTGCTTAAATGTTACATACATGTATTGCTAATCAAAATTTCCTAATCATTATTGTCCCTATTTACACTACATCACATGCTGTCATTATATTTACATAATTTTTAAATGAAACAAACATCTTTACCATTTTTATACACAAAATATTTTGCTCCACCAATAGTCAATAATACATTTATATTATAATATCATATTATCTCATTTTCGTATATATTACTAATATTACATTAGGATTATACAATATATTGTTAATGTTTATCTAAGCAGACCATGTTAAGTTAACAAGTGACCAGTCTGTCAGATGCACACTACAGTGACGCTTCTCCAGCACACAGTACACAGTCACCCTCTTTCACAAACCTACATAAACGGGCAAAGACAGCTATAAATCACAGTCGCTTTCCACTGAATGGGAATCACACATGAGTTGGAATCAATCCAACTCATCAATAATCTCGTTTTATCGGCTGGAGAAGTGCACCTCATAAAAACAACAAGAAACAACATAAATCCTTTCATGGCACAAAAATACAAGAGTGCTACAACAACAAATAAAGATGTACTAATCACAGAGCGTCAATGCTGAACCCAAGGACAGGTAAAAAAATATAGCTGCAAGCAGCAATTACGGGGCCAAGCAAAAAGCAGGCACACAAGCCAGCCAACATGGTTGGGAGCATTAGACCAACTGCAACAGTGAGCAATTAAAGACCTATTAAGATCATTTTAGACAAAAGAGCTGAAAAATTATATATACAGTCGATTATAAAGATTTACTGGTTTATCACTTTTGACCAATAGGTGGTGCTTTGACCAAATTAATGTGGTATGGTCAGAGTGAGGTAACAATGACACTCGCTAAGGATATGACTCCCGTGAAAATAAGTCAATTAGATCAAACGTTATAAGCATATGGGAAAAAAACACTAGATGGCGCTGGTTTGAAACTTCTCAGGCTCCTTCAGGGCCTTGTGCTGATGACCCATACCGAGTTTGGTAACGATATGCTAATGCGTTCATAAAATACAGCATTTTTGCACAACATTCGAAAGCCAAAATGGCTGACTTGGGAAAATTGGATATCGTTCGACTCAGCATGATGCCCCGAATCTAACAAGACCAAAGTTATGATTTTTGGACAAACCTATCTGAAGCAACAAGCAAAAATAGGCATTTTTTGTATATCCAAACCAGTAGGTGGCTGCTGCACTGAAACTCAGCATGTAGGCTCTGGTCTTGCTTGGGATGATATGTATGAAGTTTGGTATGAATATGATAAAGCATTGCAGAGATACAGGGATTCAGGAGTCTAAGGACATGACTCTTTTGAAAATAAGTTGACCACAGTCAAAGTGATAAGCATTTGAATATTTGATTTTACCACTAGGTGGCACTGGTCTGAAACTTCTCAGTCACCTTCAGGGCATTGTGCTGATGACCCATAGCCACGTTTTGTGACGATACGCTAAGGCGTTCATAAAATACAGCATTTTAGCACAAAATTCAAAATGGCCGACGGCCAAAATGGCTGATATGGTAATAATAGTTATCATTCGACTCTGCATGATGCCCCGAATCTGACGTGACCAAATTTATGATTATTGGACAAACCATTTAGAAGTTATTAGCCAAAATAGCTATTTTTCGTATCTCCGGACCAGTAGGTGGCACTGTGCCAAAACACTGCATGTTGCCTCAAGTCATGCTTGTGATGACATGTACGAAGTTTGGTCAGAATACGATAAATCGTTTTGGAGATATAGCCTCAAGTGTGATTTTGCGAGCTTTTGGTCGAATTTATTTGTGCCCTATTCGAGAACGGATCGATCTATCAAAAAGCTTTTGAGAAAATTTTGCTGTCATGGTCTGAAGATGATCTGGTTCAATTTTCATGATAATTAGAGCAACGGCCTAGTAGGAGTTCGAAAAAGTAGGTTTTTCGGAAAAATCAAAATGGCGGGAAAATTTTCATGTTGGAAAATGACGTCATAGGGTGCATTTGAATCGTCTTGAGCCTAGGAATCAGATGAAAAAACTGTTTTTGTTTCTATTACTAGCCATTGAGGATTGAGTTAGAGACTCCAAATTGGCTATGGACACAGTTCAGACTGTCCTCTATCAGTGTGCCAAATTTCACAACATTTTACCATACGGTTCTATGGGCTGCCATAGACTCAAGAGCGGAAGAAGAAGAAGAAGAAGAAGAAGAAGAAAACTAACGGATACAATAGGTGCCTACGCACCTTCGGTGCTTGGCCCCAAACGAGGTACTCTGGGTTGTCAGGGCCTAGAGAGTTTGAATTGTTGAAAAAGTTTTGACCATGCCAACGGGCAAAAGCTGACCGTCAGAGCTGTTCATCCTGCTGAGTGGCCATAACATGGGTCATTAAAGGCATTAAGTCTGAAAGCGGTGAGTGCTTTTTCAAGAAAGCAGAAATCTCCACTTTGTCGATGGAATTTATCATTTAACTTGTCAAAGCCTGTTGTTAAATGTGGCATTTCAGCATGTGTTACCATTCAAGATGTTTTTCTACCCGCATAAAATGGCGAGCAGCAAAAGTAAACAGGTGACTATTTTGTCTTGAAGGTGATGTTTATACTGATGATGGAGAAAATCATTACCCCAGCACAATGAATAACTCAGGCGTTAGCAATAACAAATCACTTATGAGATAAACGCATGGAAATGGCAATGGAAAATGGAAATGTGTGTGTCGAATTGGAAGCACAGGACGGTATCAGAAAGACTGTGGAGTTTCAAAAGAAGGGGCTGGCCCACCATTTTAAGCCCAAAATAGTTTGCAAGGGTTGTACACAATGCATAATTTACTTCATTTCAATTCATGAGTGTGAATTTAAGTTAAATAGGCCATTTGAAGAAAATCAACCCACTCAGGAGGAATTTCAGTAGCCCAAAACAAGTTTACAAGTTACATCATTAATGTTAATCATCATTAATCATTAATGTCTAATTATGCTTATTAATTCATGTGAAAATTCTTAAATAACTTTTTAACAATAAATGTTGAGTGTTCTGCCAACATAAGTCATAAAATGGCTGTATAATTTGATGTAGTTCACTAATATTATATAGTTAGTTTAAAAATTAAATAGGTGCATTAAAAATATCCTTGATCCCTAAGTGGTTGCAGGAAGTTAATTATATCTTAATTTTAGACATACATTTTTAGTTGAATTTACTCAATTAGTAGTAATATTAGCTCAGTTATACTGTTATACTACATGTTTGCACACAAATGCACTTTTCACCACAGTTGTATCCATAAAAGCTGTCCAAGATAACTGAATGTTAAACACTAACAGGTCTTCCCGTTTACTAAAAATAATAAATAATGCATAAAACAACACTTGTCCAATCACCAGAACACAGTAAAGAAGACATTGATTTTTACTCAACTGTAAGACTTAAATGTATATGTATCTTTCTGTTCAGGGACTCGCTCGGTAGTTGTGACCAGTGATCTCTTGGACATAAATAAAGCTTCATTTCTGCAAAGAGCAACTTGGAAGTCATGTCAGGTATATGCTGCGCAACTGAGGAATAGAAGTACTAAAGATTCTATGCTCAAAAGACCACAGCAGAGACAGTGATAGTGTTGGAAGACTATAGAGTCGCCCTCGAGGTGAGGCTGTAATACTCTAAGATAGTATTAATGATCCTGTTTCGGACCAGCATACACCTGAGAAGGATGGTGAGAGTGTATTGATGCTAAAGACCTGTGTGCTCAAGTGTGTTTGAGGTAGTGATAGTTAGGGCTGGGACAATAAATCAATTAATCTCGAATCGTGGATCGTTTCTGAGATTTTCCGAATGCATCGCAATTCTCTCGGTCCGGAAGCCACAATACCTCCTCGGCCGATCCGCCGCAGAGTTCTTTTGCTGTGTGGGAAGGTGATGGCGTCCCGTCAAGAAGCTACTATCACTAGGGCTGGGACAATAAAACGTTGAATCGCGAATCGAGAAATGATTCTGGATTGATACTGAGATTTTCCGAATGCATCGCAATTCTCTCTTGAATCGATTCTGAGCGTAGTTTTTAACAGCAGATGGCTAGTTTTTAACTGCACACTCAAACGCTCATGAAGAAGAGAGTGCATTCGGCTATGTATTTGCACCTCAGAATGCTTTTATGAAGTGAGATTAATGTAAACACAGCCCACTGCAAACATCCTTGTAATTCGCTTCAACCTTTTCGAATTTTATGAATGATTGTTTTAGGTTCAAGTGGTGTGTGTAAGGAATTGGAAGCAAGCAGAGTACGGGTGTTTGTAAAGCACGTATTGCCATCTGCTGTTAAAAACTAAGCTCAGAATCGATTCGAGAGAGAATCGCGATGCGTTCAGAAAATCTCAGTATCAATCCAGAATCATTTCTCGATTCGCGATTCAACATTTTATTGTCCCAGCCCTAGTGATAGTAGCTTCTTGACGGGACGCCATCACCTTACTTCGGGAGGGGAATTACCTCGAAGTATTGAATTGTATTAGAAGTATTCGAGAAGGGAATTACCATGAGATACTGTAGTATTATATTGTATTATATTTTGGACAGGAATTCCCCCGAACGTACTGTAGTATTGTATTATATTATTTTTGACAACTGGAGGTTGTTCGAATTATCAGTCGTGAAGTCAGGGGTGTGTTTCCCGAACAACGATGTAACTCGCTGCTGAACTACCATAGTACGATGCATCGATGAACAAATCAACTAGCTAGTCACATCTGTTTCCCGAAACCATATTGTCGCAAACCTGTCGTTCAACCACGTTGGTGAATGAATTCACACAGGTGGTGGAGTAATAACTTCTTTAAATGAATCCGTTTGAGATCGAATTAATGCTAGAATTTCTGCTATAAATTACAGACATGGCATTAGATGACTAATTCTCATTTCCCTCTGTTATTTTACTTTATTTCCAGATTAAATCAAATTCTTGTTCTGACGTAATAGAGCACATACGCACATGCACACTCTCCAAAAACGGTGCTTTAAATCTCTTGACAAACTAAAATATATAAATGACACTTGTATATATTCGAAATAAAAGATATACATTGTACTTGTCAGCTTGCTTATTTTGCCCAAGATAAGGATTTATTAAGTCCACATGTCATTAAAACAGGAAACTATGCTTCTAACCACAGCACACAAGTTTGCGATGCAGTTTGCGAATGTTCGTTTGAACTATGCTTTCGGGAAACACCAAATTGTTGAACTATGTAAGTAACGACGGAACTTGCGATGTTAGTTGGCTAACGATGCTTTTGGGAAATGCACCCCAGATTAGTAGGTGTTGAGAATTTCCATGACAATACATTTATGTGAGTGTTGATTCTGGAATCACTGCTTGCAAAACAAAGTCCCTTTAATAATGCACAGCTACATGCTCTTGAGTAGTAATATACCCAGTAAGAAAGAGTTATTTTTCTGTGGCCATGAAAATAACCTTTCTGAGAGTTGATAGATGATTAATACACTGCAAAAAAAATGCTTTTCTTACTTAGATTTTTTGTCTTGTTTCCAGTCCCAATATTTAAAAATTCTTAAATACGTAAAAATTATTGTCTTGTTTTCATAAAAAAATAAATCAAAATTAAGTGAGTTTTTGCTTATAACAAGCAAAATAATCTGCCAATGGGCTAAGCAAAATAATCTTGTTTTCGGTTTGAAATTCATTTACATGACAACAACATTTTGGGCCTGAAAACTCAAGCCTTTGAAAACGGGTTTCAAAGTGCAAGTTTTTGAGAACGATACTGCTATCGCCCCAAACAGTGATGACATGTGCGTGCGTATTACGTGTTCAGTCTATAGGAGCATAGTGTTTCTTTACAAAGTGACAGTGCCAACTACTGACCTGGCATGCAAAATATAGTGTTTTTAGTGTTTTTCTCGGATCTGTGTGAACGGAGATCTGTATGACAATGTTGTTGTCTGTATGCGAAAAAAGCAAAGGAAAAACGTTTTCGTTTTTAGTGCATAGTTGTCAAGTAACAATTGTCATGATTAATTAATTCTGAAAAACAAAAAATGATAATTCTGCATCCATTTTCTACCTTAAATTAGCATTCAATTCAAGAATGAAATTCTCAATTCAGTTCATAGTGGCACACTACCCATGGTGTTTTGCTAATTTAACATAAAGCAATAGCCGAGGCAAAGTGGCCTTTGGAATATCAATGCTTCTAATTCAGTCAACTTAAAAGCCTCAAAAACAGACACCATGCATGTCAATGCCCACAACACAAACATATTGATATTTTAAAACTGAACTAACACATGATGAATGCGACAACAAACTTAGAACACTGCTCCGCGGGTGAACAGATGCAGATGAAAACCGATCTGAAAGAATCAAATTATTTTCCAGATCGATGTGGCTTTATTTAGTGCGTGTATTTAGATTAAAATTGGTTTTTAGAATCTAGTTTTTCAACCATTATCTCTTCTATTGTAATGAATACCAAATGGTCTAGAGGCCACAGCCAATCGATGCAGCTCTGCCAGAACTCTGCACCTGTGAGGTTTATTCAAACGCATCTGAGGTCAAAACACTTGATCAAGTGATCAAATGAAAGGCTGCACACAGGTGTGTTTACACAGGACTGTAGTAAGCTGAATCCGTACAGCAGCTCTTGTGTATTCATGCTTAAAGAGAGAGCTATTGATCAGATTAGCCTGTGGAGGTACAAAGCGATTAGTTTGTCCTGATAAGCTGTCGTTTTCTTACCTCCTCTGTCTTTTTGTGTGGTCTGCTGAGAAAGAGCGGTGGCAAGGTTGAAGGAGGATTACTTCCTGTAGCAGGACCCTGAGCCACTGCCGTATGTAATAAGGTCCATGTGGACGTCTGGGAACAAAGATGAGATTATGAAAACAGACAGAGGGTCAGAAGCAGGAGACCTTCTCAACCAAGAACTATGAATCTTCATTCTCGATTCTGAGTACATATAAGACCTCCAGGAAAACTGCCATCTTTTGGTTCACAAGCTCCCAATTCCACTGCCAGGTTATTTTAACTAAAAATATGAATTAACATTAATAACCAAACCACATTTTTAAGTCTTAAAGCAAATTCAGGTTCCTACTTTTTTAGCGTAGTGTACTCTGATAAATCAACAGTCTCATGGCAATTCGTTAAGTTTTACATTTTGGCAGATTGATGGCTAATATGTATGATTTTGTCTGATCTTATCCGTATGTTTGTACAATCTGCTTGCGAGGTGGGGTGGACCTTCATGCTTACTATATATATATATATATATATACAGTGGGTACGGAAAGTATTCAGATCCCCTTAAATTTTTCACTCTTTGTTATATTGCAGCCATTTGCTAAAATCAGTTAAGTTCATTTGTTTTCCTCATTAATGTACACACAGCACCCCATATTGACAGAAAAACACAGAATTGTTGACATTTTTGCAGATTTATTAAAAAAGAAAAACTGAAATATCACATGGTCCTAAGTATTCAGACCCTTTGCTCAGTATTTAGTAGAAGCACCCTTTTGATCTAATACAGCCATGAGTCTTTTTGGGAAAGATGCAACAAGTTTTTCACACCTGGATTTGGGGATCCTCTGCCATTCCTCCTTGCAGATCCTCTCCAGTTCTGTCAGGTTGGATGGTAAATCGTTGGTGGACAGCCATTTTTAGGTCTCTCCAGAGATGCTCAATTGGGTTTAAGTCAGAGCTCTGGCTGGGCCATTCAAGAACAGTCACAGAGTTGTTGTGAAGCCACTCCTTCATTATTTTAGCTGTGTGCTTAGGGTCATTGCAGTGGCGTAGCGTCTGGGCATGCAAAGTATGCACGTGCATATGGGCCCGGGCGGATTGGGGGCCCGCTATTACGGGCTTAACCCCAAAGTATACTTCGGGCGTCCGCGCACCGTCCGCATCACGGACATTCATCATCCTTCGGGTTTGCGGACGTCCGCACTCCCCGTCCGCGTGCAGCCCAATTTTCGTGATGGCATGGACAGTGTGTACTGTACAACAGCCCATGCGAGAGTGAATTGAGTGCTTAAAAACAAAAGTCCACTAGATAGTGCGCAGTGCACACGCCGAACGCGTCTTTCTGTAGCCAAATACTTTCAAAGGCTCGCACGCACGTCTATGCGCGAGACAGAATCCGTGTACATGTTCAGAAAAATGAAGTATATTATTAATGTTGTCAATAACTTGCTATAGCCTATCTATTTTAAATGTACTGAAAATAATAAAGAAACTGAATAAATGGACCATAAAATAGTCCATGCCATGTCTTAGCGATGATATTTGACCGGTATTCTTTTCTGCCGTTTTTCAAGTGGGTTTCTGAAACGTATGCATGCAGTAATGTAAGTAGCACAGAATTTTAAATGAGTCATAATGGTTTTCTAAAAAAAAAAAAAAAAAAAAAAACGACTACGTCTGCACATTTCAAGATGTGAATAAAAGTAACTCGTACTCGTTGGGGTGGATACTCTTTATTCAACGAAATAAAATGCACATAAAACGTGGCGGAAACATATTTAGAGAATAAACTTTTAGTAAATTTATTAGGAAAACGTGCATTAAAAAAAGTCTGTGACAGAATAATTAATTCATAACTTAATAACATAAATCGTAGGACTGATCGCATCTGAAATGATGATCATTCTTAAATTCCAAAGCCAGAATCGAATCGGTCAAATTCAAATTTAGACTGTGTTGAAAAGCCGTTTTTTGACATTTTTTAAATGCAAAGTCAAAATGATGGAGGACAGCATATATTAGTGTCATTCCTAGAAATTTTTTTATTTATTTATTTATTTATTTTAAACAAGTTTTGTCTGCATGTTAGTGATAATATCTTATTCATATTAAAGTCCTGGGACTCATTCGCATAAGACACACATCCCCTCCTCCCTCCGCGAAACCGAGGGGGGCCCGTGAAATTTTTTTGCATACGGGCCGAGGGCTAACTTGCTACGCCACTGGGTCATTGTCTTGTTGGAATGTAAACCTTCGGCCCAGTCCGAGGTCCTGAGCATTCTGGAGAAGGTTTTCATCCAGGATATCCCTGTACTTGGCCGCATTCATCTTTCCCTCGATTGCAACCAGTCGTCCTGTGCCTGCAGCTGAAAAACACCCCCACAGCATGATGCTGCCACCACCATGCTTCACTGTTGGGACTGTATTGGACAGGTGATGAGCAGTGCCTGGTTTTCTCCACACATACTGCTTAGAATTAAGGCCAAAAAGTTCTATCTTGGTCTCATCAGACCAGAGAATCTTATTTCTCACCATCTTGGAGTCCTCCATGTGGGCTTTCATGTGTCTTGCACTGAGAAGAGGCTTCCGTCGGGCCACTCTGCCATAAAGCCCCGACTGGTGGAGGGCTGCAGTGATGGTTGACTTTCTACAACTTTCTCCCATCTCCCAACTGCATCTCTGGAGCTCAGCCACAGTGATCTTTGGGTTCTTCTTTACCTCTCTCACCAAGGCTCTTCTCCCCCGATAGCTCAGCTCTAGGAAGGGTTCTGGTCGTCCTAAACGTCTTCCATTTAAGGATAATGGAGGCCACTGTGCTCTTAGGAACCTTAAGTGAAGCAGAATTTTTTTTGTAACCTTGGCCAGATCTGTGCCTTGCCACAATTCTCTCTCTGAGCTCTTCAGGCAGTTCCTTTGACCTCATGATTCTCATTTGCTCTGACATGCACTGTGAGCTGTAAGGTCTTATATAGACAGGTGTGTGGCTTTCCTAATCAAGTCCGAATCAGTATAATCAAACACAGCTGGACTCAAATGAAGGTGTAGAACCATCTCAAGGTTGATCAGAAGAAATGGACAGCACCTGAGTTAAATATATGAGTGTCACAGCAAAGGGTCTGAATATTTAGGACCATGTGATATTTCAGTTTTTCTTTTTTAATAAGTCTGCAAAAATGTCAACAATTCTGTTTTTCTGTCAGTATGGGGTGCTGTGTGTACATTAATGAGGGAAAAAAAATGAACTTAAATGATTTTAGTAAAAAAAAAAAAATATATATATATATATATATATATATATATATATATATATATATATATATATAACCATCAAAAGAAACTGCTTATTGACATCCTCAAAATTCTAATCATTTGCAGGGGAACATTTGGGGAATTTACTTATACAATGTTAAATGAGACAAATGGGAAGAAACACATTATGTGCTCATAAGGGTCCCTTGAGAAAAAAGTAGCAGCATACTTTTAAAAAGAGTATATATAATGGAAATAATACACTTTAAAAGAATATGCTTTAAACAAACTGAATGGAATGTTTTTAGACATTTAATTGCATGTTCTTTGAAATTAAATGGAATGTAGTTCAAATTTATATACAATTCCGTTTGTTGAACTAAAGAATGCTTTTTTGGACCCACTTAAGTAGGACTTAATCTTTATGTGTAGTCTAATTTCATAATTAGTTCTATTGTCTTTGAAATATGTGACCCGTGCTCGCAAAATGAGTCGAAATGCGCATAGGCTAATTACAAGCTACAGGCAAAATGAGCCAAAAATGCAGATTTTGGACGAATTTGAGGTTTTCAGAAAAATTGGTTGATTAAGCCCTCATCTAGCAATCCAAATGCTTCAAATAGCAATTAAATGTCTAAAAGTATCTTTATTTGTATGTTTTTTGAGAGGAGTAGGCTACTTTTCATTTGTCCATGAAAAATGCAGTTTTTCTCTGCTCGCTTCACCACTTAAGCTTCGCTTCCCCTCAGCAACTTCCTCATTAGTCTAAGTTTGGTATCATTTTAAAGTGCAGCATTCCAACCTTGTAAATATTCATAGCGATGGCATGAGTCTGAACCAATGAAATGTGATTTTCAAACTTATGCTGATTTAAACAAATCAGTGCCTGACCTCACAAACGCGCTTCTAGAAGAATGGTCAAAAATTCCCATAAATAAACTCCTAAACCTTGTGGAAAGCCTTCCCAGAAGAGTTGAAGCTGTTATAGCTGCAAAGGGTGTATGTGCTGATGAATACCATGTATTCATCAGCACATATTTTTTTGTAACAAATACTAGACATGGTGGAGAAATGTTAGTCTAGTTTGGCCATTGTGTCTGTAATCCATTTTCTACACTGAAAACCATAAAATATCCGAATTCAAGGGCTTTAATGTGTGAGTGTGTGAGAACAGCATGCGGCCATCTTTGATAAACGGTTCCATTTGGCAATCAAATACACACAGATATGATCAGACATGGTTTGAACTCTCCACATTAAAGCGTTATGGTGCCTCACAGGCAGCACTATTCTCATTCACCCCATGTATCAGGCATTGGTTACTCTAATAATGTTCCCACAAAGAAAAACTGCCCCCCTCCTCAGTTCCCTTTCCTCCCTCACAGACGGAACCTCCTCCTCTCGGGGCTCTGATTAGGTTTTCCTTGTGCTGAAGACGCTCATAATGTATGACTTATCACAATGAGCTTGCTCTAAACATGAGCCGCCGCAGACAACTGCTGAAGGGAAACGTAACTCCGACCGCCATGCTTCAAGACCTCACTATCAATTATTTAATAACATGGAAATGGATACACTCTTATAATATCAGTTGGACCGCTGCGCTCATTGGCCTACTGACCTCTGTAACAACACAAAATTCCTTTTTATTAGTGTAGGTGTGTTGTTAAAATGAGTCATTTCTTGCACCAAACAAAATTGTGAATATAACTTCGTTATACAAATCGTTGTGGTGCTTGTCAGGATGAATCAGCCACTATGATGCTAGCATGTTGTGAGATACTTAAGAGTCTATGGATGGATCATTATTACAGTGATTATTATTTTTCTAGCATGTTATATGTTTGACAACAGTTCTTCTAACCCTAACTGATGGAGTGTGTAGCTTTTCATTTCTTAAACAACCATGTAGGAAGACATATCACGGACATATTCCAGGATGACAAAGCCAAGGTTCATCAGGCTCATATTGTGAAAGAATGGTTCAGAGAGCATGAAGAATCATTTTCACACATGAATTGGCACCTCTGAGTCCAGACCTTAAATTCATTTAAAGTCTTTGGGATGTGCTGGAGTAGACTTTACTCAGTGCTCACCTCTTGCAATATCAATACAAGATTTTGACCAAAAATTGATGCACCTCTTTAATGGTAATGTGAAAGTAATGTAAAAACATATGTTGCCATGACTTATTGATCATATTTTTTTACAGTGGTATTTACCATTGTGTGAAAAAAATTTCACAGTGAAACCCAGTCAATAGGAATCCATGCAGTCAGCAATTTTGTGTGAGGACAAAATATTTCCCCACACATATTTCATTGTGTTGACCATCAGGTTTGAAAGTGACTTCTGCTTCATACATCATACTTTTGACCGTAGACAGTGGACCTTTTATACCCGCAAAATTTCGCTAATGCGATCGCAACTAACAGCCAGGCTAATAGCACACCTATCCTCATGACTTTGATTTGAAACATTTATGTCCATACCACAAACTTAAAGTATGCATAAAGTCTTATGAAGTTTGCTCAAATTAAACTATGAATGGCATGTTATAGGCTTATTATAGTTTGCACTTTAAACTGGAATAGGATTTTTTTCACATGGAAAAAAACATCACTTTTAACATCTAAGTTGGTAACTGAAAGGTCACTGAGTTTGATAGAACTACCAGCATTTGCCCTTGAGCAAAATACTCAGTTCCACATTGTTCTGAGAGACTGAGCTCGGTAACTTTTAAGAATTAATATGTTTGTTGTATTATAAAATTCCAGCCTTTCAGAAATAGGCTATGCTTCGGTCAAGCTCAGCCACTTCAACTTTATTAATTATAACAGTAGTATTTACACAATAGCATGCATGTAAAGAGCTAGAGTTGTCCATTTACAGTAGATTAAGGGATTAAGATTAAGATGACATGAATTTTATCTTAACTTAGTCAGTTTTTTTTTTTATTATTATTATATGTTTTTAATTTTGAGCATAAAATGATTTCTGTAACAGAATGGGTGAAACAAATCATTATCATAATACATCACAGAATTCATGAAGTACATTGCTGACTATTTGAGTATTTCTGGTATGATTTAAAGGTATATTACAAATGACTTGAGTACATGGGATATATACACTGATCAGGCATAACATTATGACCACCTTCCTAATATTGTGTTGGTCCAGGGGTAGGCAAGTTCAGTCCTAGAGAGCCGCTGTTCTGCAGAGTTTAGCTCCAACCCTGAAAAAAAAAAAACCTTCAGCTGCTTATAGCCTTAGTAATCCTGAAGAGCTTGATTTGCTTGTTCAGGTGTGTTTGATTAAGGTTGGAGCTAAACTCAGCAGGACAGCAGGACTCTGTAGGACCGAACTTGCCTACCCCTGTGTTGGTCCCACTTTTGGTGCCAAAACAGCCCTCACCCGTCAAGGCATGGACTCCACTGGACCACTGAAGGTGTGCTGTTGTATCTGGCACCAGATGTTAGCAGCAGATCCTTTAAGTCCTGTAAGTTGCGAGGTGGGACCCCAGACAGCAACATAGTCTGGCCCAGATTCGGCCCACATCTGGTACATGTAGATTATACGCGGACCAGATGTGGGCCGGATCTGTGCCGACACTATGTTGCTGTCAGGGACCTCCATGGATCAGACTTGTTTGTTCAGCACATCCCACAGATCCTCAATTGGATTGAGATCTGGGGAATTTGGAGGCCAAGTCAACAACTCAAACTCATTGTTGCACTCCTCAAACCATTCCTGAACCATTTTTGCTTTGTGGCAGAGCGCATTATCCTGCTGAAAGAGGCCACAGCCACCAGGGAATACCGTTTCCATGAAAGGGTGCACATGGTCTGCAACAATGCTTAGGTAGGTGGTACGTGTCAAAGTAACATCCACATGGATGGCAGGACCCGAGGTTTCCCAGCAGAGCATTGCCCAAAGCATCACACTTCCTCCGCCGGCTTGCCTTCTTTCCATAGTGCATCCTGGTGCCATGTGTTCCCCAGGTAAGCGACGCACACGCACCCGGCCATCCATGTGAGAAAACGTGGTTTATCAGACCATGCCACCTTCTTCTATTGCTCCGTGGTCCAGTTCTGATGCTCACGTGCCCACTGTTGGCACTTTCGGTGGTGGACAGGGGTCAGCATGGGCACCCTGACTGGTCTGCATCTATGGAGCTCCATACGCAACAAACTGAGATGCACTGTGTATTCTGACACATTTCTATCAGAACCAGCATTAACCTCCTGAGCAATTTCAGCTACAGTAGCTCGTCTGTTGGATCAGACCACACGGGCCAGCCTTCACTCCCTACATGCATCAGTGAGCCTTGGCCACCCATGACCCTGTCGCTGGTTCACCACTGTTCCTTCCTTGGACCACTTTTTATAGATACTGACCACTGCAGACCAGGAACACCCCACAAGAGCTGCAGTTTTGGAGATCCTCTGACCTATTCGTTTAGCCATCACAATTTGTCCCTTGTCAAACTCGCTCAAATCCTTATGCTTGCCCGTTTCTCCTGCTTCTAACACATCAACTTTGAGGACAAAATGTTCACTTGCTGCCTAATACTGTATATCCCACCCACTAACAGATACTGTGATGAAGAGATGCTCAGTGTTATTCACTTCACCTGTCAGTGGTCATAATATTATGCCTGATCGATGTATATAAAAGTGATGTCCGGCCTAGGAAAATTTAAACGTTCACCCTTTATTCAAACATTTTTTAAGCATATTGTGTAGTCATGCTTGGAATGACTTTTATTTGTAATAATGCAATGAAACATGCCAAATTGTGCGGACATAATCAAAAAAAAAAAAAAAAAAAATGAACATGCAAAAACAAGAGAGAACCAATGACATATTAATAACTGTTTATGTTGTAGTCAATATATGCTTTTCCCTGTATTTTTTTTTTTTAGCTCCAACCCCAATCAAACACACCTGAACCAGCTAGTCAAGGTCTTAGGCATATTAGTATCTTCCAGGCAGGTGTGTTGAGGCAAGTTGGAGCTAAACTCTGCAGGACAGTGGCCCTCCAGGACCAAGTTTGGGCACCCCTGGTTTAATCGAACTTGTAGGGTCATTAAAAACAAATATTTCCCATCCGGACATCAATTTTGGCCACTGCTGAACACACACACATACGTTTTTACCACATGTTCGCTTGTGATAAACAAAAAACAACTAATATAATTTCCATTTAATATTTTATTCAGTACATTAAGACATGTTGAGATTTTATGCCAGTCACGATTTAAAAGACACACCACCACAGACACAGACCGCCGACCTAGCAGGCAGCTCTGGTGAAAATGTTTCATAGCTTAGCATTTGTGCGATTTCAATTCAGCAAGAATAAATAGGTAATGAGATGAACAAAAACACTTCAGCCATCATTGTGTTCCCACTGGTATGACGATGAGCTATACCTGCAGAATCACAATCACTTCATCTTAGCTCGCTCTTTCTTCTGTCCTTTCTGGGAAATGCTTTTCTTGATAAAAAAAAAAAAAAATTCTGACAATGTGGCCACTCTTCAGATTTGGCCTGTATGACCTTCACACACACTGCCTAGAAGAAGAAGGTAACTATAAAGCCCAGAGACTAAAAGTGAAAGCAAATGTCAACACACACACACACGTTGGCACACCTATCATTATGAGGACATTCCATAGGCGTAATGGATTTTATACAGAGCTAATGAGATTTTCTAGAACCTAACCCTAACATCTAAACTTACGCATCACAGAAAACTTTCTGCAAAAAAAAAAAAAAAATCATTTAGTATGTTTATTTAGCGTTTTGAATTAGGGGGGGCCTGGCCTGACACCTGAATACACACTACAATATAAGGCCTTAGGGTCCTCATAATGTAGGTCATACTAGTACACACACACACTCTTTAAAAATACATTTGTACACACATCAAACAGGAACACTTTTAATGATCATACTCCTTATACAGCATGTGCAAAGTTCCGCAATAAGCCTTTTAATTGGATTAGAGCAAATTACCATTTGTAATGTCAGCTAAGTTTTAGTCATAATGATAATCTCCTGATCCTGCCACTGCAGCAACATTAATTACTACCTAAGACAATGAACCTGAAATATAACATGCTATCTACTATTTTCCATTGGAAGATCAGCTACATGTTCATATCACAGCCTTCCAGACTGTTTTTATTATTTTACTTCTGGGTAAATCTGATGAAAACATGCAGTCTTCATATGAGTGTACATAACTTCAAACAAATTACGAAACTATTTGTAACGCTTTACAATAAGGTCCCATTGGTTAACTAATGCATTAACTAAATTAACAAAAAGCCATTCATTTGATGCAGTATTTATTCATCTTTGCAAATGAGAGTTAATAAAAAAATACAACTAGTCATTGTTAGCTCATGTCAGCTCAGGTCCATTAAACAATATTTATTAGTCTTATATAATGTCTTATTTCACCCAAAAAAGAAATTTGTGATATTGACCCATGTAATTCTCTCTTACTAACAACAACAGGTACAATATGATGAATTGATTCTGCAAATTAAAGACAAAAAAGACAACAGGACACCAAAAGAGCAAGCAAGTCAGACAGAATGACATCGATCGAATCATTTCAGATTCAACTGTTTAATAGAGATGTGGGATTTGCTCATGTTTCTCTGCTTCAGCCTCCAGACTTCATGGATCAGAATAAGAACAGAGATTTTAATATGGGATAGATGAGTCCAATCAGAATGTTGGCATTCAGGACACAACCTCCAGAGCTCAGCCTATCACCATACTGGTCGAGCAACTGTAGAGCAATCCCATTTGTCCATCCGAATCCCAACTATGGCAAAAAAATCAAGAGTGAGGGTTTGGGTTGTCAGTCATGTTTCTTTGCGCAAGTTATTCGCCCAAGTTTAATACGGTTAGAGTTCAGCAATAGCAATACTGATGCTTGCGACACTAATGCCAAAGTCTGATAAAAAAAAGACTTTCCATGATACATCTTTTGAAATGTATTCTATGAACTTGGAATTTGATGATCTGAGCTTCTATTAATTTGCCGTTTCTTCTCTAGACACTCTGTTGGTCCTCAGGGTCTGGGAGAAAATGAGATTCTACATTTCAAGAATGGTTCTGCTGGGCTGAAGAACTCTAATTTACCCCTAATTCCTCCAGAGATTAAAATGTCTCTGAAGCGCTGTGCCCAGCTCGGAAGCAGATTTATGAATTTGAATATGTAAATATGAACAGACCATTAATACCTGAACTTCATACTCGCCACCTCCTCCGGGCTTTCCATCACCATTGACATCGTACTGTAACAAGGACATGGGGTGAAGAGAATTGCAGAGAAAAAGAGAGTGAGGAAGTTAAGTGAACACTAAGTCATAACATATTAATTTACAATCTACATATTTTTAAAGAAAGCAGCATTTCCAATAATATTTTACATTTTTAGATCCATTTAAAGATGTTGTGTGTCATTTGTGTGCACCATTAGCAAGAAACAATAGCTATTCAGAATGGAATTTTACATTAAGCAGATCGCCTCATGGAGACTGCCATAATGAGATCACATGACCAGCTCAATATTGCTCACTTTTTCTTGGTGACCGCTAGAGTTCCACTTTAGAACTGGTTCTAAATTTCCGAGAACCGGAGATTTGATAAGACACGTGCATTTCAATTCTGCATTACGATTTCAAAACACTGCTTCATGAAGCTTCGAAGATTTACGAATCTTTGGTTTCGAATCAGTGGTTCGGAGCGTGTATCAAACTGCCATAGTCACGCCCCCCGAAACACATAACGAAGACTTGTTTACTGAAATCACGTGATAAACGCTCCAAACCACTGATTCAAAACAAAAGATTCAAGAGTGTAATTCATAAAGCCTAAACTAAAGTGAGACCAAATAAATAAAATAAAAAATGTTGTTGTTGTTGTTGTGTTGTTATGACCCATGTAACGTATTCTAGTAAATAAGTCACCAATATTTTTGAATTGTGAAATTTCACTTCTCTTCTCGATTGATTGAAAAACTACTAGCCTAACTAATATAAAGCTCAAAATTTATTGAAAACAAGTGAGTCTTCACTAATAAAATTAGAACAAATAAACAAATTACAAGCAACAGCTCAAATAAATACAACAGAAGAAAGATACAAACAGTGCTTTAAGTTTTTTTCAGGCAAGTCTAACAGTACTCAAGTACAGAAATTAACCAAATGTGAAATAACACTGCATAGTCTTTACTGTATAAATTAAATATAGATTCATCATTATTAACGTTACAGAAGACAGTCAAGATCAGTGAGTTACTTTCTCTTCGTCTTTTGTTGTTTGATTAACATTGACAAACAACAGCGGGAATATTAGGCTGCTGTCACTGAATGCACGGATCCAATATACCGTTACACATGTGTTTTCTTTCTCATTATGCTCAGTTAAGACATAACTGACAGTGTTTATGTGAATAATCGCAATGATGGGGATTTTGACACTTTATTTTACACTGTATTTTTCCATTCAAGCGCAAGACGACGTGAAAAAGAACTCGATTCAGTACTCGCGAGCCATTTTAAAACAGTGTGCGAGTACTGAATTGGGTTCTCTTTCGCGTCGTCTTGTACTTGAATCTGAATGGCTAAAAATCGCTTGAATGTTTAAATTGACCGGAATTAATAACACATACAAGTGATAAACTTTCGTGACAATGCAGTGCTGTATCCAAAAGTGGCCCCTATTACAAAAATTGTCACTATTCCCTTCATTACTCCACTACTATAGTCCACTGCGTGAGTGAATAAAAATGAGCGAGCCGGAAGACGACCTTTTCTACAAGACACATGGACAGGAACCATGAATATTCTCTAGCAGCTAGCCATTGAGTGTACATTGGTTGTACACTCCTTGTTGTGTTTCATTATGGGATTGAACGAATGCTCTCGATAATATCCATTATGGTTTTGAACACCACTACAAATGGTTGTTCCCTCAAATACTGCACTATATAAGAGTATAGGGGGGTGATTTTGGACACAGCCCAGAGTGAATTTTAGTGGACTTAACCTTCTCAAACATGGCCTGATATTTGATGTAAGCCCGCCAGTTGGTCTGCATCCACCGTTGGGCCAAACTGAAGGCGAGCTCTTTAGCGTGGGCTGAATCGAGCCCGGAGAGACCTGCAAAGACATGATGGATGGGGTGAGAAGTGGGTGGGTCATTTAAATGGCAAATTCACCAACTACTGAGAATCATTAATCACATCTTAATAGTCACTTCCCAAACTCATAGACAAGATGTGACAGCAGGCAAATTGAATTTTGAAGGGAAAAATTTGATTTAGTTCACACTGAAGATTTTTCAGACACACTGCTTCAAGTTATAGCTAAAGTGGCTGATGTGCAAAATGTGTTTGATGCTGATGTATTACAGCCTGTCTGTGCCTTTGGATACACAGTAAACCACTGTCAGGAGTTGGAAGAAAACCAAACTGTTATTGTCTAGGATTACACTTTTTTTTCAGGGATGTTCTCTCCCAATCATTTGGTTCCCAAAACACTCACTCACACACTCTCTCTCATATAGCCAAAAGTAACCTCTCCAAATCTTTGAATTCAGGTGTTCCAATAACTTCCATGGCCACATGTATATAAAATCAAGAACCTAGGTGTGCAGACTGCTTCTACAAACATTTGTGAAAGAATGGGTCGCTCTCAGAAGCTCAGTAAATTCAAGCGTGGTACCATGATAGATGCCTGTGCAATAAGTCCATTCGTGAAATTTCCTCACTACTAAATATTCCACGGTCAACTGTTAGTGGTATTATAACAACGTGGAAGCAATTGGGAACAACAGCAACTCAGCCACGAAGTGGTAGGCCATGTATAATCACAGAGCGGGGTCAGAGCATGCTAAGGTGCACAGTGTGCAGAAGTCGCCAACTTTCTGCAGAGTCAATAGCTACAGACCTCAAAACTTTGTGTGGCCTTCAGATTAGCTCAAGAACAGTGTGTACAGAGCTTCATGGAATGGGTTTCCATGGCCGAGCAGCTACATCCAAGCCTTACATCAAGTGCAGTGCAAAGTGTCGGATGCAGTGCTGTAAAGCACACCGCCACTGGACTCTAGAGCGGTTGCCAGGAGAATGGTACTTGCCTGACTGCATTGTGCCAAGTGTAAAGTTTGGTGGAGGGGGGATTATGGTGTGGGGTTGTTTTTCAGGGGTTGGGCTTGAACCCTTAGTTCCAGTGAAAGGAACTCTTAATGCTTCAGCATACCAAGACATTTTTAACAATTTCATGCTCCCAACTTTGTGGGAACAGTTTGGGGATGGCCCCTTCCTGTTCCAACATGACTGCACACCAGTGCACAAAGCAAGGTCCATAAATACATGGATGAGCGAGTTTGGTGTGGAGGATATATACATTACTTATAGCTAGTATAATGTCTAAAGTGGGCCACTGAAATAGTGTTATAGGTAATGTCAATATGTCAACTACCAGTAACTATATGCAACTACATGTCGACTACCAGTCATTAGAGTACTAGACTGTCTGCTTAATATCTGCTAACACTTTTTGATGGTCCCCCAACAGACATTCTACTGACTATACGTAACTTTACGATTACACGTCAACTTATTCTACTAGCATGAACCCTAACCTAACAGTCTACTACAGCCTACAAATACTCTAATGAGAGTTAGTTGACATGTAGTTGCAGAGTGTCTAAAGTGGACCATCAAGAAAAAGAAATGAAACTGCAATTGTATTGGCATACAGTGTTGATTCACCACTTTATGTCCAAAGTAAAATGTAATAACCAATGACCTAGAGAGGTACTGGCTACCAGATAACATTAACCAATATCCTGCACATTCTTGGAAGGGTGAACATTAGATCATGCATTCATACAATTGCAAATGTTGCAAAATGTTTGGCCCAACAGATGTAGCTAATTATTTATTACTTTCTGTTCTATTAATAGGTCAAAGAACTACACAGCCCACACACTTTCATTACATAAGGCTAAACATCACACTGCTGTTGGGTTTGCATGAGAGAACAAGTGTGAATCACAGTGTCAGTTAGCAACCAGACTAAAGATAGAGCTGATTATCAGGACAAATGGCATCCTGATGGAGACAGAGTCAGGAACAGACAGAGTCTAGTTTGTCAGTTTGAACAAAAAAAATAATACAGACAAATGGACTGATGAATAATGCACAATGAAACCAGGAATATGTACTTAGAAAGTAAACAGGGTCCATTTAAAGGGATAGTTCACCCAAAAATGAAAATTCTGTCATTATTTATTCACCCTCAAGTTGTTCCAAATCTGTATGAATTTCTTTGTTCCGCTGAACACAATGGAAGATATTTGGAAGAATGTCAGTAACCAAACAGATCTCGCTCCCCATTTACTATCATAGTAGGGAAAATAATTATGGTAGTCAATGGGGGGACGAGGGCGAGTAAATGATGACAGAATTTTCATTTTTGGGTGAACTATCCCTTTAAGTTACATACAGTAGTACACTCACATAAAGCGATTTATACCATATAGCAAATTAGAGTTATTATCATTAACAAAATAAAACTATTAAAACATTTCTGTTAATTGAAATAAAGCTGAAATATAAAATACAAATATTATTTGAAAAAAAAAAAAAAAAAATTAAATGCTGCTTTACCAATAAAAAACTGAAACAAGTTTAAGTTGAGTCACTAAGATTATTAACTGGAAATAAACAAAAATAAAATTAACAAACTAAAACTGAAATAAAAAAAAACCTAAATAGTAATTTAAAAAAAAAAATGACAAAAGACATCTAAAATTAACATGAAAAGTAAAATTATACAAAAACAAATGCTCATTCAAAATATTATAAAACCAGAATAAAAACTAAAATAGCACTGTAGCAAATCTGCCCGTTTTTTTCCCCTATACAAAATGTAACCCTAATCACTCAGCCCTTTAAAGTTGGATGTATAAGTATGTTCATCTTTATCCGCATACAAACAGTATGTGTGGGGCGATATTTACTATATATCAAATATTAACTGCTTGATTGTTTTAACTGTCGCAGAATGTAAAGCTCTAATATGCTAATTGCGACTGTAAGGCATGAAGATATGAAGAAATTACAGTACAAACATTAACATGATTTTCTGTAAAGCTGCTTTGAAACAATGTGTACAATGTGATACAAATACATTTGACTTGTGTTTCATGTTGACTTTAAAGTCACAAAAAACAAGATTAGGTGACCATATACCTTCTATAATCATGTGTTGAAGCGGAGGCCAGGCGTTGGGCATGTCCCACTGCTGCCCACTTTCACTAAGAGAGGTCGGGACCCCGTTAGGATAGTCCAGACCTCCACTAGCCTAAACGGAGAAAGAGAAAGGTTTCAGAGAAGGTTTGTAAAATAATGTGCAAAGAGTGCCATCTGCTGTTGAGCATGGAGTTTGCTTCAGAAACAAGATGGGAATTGGGAACCTCCCTGTTTGAAGTCTCACTTCTTCCTGTGAAGCTTAAAAATACTTCTATTATTTAAGACGCTTTATAAATCAATAGAGAACAAGCTGGGAAATGAACAGTGGTGTTTCTCAAGAGGGAATATATTATATATAAACAACATTACAATATTAATTTACTGTGAGTGTGCATGGAAGGTGCTAATTAAAGCAGCATTAGGTCAGATGGTGAGACATCTGGAGCTTGTCTGCAGGAAGGAAGCATTGCATATGTTGTATACAGTCGATGTGCCCACAAAATCACCCACTATAAAAGGGTCAGTAAGTGACAGAAGGGTTTGTAATGCGACCGGCTCACTCTTAGGTACTGCACGGCCTGATCGCCCATCTCCGGCTTAGAGTAACAGCGTGCCCAGAGAGGTGCCAGGTTAGATGGGTAGAAGGACAGGTGCCGCGTCTCGTTCACCAGGCTGAAATCAAACCAGGCTCCTCTCTCTGCATCCCACAGTAGACTTTCAACTGCTTCAATTCTAGCAGAAAGTGCCTTGTCATATTCTGCTGCCTTATCTTCATTACCTACAGGAAACAGAAGTCAGAAAAAAAAAAAAATCCCTGAGTGCTTTTAATAAAACACACATATCATACACTGCTACCTTACCATGTTACCTAAGGAAACTAAACAAGCATTTTTATCTAATGTACACTACCGTTCAAACGTTTGAAAGAAATTAATACTTTGATTTTAAAGACTATGTATTGTTACAAAATATTTCTATTTCAAATAAATGCTGTTTTTTTCGAAATGTAAAAAGGTTTCAAGAAATATATTAAGCAGCACAACCATTTCAACATTAATAATAATAATAATAAGAAGAAGAAGAAATGTTTCTTGAGCACCAAATCAGCATATTAATTTCCGAAGGATCATGTGACACTGAAGACTGGAGTATTGATGCTGAAAATTCGCTTTGACAGGAATAGATTAAAATTTATTAAAATAGAACAGTAATTGTAAATTGTAATAATATTTCACAATATTACTGTTTTTGCTGTATTTTTGATCAAATAAGAGCAGAGCTTGAGACGCCTTTCAAAAACAAAAAATCTTAACCTCAAACTTTTGAACAGTAGTTTTACCACACCCGTTATTATTTACATTCACAGTGGCCCTCAAAAATATTTAGACACTTTGTGTGAGTGTTTGCCCTGTTTAATACATATTAATATATGTTAATAATTATATTAAAAAATACTAACAATAATGAACACATTTGAATGTGTACCTAAATATATATTATTAAATAAATAATAAGTATCTAATTTCAGTGCTTAGACAACACAGATGACCATCGTCCATCCTTAAAGCACTAGCCTAATGAAGTTACTAAATTAAATGACATTAACTGATTAACTACAGGTGATAGCCGAATATGTGAACCATCAATTAAAGTATAGTTTCCTCCATGTGCAATCTTCTGATTTAATAATGTGACCTTAGTAAAGGATAAAACACTTGCCATTTAAGTTGTTAAATTATTAAATACATTAATAAAAATGAATTAAAAATCAATATTTCATTACCAGTCTATAAATATTTGTTATATGTGATAATTATATTTGATGATTTATTAAAATCTTAAAAAAAAAAAAAAAAAAAAAAACAGACAATACTATAAAATGATTGACGACTGCACCAGGAGTAATTTTGGATAGGATTTTCTGACAAAGATTATCGATAAGTATTATAAATTATAGTTTTGTTTGTTTAGTTGTTTATTAGTTTGCTGTATTCCAATTTTGGCAAAAGTCAAACACATCCTTTATCAATTTGTTATTTATGATCCAGGTTGTGAAAATAAGGAAATTAGTTTCATTCAACTAGCATCATCCATTTGAAAACCATTGAGAATGTGCAGGCCACTGGTTCAGCTGGACCATTACAATTTACTAAAGAATATTTATGAATATGTATATTTATTAAAATCAGGATTACAGTACATATATACACAAATAAGTGTGTTTTTACTCTTTTACCCAGAATCCTGTGGAAGGAGGCCAGCAGGCGCTCATTGCGGCACATAATGGCATTGAGGTCAGCAGGCAGGACGGAGCTTGTCTGTGTGTCGCTCAGGGTGCCGTTGTTTCGGCCTGTGCTGTCTATATACCAGCGAGAAGAGAAATCCCAGCCGGACTCTGCCCCAGATGTCAGTTCCATCCACAGTCTCTTCTGAGCCTCTGTAATACACAAGCACATAAACGCACACAAGGACGGTGAAAAGAAATGTGACAGTGACAATGAATACCATAGGCTGGGATTATGAATATTTGTTACAAACCTACAAAGGTTTGTGTAGGAAATAAGATCAGAATTACTGACAACCAGTGTTGCAAACTAGATTTAGTGACATTTCATACCCCTTTTTCTAGTTACAAATCTAGCAAATTTTTGGACTGCTGGTTAACATGTAGTCAGTCACTATATCATACTCGTCCAGTTGTCTGACAGAAAATATGTAAATGTGAACAGCTATATTTTATATTAAAATAAAGTATGTGAGCATGGATTAGGTGTGAAAATAGATGTAAAGTGGAGAGAATTGGAACATGACATCATCTAGCGAAATTTATCAACTTTTTGAGCAGGCTCCAGCTACTTTCCATTGAAAATATCTGGGAACACTGCTGATGACTCGTTACAGGCAGTTTCAATTCTTTTCTCCTTTTTTGTGAGACAATAACTCCATTTATCATGCACTTTGATCTTTGAAACTTTGCAAAGCTTTGCATTCACAAACAGCCATATTACAAACTACATGAATGGTAATATCTTTATAAAAAGAATCAAAAATAAAAGCATAATGGGGCACTTTAATATGACCCCTTTAATGTTCATCTTGTTGTGGCATATGCAGGCATTTAAATATTAGTAGGTGAAAATACAGTGTGATGATTCCTGAATCAGAGCTCAAGATGCCATTTTGGCATCTATAAAGCCCCTGGATTCTTACCTGTTGACAGACCCTCAGCCAGTTCGACATCATCACTGTAGGACTCAGGCCTGCAAATAGTCAGATTTCTATACTGTAAAGCATCCAGATGTTTTACTTTATTACAGTATTCACAGTAATAAGAATGAGATTATTATTTTTTTTTTTCCCCCCATTACTGCAATGTGAATTGGGGGATGTTATGCTGCCTTAAATTGAAGCTGATTTAGTAAACAATTAAACAAATATATTATGGTAATGTTTTATGAAAGGTTATTTTGGTTAACTAAAACTACAGCCATAAAAACACTGAAAAAAATTGAAATAGTTGTCAAGGCTACATTTATTATTTTCATTTTAGTTCTTAAATAACTAAAACTTAATGTTACTCATAAAAATGAATAAAATAAACAATGTTATTCATAAAAATGAATAAAAACTATACATGCATATATACATGCATATATATATGCATATATATATATATATATATATATATATATATATATATATATAAACTAATAAAAAAAAATAAACAACAACATACAATTTACTAAACCAGAAAATACAAAAACATTAAAAAAAAATATTAAACACTATAATAGTATCTCTCTCTCTCTCTCTCTCTAATATATACAGTCAAACCAAAAATTATTCAGACACTAGATATAATTTTTGATATATTTTTAGTGGGTGCAGGACGCTATAGTTCATTTATCTAAGTGAGGATAGCAAAATAAAGTAAACTGTGACATATTACACAAAAATTCTTCATACAGTGGAATACCAGTAAAACTGATACAAATTTGGGACCAAAAATTGTTCAGATACTTTGACCTGACCATGTTTTGCTTAAGTGTTAGCGCATGCGTATTATATAATATATATATATATATATAGCTAATTATAAAAATATTGCATTGCAGTATTTTTTCATTACAATACTGTAACTGTTTTACAACAAAATATCACAGTCAAATGACAGTCAACACTAAGAATAATCATAAACACAAAAAATGCATTACAATAATGAGTATTTTTGGAGAAATGTGCCCCTAAATAATGGCTAAATAACCAAAATGGTCCAAAAATAGCTATTATTTCTTTATGCAAAATATACTTTCTTATTTTTCCATTTTGCTTTTGCAGTGACCTCGAGTGTTAATGCACAGGTCTCACCTGGGCCTGTCCACTGGTACGTTATACTGATTCAGGATGTGAGTCAGTCCATTTATTGTCACAACATGAGAGCGATTCTGCATCCAAAAGCTGTACTCTCTTTCCAGCGCTGGCAAAACCTGCCTAAACACACACAGAGCACATGCAGTGCAGAGGTGTTGTTCAGAGCGGTTGAGCGCAACACCTCAATATTCAACAACCCTGCAGGAAGGCAATTTAGTAGGAAAGGTTACCCGAGGAAGTCTTTGTCTCTGGTGACCTCATAGAAGCTTTCCACCATTAGGGGAAGGAAGGGGGGCTGACTGCGGCGCTCGTAATAAACCCGACCACCGTTTGGGACAAAGCCGTATCTAAATGGAAGTAAAGGGATAATATTTAATGTTATTTATTAAAATAATTACGACATGAGGGTGAATAATGAATGAAAGAATTTGAAGTGGAATATTCCTTAAGTGTTATTTAGTGGTACTGTTTTAAAACAATACAACTGGAGTGTGAAGTGTTTTGCACAGCATTTAATTGACTGTTAAAACTGTTAAAAGGCTATTTAGATCTGCAGCACATCTATGTGTGTGCGCGTTTGAAAAAAAAAAAAAAAAAAAAAAAAAAAAAGAGTGCACCTTTCCACAAGGAACATGAAGTTTAGAATCATTCCTCGAGCTGTCTCGGTCATCTCAGACAAAAGAAGGCCGTTTATTACCCAGTACGAGTCCCTGAATAACAAAAACACAGAATTAACTTGATTATTACATTTTCTGAAGAAAATAAGAGTGGTTCTTGCCAGTGCAGAACTCAGCATTATGATGCTAGGGTGTTGTGCATAGTTGTCAGGGCACTGCTTTGTCACCATGAAATCAAAATTGACAATATTGAATGTACATGAGTGCATGCTGGCCAGTAAAGCCTCCCTTCAGCAACCTGTCACTCATACTCAGCAATAACAAACATCAACAATCCAATCAATTCTTGATTGACAAATTCAAGTCCCTGCCCTATATTTTTTCTAATTTGAGAAGTCATTTCACTATATGCCTCACAATAGGGAAGAAAAGACTATTGCAATTTTCATTTCATGTGACTTTAAGGTGTTCTGAGTAGTTTTTAACTTGCTGCTATGGTTTTCTGGGTGGTCCACCTTGTGGATAATAATAATAATAATAATAATAATATACTGTGCATGTGTGACATGCAGTTAGAAAAAAGAAAAAGAAAAAAAAAAACAGACTGTGCATGTAGTGTTACATGGGGTATGATGATGTATGGGGTATGATGTATAAAGACATCATTAAAGTAATCCAGTGACTCAATTTTATCAAGCAACAGGAGTGCTTTGTTTGCGCAAAAAACACAATTTAACAATTTATTTACAAAATATTAAATATTAAGACGATGTAGCATGAACACGCGTTGGAGATTAATATTTTGTAAATAAAGTGGTAAATTATGTTTTTATGCACAAACAAAGCACTCATGTCACTTCATAAAACTGAGCTTAAACCACTGGACCCAACCATTTCCCTTGAAAAAATAAAGTAAGGGGTTACTCTTAAAGGGTTAATTCTGTCATTAATTACTCACCCTCATGTCATTCCACACCCATAAGACCTTCGTTCATCTTTGGAACAGGAATTAAGATATTTTTGATAAAATCCGATGGCTCAAAGAGGCCTCCATTGCCAGCAAGATCATTTCCTTTTTCAATGCCCAGAAAGGTACTAAAACATATTTAAAACAGTTCATGTGACTACAGTGGTTCAAACTTAATGTCATGAAGTGACGAGAATACTTTTTGCACCAAAAAAAAAAAAAAACTAAACAAAATAACGACTTTATTCAACTTCATGAAGCTTCAAAGCTTTATGGATCTTTTGTTTTGAATCAGTGGTTTGGAGCACCAAAATCATGTGATTTCAGTAAATCAGGCTTTGTTATGTCCCAAGTGTTTTGAAATTTCAATGGTTCACCATTGGGGGGAGTGACTTTGGCAGTTTGATAGACGCTCCGAACCATTGATTCGAAACAAAAGATTTGTAAAGCTTCAAAGCTTCATGAAGCAGTGTTTTGGAATGGCCCATCACTAGATATTGTAAACCTCTATTATGTTTTGCTTTTTTGGCACACAAAAAGTATTCTCATCGATTTATAATATTAAGGTTGAACCACTGTAGTCACATGAACTGTTTTAAATACGTCTTTATTATCTTTCTGGGCATTGAAAAAGGAAATGATCTCGCTGTCAATGCAGGCCTCACTGAGCCATCGGATTTTAATCAAAAATATCTTAATTTGTGTTCTGAAGATGAACAAAGGTCTTTTGGGGGTGTAGAACGGCATGAGGGTGAGTAATTAATGACAGAAATATCATTTTTGGGTGAACTAACCCTCTAATTTTTTTTCTGTAATTACAGTTACTTCTGATATAATTACATTAAATACAACAGGGGATTTAACATCAAAATGTAACGTCTAATGTTAAAATGTATGTTTTTAAAGTAACCATCTCCCTTTAAATACTTCGGTCAGTTCAAGAATAAGTGATGCAAAATTATATTTAAATATTGAAAGAATTAAAAGAGCAGTTTCATGCCTATCCTTGTTTTGTTTAACTGGTCGAGGTTGATATGGGATTTAGAAGTAATTAGTAATAAGTAATTAAATACTTTTTAGACCAGTAATTAGTAAAGCAATCCAATTACACTATTGCGATGTAGTTAGATGCAATGAAGTAATTAGTAGCTAATAATTGATTACTTTTTAGAGTAACTTACCCAACACTGGCTATGAAGTCTGAATCACTGAAAACTTGTTCCGACCTCGTTTTATACAGTTAAGCATAAT
Organism: Ancherythroculter nigrocauda; assembly: GCA_036281575.1. Classification (NCBI taxonomy): domain Eukaryota; kingdom Metazoa; phylum Chordata; class Actinopteri; order Cypriniformes; family Xenocyprididae; genus Ancherythroculter; species Ancherythroculter nigrocauda. Next base: position 42,821,453 of record VTFQ01000005.1, read on the forward strand.
GATAAGCACTCAGGACACAATGTGAGTATGAACAATAACAGTGATACTGGCATTAGCAAGTACCACTAATTATTGTGTAAATACTTGTGTGTATGTACTTGATAAAGAGAGAGACTAACCAGTAATAGAGTTCTCTAAAGCGGCCACCAGGCACGACGACTGGGTGTGGGGTGTAAATCTGTGAGTACAGCTCTGGGTGGTCTCTGACATCATCACGGATCTGCACAGCCACGTATATAGTAACGAGATAAATATTAGGTAGCGGTTCATACATAGTCCCATAATATAATATAATATAATATAAAATATAATATAATATAAAATATAATATAATATAATATAATATAATATAATATAATATAATATAATATAATATAATATAATATAATATAATATAATATAATAATATATACACACACACACACACAGATACTATTAGAAACTACTATTTCAGTCGTTCTACTTAATTTCACATTTAATTCAGTGTTAATTGACATTTCTGAATTAAAATTGTTTCTACATTAAAGCGTACAGCGTACATTAATGAAACTCATTTACCTTTCGACCAAGGGACTTCCACAAACCATGCAGTTCTTCAGCCCAACTGCGATATTTAGAGTCAGACACCCTGGATAAGAATTTTGGTCTGTGGAACAGGGAACAACATTCAAATTTAAATAGATGCCTTTATAAACTCACATGAATTACTTTCTTCAGCGGAACACAAAAGGAGTAATTTTGCAGAATGTCCTGGCTGCTCTTTCCATATACTAAGTGAATGTTGACTGAGGCTTCAAGCTCTACATGCAAAATTCCTCGTTTTGTGTTCCGAGAAAATCAGACTGGAACGACATGATACGACACAAAACATTCTTACTTCGAATGCCAGTCTGGAGGAGTCCACTGCTCAAACTCCTTACCCGGCTCTTCAAAGTATGTTTGCAAGAACTTCTGTAGCTCTGAGGATGGGACGGTCTTGTTTGGGAACCCTGAGGTCAGATTTGCAAAAGCCTCCACAACGACCTCTATGGGTAAGCAGGGGAATAGCAGGAAATCACAGGCCTTTTCAGATGAGCATCAGAACAAATCAAACACGTTTGACTCACCAGGAGCTGTAGTCAACTTCATATCTACAAAGTACTTGTCATCATCAAACAGTTTAGCCATCTGGACCTGTCGCAGGACTTCTCCTGTGCAGTAGATTGGGCTGGTGGCAACAAACACATGTCAGGCAACTGAGGCACAAGAGTAACAGGGTTGTTGGTCTGGCACTCACAGGTTAAGCTCATAAAACCAAGATCAATAATGTTCTCTCTACTGCTCTTTAACAAAGGTTCAAAGCTCAGCTTCTCAGCATTCAACACTCCACCTGCTTTGTTAATGACTCAAAGTTCAGCCATAATGAGAATACCATCTGGTGGCTGTTGAAGTCTTTTAAAATATGGTGAGGACCAACTTCAAAGCTCATTTTACATCATAAGAAAACCCAAGCAACAGAGACACATTTGCAAATGTAAGAGTTTGTGCGCAAGTATTAATCACTAATATATTCAGCTTAATATTTAATGTGGTTCTCTCATTGGATAATTCAGAAAAGCTGCTCAGATTTAAGCAATGAAGCCTTGATCAAGAAGATAATGGGAACTAACCTGTCACAAGGTGTCAGAAGCATGTCTCCGGAACAGAAAAGGACAGATGAAAAGATTGTCACAATTAAGCAGTGCATCTTGGTGAGCTAAATTATCAATAGCAGTAATGAAGAGTCAGTAAACCGTAGCCTAGTTTTAAAGCTCCGAGCTCTGTTATCAATGATTAGGGGGTTAGAGGTCAGTTTTAAAAATCATACTGCAGTGATGAATCATTTTCAGAGCATAACATGCCTAGCCTGTACTTCGCTGCTGGATATCAGTATGCAGATTGTTACTAGGGGCAGAATGAAAATGTTACATAAGATAAATTTAGGGAAGAAATTAAATCAAAATACTGACATCTAGTGAGACAAAGCAGTACTGGAAAATGACATTTATAGAGACTAAATCACAAAGAAATTGTCATTGCAAGTCTTACAAGTGGAATTCACATTAAATCCATACACCAAAACAATGAATTTATGTCATGAGAAACTCAGCAAAAAAAGACACCTTAAACACACAGAACTTCAGTGAGCTTTATTTTTCAAACAAAAACCATCACAGATGTTAACCATTGCACTTTTACATATCTCAAATCTTTAAAAATGTAGCATCACTGAGAAAAATTCCAATTGATATTACCCCAATTGAAAAAACAAAACAAAAAACAAAACAAAAACCTTTGGATTTCTTAAATTTGGTTTGTAATTTTAATCTGCAGTATCCAAAAGTTCAGGGGGAAAAATTATATTTCAAATTTAAGGGCAAAGTTTAGAGATAATTTTTTCCTTACCCTTAACTCCCAAATTGTTCATTTGAATTTGAAACCAATTCTCTCCATTTCCCTCCCACCCACTAACCCCGACTGATGTATCTAAGCTCCCCCACTGAACAGGGCTGCATTTCCCAAAAACATCACAAGCCTAAGCAGATCATAGAACCATTGACACCAATGGTCTCTACGATCAACTTAGCTCACAATGCTTTTGAGAAATGCAACACAGATCAATCAAGTATTGGAATAGGAAAAGATACATCAGGGCAGCAAAAACCCCATTCCCACCCACCCCAAAACCAAAAAAAAAAAAAAAAAAAAAAAAAAAAAAAAAAGAAAGAAAATATTGAAGAAAGAGTGGATTTCCAGGTGGCAATTTTTGTATGCTTCAGATAACTATTCAAACAGGTGAGATGTTCTCCACCCTATTCTTCTAAATAAAAGGAAAACAAAAATAAATGAAATCAAAACCCCAACCACCATGGCAAAGACCACGGCACATCCAACTGTGCTGCTTTACAGCACCTCAGGAATGAACAGTGATTTTCACGGCAAGTGGTTACTGAAAAACACCGGGCTGCTGCCAAAGAGCCCAGTAACTCATATATTCCTCTCTAGAGCTGATCTGTTTAAAAAGGCCCCAAAAGAAACCAAAGCTGATTAGCCTGGTGAACCATCCATGTCCACACCGGGGGTATGCGCTATAGAGAAGAGGATACAAGCTTGGATTCGAGCAATGTCACTGGGAAAACGTTGCAAGTGCTGGAATATGGGGCAAATCATTTTTACTCAATTTGGTAACTAACCACAGTTAGATCAAACTTGCTCAATTGTCTCAGGAAAAATAATAGCAACACTCCACAGTAGACAAAGCAAATCCATTTAGTTAAAAGAAAAAACATCTCACCTGTATTTGACTTTCTAATGGGGACGTTGGTGATGTTAAACTCCAACGTAAAAAAAAATAAATAAATAAATTAAAAAAAATATTGTGCCAATAAGCAAAATTGTATCCCTCCCAACCTCCATCCCATCCCATAAAGTTACAACCCTCAAAACGTCACAAGTCAAAACACAAAACTTATTCAAAAAGCAGCAGAAGGGCTAAAGTGTCTCAAGCAAGCCTCTGTCAATCCCCAGAAAAAATAAAAAAATAAAATAATAATAATAATTCACTCAAAAATCTTTAAAGGCTATTAGTGTTTGGGGGGAGGGGGATAAATATTCTGCTGCAAAAAAAAAAAAAAAAAAAAAACATTTGGTTATCAGCACCCATGAAATACCCATACCCAATCTTAAATACCCTTGTCCCTGCCACAATACTTCCTCAAAACAAAAAAACAAAACTCACCTTCGGTCTAAACACCTCTGCCCTAACCGAGGAAGTGCTCCCAGCATGTGTGCAGGCCGTATTATTACCCAACCCTTGAACTAAAGTTCAAACTTAAGTGCAGCCCACACTGCAAAGGTTTAGATTCTTCTGTTAAATCTGTGCAGCATCTTAAGAACATGGTCTTGTTACAAAAAAAGAAAAGCCTGCTGACTCACGATGCACTGCATGTCTCTGCCGCTACATTATGTCAGTCCATCGTTTAGAAGTCTTGGCATCCAGTTGTTATTTTTTTTTTTTTGTCCGTTTTTCCTTTTTCCAATGGGAACAAAGTTCCTTTCAATCCTCCCACCCCAAACGGTCTGTTTAAAGTCATCATGTCCTAGTGCCAGTGAACATAAACCCATGTAACAGCTACACATCTCGCTTAGAAATTCAACATTTTTGCACGTTGCCAATTTGAGCTGCACTGCAGCGAGTAGCACTATTACATGATGAAAATATTAAATTACCTCTATGATTAGAGTCACCAGAGTTAGGGGACCCTGCCGAGTGCCTCATAAGTCAGTGTTACAAGCAAAAGGCTGGAAAGCAAATAAGCCTCATGTTTTCTCAACCCTAAAATGAGGCCATTTATTTGAGCAACCCACGTCAGGAACTTGTCAACACTGGGTAATGGATGCGAGTCAATTTAGTGAACAAGTGCACCACCTGCTGAAACACTTAGAAGCTTAGACTCAAAACAATTGAACAAAGTGTTTTTGGATTTAAAAAAAAATGTGGGAGCCCAATTTTTTTTATTTGTTATAACAAAAAGGTGGTGCACTACCTGGAAAGGTTTAAACTCGGCTAAACTTAATTCCCATGGGCAAAAATTATGGTATAAGCTAACAAAATAGTGCCGTCCAGTGCTGACAGAATCCTGATTTTAAAAGATCTTTCCAACATTCTTTTCAAATGGTCATCCAGCCTTTTTAGCTCGTTTTAAAACAATCCATTTAAAAAAAATAAATGAAGTATTTACAAAATGTTTACAATGTGCCAGAACTGTATAAATGGCACATTTAGGACAGAGTGCCTACCAATAAGAAAAAAAGAAATGAGGGGAAAGAAAAAAAAAAAAAAGAAATAAATCCACATTCGTCTCAAAGCAGGAGTCCTCATGGCCAAGGAGAAAGGCTGGTCTGAGTCTGGTCAAGTCTCTTAGTGTTGGCCCACTGAAGACAGAGGGGGAAAGAGTTACGGGTCTCTAGAGGCTTGGCATGTTCCTTGAGTGGATGAAAGGGGGTGGGGGGGGGGAAGCCATTGAGGGCCTTGTGGGACTTTTGAAAGCTTGCCACAAGAACATTAGCTCCTATCATTGTCATCATGCTCACTGATATCATCTCAGTTCTCCGGGGGGCTTCTCTTCACACCATAGTCAAGTACGCCAGAGACTGCACAAAAATCGCACATGCCACCCCCATCCTCTCTCCTGCTGTGAAATCCTGTTCTTCATCGCCCCAAAAGTCTACAGGTGGCAAATGCTAAATTATTCTTCTGATGTGAAACAGGAGGGGGCAGACAAGCAATACCAAAAGCCATAGAAAAAAAAAAAAAAAAGATCATGTCTTAAAATGAAGAGTTATGAAGAGAGAGAGGGAAAAAAAAAAAAAAAAAAAAAAAAAAATCAGGTTATTACTTTTTGAACAAGTTAGACTGCTTGTTAAGGCACTTGTTTCAAATGACTAGAAACATGAAGATGTGCAGAAGGACAGAGAGAGAGTGGGGTGAGAATGTGCTTGCAGGCAAGAAGTAGTCATTTCTTTTCTTAGGAGATAAATCCTCATGTCCCCTCTTTCCCTTCTCAAGTGATTTGAAGTCTTCAGGATGAAAGTTTCGGTGCAGCAGTCCTTTATTAGGCCATGAGTCCTTCCCGATTATTGGGCCGTTGCGACATCACATTCCTTGTGGTGGCACCAGACAGAAAAAGAAAAAAAAAAAAAAAAAAAAAAAGTAGGGGAAGAGGAAGACAGACAGAAGATATAATTTAAAAAAAAAAAAAAAGAAAATCCCCCATTCCCTATACACAGTAGGGAAGGAAAAAAGGTGGGGATAGGGGACAAAGGATTGGTGATCTGCAAGGGGCAGAAAAATAAAAAGATTGTTAAATCAAATTATACAGAGACATCAAAAGCAGTAGCATGATTGACTTTGAACTCACCTCTTCTGCTCACAGTTTAACCTCCTCCCCACTCTCACTATGGTACTCGGCCACATATAGACTCTTGTCAATACTGCTGGGAATGGGCTTGATTTCAGTACCCAGCTGTTCTTCAATACCTTTCAGGTTAAAGCGGTCATCATAAGTGATCAAGTTAATGGCGAGACCCAAGTGTCCAAATCGGCCTGTGGGGAGAGGAGCAGTGTGTCATTAACACGGCTACCCTTTCAAAGCCACTGCTTGGCAAGCAGGCCATTTCAAACGCAATATTACTTGATCTCAGAGCGAGATCAAGACCAAAACAAAACCTTACTCACCTGATCTGCCAATGCGATGGAGGTACGTCTCCCCAAGTTTGGGGAAATCGAAGTTGATCACTACATTCACAGCTTGTATATCAATTCCTCTTGTGAAGAGATCTAAACAAAAAGAGTAGGGGTCAAAAACACTACTTTGATTTAATGCGTCTATCATAAATGAGATTTTCAACTGTTCTTACCAGTGCAGACAAGATTTCGACATAAGCCATTTCTGAAATCATGGAACACACGGTTTCTGTGTTCCTAAACAAAAATTAAAACATGCATTAGCATAATGAAAATAAGCAAGGCAAAATTCAGAAAGTCAACATTTTGGCTGGTTTTATAAGCCCAAAATAATGGAAGTTTTACATCCTGTACATTCATTACATAAACACTTGTTCCATTTCAAAATTCTGCCGTCAGCAGCACAGTAACACCACAGGCCCCCTTTACTCCCACCTGTCTCATCTTGGCGTGAATGTAGAAACAGGAGTATCCAAGCTGCGAAATCTTCTTGGCCAGGAGCTCCACTCGCTGGGATGAATTGCAGAAGATTATAGACTGATTGATCTGGAGCTGAAAAATAAACAAAAATTAAAAAATAAAAGGATGTCAGCATGTACTGCAAATGTCAGGAGAACAGTAAAGCTTTTTTTTTTCATATCTGTAGTCAGATAAAGTGTGGCATGCACACAGCTCAAAAGGCTTTTACCCTGGAGAACAGAGTATTAAGGCAATGGACTTTCTGCCTTTCAGTCACATAGGCATAATACTGAGTAACCCCCTTCAGGGTCAGCTCCTCCATCAGGTTTATCTCATAGGGCTTCTGCAGATGGGTGTTCTGTTCACAAAAGCACAGGGTAAATTAATACTTTCTGAACACAATTTCATACAATGATCATTATATTAGGCTTAATGTAGCAAACACAACAAATACAACAAAGTACAAATCAAGGTTTTCTGCAACACTAGGCAACAATAAAACAAAGCATGCCATTCTATTTGTGCACACAAAAACGTGACGCAATAGGACTGGACTATTAATGAAATAGTATTTTCATTTACATTTTGGCTTCCTACGATTAAGAAAACAAAATTGCAATGATGCTCATTTTGTCACGTTTCAAACCCAATGCTCCCTTTACTTTAACACTGTTCTAGTGCACTGCAACAACAGTTATTTACTGAAGCAATTTTTTTTATTAATTTTTTATATCGATATGATTTGTATTTACATGTCTACATATTTGTTGTTTTATTATATTTAAAGCTCAAGAAAATCCAATTTTTAAAAACACTTCAATAAGTTTAATAAATGCATGTTCAAAATCAATAAGTAATTCTGTTTGATAGCTGTGATTGACTAAAATGCTCATTTATAATTATTTCCATAATGAATGAACAAATGACTTGACTGATTCTTAATGAACTGGGTAGGGTTGCACCAGCCATTCGTAAGTTCTTGAAGGGATAGTTTACCCCAAAATGAAAATTCTGTCATTCATTACTCGCCCTCATGTCGTTCCAAACCCGTAAGAATTTCGTTCATCTTAATCGGAACACAAATGAAGATCTTTTTGATGACAGAATTTATTTTGGGGTAAACTAACCCTTTAAATTGGAACGTAAAATCCACACTAGAGGCTTAGTAACCACTAGCTAGTTTGTAAAGCAGAATGCAGCTAGTAAGGCGTAACTTGTAAATTAATGCGGTGTAGCATAAGACATTTACCTTCAATGATCCAACAGCAGCCTTCAAATGTGTGCAAAAGCTGTTTAAATGCTGTGAATATCCTTCATTCTAACTTTTGACACATAACTAATGGTAAAAATAAGTTTTCATTAAATACAATACTAAATCATGAACAACAATAGGTATGCATGTAAATAACATTCAGAAACTATCAAATAAATACTGATACAAAAACATAAGAAATTACATTTATTTTTATTCGACATGTACAACACAGAGACGCGCTTTAGGACGGGCTTGTGTTGAAGAGCCACCAACAAAGTAATCTATACACATAATGTTCTTGCTCTTAAAATGTAAGCGAGTGTAAACGTCAGCATTATCATACATGTCTAAAGAATTGAAGTCTGTCAGGTAAAACAAGAGCTTATTGATGCAGTTCAGTCAGTCTGCTATTTTATTCCAACCATTACTCCTGATCGGAGGCTTCCGTAAATAAGTTTAATGGTGCAACGCAAAAATATTTCGTAGGGCTCATGTTATAAACTTAGAGCCCATTTATGTCAAAACTAGGCTGTAACTTACAAATAGCTGGTGTAACCGGCCCCTGGTCAAAAAGACTTGTGAACATTAAAGTCATTACCAAGTTGGTACCTAGTTAGTGTTACACGTTCACAATTATTCTGTTATTATTATTATTATTATTAAAAAATAAAATAAAACTGCATACTTAAATGTATTTAAGCAAGTTATGTTTTTATATCCAAATCAGTTGCCTTACCATGAACTTTTGCACACTCAGTGGGAAGGTGGCAGAGTACAGCAAAATTTGCCTTTGTTTGGGCAAAGAGCTCAGCATCTCCTCCATCATCTGTACAAAGTCCTGCGACAGGAGCTTATCTGCCTACTCGGTAACATGGGTAAAACATTAATGAGACACGAGTATTACCGTATGGCAATTAAGCAAGTACTGTAATTAGCATACCTACAAGATTAAGCTCTTATTCACATACCTCATCCAATACGACCATCTGTACTTGATTGACTTTGGCCACTCCCTTTTTGATGAGGTCTAAAATTCTTCCTGGAGTGGCAATGACAACATGCACTACAAAGGCAAGAGTTTAATCCAGTAAGACCCAGGGTTTATGAAAGGAATATGTACAGTAGCTCAAATCATTTTAAAACTGTTCCCGCTCACTTATGATCACTTGCCTGTTTCGTCGAGTCTCATGATGTCATCACGGAGGTTGGTTCCACCTGTAGTTGCCATAACCTTGACCCCGCCCATGTGTTTGCTGACCTGGATACAGATCTGACTGACTTGTAGAGCCAGTTCTCTAGTGGGCACAATGACCAACGCTGCAAAAAGCATTTAAAGCATGAAATCACTTAAAAGAAATTAGAGAAATCATGTATAAAACCTATAATGGTGAAACCTAATCATCCCCAACATCATCTTGTAAATGTGTCAAACCCAAGACAGTCACTGACCTTGTATGCTGTCTTTCTTCAGGTCAATGCGTTCAAGTAAGGGAATGAGGTAGGCGCCACTTTTTCCTGTGCCGTTCTTGGCTCTGGCAAGAATGTCCCTCCCAGACAACGCAATGGGAATGCTCTCCTCCTGCGGGGATGAGAGAGAACACAGTAATGAGCAGATTGGTCCGATTAAATGCAGACTTCTCTTGCCTTACACTAGATGGGAACTGTATGGTCACTATTAGACAAAAAGGTTAAAAAGCCTACATAGTATGAACCCAGTTAACACAAGACATTTTTCCACTTAAAGTGAGTTCAAATACAAACTAAAATAATTCATGCACAGTAAAAACACAGCAAAACTAATGACACTGCAAATTAAATATGAATTCTGCATGTCTCTGTGTGAATGAGAGCCACGGTTTCGTCTATTACTTCATGTATGTTTGTGCTATAACTTGTATTAAAGTGGAAGAAAAGACTCACACTTTGCCCTGTCATTTGCACTGAGGCACTACAGCAATCTTTCACGTCACATTTAAGAGCGTCAAAATGCCATTGTTTGAATTTCATGATGAAATGGGCAGAATTTGAAAGATGAAACTTCCTAGAACTTGCATTTGTTTTTTTTTTTTTAACTTGCCCTAAATTCAACAAGATATTTACTTTACAAAAAGTATGAGATGCAGTCTGTCATGTTTTTCCACCCCCTTTTGATTGACAGGATATATTTAGCTCTGATCAGCAGCCGTTTTTAAACAATTGGCTGATAGCTGACAGTGGAAATTAATTGCTTCTATCAGTCAATACAGTTTATTGGCCAATACATTGGTGCAGCCCTAATAATAATAATAATAATAATAATAAAAAAATCCAGAACTGAGATTGCTTTCTCCAGGTATATCATATATCTCTTTAGCTAGGAGTGATATACATCTGAAATATTTGCCATGATCACATGTCTGGTTTTTTTTGCCTCTTACCTGTATAGGTGACGGTTTCTCCCAGCCCATTTCAAAGATGCCCATAAGCAGCTCCCGTTTCAAACAGTAATCCTCAAACTCATTTCCCTTGGTCGCCGTCACATCCTGTAAGTTTCACAATGATTGCACTTCAGAGTTTTCTAGACCACAACAAGCACAGAGAAATATTCTGTTTCAGAGGCTACCTTTTTTGATTAGAGCTGCAGGATTCTAGATAAACCGAGAATAAGAGGTTGACCGATTGATTGGTTATCGGCAAAAATCCATACCAATAGTTTTTCCTGGGTTACGTCCATTGCTGGAGCTGCTGAGAAGGGTCTGCTGTCATTACAGTACGAGAGCGGCCTCTAGAGGCGAAATAAAAACAATCACCAACGCCTCGTGGAGTTTGTTTTGACACGAGACTGTGTGCTGCACAGAGCAGGACACTTCAGATGCGGATTTAGTACGTTTTCATATTAAAGTAATTTGTTGACTAGATGTTGCATTAGTGGACAACGGCAGTACGTTTGCCGTCAAGGCTGAGAAGACTCTAACATTAGTAGTACCTCAACCAGTTAAAATAATGTGGAGGAAAAAAAAGAAAAAAAAAAAAAAACCCAGACGCATTTCCGACCCAGATATTTAATGTCACAATTGATACCATCTGTTTGCATTAGTTTATATCCAGCTGGTCATTTCTATGCATTTGATAAAGCTAGTGACACAAGAAAGCAAACGGAATAGTCAGAAACACATACAAATCAGAAACGCATCCATTTTTTTTTTTTTTTTTAAATCACCAATACATATGTTGCAATTTTGATTAGATAATCATGACTGTTTGGATTTATATGAAATAGCAACACTTTACAATAAGAGACCATTTGTAACATTAAGGCAGGGGTGGGGAATGTTGATCCTAGAGGGCCATTGTCCTGCAGAGTTTAGCTCCAACTAGGGATGCTCATTTCGGTTAAATTTCTCGACCGACAACTGATGCTCGTTATCCGATTATTAACCATTAACTGATAAGATTATAATATTGTATAGCCTATATGATAATATGACATATATATGACATTAAATAAAAAATTCAATTGACGAGTGTCTGTGTCTTCCACGGGTTTATTTTAACATGCAAACAGCAGCATAGAACAGATAAACAACAGAACCTGGATTCACATTATCAAATTGTCACGCACCTGCAGCATTTCTGACAACAGAAAAAAATAATTTAAATAAAAGGCATAAAATAAATAGGCCTACACTAAATATTTTTCACTTAAATGTTTAACAAATTAAGATGACAAAACAAAAACACGGTGAATCCATTGAAGCTTTGAACAACCGGTATTTTAGACATTTTTTCCGTCAAATAAAAATAGCAGGCCTACCTCAATCTACACATTGTCTAGTTTTTATTTTAAAAAGGTAAAGTTGTGTGGTTAGTCTGGAGCGCAGCCTGTTGACCGTTAAACCCGCGGCAGAAAACACCCTCTCAGATGGTACTGATGTCCCGGGAATACAAAGATAACGCTGCGCTAGAGTGGCCAGCCTTGGGAAGCGCCTTTCATTTGCTTTCCACCATTCTAGAGGATTAATATCCAAAGAGGGCGGATCGTCTCTCATATAGATGTCAACTTCTGCTTCTGGATCATCACTTGATGCTTGTGGATGTTTGGGTCGCAGGTGATACTGCATTGTACTTGTAAAATATGCCACGCGGTATTAAAATACAGCAGCAGCACTAGTAACTTCTTCACCCTTTCTATCGAAATGGTCCCACACAGTACTTTTCGCTCGCTTTATTTTGCTTGTTGCTTAGCGAAATATGTCTGGCACGTGTGACACACCCCGCGAATTAACAAATAAGCATATATGTATATATAGCATATTTTTCTTTAACCATGCAGCAAACAGCAAAAAAAAAAAAAAAAAAAAAAAGTTTAACTGATAGTATTAATCGGTTAAAATACTTACTTTCGGTTAACGGTTAAACGGTCAATGTGAGCATCCCTAGCTCCAACCCTAATTAAACACACCTGAAGCTAATCAAGGTCTTCAGGACAATGGGCCTCCAGGATCAACATTTCCCACCCCTGCATTAAGGTATTGTTCGCTGGTAATTTCAACATTTACTAATACATTTTTATAAATTAAAGATGTATCTTAACATTACTTAATGCACTAGGTGAATGCTCAAGGTATAATATTAATATTTTTATATTTAACAAGTACAGTAGATTTTCATAGTACTATTTTTCAATTTTTTGTAATCGAGTTCAGCACTATTTTGTGTGTTATGTTTTCATTTAGTATCCAATTTAAAAAAAAAAAAAAAACCTAATCAGTTGATTAATAGTTATCAGCCAGTGTGGTCCAACCCAGTTATCGTTCTGTAAAATAAAAAAACAAAAACAAAACAAAACAAAAAAAAATTAAAAATAAAATTGATTCTCAGTGGAGGTCAACTTTTTTGTTTGTTTTTTTGTTTAAAAGAGATTTACAATTCTCCAACTATTTTGAAGAGACAACTAAATTCCATTTAAAAAAAATATATATATAATTTGATTTTTTTATGAGTTTGAATGAATCTCTTGAATGATTGATTCAATGGCATACATTTACCAGTAATTTTTTCCACCTACTAGTGTATCGATGTAATTGATAATCTTTATTTGAAGCATCAATTTTCAAAAGGTGATTTACTATATTTTGATCACTACCGTACATTTAGGAATAAGATCGCGTGGGTGTCCGAATTGAGATTATGATCTTTTAACAATTAACCGTGCAGCTCTAACAGACATACAAGTAAACCGGTTAAAGATGGACTTACTGAAGTTCTCATGCGCAAATCCTTCGGAGGAAGCTTTAGATTCTTCTTCCAGTCATCCCCAGGCCTGACAAGAGAAAAAAAATAAATCCCAATCACCACCATTATAAAGCAGCATTCGCTGCATCACCTGCACTCCCTCAAGGACTTACTTGATGATAGTGTTGGCTGTGGGTGCAGGCTGGGAGTTGCCATTGTTAACTGTGCTGGAGGCTTTGACCTGGGCAGGCTGCATTGTTTGGGACCCCCCTCCACCTCCTCCAGGACCCCCTGCTGGCTTTACAGAGCCTCGCATTTGGCCATTCTGATTCGATAGTCCCAGAATCACTGGATTCTCCATTCTGGCTGTACTCATGACTTAAATATTCTATCCTCCAAACAGCGAGTGACAAACAACAGTGGAGATAACACTATCTTGATGGGCTTGCAAAACAATTCGCAAGTTGTCCTTCCCACAGCTTTCGCAGTGTCCAAAGCGCACACACACCAAAAAAAAAAAAAAAAAGTTAAAGCAATATTTTTACCAGTTCTTTGTTCCTCAATATGCAAGTCTCTTGTGGAACATCTCAATATGAATGTCACTCAAGCAACAGGTCACAGATATTATAAGCAGGGAGATTAGCTTCAATTATCCTTCCATGAATGACAATCTTTCCTCTGCAAAAGGAAAGTTTCACAGACCAGGGGCCAGGAAGCCAGTGTTAGTCTTTTCAATGATTCTGTCCATTCCTTTCTCTCCAATTAGTCAACATCAACTATTTCAAAGGTTTTCCACCTGTGTGTGAGAGAAAGAGCATCTTAAAGCACATATTATGAAATGTCAAACAAAACCACCAATCAAGATTTTAGTCAACGCCGATACCATTTATGTAGGACAGGGGTAATTTCCCAGAGTAGATTCTTATTAACAACACTTTACAAAAACATCACCTTAACGGATCATTCTTGTACCACATTTAGAAGAAAAAAAAAAAAGTCTTGTTTTGATAGAAAATAAAATACCCCCCCCCCCCCCTCATGGTGCAACGGACCCCTGGGTGGCTGATATTATGCAAATATGTAAATTGTTAAAACATAGGAAAAAAGATAAAACTACCAATTTTAAAAGCACATTTTACACAATATACAGTAGCACTTTGACTATTTGATGTAATCTTTTAGATTACATTTTAAAAGATTCAATTAAAATGATGTTTTAGACCTTCATTTGATTACCATCATTTTTGACACATAAATTAAATCCAGAATTTAAACAGACAACATTAAAAACATCAAATATCCTCATTAACAAAGTTGTTTATGGCTTAGGTGAACGAAACAACTGAGAAAGAAAACTGTATTTTGGGTCCGCGCATTCAGTTTTAAAGTGACAGCAGCCTATATTCCTGCTTTCTGTGTCATGAATGTTAATCAATAGGGCCGAGTCAAAACATTGATGCATCACAAATCAAGAAATGATTCTGGCTCGATTCTGATATTTTCCGCATGTATCGCGATTCTCTCTTTAATCAATTCTGAGCTTAGTTTTTAACAGCAGATGGCACTGCGTGCTTTAGAAACACCCATACTCTGCTTCCAATTCCTTACACCACTTGAACCTTCTATAAAATAATCATTCATAAAGTTTGAAAAGGTTCAAGTGAATTACAAGGGTGTTTGCAGTGGGCTACATTAATCTTATCATAAAAGCATTCTGAGGTGCAAATACATTCACAGACCCAGCTGAATGCATGAGCGGTCTTTTTTGTGAGCATGTGAGCGTGCGGTTAAAAAAAAAAAAAAATTGCCTAAAGCGTCATCTGCTGTTAAAAACTAAGCTCAGAATCGATTTGCAATGCATCTAGAAAATATCAGAAACGATCCACAAATCCAATTTCCATACCTGAATACTGTTAGACTTACCTGAAAAATGTAAAGCATTATTTATTTAATTTGTATTTTTGTTACATTTAGACTATCTATGCTTGTAATTTGTTCATTATTTTCTATGGGTATTCACTCACCTACAAAATCCCTATTCAAGTCATCGTTTTTCTTTTTGCTTGTTTGTTTTTTTTTACCCTTCATACACATACATATACAGATATATACACATACATACACATATATATATATATATACACATATACACATACATATACATATACATATTTATATATATATATATATATATATATATATATATATATATATATATATATACATATACACATACATATACACATATACATATACATATACATATACATATATATATGTGTGTGTGTATATATATACATATACATATTATATATATATATATATATATATATATATATATAATATATACATACACACACATATATATATATTATATATATATATATATATAAAAACACAAAGAAAAAAAAATTAGCGCAATGTCAGTTTTTTTCCAATATTGTGCAGCCCTTTCATAGGGCCTTAGAGGGTGTTTACACAACACCATTTTCTAACTTAACTTTCATGCAATTTGGTTGTTCATTTACACAACAATGGCATTTTTGGGGACTAAAAACTAGGGCTGGGACAATAAATCGATGCATCACTTGATTCTGAGATTTTCTGTATGAATCATGATTCTCTCTCGAATCAATTCTTTTTAACAGCAGATGGCTAGGCTAGTTTAACGGCACGCTCAAATGCTCAAAAAAAATAAATAAATAAAGGTTTGGCTCGGCTGATTCTGAGAATGTATTTGCATCTCAAAATGCTTTTATGATGTGAGATTTATGTAATTAGCCCACTGCTAACACCCTTGTAATTCACTTCAACCTTTTTGAACTATATGAATGATTATTTTATAGAAGGTTCAAGCGGTGTGTGTAAGGAATTGGAAGAAAGCAGAGTACAACTGTTTCTAATGCATGTAATGCCATCTGCTGATAAACAGAACCAATTTGAGAGAGAATCGCTATGCATTCGGAAAAAACTCAGAACCGATCCAGAATTTTGATGCATTAAATTATTGTCCCAGCCCTACTGAAAAACTTGGAAGTGCAAATTTGAAAACGATACCATTATAGTCTCTGGGTAAACTACAAAAACATTGTCAGTGCTTCCCACACATAGGCTTTACTTGGGTGGGCCGCCCAAGTATATTTGGAGACACATTTTTGCTTTTATTATTTTTATCCTCTTATACTTTTATATCCGCGCAAGATAATGAAACCATCCGCAATAGATAAACTAGTCGTTTCATACCTGCTCGTAACGTGTGCATCAGAACTATTTACTCCCGCTGACATTCCCACAGGCGCTACATTTTGCAAAGTCACTAGGCGGCACTGTTGCGCGTTCTACAAGGTTGCGCAACAGCGCTTCAGTCTGCTTCAAAGTGATTCTCAATCAATGAAAAGCGCAGATTTATGCCAAGCGATTGCTAATGAACTCAAGTTGATGAATTATTACAATGTCTACTTTATGGCCTTTATATAAAATGTTTTAGACGATTGTAAGAATCTGAAGGATCAGCCTGCAATAGTACAGACATTTCAAAATAAGAGTCCCGGTGTATTTCGGGCTTGTTTATAATTAAAAGTCACACGCCAAGTTTTTTCTTTTTTCTTTTGGGCATTATTGGTATTTTGGTTACACTATAAATTGTATTTAATTTGATTTCCATTTAATTCATAGTAAATTATTGTAGTCTCCCCCACAGAAAGAAAATACTAAGAACATTATTTTAATCTGTGTCCCATTCACTGAGAGAGACACTATATGACAGTAGGGCTGGGGGATATATCGCATGTGATTGTCACGCGCATTTTGTCAGTAAAGCCGGTTCCCTGATTACCGCTAAATCGCCATCACCTGCTTTCAAATGGAGTGCCATTTAACAGACAGAACCGTAGTTCACTGATAAGCCACGCAATATCATGCTCATTATCGAAGGGCGATTCATCTGCGATATGAACGCGATATTGCGTGGCTTATCAGTGAACTACGGCTCTGTCTATTAATTGCCGCTCCATTTGAAAGCAGGTGATGGCGATTTAGCGGTAATCAGGGAACCGGCTTTACTGACAAAATGCGTGTGACAATCGCATGCGATATATCCCCCAGCCCTATATGACAGCAAGGAGAACATAGGAAAAGGTGAACCATTTAAATGCTGTAATTTTGCATAATTTACAATGCATAATAATGCATAATATTAGTATGTAATTAAATGTAATATGCTATGTAATTAAAATTTCAATAAATAAAAATACTGTTAAAAATCACACATTATTTGTTTGTCACATGTAGTAGACCATTTTTGTGCCGTGGGTAATAGGAGGATTTTTCACCCGGCTACCACCGCAAGTATATTTCAAACATGTGGGAAGCACTGATTGTGAAAACAGTGATGTCAGTTTAGTACTAGGGATGCACCAATCCGATATTCAGATCGGTATCGGCTCCGATACTGCCATTTTTGCCGGATCGGGTATCGGCCAGACGGGACCGATCCAAATCCGATACTGTGCGTGTACTATTCCGTTATTGTTAAGCTCCACAAAAGGCACAAAAACATTAAAAAGCACCATAAAGTTTCTGTACACTATATTCCAAGTGTTCTGAAGCCATTCCATAGTTTAATTTGAGGTATAGAAAATATTTTAGTCATTAAATTAAAGTTCACATAAATGCCTCCACTCTGCTCCACTATGCACGGGATGTGCATAAGCGCTTTGAGCCGCTCTGCATGGGAGCCGTTCATATTTTAATACTTTTGCGCAATGAAAGATTGTTAATAGTATTTTTTTTGTTCTGTCCTATCTATCATATGTTGCTGCATCATTTTTATATTTTAATGATAACACATTTAATAGCTTCTGATTTTGTTCACATTTTCATATTTATTCACAAACTTATAGGATAAACAAATAGGCCTAGGCTATGCATTTATTTATACTATGAAAAGAAAGTATTTTGAAAAAAAAGTTAAAGTCTGCGTCACTTTTCATTTTTCATCTCATCTTGAACACTTTTTGAGGATTGTGAGTGAAAGCGATCATCTCTTCCTCTTTACTACTTTACAGAAGGAAATAAACATGAATGAATATCAAAATATTATGTTGAAAGTTGCAGTAGCTTGCCGAAATCTGTATAACGTCAGTTCAATCAGTGTTGTAAACAATGTCACGTATTTACCTCAGAAAAGCCATTCAAACTATTTAAAACAAAACGGATTAGAAACTTAATTATGTAAGCATAAGTATTATAATATAATATATAATAAAATGGACAAACTGGGTGCATGTAATCAAACGCATCGTTTTCATTTTATTCTGGAGACTGAACTCGCGCTCTGTTGCCACACTGGAGCGCGCTCACCACCTACTGGACAGGGGTGGGAATTACAGTTACAAGCAACATCAGCCTCAGTAATCTGTCAAAATGACGGACAGGCTGCAGATTTTTTCCGTCACTGCTAAAAAAAAAAATTCCATTAATGACGGAAAATTTTTGGTTAAGGCGACCTTTGAGATTATATATTATATAGGCTACATGCCACACTACCGCCGGTGACACTCCACGACCACAGTGGCGCGGTTGTCATGCCGACCGTCACAGCCCTAAGTGAGGCATACAGTTTATTAGGTAATTTAGCACTTTTCTTCTTACTTGAAGATCGGATCGGTATCGGCCGATACTGAATCCCAGGTATCGGTAGCGAAAAAGGCGGATCGGTGCATCCCTATTTAGTACCGCTTCTATTGCTCGATGCTTGATTGTTTGTATTCACCACTCTGTAGAAGAAGGCGTATGTGTGCAGGGGCTTCATTTCTTTACAAAGTGGCATCGCCAACTACTGGCCTGGCATGCATAATACAGCACTTTTAATGGATTTTCGTTTCATGGATCTCTGTGAACGAGGATTGTTTTGACAACTGTGCCATCTGTTTTTAATATATCATTGTCGTGTAAACTTACCCTAGTATTGTTAAAAAAATAAATTAAAAAAAATTAGTATAGGCTACATTATGAATTAAATTGATTAGGCATGATTTATATAAAATCATTTAAAATATTTACACAATATTTAGTTCATTCACAAAAACCACAAAAAAATACAAATGTGCACAATTCTTTGGCAAAACCGTTACTAAAATTTGAAAGTGACAAGTGAGGTTTTATCACCTCTTGCCTCAAAATGGAAAAAGGTGTTTTGATTAATCTTCCTATCATTAATACAGACCAATTTGAGTAGTAATTTAGCATGTGCGCTGTCAACACATTTACACTGAATTGTAATGTTACAGCAGCAAAAGAGTTAAGGCACTGGAGAAGGAATTATAAACAGAAAAAAAAGCTCTGGCAGAAGTGGCATAGTAAGAGTCTATCAAATCAAAGATCACTCGTAATCAAACTGGAAAAGGAAAAAAAAGAAAATGGTTTGACCATACAAACAGGGAGCATAAACCTTATTAGATGTAAAATCTGACCTCAATAATGATGGCAGCAGCACCTGGCACAAAGTCAACACGATAGGCCTCATATTAAAACAGCTTCTCCGGTACTTAAACCATTTTCAGACTACATAGGCATTCATATGGTGACTTTGCTGATGTTGTATGTTTGTAAAACAGATGCAGTAGCACTTTGACTAAACAACTGTGGAATCTAGTTAAAATTAGAGACAAGGTAAAGGCTAGTTAGCTTAAGTTAACTGAAAGTCCATAGTTCACTAAACTCACTAACGGAACACGGTAAACCAATATATGTCACCAATGTTACTCTGTCGTTGTTTAGTTAACACTATTAAATTTTAACCGTCTTGCTTCAACACATTCACAACGTGAAACTCGCTGTCACGCAGTTAATGCTAATGTTTAGCCAAGCAGCTATCCATTGCGGCTTCATATCAGTCAGAATTTAACAGTTGGATAACGTTTAAACGGTTAGGGAATACATCTATAATAAAACCATTTTGACACATTGCTTCGGTTAGAAGCAAAATTAAATATTTGAACTGTGTGAAAAAAATATTATCACTGTGCTAGTGTTCATTAGCTTTTGCGTCCACACAGGCCGCACGCGAATGAACCCCTCAAAGATTCACAATTAATGCTCTAAATCACTAAACACCCATTTTTATAAATAAGGATAATACATCGGTAAGAAAACATTTACCGTTTACTGAATCAATTAGCTGAATGCTGTAACGGAGACAAAAATATTCATGACACCACAAACAAATATGTAAACACGCAGCTACAAAGAAACGCACAAAAACAAGATTTAAAATCTAACTATACACCGCATAAATTTGACTTTCTGTAAACTTACCTAATGTGGCTGAGAATATCTTTCTGCGTGTTTGTGAATTATAGGTGTAGAGCTCTGACATATATTTAGGGGTGTAAAGCGAGTGTGTAAGATGGCTTCCAGTCATCTTTAAACCCTCCCATAATCAGTCACATGAGAACCCCGTCTAATCCACAAAACACCGCGCATTTTAGAATTATTAAATGCATTTTTACTGCGGATTTTATTTTAAATGCATGATATATATATACAGTATATAACAGTGTATACTGGTAAAACACATTGCTTTGCACTTTATTTATTTTTAAGCTTTTTTTTTGGCGTAGTAGTGCGCCACAATTATACTTTGTCCTTGAAACTATCATAATTAGGCCTGCGTGGCAGCACTGTTTAATTCTTACCTGAGCTTGTTTTTGTCTTGGCTCTTGGCAGAAACCTGACATGTGAAGGGAGTCATTTAATTAGGTTAGCATGTTTGTGCTTGACTAATTGGTAGGTTATGTATGTATTAATGTGATTTAAAGAGGATTGCCATTTATTTGAATCCCTAAAAACATACGTTTTCATTATTATTACTTATTTCAAAGGGTTGAAGAGGTTTAGTATGCACGAATCTGTTGATAAGGACACCTGTGGGATTCAGTGATAATTAATTGCCTTAAGTAGCTGAATGACTCTTTCCTGACCAATTAGACTGAATTTAGGCTTATGCTTCCCTGAGACCCTACACAGGATAAGCGGTTTGGAAAATGGACTTTATAGTTCCATTCTAGTTAATGCTAGAAAGTTCACTATTTTGGTTACAAGATTTAAATCAGGCACAAAAATAATTTCTTTCTTATAGTAAACAGGAAACACTCCAGCAAGCTTTACATTCAGAATGCATCCAAAAGCATCGCAATCGTTTTCACAACTACAGGTTCTTACATTTCCTGAGGAAAAAAAAGTGAGCAGTAGCTAGGCTAATTGTCTATGCAAAACTTGCTGCCACAATGCAGGAGTGTTGTAGGTGGTTTCTTGAGGTTTAGGCTACATGTAAAAGTTCAACATGTAATACCAGCACCAAAATATGAGTAATAGTGAAAGTTGACACTTGCCTATAGCAGCACAACACTGGCATGCAATAAGTGTCAGATGTTATGAATATATAACCTTTATACTGTATGAAATTTTCAGATTTATATATTTATCATTCATATTTATTATTAATCATAATTTGAATTGTGTGACCTCTGGAAAAAAAAAAAAACAAAAAAAAAAACGTAATTTTTTAAATCCAAACGCAGTGTTGGTTCTGTTGGGTCATTTTTGGGGGGTTATTTTTTCCATTGTTTGGGTAGTTTTTGTGTAACCTAGCTTCTGGGTCAGATGCAACAACAGTTATTTATCACAGCCTTTTTGCTTCAGGAGACAGCAGTTCTCAGGCAGTGTTAAATAAACTGGTTAAATAAACAACCTAATTTGCTGGGTAAATTAGCCTTACATGTGCTCTATCCTACATACCAAATATATTTAGTAAATGGTAAAGTATTAAAAAGTGACCAAAGTGCAGAGAATTTTCCTTTATTATGTGCTTACACTTTAATTTAAAAATGAACTAGAAATAAATCAGTTAGGATTTTAATTTAGTAAAGCAATTCATACATAGGCTGCAATATATAAAAGGCTGAATATATAAAAGTAAACAAATATATACTGTATATATTTGTTTACTTTTATATATTCATATATGTCAACAAATGTTTGTTGTATAAATGCAGCCTACATGCCAAAACCAAAGTTACTTGATAAAGTGGAGATTTTGATATAGGTTTCTGTAACCAAGCCAGATTGCTGGGAAAAAAAAGTAAGGTGCAAAGGTTTTGGTCAGCCAGGTGCTAAAAAAAAAAAAAAAAAAAAAGAAAACCTCTGCTGCTTACAAGAATAATGATCTGCTCAACAATGATTAAATTGTAAGAGTCGTGTGTAAGTCTGTTAATCTTAAAACTATGCCAAGTCTAAATCTGATTGAATTGCAGGATAGTGGGGGATGTGTCTGTTCTGTAAAGGAAATGTGTGGGTTTCATTGTTTTTGTAAAGAATTCAAATAAGGTGAGTTTGAGTCCTTGAGGTAATTTTTAAAGAGGCGTGCCTTGACAATCTGAGCGCAAATCATGGGTCGGTTGTTCAGAGAGGTTTCATCACCCAGACTGGACGAGGACACACACTTCTGAGACAATTTTATATTCATCCACATCAGGACAACATGGATCAAATAACAAATAAACTCACTCTTGATCTGAATTTTTCTGTGAGTATAACTCTAAATGCATTTTTAGGAAGTTATGGTTACAGATTTCCTGTAGTTATCACTGATTTAATCTGCATCATGTGGAAACAAACTCTATTAATTAGAAAAATATACAATATGAATTGTACATTTTGAGAAAGAAGTCTTTAAGAACAAAATGATCAATTTATTATTATTATTATTATTATTATTATTATTAGTGGTTTTATTAATACAAAATGATCACAGTCCACGATATCTTTGAATGTTTTCCTGTGAAACATTTTATTTGTCTTAATTACTTTTTGCTACTATTACTATTTATTATTAATATTATTAATTGTATTATTAATTTTATTTTAAATATGAAAAAAGGAAGTGAGACACTTCCTTTAAACAGCTTCCTGTAAACGCCACAGGTGGATATAAAACTGCTTGCTATATGCTATTTTTTATTATTATTATTATTGTTAAATAAAAATAAACAAGGGGAAAATAATAAATTGCAAATGATTACGCACAAAGATTTAAGGATTCAAATTATATATATATATATATATAAAAATCATTTAGACTGATCTTTATTGGTGTGCATCTTTAAATGTTGCAACTTGCAAATCAATTCTTTTTGACATTACCGAAATGTGTATTTTCAGGAAGACTATTTCAGTGAATATGAAAATATGACAGAACAACCTGATGGAGTACAGTACATCTGTGGGAACGAAAAGAACCCACTGCATCTGTTTCACACCGTGTTCCGACCCCTTGTATATGGTGTGGTGTTTCTCCTGGGCTTAACAGGAAATGGTCTCCTCTTGACAGTTCTGCTAAAACGGCGTAGCAACCTGCGCATCACAGAGATCTATCTGCTACATCTGGCACTGGCTGACCTGCTCCTCCTCTTCACTCTTCCATTCGCAATTACTCAAGGAGCGGCCGGGTGGCTTTTTGGAACCTTTCTGTGCAAGCTATTGGGCCTTATTAATCGCCTCAATCTGATGTGTGGGAGTTTGCTTTTGGCATGCATCGGTTTCGATCGCTACCTCGCCATTGTGCACGCCATCCCCAGTCTCCAGGCCCGTCGGCCTAGGACGGTTCACCTCACTTGTGGACTGCTCTGGCTCATCTGCCTATCTGTGACCATTCCCAACATGGTGTTCCTGTCCGTGGGGAAAGAGGTGAACTCTACCAGGTTGTCTTGTGATTACCACAACTATGGCATCCATGCAAGCAACTGGTTGTTGACCAGCCGCTTTCTCACACATCTGCTGTGCTTCTTTCTGCCTCTGGTGATCATGGGGTACTGCTACACTTCTATAATCATCACTCTTTGCCAAAGCCAGAGAAGTCTGGAGAAACAGGGAGCAATTCGGTTGGCCCTACTGGTTACACTGGTTTTCTGCCTGTGCTGGCTACCGTATAACATCACCGTTTTCACGCATACCCTGGTAGTGTTGGGTGTTATGCCCAAGCTGGACTGCCATGCTCATGACGCACTGAATCGGGCACTGATAGTGACAGAAAGCATTGGCTTTTCCCATTGTTGTCTGAATCCAATCCTGTACGCCTTCATAGGGGTCCGTTTCCGAAGAGACCTCCTACAGTTGCTAGCAAAAACAAAGTGTCTGCGTGCATGCCTGTCAGGTCTTCAAAGAAAAAGTCTTAACAGGATGTCGATCACAGAAGCCATTACTACCACAACAAGTAACCAATACATATAAAAGCATCTGAATGTTTTTGTACATATTGTTTTTCTTTTTCCTTTCCTTCCTTTCCTTGGCAGCTATGAGATTTACAGATTTACCTGCGCACTGAGCCAATCACTGCAAACATGACTGAAACACATATGTGAGTGTATGAAATTATATACATTCAGACGATCTGTTAGTCAGAGACTGAATTTCATTAATAAGCAAAACTGAGCATCATACCTAACCTGCTGTAGTGCTTTGCATTGTTTTCAATGGATTATTATTAAATATGAGATAACGAATTGTTCTGTAACAAATAACTGGAAATAAAAGTGATATAATGGTGTCATGCTTTTTTTCTGTAATGTGATCGCTAGTCAAAATGTCCCCTCATACACATCAAAGAAGGCCAACACAAAGTAGCTGAACAATTTTTTTTTTTTTCATATTTTTGTTATTAGATTTCTAATAAAACACAGTATACAGAACAGTTGCAAACAAGCACAAATTGCATCTTATTTACAGCAACTATATATATATATATATATATATATATATATATATGTATGTATGTATATATATATATATATATATATATATATTACATACATACATATATATATATATATATATATATATATATATATATATATATATATATATATATATATATATATATATATATATATATATCTCTTATATTTATATATAGATATTTATATATTACCTTCCACAACAGTTTGGTAGCCAGAATGTAATTAGAACATAGAAACCCAGAGGCTTTTTTCCTTTAACCTTTGCAATCAAACACATTGATCTCAAATATACATATTTTACAAATATCTTAAAAAATGGCTTCAGATTTTGTTACTTAACTGTAATGATAATTCTCAACAGTTTCCTTTTCTCCCAATGTTAACTTCAGCATCAAGAGATTATTACTTAAACCAAAGTTTTTAGCATTTTATTGCCACAGTTAGTCAATGGCAATAAAAACATGTCCAAATGAGAAATAGCCATTAAGAAACAAGGTTTTTACAGTATTACAGATAAGCTAGTTTAAAATGGCATGTTGGCCATACTGCCAGGCCCGTAGCCCAATGGGCTGTCCAGTGACATGCTCCGTTGTCTGAGACTCTGCGGGCCCATCATGCCAGACTGTGAATGTGGAGGTCCCATCATAGGTCCCTGAGGGGACATGAGGGCGCCCTGCTGGCCAAAGTGCTCCCCAGGGAGAGCCATGCCCCGCTGCTTAGCCTGCATCATCATCAGATTCTGCTGGGCCATAAGATTATGAGGGTGCTGCTGTGGAGACAGCATGCCACGGGGAGGGTGGGACGGGTGTTGTAATAGGTTATTGGCCATCATGGCCTGCTGTTGCTGATGGTGGTGTTGTTGCTGGAGCTGCTGTTGAGGAGACATGCCTGTCCTGCCCATCATGTGCCCTGGGTGGCATATGGGCCCCATCCCACCTCCTGATCCCATGCCCCTGGAGCCAATCTGAGGCATGCCCATGCCTGGGCGCATCCCACAATGTGAGTGTGAGGGGTGTAGGGGCAGCTGTTGCTCAGCCATCATGTTCTGTAGGTTAGCAATATGGGGGTTGGAGGAGGGGATGCTGCTATGGGGAGGTCCAGACGAGGAGAGCTGTTTGAGCAGTTGAGCAGAAGATGCCTGTGGAGGCGGTTGGCCCTGGTGAGGATTTTGCTGTGGCTGGGACATGGCTTCACTCTTGGGGAAGTACTGTAGGGTGCTGCTGGGCTTGTCCGCAGGAATGATACGGGAAAGATCAAACTCAGGAATGCCTGTATGTGTGGGCCTAATGACCTCACTTAGGTCTGGACCATCACCCATGGGCATGGATGGAAAAGAGTCTGGTTGGTGAGGAGGCCGCTGGTGAGACATGCCTTTACTTAGAAGATGCATCTGTTGGGGCGGTAAGACCTCATCAGGACGCTGGGGGTACTGTTGCCCCATACCACCAATAGGGGAGTGAAGGGGTCCCTGCATACGAGGGAATCCTCCCATCTGGTTTTGGGGATGCATTGGGGAAACATTACAGGGCCCTATTCCATCTGGAGGTCCACCTCCCATTATTGCTGAGGTCATTCCTGGTATTCCCATAGGGTTTGGGGATGGGAGCATAGGTCCAGAGGGATCATGGGATAGCTGTGGGCCTCCTTGGAGAACCATTCCCATTGGACTTTGCGGACCACTGTGAGGTCCCATTGAACCCTGCGAGGAGAGGAGCATCTGTGTAGACTGGTGATTTCCCATGTTGCCAACTGAAAAAGAGATTACATGTAATGATTTTAATGAATAACTTCTCTATTAAACAAAGAAAGCAATTGAAAAGGCAAAATAATATAATGGTCATTGATCTGAAGGAGAAAAACTCATTTTCATAGTATCACTTCCATGGTGCATTGAGTTCTGGATTCTAAAACAGGTCATCAAATATCAAATGTAAAATCTGTACCTGACATGTTGATTCCAGGTAGGAGGGGTCTATCGGGTAGCATCTCATCATCTGATGTGGCGATTGTCTTGATGGCGTCATGGTACAGCGGAGTGGAGCTAGGCATGGCATACTTTGACATCTGAGACATTATAAGGGATAGAGGATTCTGGGAGGGAGGGGCATCTGGTGAGGATGTAAAAGGCATGCTAGGATTGATAGAGTTGGTAGGCTGACTGATGGGCGTTGAGTTGGAACTCCTAGGTGGCAGGGACATACCTAATGTAAACAAAAAATGGTGGAAGGCATGTAAATCATGTAAAAAGCAAGAATATACACAAAATTCATTTTCATATTTATATGAATGAACAAAGATAATAAATGTCTGCACACTAAAATTGCAGCTCCAACGAGTTTCACCAAAGAGATTTACCAAACAGCACACCTTTTAAAGAATTCAAAGTTCACGTTTTTTATTTCAAGGTGTTATTTCTTTGTAACATGACTCTGTATGTGTTTCTGATCAATTGTCACAGGACTCTGTGTGTGTTTTTCCCATCTTTGTTATCACGTGTGCTTATAAAGAATTGAGTCTCACTCCACAAGGGTATTGTGCCCAATGAAGATCTGACTGGTGGAAAAGTTGCACTGTTTGGTAAATTTTTGGAGTTTCAATTTCAGTATGCTGACATATATTTTCTTTGTTCATTCATTGTTAATTTGTTGTCCTGCACCTGAGCCCAATTTGGTTTTGGATGTACACACCATTTTTGTATATTTGATTAATATTCCTAAGAACATTTTTACCTGTATCAGTGGAACTGCTGCCTCCATTGCCTGCGACCTTGACACTAGGAGGCCCTCCAGGGCTAGGCATAGCAGTCTTGGGTGATGCAGTCCAGCCAGGTGAAGCGACAGGCATGGTCGGAGATTTAAGGTGTCCAGGGGAGCCAGATGGTGAGCGAAGACCAAGAGAAGGACCTATTACCTGGGGGGACTTGATAGAGGTGGAAGAGGGCGTTCCAGCCCCAGAGGCTGCTGGTAGAGGAGGGTGAGATGGACCACTCTGTGGTAACTGGCTGGGTGATTTCAGGCCTGCTGCAGAGGGTGAAGGCATGAGGGGTGATGGCTCCTGACTAAGAGAAGGCGATTTAAGCTGGTGAGATGGCGGTATAGCTGGGGAACCCATTGGGTTAACACTAATGGGCAGGTCAGGAGGGTGTCGAGCACCAAGGTCTGTACCCCTTGAGCCAGAGTTTATGGGAATGTGACTAAGTCTTGAGGTGCTGCTCATGTGGGGAGGACCTGGCTGGTCTGGTCCAAACATATCAGAGCCTGGCTGCTGCATGTATGAGCCATCACCTTGACTACCAGGAAAGGAGCTCTGATTGGGGAACTGAAGAGGTCCATCTGGCCCAGGGATCATTCCTTTGTTAGAACTACCCCGGCCATTCTGTGAAGCCCTAATACGGGAAATGTCTTCAGGGTTCAACATCTCTCCAAGCCGTCCACCAATTCCAGGACCTCCCCTCAGCTTCTGAGCCAACAACTGCTGCTGCTGTGGATTCATATTCATGCCCATACTCATATTGAGGTTACCCCCTAATGGAGAGTCAACTATGTCTCTCATTGTGGGGCCACCATCACTGCCTATTCCACCAATAGGAGAGCCCATTATAGTCCGAGAACCAGGAAAGTCCATTGGATCACCACGGGAGGGTGGGCCTCCACCCATTCCAGGATTGGGGAAGCCTGGTCCCCCAGAGTTATCTATCATCCTAGGGCCTCCAATCCCTGCCTGCTGCTGCTGTCTGGATATTTGCTGCATGTCTAGTCTATGGAGTCTGCGGAACATCTCTTCCCGTGTTATAGGGCGATCCAAATCACCTTGAAAGTGCTGGGGAGGTCCCCCAGGCCCCCCTGGAGGATAGCACCCATGAAATGGGCCTCCACCACCCATATTTGGAGGCATTTCCTCCAACCAGCCCATGCCTGGCCTTGGAGGTCTTTGAGGCCCCAACCCCTCCATACCTAGAACTCCTCCAGGGCTTTCTGGGTAACCCCCAGCACTTGAAGGACCTCGCATCTGTCCAAGAAACCTTGGCCCTCGAGGACCTTCCTGGTGCATGTCCATTATTCGTGAATTCCCTCCCATTCCTCCCCCTACCATTGGCCCTGGCCCCCACTGTTGATCACCAGGCTTACTGTGATATGGTGGTGGGGGGCCTCTCATCAGCATTGGAGGTCCCCCAGGCATGCCCATTTCTTGGATCATGCGGAAATGCTGGGGATGTTGGTGGGGGTTCATCTCGTGTTGCCGCCTTTTCTCCTGGTAGTACTCTTCTTGTAGCTTCCTCCAAGCTAGCTGTTCTGGTGTTACACCCTCATGTCCAAGAAGGGGCCCCATGTCTAACCCTGAAGGTGAGGAGAGGTGGTGGGAATGTGGTGGCATACCATGGTGTGGGCCCATCAGTGAGTCATCCAATCCAGGCCCACCAAGATTTTGTGTCTGTGAGATGATGGACTGTAATGGCTCCTCATATTTTTTCATTCCACTGACATGAGGCATACCAGCATTGTTGCTATGGCAATTACCAGCATTCCCCCCACCATTCTCACCATCTTCCAAACCCCTACCCCCATCATTACTATTATTGTTGTTGATATTAGTGCCATTAGGATTGCCATTAGGGCCTCTTGGTTCTTCATGGCCAGCACCGGCTCCACTACGGAGAAGCAACCTCTCAATGTCTCGAAGAGTCTGCAAAGAGCGTTCACGATGTTCCAGCTGTTCCTTAGAGAGGCCATCTGTGTTTCCTGACCCTCCAAGTTGGCCCAGTTCACTCTGACGGTGTGCAGATAATGCAGAGGGACTTGAGGATGGAGACACACCTGCACCATGGTGTGGAATTGTACCTGGCCTGTCCACTCCTTCTGTTCCTGAAACCCCTACAGACTGTGGGCCTGAACTTCCTGGGCCCAGTGAATGAACTGCAGAGCGGCTGTTGCTGCTTGATGTTCCTCCTCCTCGGTGGGTTTGGGCTGGCTCACTGTCTGGATGGCCTGTGGAAGAAGGAGTAGTGGTGCCAGGAAGATGTCCTCCCACAACTGCACCGACGGAAGCTGGCCGGGGCGTACCACTTTGGGATTTGGGTGTGCCAATGGGTGGACTATGACTAGAGCTGATCTGCTCTGTTAGGTTGGAGAGTTTTCCAACACCAGTAGACTGCTCAGACAAATACAAAAAAAAAAGAAAAGAAAAAAGAAAAAGAAAGACAGAGGTGGGGGTGCTGTTAATGCCATTATTAGTCTCAGCTCAATAAATCACAAAAGACTACTGTTTCATATCAAAACAGAAACAGGAACAAAGATGAGCATTGTGATTTAAATAGCCATTTAAACAAATACAATGTCTCACACCATGTAGCACCTGCAAGTGTGGATGTTATGATACATTTTTTCCACTCTACATTGTATTTTAAGAGCATTTACATATGGATCATGATTACAAACATAAACACACCCATATAGCTTAATCATTTTATAATCTAACATAAAAATATGCAGGAATGTACAGTGGCATGAAAAAGTATGTGAACCACTTGCAGAATCTGTGAAAATGTGAATAATTTTAATAAAATAAGTGAGATCATACAAAATGCATGTTATTTTTTATTTAGTACTGTCCTGAGTAAGATATTTTACATAAAAGATGTTTGCGTTTAGTTCACGAGACAAAACAATAGCTGAATTTATTAAAATGGCCCCATTCAAAAGTTTGTGAACCATTGATTCTCAATACTGTGTGTGGTTACCTGGATGATCCACAACTGTTTGTTTGTTTTGTGATGGTTGTTCATGAGTCTCTTGTTTGTCCTGAGCAGTTAAACTAAGCTCTGTTCTTCAGAAAAATCCTCCAGCTCCATCAGATTCTTCAGTTTTCAAGGATTTTTTGCATATTTGAACCCTTTCCAGCAGTGACTGTATGATTTTGAGATCCGTCTTTTCACACTGAGGACAATTGAGGGACTCAAACTCAACTACTAAAAAAGGTTCAAACATTCACTGATGCTCCAGAAGGAAACAAGACGCATTAAGAGCCGGGGGGTGAAAACTTTTTTCTGAAGAACAGAGCTCAGTTTAACTGCTCAGAACAAACAAGAGACTCATGAACAACCATCACAAAACATAAAAACAGTCATAGATCATCCAGGTAACCACACATAGTATGAATCAATGGTTCACAAACTTTTGAATGGGGTTATTTTAATAAATTCAGCTATTGTTTGGTCTTGTGAACTAAATGTAAACATATTTTATGTAAAATATCTTACTCAGGACAGTACTAAATAAAAAATAACATGCATTTTGTATGATCTCACTTATTTTATTAAAATTATTCACATTTTCACAGATTCTGCAAGTGGTTCACATACTTTTTCATGCCACTGTATGTACACTATATGTCTATATTTAAAGACAGACCTGGTCCAGCTTAGTGCGAGGGACATTCTGCTGATGATACAAAAGGATGGAGTCTGTATGGCCATGCATCACTGCCTCTGCAGCACTGCAGAAAATAAAAATAGCTTGTTGAACAACAAAATAATTATGAAAATCTTTCTTATATTTTCATAGTTTTCTATTCAGTCATGTGACAATGGCTCGTAAAAGCATACTCCTACATCTGTGACAAGAGTGTGGTGGAAAATGGTCTGCTATGTTAATACAAGTCAACTCCTTTGTTGTGGCTTTCTCAAACATTTTCGGCTTAAACATGGCAATATAGGGTAAATGTCCCATTTGTTCATTTAAAAAATAGGCTGTCAAGCTGCAGAGTCTATTGGGACAGAAACAAGGCGGTCATACTGACCTGTTGGCTAGGCTGGTGGTGAAGACATACACTACTTGCTGAGGGGGTCGAGGATGCAGATCTGTGCGAATACTGGGTCCATGGCCAGACCCTAATCCTGGACCTCCTGGATCACTAACATGGCCTGTGGCAGATGAAACAGAGTGGCCCTGACTAGGACACATCACATGTTCACCTGTGCAAGTGTTGCAAAAGAAAGAGAAGAATAGAAGATAAAAAAAGGTGAATGAGTGAAAAAAATATTTGTAATGACAATTGATCTTGTTACATACAGTATTTAAACATTTTACATAGGCCACCTGATGTCATATGGAAGTGTTTTATTTACAAAAAAATGTCACATTACAAACACTGATAGCAGTCATTCATATGACAAATAATTAACTCAACAATCATAATGTCACTTGTGAATGTGCGTGCCCAACTATCTTTTTAAGAGAAGGTAAGAAGCAATAATAATTCTTATTTATTAAATAAATATGAATTATTATTTAAATATTAATAATAAATAAATATCAGAATATTGACTGATACAAGTGATTTTGTAGTTTTTGTAGCACTTTTTTTATAATTAAAAAAAATAAGATTATAGCTCTGGCTGTTTAGTTGAAATAGAATGGTGATGAAGATGATTGATAATTATTACACAATCTGAAAAGTATGAGAATCATTGGCTTATTATATCACTATCTTGTACCCTTTATGCATTCAATTAATTAGTATTACCACTTATACAGTCTACTCTTACAAACAGAGATGTTTGTTTATTACAAAAAAAAAAAAAAAAAAAAAAAAACATATTCCGGAAAACCACAAGGAGGAGCTAAATCCCACAGAAAACTTCCCAGAGATTCAGTTCCATTATAAACGTCTCATAGCTAAGCATTTACGTCATGAATTTATGTGGGCAGATATGAAACACTGAAGATTTGTACAAAATAGGCCATGTTCTGTCACATGAAAGTCACATTAACGGAATGGAAATCTAGTCATAAATTTGTGAACAAGTTACAGCACACAAAATTTTAGTGAACTTTGATTCATCCTAATATCTTTAAAATTCTGATATTACTCAGGCAAGGTCAAGGTTACAGAGCTGGGCATTTTTCTTAAAGGGCAACACCGAGTACGTTAGTGATGTTGTGTTGTCCTTGTGCAGTTAATGTTTCATGACACACCTTCAGTCACGTGTCTATACACAGATAAGGGAAGCTGAGCTTCACAAGAGGGGACAATAGCTCTGAAAGCTCAATATCATACCTTTCATGCTATTAAAGGGCAAGTTCACATTGTAATGTCAACATTACAAGTCAGATACAAATAGCATTATAAGGTGTAGTTGTAGTTGATAAATATCTTTAAAAAACTGTATATTTAATTTATACAACGAATAACATATTTTATATTTGATGACTTTATTTCTGTACCTGAAAACTTTTGTTCTGTTGTGCTTATGTATTTATGTTGGCCTGTTGAATGTTAAATGGATCCATTCCATGTTCAATAGAAATTATTTGATGATGTAGCAATAAACTAGCTAGTATGCATGTTTTTGAAATTTGCTAATTTAAAACTATCAAAATCTATTTTAAAGACAAAAGTTCAAATAAGAGAGAGTGATAAAAGAGTGACAAATATTGGAATCGGAGAATAGTTGTGTGTTAAAGAAAAAAAAATTATGTATATATATATATATACACCTAATCCTAACCCTATAGTAAGTATTGTACACAGTTAATTAACATTACTCAGTACTTAAATGTATAATTGCACTGTAACAAGGACAGTAAAATAAAGTGTAACCGAAAAAGAAATTATATTTTGCTTACAATAATATGCATTTTTATGACAATTAAACCCATTAACACCACCTTAATTCTCATTATCGTAATACAGTGGAGGATTTATACACTCTGACACATTCAAATCTACAGTGCTGACAATACACACAAGAACCAATTAAGTGGTAACACTTTACAATAAGGTTCATTAGTTAACATGAACTAATAATGAACTGCACTTATACAGCATTTATTAATCTTTGTTAATGTTAATTTCAACATTTACTAACAAATGAACCTTATCATAAAGTGTTACCAATTAAGTTTATACGTCAGCATAGATAAACTCATCATGTTCTGATTCTCGCATCTTTGATTTGATGCATTATGCACTGCTGCATTTTATATATAACTCTGGTTACACTTTATTTTAAGGTGTCCTTGTTACAGTGTAATTACACAATTAAGTACTGAATAATATTAATTATCAACATGTACTTACTTTTTTCCTTCCAGTAAAAAAATGGTAGTGTCATTCATAACCGTTACTATGGCTGTTTGTTTTTATTTCTGTTTTTTGTCTTCAAATAGCTCTTTCTCAGCTTTATTCTTAATAGCAGGGAGCACACAGTGTGCAGGGTGCACACACACTCCAGGCTTGTGGTCACCAACTGACAGATTCACAGTCATGCTCGCAGACACAAACACACACAGTTTAATGTGAGGTGTTGCAGTGGAAAAGGAATGACTGTTATAACACTTGGCAAAGATCTAAACGATATGCATTTATAAAAGTAGTCATGTCATTTTTCTTGTGAAATATGTTATAAATGCATTTATCAGTTTATTTAAATTTAAAAAGCATTCTTACTTCACTCCGTCAGCCTTAACGCAGCAGCATTAACTAGTTTCCTGATGCCAATGTAATATGACACAAAGTATAGTGTTAAAAATATATATTAAATACCCCATGTGGTGAAAATCAAGTTTTTAATGTTGTTTATATGTCTGTGTGGTGTTTTTAATATGCTTTAAGACAAACCATGTGCAAATTCATATGTCAGCACCAGTGGTGTGCGGTGGTGTTTTAAAATGAGGAGGCAACGTCCTCGTTTATGTCCCTGTTACACAATTTTCCTGGTTAAGTTAACATTACATAAAAAGTGAGACCAAATACTATAGTATTTTACACTATGTAATGTTCTATTTATTAAAAGTTAGTGTTTTTACGCAGTTTTTACATTTATTCCAAAATAATAACTATTTGCAGTAACAATTTAAACAATATATATTATTTATAAACTAATATTCAGCTTTTCTTTTTAATAGTCAATTTATTTTCAGCAGTCATCAAGCTTGTACACACTGGTCACTCACTCACAGACACAAAGATGTACCTTTAATTTCACCATGCTGATTGCTCACTAATACCCCCCGCAGTCATCATGTTTTCAGACCATTTCGAGTTTGACATGAAATAAAGCGGTGATATCTAAGTGACAGTTGTTTACTTTCTTTTTAATTAGTCTTCCCATTAACACCATTACTGTCTTCATTCAGGCCGATTTGACGAGAACGTGCCCGAAAACAACAGGCGGGATTTATCGCACGAGCCAATCATATCCAATCATAGCGCGATGGAGGCACTGCCTCCTCTAATGTGACTTTCCCCCATTCATTCTCAATTACCCCCCACTAAACCCACCGCATGCTTTGGGGGCTGCGCTTTATTTCTATGAGCTGAGGGGAGGCACAAGAGACTCCCCGCTGTAACTTCACCTGCGGGTGTCGCTGTTTGACAGCGTTTCTTTAGAAAAACGAGTGACTTTTACACTTTTTAATGTCAAATTTTGTAACATTTGGGTTATATTTTTGTAATATTGATTATTTTCTCATCCAGTTTTTTTGAGGAGGCACTGCCTCCCTTGCCTCCTCGGAGGAAACGCCCCTGGTCAGCACCATTGCTGAGTATTTTCTCCTTAAAACTGCAATGAAAAAAAGACAGTCTCAAACCCGCGGTTTGAAATCGCTGGTGTTTCTGACGTCAAAAACTACCTTGTAACCAACAACTTCAACGTGCTTGTGGGCTTTAGCTTATCATTACCACCGAACTAGCAGGGGAGTCTCGAGAGAAGCTAGGTTATCCCGGTAAATTTTTTTGTTGATATGAAAAATCGTGTAGATTTAGCAATAAGGCGGGTGTATGACGTATATATCTATGTTATGATGAACTATATGCCTTTCTAAGTTGTTCAAAAGGATACTGATTTTTAGAAGACTCGCAAACAGTGGTACATGGGAACATGGTCTGTGTAACATTAGAAACACATTATTAGCTGTTTGATAACAAGCAAAAGGCTAATTATATTAATTACCGTTATGTGTCCGATGTTGTAAAGAGCGATACCATTGTGCAGCGTTTACCTCAGTAAGCTGACCGAGTGGATCTCTGAGCTGGTGTGAGCAAGTGGAGGCGGGGCTAATTTGCATATTCATTGATCCACGTATATTAAATGAGGCAAGGGTTTATAGTTACATTCGAGCTATTTTAAGGCATTATTTTTTTTTCATAGGAAAAAAACATTTAAATATGTCACTTTGACAATCAAAGATGAGTTTTAAAGGATACAATTATTGACTATAGGGGGACTTTAAGTAAAAACTTTATATTAGGTGTCTTTAACTAGGTACATAAATAATAAAAAAAAACTGTTAGGTACAGTGTACTTATTGTGTTCATGTTATATTGCAAAACACTTTTGCTGGTGGGATACGGGTAAGGTTAGGGACAGGTTTGGTGGTATGGGTAGGTTTAAGGTGTAAAGGAAGGGTCAACAGTGCAATTATAGATGTAATTACATGCATGTATTATTTAAATATTAGTACAATGTAAAACAACAATGTACACAATAAGTACATTGTATCAAATGATTAAAGGGTTAGTTCACCCAAAAATGAACTAACACAGTACATAGTAGTTAAAGACACTTAATATAAAGTGAGACCAATAACTTTACTATATTTGCAATGTTAATAACTGTAGAAACATGTCATCACAGTCTGTAAAAAGGGCCCATTTTTGTGCTAAATAAACAACATTGATTTCATTAATGTAATTGAGTTCAATCTTCTGTTATGATTTCAAATTCTGAAATGTATATGTGAGCTGAATTACAAAATTTAGCCTTTTTTCCCCACTGAATCAACAGGACTGCGTGTTTTTTATGACAACGACGTCAACCAGACGTTTATGTAAACAGTCTACAGGAAGAAACATTCATTAAGGTTTATAAGACAGTGTTTATGTACAGGTAGAGCCTGGCAGTACTGTGTGTGTTTGTGTGTGTGTGTGTGTGTGTGTGTGTGTGTGTCTGTGTTTTTGTGACATATCAGGACACAAATTTGTATAATGACATGGGTATGACATAGGTATTACAAGGAGAGGGTGACTTATGAGGACATTACCCCATGTCCCCATTTTTCAAAAGGTTTATTAATCATACAGAATGAGTTTTTTTGAGAAAGTAAAAATGTGCACAGTTTCCTGTGATGGGTAGGGGTAGTGTAGGGTGATAGAAAATACAGTTTGTACAGTATAAAAACCATTACGCCTATGTAATGTCCCCACAATTCACAAAAACAAACGTGTGTGTGTGTGTGTGTGTGTGTACTCACGGTGTGTGGCAGAAAGCGGTTTCTCATCCTCTTCCTCAGTTTCAGCCCCTGAACACCATTCATCACCACTGTACGGCTGCTTTCTCTCCAGCACACACCGGCGTTTGCTGCGCATCACGCCCTCTACTGGACACCATTGAGAAAAACACACAAGACACAACAACGTAAACATGCTTCAAATCAATTACACGTTTATATGTGACAATACGGTTTCTATCCACACTACTATAAGCAAACATCCACAAACTGCCTCAAAAAGCACATTTAAAACTGATGTTATTGTCACGTACTCCAGACACAGAGCACTCCAGAAATGTTTTGGCATTTAAGTGGTATGAGAGGACGCAAGGCCTCCAAAGCCTTGAAACATCCCCTAACCTTGAATACCAGACACGGCGAGGGAGAAAACAGGGGAGAGAGAGTGTGAAAACGAGAGGAAGAGAGCACACAGCGTTAGGTTGTGGTGTCCTCGGCCTGCGCATGCCGTGTTGGCGGCGGGCAGAGATAAAGAGCTGACCTTTTCTGCATCCTCTTTTGTTCCCAGCAGACATCAGTTTACGTAAATGAGTGAGTCAGCTCTCTCTCTCTCTCTGGTCTACTTTCTCTTTAATCATTGGTCCTTTCCAGGTGTGGCAGTCGAGTGGTCTGAAGTGGCTGACTTGCATTTCATTTGAATGTCTTTCTGTTTGCTTTTCTACCGGGTGAACAATATTTACTTAGAAAGAGAGAGGAAATTCTCCCTGACAAACAGCTGGATAGTGATGGAAAGGATCTCGCCACCACATTTCTGATCAGCTCCACTCTTTCTCCACAACCAAGAGTATTATGGTTTAAAGTATACTATAACTGAACTAAAACTAGAATCAAGCACTTCCTCATATTTTTATTAATAAATTCCATGATTTGACAGTTTTAAATTATTTTAATATATTTTAAAATATTAGTATTTATATTTTAAATGTTTTTAAAATTTTTAATATTATTTTAAAAATATCAAATATATTAATACTATTTTAAACATTTCAGTAAAATTACATTTTTTTAATCAAAACACTAATTGAAATAAAAATAAATTACATTTTCAAAACTATAAATTATTTTTTAAATTATTTTAAGATATTTTAAAATATTATTTATATTTTAAATGTTATTAAAATATTTAATATTATTTAAAAAATATCAAATATATTAATACTATTTTAAACATTTCAGTAAAATGACATTTTTTTAATCAAAACACTAATTGAAATAAAAATAAATTACATTTTCAAAACTATAAATTATTTTTAAAATTATTTTAAGATATTTTAAAATATTATTTATATTTTAAATGTTATTAAAATATTTAATATTATTTAAAAAATATCAAATATATTAATACTATTTTAAACATTTCAGTAAAATGACATTTGTTTTAATCAAAACACTAATTGAAATAAAATAAATTACATTTTCAAAACTATAAATTATTTTTAAAATTATGTTAAGATATTTTAAAATATTTATATTTTGAATGTTATTAAAATATTTAATATTTAAAAATGTCAAATATATATATATATATATATATATATATATATATATATATATATATATATATTCAAAACAATAAATTACTTTTTTAATTATTTTAAGATAATTTAATTTTTTATTATTTATATTTATATTATATTTATTTATATTTTAAATGTTATTACAATATTTAATATTATTTAAAAATATATCAAAAACATTATTTTAAACATTTCAGTAAAATTACATTTTGTAATCAAAACACTAATTGAAATAAAAATAAATTATATTTTCAAACCTATAATAACCACATCTTCTACCTTCCATGCGGTTATAAAGCCAAACAGGTGTGTGTGTTTGTGTGAAAGCGTGAGAGTGTGTATTCACACACAAAGGCGCTTCAGTGCTATTACAGGAAGCTCAGATGACTCAGTTTCTCAAAATCACACTATTGCCCCGTTATTTCCCCTGATCGCTCGCTCTAATACACACACAACATACACAAAGCACTGGGCAAATGGAAATAAAATAAGAATCGAACAATGAACCAAACAAAAAGAAACTGCACACACACACACAGTGAAAAGAAAAACACGCCTCCGCAGTCCAGGAAGAGAAGACCTGTTATTGCTTTTTATATTGGGCAGAAGCTGTTTGGGTGATTCTTACGAGACCTGTCAGGAACATGCTTTGCTCGTATTCCCCACCCCATGCTTTACACATTCTCACCACCTCTAATTCTCAGTCTCGTTCGCTTTCACACATTTAAATCTACCGCGCCGTCAGGTTTATGCGCTGTCAGCCTAGACAATGCCAAAGAGCTCAAAGAGATCTTTGATATGAGTGACATGTGGCATAAAAACCGGTTAACAAGGAATGACAATGCACAACATTTTAGCGGTAGTGGCATTCATAAGTGTTACTAGGGCAACCAGAAGTAGAAACAGAGTAGCGTCCAATCAGTACAGCAACTGCTAACATGCAGCGAGTCATTGGTGAATTTTCATTTTGGTGAATGATTCCTTTCATGATGGTCCTGGTGAAGCAGTTACACTTTTTTATATTTATTAATTTATTTTGGGATATTGTAAACCATTTTTATTTTTTTTTAATAATTTAAATATATAATGCATTTTTATTTTTGCAACAATAAAATGTAATGTAGACCTACTGATAAAAAGTGCAATCACTAATTTTCATTATTTTCATTTTTTTATTATCTAACAAGGAGACAAAGAAGGTCTGCACTCTAAAAGAGACTTTAATAGAAGTTCACAGGAGATAAGTCAACAAACGTTTCACTGACGAAGGCGAAGAGCCGAAACGTTTGTTGACTTATCTCCTGTGAACTTCTATTAAAGTCTCTTTTAGAGTGCAGACCTTCTTTGTCTCCTTAATTGATATATAGGTCATTGCACCTTATTAGCTGGGAGAGCGCGTTTTAATTTTATTATTTAACAAAAAAAAAAATCAATAGAATATTTTATTATTTTATCTCATTTTCATAACTGTAAAAAAATGTAAAACTGTAAAAAATTTAAAATTGTAGTATTTTTGCACTGCCTTTTTTATGATTTTAATAAAAAAAAAATGTACTGTACATTTTTAGTCTAATTCAACAAAAATAATTGAAGTAATTAAAATGTAATGAGAATCACCAATAAGTATAATGTGGTGATTAATTACAGTAAGTATAATTACAGAACACCCCCCCCCCCCACACACACACACAAAAAAAACAACAACAACAACAACAAAAACACCCAGACTTTCTAAAGTCCCTGTGAACCGAAAGTTGCAAACGAGTTTTCTCCAGTGTTTTGACGTATTTCCAAGTGAAACGGAATATTGAATAGAGGGCAGGGTTTTACTTTAGCACTCCTCCTCTCCATCTCTCACTCATAGCAGACTAACGGTTGGAGGGGAGTGGTTTAAGCGTTTTCAACTGACGTCATCAGAGAAGGAACGCCATTCCAGACCGGAAGTAACTTTTCAGATTTTGATTAAAGATTACCACGACAAGCATTTTTTTCCTCTGTATTAACTTGCACAAATTAATTGTTCACCACAAGAGTAGTAATATGCGCTAACAAAGTAAATAGGGTCAATTTTGATTTCAGGACGACTTTAAAGTAATGACAATTTGAAGGGAAACTGTGCTTAATTGTCTTGAAAATAATGTCACAATGAAAAAAACAAAACAAAAAACATCTCAATCTTAAAATTGTCTTTGGCAAAATAATATTTTGTATTTTCTGCTTTCGCTTTGGTGTGAAACATGTTTTTGGCAGAATCACCAAACCACATAAGGGAACTGTGTATGTGTGTGTGTGTTGACATTCAGGAACTTGTTGCATAGAGTCTCCCTCCCCCTCAGTCTCTCCACCCCGCTCTATTCTACTTCCTGTCTGTGTGCAGTGTCTTTCTCTTCCCCCGCTTAATTAGTGAGTGACACACAACAGGACGACCAACAGGAAAACACAAGCACTTGTGTGCACACGTATTGCGCGCTGTTTCAGGAGCATAACATCTGACATGATACACACATATAAGCATACGCACACACACACACACACGTGTGCTCAGAAAGGTCAGGACATTTTGGGGTAGCAGAAAACAGGCAGTTTCATCTTTACTGTGTTTCCAGTTAAAAGGGGAATTCCAGAAGTGTGGCCTTTTTAGGTTGTTTGATCGAGAGATACATATAAATGAGTAAAATGAATACGTGTAGTGTTGAATTTAGTCGTGCATGGCCTGTCGAGTATCACATGCGCATGAATGCGTGTTTGTATTATGCTAGTCTCCCATAGCCTGACTTTTAATTATGGACATAAATATGGTCAACTTTACAGCATATTCTGACCATTTAGAGACAGAACCATCAACTTAGACAGGAAAAGATTCTCTAAACAAACCACAATTTTCAAACTTTTCAGTCCCAAGTGTGAGAGATCAGCTTCCTAAAATAGGAAGCTGTGTGAAAATAGTAAGCATAATATTATAATGATTTTGTAGTAATGTAATATTTTCAAGACCATTAAGCACAGTTTCCCCTTGTCATTACTTTAAAAAGTCTGGGCGTTGTACTTTTGGGTTTCTGTAATTCACATTATACTTTTTAATTATTGTAATACAATTATTTTTGTTGAATTAGAGTAAAAATGCACTGAACATTTGTTAATTAAAATCATTACACAGGTTCCAAATCCAGTGATTAGTTCGTTATTTCTCAGGTGACTCGTACTGTTAGTAAAGCTAGTCAGTCAGATTGGTCTGATGTTTTTGAGAAACCTCATGCCATTTTGTGTGCAGTATGCATCAGACAGTCAGTCAACGGACTGTGGGCGGCCCGTGGACATTCGGTCTAAGGATGTGAGTAGCATTACGCCTACCTTTGGCATCTGGCTCCAAAACAGGGGTGAGTGACTCTCTTTGGTCTCCTGTGTCCATGGAGACGCTCCTTTCCCTCTTTGCCTTGGTCTTCATCATCCCACCAATTCCACCACCTGATTGGTTGAGGCTCTTCAGTCCAGGGTTGCCAGGAGAAATCTGGTTGGATTTGACTCCATGGCTCCCAGACCCACTGCCCTTTGACCCTTGGTTGCCAGCAGGTCCTTGCTGCTGTGCTTGGTTTACATTGGGGAGCTGTGATTGGGACCCGCTTGTCACTTGCTTACCATGATTGGATAGTTTATTTTCAGAGTGCATTTGATTGGCTGGTGATGGAGAGGAAGCTGAGGGGGTTGGGTTGCAGCAATATGTTGTGTCTGTCTGTCAGTGAGACTGCAAACAGACAGCTAAAGAGAGAGAGAGAGAAAGATGAAAGAGTGTGAGAGTTTGTCTTATAAATTTCCAGTAATAACATACAGTAAATTTCACCCACTTCATCTCCAATGCTGGAATAAGAGTGTTAAACTCATGTGAAGTCACTATTGTGCATAAAGCTGTTAGTTTTTACAATGGATATATTACGATTGTAGCTCATCCAACCAGACTTCAGAGTCTGAACTATTTATTTTATAATATTAGTTTTATTAGTATTTTGTTTTCAATTCAAGAGTTACAAAATGTGAAGTTGCTTTTGCACCGATCTCTTTATGTTCATCAGCTTTTGAATACAATGAGAAAATAAAAGTATTTAACTTGCTGAGATATTCAAAACAACGCATTACTAATTAAATGATTATTTAATATATATATATATATATATATATATATATATATATATATATATAAAAAATGATAATTATAATAAGGGCTTGACATTAACTTTTTTGCTCATCAGCCACTGTGGCTAGTGGTTTTTCAAAGTTACTAGCCACTCAGCATTTTCACTGGCCACAATTTTGACATCGATACCATGGGGAAAAACTGCCTTATAAATATTTTTAATATTATCTCATAATTTGGCAGCATGTATATTAGGCTGCTGTCACTTTAAGACCTGATGCAAGGACCCATTATACTGTTACACATTAGGGCTGGGACAATACATTGATTCTTGATTCGCGATACAATTATCCTGTATCGATTCTGATATTTTCCGAATGAATCGCGAATCGATTCCGAGCTTAGTTTTTAACAGCAGATGGCGCTACGTGCTTTAGAAACGTACTCTGCCTGCTTCAAATTCTTTTACACCCACCACTTGAACCTAAAATAACCATTCATAAAGTTCGAAAAGGTTGAAGCGAATTACAAGGGTGTTCGCAGTGGGCTGTGTTTACATTAATCTCAAGTCATAAAAGTATTCTGAGCTGAGGTGCAAGTATATTTAACCACTTACATGACTCAGCTGAACGCACAAGCGCTGTCCAGCACTCTTCTTCGTGAGCGTTTGAGTGTGTGTTAAAAACTACCTTAGAGCGCCATCTGCTGTTAAAAACTAAGCTCAGAATCGTTTCGAGAGAGAATCGGGATACATTCAGAATATATCAGAATCGATCCAGATTAATTGTATTGCGAATCGATGTATTGCCCCAGCCCTATTACACACAGTTTTCTGTTTGTAAAACTGTTTACGATCACTTACTGACTGTGTTTACATGAATACTCGCCAAGACCGGAATTTTGACATTATTTTGTGTGTATTTGAGTGTTTACGTGCAATAAGCAGCGAAAAAAAACCTCAATTTCGTATTGGGAGGCGGTTGGTTGTGAGAACAACATCTGTGAACAACGAATGAGTAAAATTATGCACAATACGCAGAAATACCATGCTGAAATTCAAGCCCTGTAACACCAACAATATTCATCTGGAGCAAATGAAACAAGTGAGTCAACTGAGGCGGGTTTGTGTGTCAACTCGCTGTCGGAGAGATGTGAGAGCGAGAAAGCGCAAATAGTATTGTGTATCTATTCTGCGGAAAATAAGTATTGGAAGCATTTCAAATATTTCAGTATCAATATGTACTGAAAAATAGAACGTTTTGACAACACTAAATTGCAAAAGTTTATTATTTCAGATGCATTTAAAAGACAACAAATGAAAAATGTATATTATACAGTGGCATGAAAAAGTATGTGAACCACTTGCAGAATCTGTGAAAATGTGAATAATTTTAATATAACAAGAGAGAACATACAAAATGCATGTTATTTTTTTTTCTGTAGTACTGTCCTGAGTAAGATATTTTACATAAAAGATGTTTGCATTTAGTTCACAAGACAAAACAATAGCTGAATTTATTAAAATAACCCCATTCATAAGTATGTGAACCATTGGTTCTTAATACTGTGTGTGGTTACCTGATGATCCACGACTGTTTTTATGTTTTGTGATGGTTGTTCATGAGTCTCTTGTTTGTCCTGAGCAGTTAAAATGAGCTCTGTTCTTCAGAAAAATCCTCCAGCTCCTGCAGATTCATCAGTTTTCAAGCATTTTTGCATATTTGAACCCTTTCCAGCAGTGACTGAATGATTTTGAGATCTGTCTTTTCACAATGAGGATGGTTGAGGGACTCAAACTCAACTATTAACAAAGGTTCAAACATTCACTGATGCTCCAGAAGGAAACACGATGCATTAAGAGCCGAGGGGTGAAAACTTTTGAATTCAAATATCAAGGT
Source organism: Ancherythroculter nigrocauda (assembly GCA_036281575.1). Taxonomy (NCBI): domain Eukaryota; kingdom Metazoa; phylum Chordata; class Actinopteri; order Cypriniformes; family Xenocyprididae; genus Ancherythroculter; species Ancherythroculter nigrocauda. The sequence continues at coordinate 42,866,272 of VTFQ01000005.1, forward strand.
AATGCAAGGTACATGCAAGTATCTTCTGTTGGTTCCGAAGGGCAGTACTAAATGAAAAACAATTGTATTTAAACAAAATAAGAAAAATTGTTCAAAAGTTTTCACCCCCTGACTCTTAATGCATCACGTTTCCTTCTGGAGCATCAGTGAATGTTTGAACCTTTTTAATAGTTGAGTTTGAGTCCCTCAGTTGTCCTCAGTGTGAAAAGACGGCTCTCAAAATCATACAGTCACTGCTGGAAAGGGTTCAAATATGCAAAAATGCTTGAAAACTGAAATTTCTGCAAGACCTGGAGGATTTTTCTGAAGAACAGAGCTCAGTTTAACTGCTCAGAACAAACAAGGGACTCATGAACAACCATCACAAAACATAAAAAAACAGTTGTGGATCATCAGGTAACCACACACAGTATTAAGAACCAATGGTTCACATACTTATGAATGGGGTTATTTTAATAAATTCAACTATTGTTTTGTCTTGTGAACTAAATGTAAACATCTTTTATGTAAAATATCTTACTCAGGACAGTATTAAATAAAAAATAAGATGCATTTTGTATGATCTCTCTTATTTTGTTAAAATTATTCACATTTTCACAGATTCTTCTAGTGGTTCACATACTTTTTCTTGCCACTGTATATAAAATTCAACCTGCCAAAATGGCTAGTAGGAGTGACTGCGTTACACGCCGCTGCTGAAATCCACCGCATTTGGCAGGTTGGCGGGTGTTAATGTCAAGCCTTGATAATAATAATACATATTAAAATTATTAACATTTTTTGTTCAATGTCATACCAAATAACTAGATTGTGATATATAACATGATATAAAATTACTTACAGCCATACCCTGTACCTGTAACTTTCATGGAAACAATCTGAGGAAGGTTTATGTATCACTAAACAAGTTCTCAACTGTGTCTATTCATTTCAGATATCTCTTCATTTGTCCTTCATTCTGCACCAAAACACACTTAATGCTTCAACAGGATTCAAAGGTCATTGCCAACAACACAATGTACCTCACAAGAGAGATGATACAACTCAATAATAGTTCACTATTTTTATACAGCCATAAAATGTTTCAAAGGTAACTCATAACTAAAACCATGTTGGTTTCACAAATAAACCATACATTTACAGAATAAGGAAACAGTAAGTAAATGATATGTATTAATAAATTATATTAAGGGAATGCAATTTGAAAGTAATATATATATATATATATATATAGACAGAGAGAGAGAGAGTTGTGACACCGCATGAGGAAGTCACAGAGTATAGGACTCTGTTTATTATAATAAAAATGATCTAATTTTGTTCATGTTTAGTGCAGACACAATGTCAGGACATTGTTGGCAGGTTTGCAGAAGATGCTGCTGGTTTGATTTACGCACCTCACTGGGATGAAGGTCCAACAATCAAGTGCATTCTGACGTCTCCTAACTGCACACACACTGATCTGTAACACACACACAAACAAGAGAGATTTAATTATGCTTTAATTGAATTCAATTATGATCTATTATCACACAGAAACATAAAAAGGAAATAATGAGCCATTTTAGCATACTGACTGGAGAGAAATTAAAACCTTTGTAGAGGTGTAACTGTCCCTTTAAGAAGGGGGCTGTAAATGATGTTTGGACACCCTGATGCCCAGAAGTGAGTTTCTTGTTTAATTTGCTCCACCCACAGTGAGCAGAAACCACAAAAACTCCCCACCTTCAATAATAATACCCAGATTGTCTCATTTTTCAACAAACTATTCTTATTTTCACTCTTTCTCGCTTTTTCTCATTTCCTACTCCCTTTCTTTGCAAATGTAGAAAATATTAGACACCTTGTGAGAACTAAAATAGAGCGATATTTACTTCTTTCATTTAATTCACATATACTTATAACATTTTCATATTTACATAGTTTCTAAATATCCAAAAGGTCATCTATATGCTGGTTTACTCTGAAAAGGTGACTAAATGAACCCTTAGTATAATACCCATTTAAAATGTACAGTCTATCACTTCTGGAAATGGACTGATGACTCATCTTGCACTCAGGGGCATGTCCATTTTTGTCCAATCAAAGGCTCTCTAGTCTAGAATGAGAATGTCCTTCCCTCTAATGCCACCAAAGTCTCTTTAAGACAAGTCATTTCACTCGGCGGCCATCTTTGAAACGCCTCTTGGACATGCAAGTGCAGCTCCTATCTCTTTAAATGGGGAAACATCAAATTCTCCAAAGCTCTTTGCCAAGCTTTCAATTAAATTTCATATTTGAAATCACCAATGCTATCTGACAACAACTGTCTCATAAATTTTGTTTCTAAACACTTGACTCATGACAAAAAAAAAAAATTGGCATTTTTCAGGCTGGATCAAGCTAATGCGCATGCGCAGTCCTAAATGTGCGTCTCGTGTTTCATTTTGGAGATGCGCATCTGACTGTTTCTATAGGAACCGGAGCTTCTAACGGCCGCTGCTGTGACGCGATGACTTTACCAATGGGCGATTGCGCGTTGCACTTTTTTTCCCATTCAAAACAATACCAGCGACGCATCTTGTGTTATTCTATAGTCTTTGATGCTACTTACAAATGACTAGCAAAAGCAAACAGCCACCAAAGGCAAAAGGCAATTTAAAAAATGCATCAAGACATGAAAAGAAAAATTGCATTTCATGGGCTCTATAAAGTTGCCATGAATTATTTTTTTTTTCTTACAGAATGTTGCAGTGCTTATTATAAACAATTTATCCATGCACATCTTTTTTTTGTATTCATATGCCCTCGTAATCTTTAATCAATTATGCTAACTTTCCCTCCCCCTCGAAACAGTATCTGTTCTCTTCATGACGGGCTATATATCTTCCATTGACTGCAAACTTCCATTCAGACCTGCCTCCATTTAGTTATCAACACCCAACTTCCTACGATCCAATCAATTACTAAAGGACGAAATTAAATCCCGCTCTACATTTTTCTCATTCCAGAAGCCGTTTCACACGGATATATGTCACAATAGTAAAGAAAACACTATCACAATTCCATTTCATGGCGACTTTAAGATATATTTACAAACTGAGATTCTATCAGTGGAAAAATTGGAGTTGAAACAAACTGACCACATTCTTCTGAAGACTCAGAAGAGTTACTTTCAGCCAGGGCTGAAATGTGTGAAGGATTGGGTTTCTCTCATGTGAATGAAGAGAAACTACATACAATCCTAGCAGCCACCTGCCTGTGTCCATAACCTGCAGACCTCTCCTGCGTGTGTGTGTGTGTGTGTGTGTGTGTGTGTGTTTGTGTGTGTGTGTGTGTGTGTGTGTGTGTGTGTTTTGAGGGAGTTCCCATGCGGTCGCTGCAGGTCTGTCATGTAGAACATGTAGGAGAGGCATGCGGTACATGTCATACATACAGGTCTGAACAGGACACCCTGACACCCTACTGAACAAAACACATCAGCGTTCATGCAAATGATCAAATGAAATATGCATTTTTTTCCAGATTCTAAAAGCTACTTGCAATAAAAAAAACAAACAGAAAAAAACAGTGCTTGTTAGTAGATCTGCACAATTTGGCCAACATTTTGTGATATAAATAAGGCTAAATAAATAATAATAATAACAAATATAGCTGCAATCAGCAATTACGGGGCCAAGCACAAAAACGGCACAATAAGCCAGCCAACATGGCTGTAAGCATCAGACCAACTGCAACTGTGAGCAATTAAAGACCTATTAAGATCATTTTAGACAAAAGAGCTAAAAAAATACTTAAAAATGAGGATTTGCTGGTTCATCACTTTCGACCAATAGGTGGCGCTGTGACCAAATTAATGTGGTGTAGTCAGAGTGAGGTGACAATGACATTTGCAAAGTTTGGTGTCAATATGTTAAAGCAGTGCAGAGATACAGCTTCAAGAGTCGTTTTTGCATCATGCCTCAAATTCGTTGCTCTGGTATACGAAAACTGTTTGACGTATCGATTTGAAATCCATTACTTTTTGTCAGCATGGTCTGAAGATGATACGGTTCAATTTTGGTGAAAATCGGAGCAACGGTCTAGGAGGAGTTCGAAAAAGTAGGTTTTTAAAGAAAAACAATATGGCGGACAGGAAGTTCAGCCAACTATGGCAAATTTGATATCTATGTTCTCAGAATGACCCAAGGAATCAATTACAATCGGTTAATATAGTCAAAAGTTATTATCATTTTTGTAAATTATGTTATAACTTTTAACCACAAGGTGGCGCTGCGCCAAATATTTTTGAGTATGGTCAGGGTATGGTGCCAAAGACACATACTGAGTTTTGTAACGATACGCTAATGCATTCGTAAATTACAGCATTTTAGCACAAAATTCAAAAATGGCCGACGGCCAAAATGGCCGATATGGAAAAATTGAATATCATTTGTTTCGGCATGATGCCCCGAATCCAACAAGACAAACCCATCAGAAGTTATAAGCAAAAATAGCCATTTTTCATATCTCCGGACCAGTTGGTGGTGCTGCACCAAAACGCTGCATGTTGCCTCAGGTCATGCTTGTGATGACATGTACCAAGTTTGATCTGAATACGATAAAGCATTGCGGAGATACAGCCTTATGTCTATTTTTGCAAGCGCTACGTAAAGTTCGTTCATGTGTTTTTTGAAAACGGTTTGAGGTATTGACTTGAATTCCATAACTGTTTGTTGGCATGGTCTGAAGATGATCTGGTTAAATTTTCGTGAAAATCGGAGTAACGGCCTAGGAGGAGTTCGAAAAAGTAGGTTTTTCAGAAAATTCAAAATGGCGGAAAAATTTTCGATTCATCTTGAGCCAAGGAATCGGAGGAAAAAAGAATTTTGTTTCTAACCCTTACGGTTCAAAAGTTATTAACATAAACATAAGTGCAATTTTGGACAGCTGGTGGCGCTAGAGGGATTGAGTTAGAGACTCCAAATTTGCTATGGACAAAGGTCAGACTGTCCTCTAACTGTGTGCCAAATTTCACAACTTTCCCGCAAGTGGTTCTATGGGCTGCCATAGACTCCCAGAGCGGAAGAAGAAGAATAATTAAAAAGAAATCTAACGATTACAATAGGTGCCTATGCACCTTCGGTGCTTGTACAACGGGTTGAATGTCCAAATTGCAGTTTAAATGCAGCTTCAAAGGGCTCTACACGATCCCAGCCGAGGAATAAGGGTCTTATCTAGCGAAACAATCTGTCTTTTTACTTTTTAACCACAAATGCTCGTCTTGCACTGCTCTGTGATGTGCCATGCATGACGTAATCACATTGGAATTGGACGCAGACGGAAGTACTGAGCAAGTGTCTACAAAGTGAACATGCAAAGACTAAGCCAAACGGCCTTTACAAAAAAGGTAAAACAACGATGTCGGACGATTTTAAAGAAGTTGGAGGAGAAAATGAGATGGAGTTTTTCGGCCTACTGCGGTACTTCCACCTATGTCACGCGTGACCTTTCCAACATGACTATGTAATGCACTGCATCACAGAGCTAGAGCAAGATGAGCATTTGTGGTTAAAAAGTTTTTTTTTTTTTTTTTTTTTATTGAAAATGACCAATCCTTTTGCTAGATAAGACCCTTATTCCTTGGCTGTGATTGTGTAGAGTCGTTTGAAGCTGCACTGAAACTGCAATTTGGACCTTCAACCCGTTGAACCCCACTGAAGTCCACTATATGGAGAAAAATCCTGGAATGTTTTCCTCAAAAACCTTAATTTGTTTTCGACTGAAGAAAAAAAGACATAAACATCTTGGATGACATGGGGGTGAGTAAATTATCAGGAAATTTGAATTCTTAAGTGAACTAATCCTTTAAAGCAACCTAAACTCAGAGCAGATGCAGAGATGGAGTTTGTGTGGAGCAGCATTTACTGTGAACCGAGCCGCTCTGAGATGCTGAAAACACCGGCGGATCATGTATAAAAAAACACAGTGCTGCGCTACACTTTGAAACACATCAGAGCGCATATATTTATTTAATTATATCATAGCCGTTGTGATTTGAAGACATGCTGCAATTTCTGTATATTTTGATTGATTGTGCAGCCCTAAAAGCTAGTATTTTAAATTTTACTGAAAGGGTTAGTTCACCCAAAAATGAAATTTCTGTCATTAATTACTTCCAGAACCTGGAAGCGCTGGACGTAAACAACATATATGAGAATAATACAGAAGAGAAGATATTGTTGAATAAAGTTGTTATTTTTGTTTTGTTTTTGCTCACAAAAAGTATTCTCGTTGCTTCATAAAATTAAGGTTGAACCACGACAGTGACGACGATAATGTCTTTAGTACTTTTCTGGACCTTGAAACAGTCATATACCTCTCGGACTTCATCAAAAATATCTTAATTTGTGTTCTGAAGATGAGCGAAGATCTTACGGGTGTGGAACGACATGAGGGTGAGTAATTAATGACAGAATTTTCATTTTTGTGCGAACTAACCCTTTAAAACCAAAATTCTAATATTTACTCATAAATAGGCGGTACATATTACACACACAGGCGCACAAACACTTCCAGTCAGATGTAGAGTGTGTCAGTGACGTTAGCGGGGTCCCACACATATTTCCATCCCAGAGGCATTCAACCTCAAATTGACCTCAAAAACAAAAGAAACATTATCGGTCCCTCTCTCACCCCCTCACTAGCACACCTCTGCCCCTCTCGCTGCCTCCATCACACTCTCCGTCTCTTCAACGGGAAACTTTCTTTTTCCACTTACTGCTGTTCACAAACACCCTCTCCTTCCTCCATCGAGAGTTATTTGCACCCTTTCTTCCTCTCGGCCTCAAATAATGCACCCCCCCTTTCTCTTTAAAGTGAGGCGTGTCATTTCTGAGCCACAGCGGCACCAAATGGATATGCAAAAATAGTTCGATTTCAACATTTTCTGAAGATGTGAGTGGTGTTTGCCAGTGCAAAACTGAAACGATAACATTGTTTATTTGAAGCGTGCGCCGTATGTCTTCTGCCACTTTAAATGCTAAAGCTCTTTAAAGTCAGCTGGATTCTGATTGGTTGTCAATGTTTTTATCATTTATCAGCCGGTAAAAATCGTTCTGAAAGTGATTCCAATGATAGTGTTGTTATAGTTGTTCATTATCCCCAAAGAATTAGAATGATTATTAAACCTTGATAGTAATACAGTAGTTGTCAGTTGGTGTGAATGGGCCTTTAGCCAGGCTTTTGCTATGCGATTACTAAGGTATCCTGAGTGTTTTTTACACCTATTGATGCTGTTGCTGAGATTTTTACACTTGTGTGGTTGTCTGAATGTTTTTTTTGCGTGGTTGCTACAGTGTTTTAAACTGTTTTTATGCATTGTTGTGAGGTAACTAAGGTGTTTGAAATAGTTTTATGTATTGTTGTGATGTTGCTAAGGTGTTCTGAGTATTTTTACACATTGTTGTGTGGTTGCTAAGGTGCTCCGGCCGGTTCTATATTACTGTATTTATGTTTGTAGCACAATCATTGCTGTACAACTTATGCGTCGGTTTCTTGTTATATTTCAAATAATTACATTAATCAAACAAACAGATAATCCCACCCCAAATACAGTCATTGTTTATATATTTTTCACAGGAATTAACCTGAAATGGCTTACTAATAGTCACTGCTGCACATAAACTGTAAAACAGGTAATAAGTCTCCTTTAAAAAATAATAATAATTCACACTTTACCATTAAATTGACGTTTCAGATGAGTTACCTCACACACAACCCGCTGGACACCAATTAGTCATTAACCAAAACACACACAGTGTTCATTACTCATTAACTCCTAGAGGAAATTCTCTCATGATAATGTATCGCAACACCCTTTGTGCTCATCTTCTAGAGTGGACAGGTCATGTTGACTGCACTAACTAGAATCATTAGCATTAGTGACTGACCGATATGTTTTTTTAATGGCTGATGCCAATGCCAGTATCTAGAGAGAAAGGTGGCATGATTATACATAGTCCCTAGTGAAATGGAAGTACTTTTTACCTATACTTTAAAAGAACATACTTAAGTGCAACGATTAAAGACACTTAATTGCATGATGTGCAATTAAATTAAACTGTATTTTGTTTAAAATTTATATTAGATGCAATTAGCTGAACTTTAGAGATCTAGTGTTTTGACCCATTTACTGTAAGTAGTCAGTTTAAAATGTATTAAATTTAAATTTAATATCAAATAATACACTATAGCTAAAATTATAATAAAGAACTTTAAATTTGCTTTAGTATGTTAGTCAGCACAAGATTTTTAAAACAACGTTTGAAAATGTACTTTCAATTTGACGACATTATTACAAAGTGCAGAAGTGTACTTAAAGTCCCCCTGATATCAAAATTTAAGTTTTGTAGCTTTTAGTATTAATTTGTAATCCTAAAGGTTATGAATAAGCTGGCGTGTTCCAAAACAATGATAAAATTTGCATTTAGGAGATATAAGCATTCAAAACTTACAGTCTCTCACTTCCGCTAAAATGCATCACGGATTTTCATGACATCACATCGCACTTCAGCTTCTCATCAAATCTTCTGTCCAATCAAATGCTCTCTAGAATCTGAAGTCCCGCCCCCTCCTACACTATAAACAGACGCTGAAGCTGCGGCTGAAATCGGTCATTTGTTCACACATTTACTACATTGTGAATGGCTCATAGTGCAGTATATAGAGAATAGGGAACGATTCAGGCAGTGTAAATATGCTTTCCATTGATGCGAATGAAGTCTGTTTGTCATATGAACCGCCGCAGCGCAAGCACAGTCTGCTCTGGCCCAGAGACACGAGAGCACAGAGCGGATCATATGCGCGAGTCGGCACAGACCACAAAACGTATTGGACCCATTTAAATTCTGCACAGAATGCTGTATTTTAAAGTGATATAGAGGAGATTAGGAGGAGAAACGGTTAGAAATTAGAAGGAAACCAAAGCTTTACCGAGCTCAGCGGCTCTGGCCGAGCTGTGACATAAATGAAATGCTATTTGCTATTTTTTAAAAAGGGAGGGGCTGTTTGATCCCGCCCGGTCTTCCTGTTTCAGTTGAAATTACGTCAACACATTGAATAATGCTTCACGTTCCAAGACACTTCAGTGGGCCTTTAAGTGTGTTTAGAAACACAAGGTGCGTCCCAATTCGCGTACTTATGCACTATTCTATGACGTTTTTAAGTATAAATAGTACGAGTAGTGCGTTCACACTGAAAATTCCAAAAAGAAAAAGTGCACTTTAAATACCCGGATGATGCACTAAATTAACGGAAAAAAGGAAGTGTGGAATGTTGGACACTTCATGCACTCAACTGTCGCAGCTTTAATTACGTAGTGGAGGGGGAGGTGTTATCAAACTCCGATGTTAAATGGCAAAATAACCTTATACAATTCAAGTACTACATGGATGAGTGCATAGTGCACAAGTACATAGTGTATAGTGCGTCATTTGGGACGCAACTACAGTCATGAAAGTACAATCTTTTTAATTGGCCTTTTCTTTCAGAATTATTATATTATCTGCAAGTAAAGTTTAAAAAAAATTGAAATACTACATGTGCACATTTAATACACTTTAGAACACTTTTTTGACATGGGGAAGGGCTGTCAATCAACTAAAATATTAATATAAAAATATAAACAGAGACTTTCAAAAACACTGCAGACCCCATTTTAGTTTGAAAGCGGCGTTTCAGTGTAAACAGACCAAAACGGAGACTTTTGAAAACGATGGCTGCCCACGATCGCTCTGCGTATCCTTGACGACCGTGTAAACAATAACATGGAGACTGAATTGCAGTCTTTACTGGCTTTGTTGTAATTTTTAGCAGTCATTGTGCAGTTAAACACAGCATACTGCAGCTACCTACATGCGCAAGAGGCAACTGTTTACACTTGTACGCACATGCCCAGTGTGCATGAACAGTCACGTGACATGCATTTTCGGCCGCGTAGTATAGATGGAGATAGTTTCTGAAACGCTGTTGAAACGGCAGTGTAGATGAGGATCGTTTTCATTTTAAAATGCCGTTTTAAAACAAAAATGCACTAGTGTAAATGGGGCCTTAGGAGCTGTTTACACAACACCATTTTCAACTAAAAATGGAAATTTTTTGACTGTTTATTTACACGACAGTGGCGTTTTAGGGACCTGAAAACGCAAACTTTTGAAAACAGGATTCAAAGTGCAAGTAATACCTTTATTGTCTCTGTGTAAACTATAAAAATGCAAATTTGTGAAAAAGGTGACATCATGCTCCTGCAGATTATGTGTTCAGTCAACAGGCGAGTATTGTTTCTTTACAAAGTGACATCGCCAACTACTGGCCTGGCAGCATAATACAGCATTTTTAGTCATTTTAACGTGGATCGTTTGACAATGGTGTCGTCTGTATGCGAAAAATGCAAAGGAAAATGTTCTGTTTTTAGTACATAGTTGTCGTGTAAATGTACCCTTAAAGGGTTAGTTCACCCAAAAAGGAAAATAATGTTATTTATTACTCACCCTCGTGCCGTTCCACACCCGTAAGACCTTCTGGAAAGCAAATTAAGATATTTTTGTTGAAATCCAATGGCTCAGTGAGGCCTGCATGGCCAGCAATGACAATTCCTCTATCAAGATCCATTAATGTACTAAAAACATATTTAAATCAGTTAATGTGAGTACAGTGGTTCAATATTAATATTATAAAGTGACGAGAATGTTTTTGGTGCGCCAAAAAAAAAAAAAAATAATAATGACTTATATAGTGATGGCTGATTTCAAAACAATGCTTCATGAAGCTTCAGAGTGTTATGAAGCAGTGTGTCGAATCAGCAGTTCGGAGCGCCAAAGTCACGTGACTTTGCAGTTTGGCGGTTTGACACGCTGATTCATAACACTCCTGAAGCTTCCTGAAGCATTGTTTTGAAATCAGCCATCACTATATAAGTCATTATTTTATTTTTTTTTTTGGCGCACCAAAAACATTCTCGTCACTTTATAATATTAATATTGAACCACTGTACTCACATTAACTGATTTAAATATGTTTTTAGTACATTAATGGATCTTGATAGAGGAAATGTCATTGCTGGCTATGCAGGCCTCATGGAGCCATCGGATTTCAACAAAAATATCTCAATTTGTGTTCCGAAGATTAACGAAGGTCTTACGGGTGTGGAACGGCATGAGGGTGAGTAATTAATGACATTATTTTCATTTTTGGGTGAGCTAACCCTTTAATTTGCTTCCTGTTCTTAAAACATTAAAGATCCCATCAAAACAAAGTATTGATGACTTTTGTACAATCAAATGCTCTCTAAAACAAGAATGCCCCTCCTCTGATACCAGCTGTGACAGCAACTATCTAAAAAAAGTGGGCCCTTTGATATGTCCCACCTAAACTTCCTGTTTAGAAAGTTTAGTTACATTTGTCATAGTTTGTGTGCATTAAACCACAAAGTCTTTAAAGCAGCAATTACACAAGTGTGTCTGAATAACTGTCTTAGAGGAACGCAAATGCACACCTCTTAGGCCAATGAACTGTTTGTGCGAAAGAGAAAGAGATTAGAGAGAAAGCGAGAGCGAGCAAGAAAGAGAGAGAGGAGAGAAAGTGAGACGTGGGAGAGAGCAGAAGAAAGACAGACAGAAAAACAGAGAACATCTTAAGAGAATGACCCAGAGAACCCTGTGAAAAGCGTGATTTTTTTTTTTCAACCGTTTCTTCTCAAAACTCAGCTATTACTGCTTGCCACTTTGATCCCATTTACACAGTCCAGGACAAAACAGAAAGAGGCTGATATGGAAAAAACAAGAACTCAAATGGGAGTTTGTCTCTTGCAAATGGCATTTGAATTGAGAACATGAAACTGACATCAGCCAAAGAAACTTTCCAGAGATTCAAGTTTTGTTTGACAGAAACAAAATGAATATCTGAGATGATTGGAGGAGGGGGGGTTTGAAACACATGTTTGATGCTCACAAAAGAGAGGCGTGCTGATGTCATGAGGGGACCACCAGCATTTAAAGCTCAGATTGCACATGACAGATTCAGAATGGACATTCCCAAGTGTTTGTTTGTGTGTGTGTGTGTGTGTGTGTGTGTGTGTGTGTGTGGGTGTGTACCGAGAAAAATTAGTACATTACACAACTAGCAATCCCTATCAGATGTGTGTGTGTCTACAATTTCTCCCATCTGCTCTACAAATGGGTAAACATTCAGCCAAATAACAGCAAAAACAAAGTGCAGGGAAATGTATGGCCATGAAGGGCAAAGGGAGAGTTTACTACTTTGAAAGTGTAGATTGCCAAGCTACTCATAATTTAAAATAGTTAAACTACAGTTAAAGGCCATTCACACCAAGGATGAGATCTATATATTTTGAATGCACTGAAAATTCTGTCATCATTTACTCACCCTCAACCAGACAGTTGAAGGTAGCCATTGACTTCCTATAGTATTTCTTTCCCTACTATGGAAGTCAATGGCTACCTTCAACTGTCTGGTTACCAACATTCTTTAAAATATCTTCTTTTGTGTTCAACAAAAGAAAGAAACTCATACAGATTTTGAACAACATAAGGGCGAGTAAGTGATTTTGATTTTGGAGTGAACTATCCCTTTAAAAACAAATGTCAAAACTCATCTTGTGTTTTATATAATTGTGTTAGCTAACAAGAATGCTACATATACTCAAAATTAAAGATCTCAAAAGTAAATTAAATGTGTTGGTGTTTATTTTTCAAAATCATTAATAAAGACTAGACATGTGCCGATATTTGGTAATGCGATATATTGCGATAATGAATATGCACGATATTGTTATCGTGGGCATTTCAAAATACCGTAAATAATAATCAAATTTTTTACCAATTGTTAACATTTTTATAATGTCTTTAAGAATACTTTCCCCATCAACCGTATAAAATGCACAACACCGCTGTATTCTGCGTCAAAGGGACACGCGCTCAGATGTAAACAAGCCCAACGTACATGAGAAGCACATGGCGGAACGAGTGAAGGAGACGTGCTGAATGAAAGTGCGCGTTCACTCTCTGACAGCAGGGGGCGCTGATGGAACAGCAGAATTCAGCGGTTACCACGGAAACCCCATAAACAAAGCAACTGCGCTAGTGAAGTTTTTAAAATGCCTCAAACATATTTTAATCTGGACTACACCATGCCGTAATGATTAGAAATGTTCTGATTATTTGTTATTGTTCAGTAAAACTTAAAGACATACTGTTTCACTAGTGAACATGTTAATTCATTATTACCAAACTGACAATGAAAAATACTTATAAAGCATTAATTATTCTTATGTTAATTTCTTAGTTACTGTTTAATAACATTACTAAAATCAAAAGAACTTATTTAATGGAGCTGAGATAAAACTAACAATGATCAGTTGTATTTGTTAACTAACATTAACAAAAAAGAATACTTTCTGTAACAAATGTAGCTATTGCTCAATCTTAGTTAATGCATTAAATAATGAGACCTTATTGTGAAGTGTTACCTGTTGTTCTTTATAGCCTCATTCTTTTGCAGTTTAATTTTTGCACAAAAAGAGTTCTTAAGAGTTATACTATGACAACACTTTTTTTTGCAACTTATTTCAATATCGTGATAATACCGTATACCGTGATAAAAGCTTCAGCAATTAATCGCAACATGAAAATTTGATACCGTCACATGCCTAATAAAGACTAAATAACGTTACTTGTAAAATTATGTGTAGGTACTTCTATGAACTCAAATGAGTGATCATTACATTATATGAAATAGACAAACTATGCGATCCAAATAATGAATCAGAATGAATCAGACTTCGCAACACTATGTGACAGACAGTGACACTTTCTGGGACAACATGATTCTTTGATTATTGGCAGTTTACTGGAACGCAACACATGTGTGACAGAAAAAAAGGTAAAAGCTACAATATTTGAAAACTACAAAGCTATAAGTAGCACTACTTTTACCTTATTCGCTGTTTGTACAATTGCGGTGCAACCACTGAAGACATGCAATACAAAAATGTTTTTCTATTTATTTAACAATTTGTGTCTCTGTGTGTGTGTAGCGGCGCTGTAGCATAGCCTTGTTTCCACTGCAGAATAAAACAAAACAAAACAAAAATTGTATCTCACAATTCTGACTTTTTTTCTCGCAATTCTGAGTTTTTATCTCACGATTCTCAGAAAAAAGTCAGAATTGTGATATATGAAGTCACAATTACCTTTTAAATTTGTTTTATTCTGTGGTGGAAACAAGCTTCTATTATAGTAGTACAGCTATACAGTTGTCTGCCTATCACCAGACCAAGCTCAATTTAAAATTGAACATTGGTCTGGGGAGTTTGCTATGTATTTTCTACTGCACAAGAGGCGTGATCAACGAGCATTATTCACGCAATTGGATAGTCCTTCAACCAATCAGATCAACGATCCGGGTGACGTACTTTTGCAGAGCGATGCGAAAACTCCAGACAGGTTTAGTTTGTATTGGTTTGTAGCATTGATCAGCGGTTTGCAGAAGTAGCAATGGCATCGAGCGATTTTTGCAGGTTGTGCAAAAAAACATGAAAGTGAGTGGTATTTACACCCGGTCGAGCGATTTGTTTGCTAAACTAAAGAAGTCATTTAGCATTGTTGAGAGGTTAAAAGGAATATAGCGAACAACTTGGATAAGCCAGTCTGTGATTGGTTCCCGCAAAAGTGTAACAGATGCAGCAGAAATGAATGTACGGGTTTCCAGACTGAGTTGACTTGCGAAATCAAATCGCCGGCAGATCAGGCTGGGTTTACCCAGTCTAGCTATACAGAGTTTTATGATACACTTTTCCTTCCACATCAGCGAAAGAATGCATATGTTAAAGAACCGTTACATGAAAAAGAAAAAAATGACTCATTTGAAACTAGCAGAAACCAACCCCAACACTCTTATCCATGTAGTTTTGAAATCTAGGAGCAAGTCTCCAACAGACAAGTACACACACACACACACACACACACACACACACACACACACACACTTACACTGTTGCACATTTTTAGCATGCTGAGGTATATTTATAGCTCCAAATGCCCAAAGGAGAGCAGGAGAAAAGTAATAGGAAAATTCTAGGCCCTCTCCTAAGACACACACACACACACCTCTCGCCCTCTCTTATACTTGCGTAAACACATAAATCTCTCACACACATGCACACAGAGCCGTACTGTAGGCAATACAGGGTCAATACTGTGACCAAAGTGTGTGACAGAGGAGTTAAACGTTAACAACACACACACAGACACACACACAGGGAACGCTTTATGACATTGGCCCCAGCTTAACAAACTACATTTGAGCGCGGCGCCAGTGGAAATGTGGGGAGGGGAGAAAGAGGAGAGAGAGAGAGAGAGAGAGGTCTGATGGCCTTCTCTGTTCCAGCCTGTCCACTTAGACTTAGTCTCTCTGGCAGACAAAATTGTTTGTTTCCAAAACAACAAGCTCTTTGACTTTTGCAACTTAACTTCGTCAATGTTGCTGCCAGATTTAATTCAGATGAGAAAATGGTGCGAGATGAGAGCTGTTCTCCAGTTGAATGACAAAACTATACTGATTGGGGCCTACATTAATGCAAGAATGTCCTATTTAGCAGCGTGTTATGAACTAGTATGGGTTTATTGAAAGGCTGATACCAATATCTATAGCAGATCCATACGCAATATTGTGAATTTTAATAAAACATAAAATTTTACATTAACATGAAATAATATTTGCAACACATTTTACTACTGCAATATGGCATATTTCCAGAATGTTAAACAACAACAACAACAACAACAAAGTGTAGGCTGGGAATTGATTTTAACCATCAGGAAAGTTTGCAGGAGGACAGGGGTTAAAAACAATACAGTCTGTCCACTGAATCATGTAACAATGTTACAATGTTGTCATTTGTAATTCCTGATCACACAAAAACATATGTCCAACAATGTATAACTAAACATTTGCTTAAGGTATTGCCTAATAAGGCAGGATAATCGGCTAGCGGTATGCTAAGCTAGTATGCTAAGCAGTTAACTTGCAAAACAAAGAACAAGACAATTTTATATAGCTATTAAGGTTGTCACAGTACCAAAATTTCGGCAATACCAGTAAAATTTTGCGGTTGTCTAAAATTGTCCTATTTTGTCTCGTTCATTGGTTATCACTGTCAATTAGGGCTGCACGATTAATCGCATGCGATTGTCACGCGCATTTCGCCAGTAAAGCCGGTTCCCTGATTACCGCTAAATCGCCATCACCTGCTTTCAAATGGTGTGCCATTTAATAGACAGAGCCGTAGATCACTGACAAGCCACGCAATATCGCGCTCATATCGCAGATGAATCGCCTTCGATAATGAACGCGATATTGCGTGGCTTGTCAGTGATCTACGGCTCTGTCTATTAAATGCCGCTCCATTTGAAAGCAGGTGTGGCAATTTAGCGGTAATCAGGGAACCGGCTTTACTGACGAAATGCGCGTGACAATTGCATGCGATTAATCGTGCAGCCCTACTGTCAATCATTGCAGTTTCCAGTTAAAATGAAGCTAAACTTGAGCTAAACTTGTATTTAGATTGTGAATGGGTAATAAACAAAAGCAAGAGAAGAGCACTCCCTTTTGTCAATCTCTAAAGCGCAAGCTCACTGAATTCGGCACTCTGGCGAAAACTCCCATTATAATAAAAAAGTTGTCTTAATTGTACAATTAATGTCTTATTTATATCATGTTTACACTTTGTTGGTTATAATGAAAGGATTTGCGAGTGTGCGTCTCACATTGAATAAAACAAAACCTTGTGCGTTTTCAGCGATGTCAAGCAGATTCTGACCAACTTAGGGTGTACTCGCACTAGGCACGGTTGCCTTGAACCGAGCCCGAACGTGTTTGTCATTAATTGAAAAGTGTACTATCAAAGTAGTAATAAAGATGTTTTCTGTCGTAATGATGACGGTAGCACACAAAAGTAGCAGCTGTTCTGTGCTCAGGCACGGTTAGTGCTCACACTAAATGAGAACTGCGCTCGAGCCAAACCGAACCATGCTCTGGCCCACCTCTTCCAAGAGGGCTAGGGACGCTAAACGGACTGCGCCCGAGCACGGAACGGAGCGGTCACACTTGTCAAACGAACCGGGCTTTGGGGGTCAAACACACTCAGGCACGGTTCAGAGCGCCGAGTGTGAGTACATCCTTACTAACTAGCAAATCTGATAGGCCATTACGTTCACACGCTCGAAAGGTATGATTATGATTGGATACAATGCTCAACGCTTGTAAAAACAAGCTGTAAATAGAACCCGTTGATGCTCAGAGAGCACTCAAACAAAAAGCAGCGTCTATCAGAGAGTACCTAATATACCGGTACTCTGTACTACCGGTACTGCAGAAATGCTGGTTCCGTTTTTTTAGTACCAACTGGTACCGGTAGTACCGGTACATTTGACAATGCATATTTAACAACCCTAATAGCCATCCAGCTTATATATATAGATTCAGTTATATACTATTACATGTAACGTAAAAAGACAAATGTAAATCATAGGGGTTGCACACTATCGGAAATTTGGCCGATATATTAAAGCCAATAAATTATGGATTATTTTCTTCTGCTGAGATACTTCAAATGCACACTGTCCGCCATAATGGTTTTGAATTGCTTGAAATTACTTCAAAAAGGAAAATAGAGTTAAGTCCAGCATACAGCCAAGTCTGTCATATAGGCTACATGATATTAAAGGTGCCCAAGAACATGTTTTCAAAAGATGTAATATAAGTCTTAGGTGTCCCCTGAATGTGTCTGTGAAGTTTCAGCTCAAAATACCCCATAGATTTTTTTTTTTTTTTATTAATTTTTTTAACTGCCTATTTTGGGGCATCATTATAAACGCGCCGATTTATGCAGCGCGGCCCCTTTAAATCTTGTGCTCTCCGCCCACGGAGCTCGTGCTTGCCTTAAACAGCTATAAACAAAGTTCACACAGCTAATATAACCCTCAAAATGGATCTTTACAAAGTGTTCGTCATGCAACATGTCTAATCGCGTAAGTAGAGTATTTAATTGGATGTTTGCATTTGATTCTGCTTGAGTTTGATTGTGCTCCGTGGCTAACGGCTAATGCTACACTGTTGGAGAGATTTATAAAGAATGAAGTTGTGTTTATGAATTATACAGACTGCAAGTGTTTAAAAAATGAAAATAACGACAGTCTTGTTTCCGTGAATACAGTAAGAAACGATGGTAACTTTAACCACATTTAACAGTACATTAGCAACATGCTAACGAAACATTTAGAAAGACAATTTACAAATATCACTAAAAATATCATGTTATCATGGATCATGTCAGTTATTATTGCTCCATCTGCCATTATTCGCTATTGTCCTTGCTTGCTTACCTAGTCTGATGATTCAGCTGTGCACATCCAGACGTTTATACGTTTATATTGAAAATATTGGGGGCGTACACCCCGACTGTTACGTAACAGTCTGTGTTATGTTGAGATCTGCCTGTTCTTCGGAGGTCTTTTAAACAAATGAGATTTATATAAGAAGGAGGAAACAAAGGAGTTTGAGACTCACTGTATGTCATTTCCATGTACTGAACTCTTGTTATTCAACTATGCCGAGGTAAATTCAATTTTTGAATCTAGGGCACCTTTAAAAAGAGAACATTATAATTGTGTGCTTGGGACATGGCTTTTAATGGTGAGACTTTTGTTTTAATAATCAGGCTCTCAAAAATGATTATTAAAAAAAAAAAAATTATTTAGATTTATCGGCCAATATATCTGATATCGGCTTTCAAATATAAAGAATTATCGGTTATCGGTATCAGCCAAAATTTTCATAATCGGTGCACCCCTAGTAAATGGTTAAAATAACATATTTCAGATGACATGCATCATAAGCAGTTTTATAGGATTTCTGATCAGGCTCTGAATAAAGTAGTTTTTGAGGCGATTCAACAGGCGGATTTATTTTTTTGTTTGGAATAATATGCACCAATGAATCATGTAAAACCAGAAGCCAGTTGCATAAACATAGCCATTATGTTAAGACTAGTCTGACCAACTAGCAGTTAGTAAGAGGTAATCAGTCTTACTTTTCGGATTTGAATTAGATCAATCTACCTTATTATGTAACATCTGACTTTTAAAAGTTATGTCCAGTCTTGAAGAAAAAATTGAATGACTAACTTATAAGACTAGGCTAGTCTAAGTATTTTATGCAACCGACCACAGGTATTATGTACATACGGTCAAATTTGATTTCATGTCAAATTTAATGATGGAAAATGAGATGTACAAAAATTGCTAAAAATTAAAGACCTTCGTTCATCTTCAGAACACAAATTAAGATATTGTTGATGAAAGTCGTTATTTAGTTTTTTTTGGTGGACAAAAAGTATTCTTGTTGCTTTATAATATTAAGATTGAACCACTGAACTCACATGAACTGTTTCAAATATGTTTTTAGTACCTTTATGGACCTTGAGAGTTTGAATGGCTTTGCTCTCAATAGGAGGCC
Source organism: Ancherythroculter nigrocauda (assembly GCA_036281575.1). Classification (NCBI taxonomy): domain Eukaryota; kingdom Metazoa; phylum Chordata; class Actinopteri; order Cypriniformes; family Xenocyprididae; genus Ancherythroculter; species Ancherythroculter nigrocauda. The sequence goes on from VTFQ01000005.1 coordinate 42,885,823, forward strand.
TCACTGAGCCATCGGATTTCATCAACAATATCTTAATCTGTGTTCTGAAGATGAACGAAGGTCTTGCAGGTGTAGAACGACATGAGGCAGTTTTTTTTAACAAGGCAGTTTTTTCCCAGCAAACACCTGTGACAAACTTCTGGCAACTATTTTCAGCGAACTGTATTCGATTCCCACAAATTAACCGCATGTTTTGTGCAAATAAACAGATTTTGCCAGGGCTGTTACTCACACACTTCATACAATCATTGCAAATCACAGACAAAGGCTAGTTACTATGACAAAAGTTTATGTACACACATACGTTGTTAACTGGCTCCTATTTGGCATGGAGATCAAAGGGTCAGCGGCACTGTAATTAATCCCACTACATCACCTGATGCCAAGACCTTTGCTCACACCACTAAACACTATAAAGGAAAGTTAAACATGCTCAAGCTGACTGCCATGCTGAAAGCTCTAATCATTCACCTGCTACCGGCATTTAAAAGCCCATAAGCGCGTCCAGGTCACAACTGAGCATTCACCACCACCAATCGGGTCTTTCCGCTACTGTACACTCGGCCAAGTCCAGAAATGGCGATCTGAGCTTCAATTACAACAAATATGATGATTCTTTTTTCTGACCTACAGTATTGTGCACAAAGGTCACATCAAATTATTTCAGTCCATGATTTTGAGTCATGAATTTGGGTGGGGAAATTTATTTTTAAAGGCACAGTTCACCCATAAATGATTGCCATCATTTACTCGCCCTCATGTCTTAATCTGCATACCTTCTTCCATGGAACACATTTGCTGTTATTTACTGATAGGCAAACTTGTTAACCACTGTGACTGGATCACTGAGTCATCTAGTTGACCTTGAGAACAATTCAATAATGGAATATTAGTTTGAGATTAGTACGGACACACTGATATTCTGGTTTTAGATATTTTTGGTAGGGATGCGCGCACACATTTTCAAAATCTACTACATGGGTCATTGATGAATAAGGTTTTTAAAAGTGTAAAAAAAATCTAATGGTGATGGAGAGTTTTATTAAGTATTAACAATGAAATTATGTGGTTTTTATAATCAATTAACACTGCTTTTGTCATTTTTTACAAGATTGTCACCAAAAAAGTCATTTGGTTTAACCAAAATTTCGGTTTTACCGAATGACACTTTTGGTTATACCGAATGACAGTATTTTCAAACAATGCTAACAGGCTGGTATCTAGCTAGCTAGCTAGCTAACAAAAGGACAATCAAACATTTTATATTTAGTACAAGTTTTTAAAATATTACAACATTTTCCATGTTTTATAGCGGTTGTACCGAATGACCTGATGTTCCGGGACATGCGTAAAAAACAAGTGAAAACATGAATTTTTAAAATACTTTAAAGAGAGTTATTTACTTTGCTTCATGAACATGTGGTCCTCTGCAGGTGTCTGAATGATGTCACATCCTGTCACATGATATTGACCGCATGACTTGATCCAAAATGGTCCCTTTGTATTGGTTACTCTAAATGACATCAATGAAATTAATTTTTCCTGACATTTTTTCTTATAACAAAGCAATGACTTCTACACATTATTTTAAACCATTTTGCACTATATTGATACATGATGTTATAAAATCATGCCAAAATAAAAAAAATATATTTATTACATTTTAAGATATTTTAAACACTTTGGACGGTTAAACCGAATGATTTTTTATCCTTCAAAATCTATAAAATACCTTTATATGTAGCAAAATATAATTAAAACCTTTTGGATTCAATAAAAAAGATCTAGTTGGATATCACATCATCACACCTTGGATATCATATATTTGTTTTTTCATTATTATTAAGGCCTTTGGACAAATAAAAATGACCTGTCACGTCATTGACCCACACATTTTCCCTCTAATCCCACTAAGGCAAAGGCAAAATTAAAGGAAAAATAACATAATAAAATAAAATAAAATTAGTGAATGAATCATTCAAACAAGTTCGGTGAACCATTTCATATTGATTTGATTTAAAAGATTAATCCATTGGAAAATAAGACATAGCTACAGGGAGGGAAGAACACACAGCTGATGAACGAACAAAATTTGGCCCGTTTCTTACACTAAGCAATGTTACAGCCTCGGAAAACTTGAAATACAATGCGCAAATAGACTTCTGTGATATTTTATGGTGATTTTGTGTCCTTTTGAAGCCATAAATCATAATTGAATGGAAAAAAGCGATTAACATTTTTTTTAAAATGTTCTCATTTTGTATTTTATTGGAAACTTCAAAAAAAAAGAAAAAAGAAAAAAAGAAATACTTTGAACAACATGTCATGAGGGAGAGTAAATGATAACTATCACTTCACAAAAAAAAAAAAACTTCCCCTGTAACTCTAAGAAACTCAGAACTGAGCTGGCTTATGGCACTGCCATAGAAAATATCGTCCCACACCCAAATTACGACCGATGACTCAGCGTTCGACAGAATAGCTACTCATCAGAATGAGAGAAAGACAGAGAGGCATAATTGTTAGAAGTCGGGATCGCGTCTTGTTTGAACATGAAACTTGCCGAGCCGAAACCCAATTTCCCACGCGTCAGCTGAAACCACCTGAGTCAAACATGCGTTCATCCCGAGTCTGACTAATACAGCCACAAACGGTGACTAACACACTTTCTCACTTTCCTTAATTTCTTCCCTTCCTCTGAAGCGGGGACTACTTCACACCGTCTGAACACTTCCCCTCTCCCCGTCGCTCTCTATTTCTGTCTCGGTATGTGTTCCGCTCATTCCCTAATGAAGTGTGTGAAGAGGGAGCCATTAAACATGTTTTAAACCATGTTCAAACCCATTATTCATGCTGCCTGTAGGATCGCATTTGACATTTGACTGAGCATCAATTATGTTTGACAGCTCTATAAATGATACATAAAAGACTTGTTGGTGGGGCTTGCTGAGGCAAGCATAACAATTACTATTACTCATACGTAGGGTTTGATGTTCATTCAAATTTTGAACTCTAATTAGTAAACTTCAGCACATGACTCGTTTGTGCTACAAACATGAATTTGTACACTTATTGAGAAGAGGTGTGCTATTACATTTCTAAGTGATTGGACAATTTTTTGAACCATTTTATATTGATTTGACTCAAAGAATGATCCATTCAAGGATACAGATACTAATCTAATGAACGTGGCAGGAATAGCAAGGGGCGAACAAACAATAGATGGCTTGGTTCTTATATATACAAAGTCTTACGACTTCAGTAGACTTGAAATATAAAGCACAAATAGACTTGCTTGATACTTTTATAGTGCTTTTGCATCCGTTTTGAAGCCATTATTTTAACTGAATGGAAAAAGCATCCAGTACATTTTTCCAAATTTTGCTACAAGTAATCGTAATGTTCAACTTTTGACAAAGTGACAGAGAAATATGTTTAGCATATCTAGGAACCAAAATATGAGAGATAGTTCATCCAAAAATGAAAATTCTGTCATCATTTACTCACCCTCAAATTGATCCAAACCTGTATGAATTTCTTTTTTCTTTTTTTCTCTTCTTCATTCTATGGAAGTCAATGACCCTGCAGTCAAAGGGCCCTGACTGGCTTTTGTGTTCAGCAGACGAAAGAAATTCATAAAGGTTTGGAACAACTTGAGGATGAGTAAATGATTACAGATTTTCATTTTTAGGTGAACTATCCCGTTAAGTGTGGGCCCAAGGCTAGTTTTTATTTCAATAACAACTTTACTGTAATAATGATTATGTTTTGGCACGTTTCAAGGAAAATGCTAGCAATGCGATAAAACATGCTAGAAAAACATGCTAGGAACATGCTAGTAATGCCCTACTACAGCACATGCTAGCAATGTGATAAATCATGCCACGAACATAAATCATGCTAGCAATGTGTTAAAAATGATTCAACAATGGAATGTTAGTTTGAGATTAGTATTTATTTTACATATTTTCAGTAGAGATGTGCAAAAACATTTTCAAAATCTACTACATTTTTTCCACTAGAATTGTCCCTCTAACCCTTCTAAGGCAAAGGGAAAAGCAAAGGCAAAAATAATAAAATAACAAATATTAAGGCACAATATGTAAGATTTTTGGATTAAAATATCCAAAACCCACCAGAACACTAGAACAACGTTTCCAAGGATTTTTAAATCCAGACAATTACGCAATTTTAACCAGGACACAGATTGTGTCATCATACCTACGTTATCCTCGATTTCCGGTTTTATTTTGTAGAAACCATGGAAACCCCAAAAACGCTTTAATATATTATGTGTTTTATTATACAGGTGAGCAACTGTTTGGATGGATACATTCATCGACAGAAAAATAATCATGTTATATAGCTCAACACAGTAAGTCTTATTGTTTAAATCCAATTTTCTTGATTTACAGCGAGTACCATGTTTTACCATGCGTAATATCAATATAGCTTACTGCAATGTGCAACAAGTGTCTCATAGCAGCCGCCGAGCGAACGCAGAGTAGCATTATAACAACGCAGTCTACTATTTGACCATTGTGATCAATCCATAATTTAGTTTCAATTTTTTGTAATTATAGATAAGTAAAGAGATGAGGAATTAACAGAACATTTCCTGAATTATCTTAAATAAGAAAGGCATTTACATATAAGATGCCAGAAAGATGCCAGAGCTTTTAAATCCACTTCAGTGCTATTCATTATCATGTAAAACCCTATCCCCCTACAAAACAGCCATTGGAAATGCTTTAGGGTCCAATGGGGATAAAATTTGACATATCTCAGTGATTTTACAGGGGGGTCGGATTTTGCATGACACCATTATCCATTCCAGAAAGACTGTATTATTGAAGGCGGGACAAAGCCTTGCATGGCTGTGTGATTTGCAGGCAGTTTGGAGCCTGTTAGTCACAAAACGGGGGCAGCTTACTGGATTGAGAGCATTTTCAGTAGAATCACTGGATTAACATGCCATCATCTGCAGGTAGGATGTGTTATCCCATGCAGACACAGATCAGCCGTGAAAATTACGAGACTATTTAATTTTGATGCATAATTAATTTCAGTTTCACGTACTTGTAGTTTTTTATTTACTTTGCATTGGTTATATTTGTTTCCGTTAAAGACAATATTTTTAAATAAACAGTTTTCTTTTTAGTATAAGCTATCACCTAGCAACCTATCAGAACATATTAGAAACCAACAAAAAACAACCTATAGCAAGCACATAGCAACAACCTAGCATTGAGGTGGAAAGTTTTGCATGTAGAAGTGTAGTACCTTTTGCAATGGGTGATGGGAAATCTGGCTGCTGGGTAAAGAGGTATTAAGAGGTCAGTAGGTCACGGAAATCTCTTTCCTGCTGAATCATGTTTGAACGTAACTAGTAAACTGATCTTGTGCACGTAGGCTTTCAAATTAATGTTGCATAACTAGGAGATGAGTAAATATGGAAAATAATGGAGCTGAACACTCCCAGTCTCGCTTTTAGAAGAAGAAAAAAAATGGGTTAGATTGGTAAATCCTGTTTTTATTACAATAGAGGGTTTACCTAGAAACTTCCCACTGTCAGAGTATCTATCTAGTCATTTTCTCTCAGTCTTTCTCTGTCCAGCTGTGAGTCTTCCCTCTTCAGTCAGTCCATTGTTCTTACGCTTGCAACAGGCCATTTGTTTTGCAGTTGCCTGTTGTCGTGGGAGTGAGTGCAGTGCAGTCTCGAGTAGAACAAAAGGTTACGAGAGTGCAACTGTCATTTGTGCAAGACAGCAGCAACAGGGACCATGGTGAGGCTGCAGGTGAGAGCATGTGTGACTTTATCAGAAATTAACCGGGCCAGACCCTTTTCTCCCATCCTCCAGGACAAGCCGAGTGCAGTTTGGGAGCACCGAGACTTTAGGACGCCAACTGCAGGCTGCATGCGTCAAGAACTTGCTCATTCACACTGATCTAATTTTCTTCTGAATATTTCACTGTCCAAAGCCTCACTGATGCGTCACAGAAAGCCATCCGAAAAATCTAATCTGCATGATTTTTGTCAAAGTGACTTTGATGATACAGATGTGTTTTTTGGGTTTTTTTGACCAGTGAATTCCAATGACTTTTCCAATCAATCGTGGTCATGATATTTATGTCAGTACAGTTATGCAAAATTTTTTAGAATGACTTTTTGGGAGTCACTCTCAAACTCACAATGGTTTATTTAGTAATAAACATGGTAATATTTTGACATCAAGCTGCTGTAAATTGGCATTCTTTGCAACTAGGTATTTTAAAGGGTTAGTTCACCCAAAAATGAAAATTCTGTCATTTATTACTTACCATCATGTCGTTTCACACGTGTAAGACCTTCGTTAATCTTCGGAATACAAATTAAGATATTTTAGTTGAAATCCGATGGCTCCGTGAGGCCTCCATAGGGAGCAATGTCACTTCCTCTGTCAAGATCCATAAAGGTACTAAAAACATATTTAAATCAGTTCATGTGAGTACAGTGGCTCAATATTAATATTATAAAGCGACGAGAATACTTTTGGTGCGCCAAAAAAACAAAATAACGACTTATTTAGTGATGGCCGATTTTAAAACACTGCTTCAGGAAGCATCGGAGCATTGTGAATCTGTGTGTCGAAGCTGCAGTTCGGAGCGCCAAAGTCACGTGATTTCAGCAGTTTGGCGGTTTGACCCGCGATCCGATTCATGATTCGATACACTGATTCACAATGCTCCGATGCTTCCTGAAACATTGTTTTGAAATCGGCCATCACTAAATAAGTCGTTATTTTGTTTTTTTGCCGCACCAAAAATATTCTCGTCGCTTTATAATATTAATATTGAGCCACTGTACTCACATGAACTGATTTAAATATGTTTTTAGTACCTTTATGGATCTTGACAGAGGAAGTGACATTGCTCCCTATGGAGGCCTCACGGAGCCATCAGATTTCAACTAAAATATCTTAATTTGTGTTCCGAAGATTAACGAAGGTCTTACGGGTGTGAAACGACATGAGGGTAAGTAATAAATGACAGAATTTTCATTTTTGGGTGAACTAACCCTTTAATTGTTACATTAAACACATGTAATGTACTTGACATCAATCAATCTGTCACTATGTAATATGATCATCATCTGCCACTATCTTTCTGCCCATTTAAAATGACTCCAGATTAATTATGTACATTATGTGCATCCATGATTACACACTAGAAGAACGGAATCGCTCTAATCCAGAGCAGTCATGGGAAGAAAAGACTGTCTTTAAAGCCGTCCTGAATGAACGGTAACTCTCTGAAACGGTAACTGTATTTTCCTTGATTATTTGAAATAGATTTGACGCACTACAGACATACTCTCAAAAGTCCCTTGACAATCCAAAAAAATTATTGATTTATGCACTGGTTGACCGGCCATAAATCGTAACTGGATGGTTTTTGCTCCAAACACACGATTTTTAGTTTTATTTATTTAGTTTTATTTTGCTCCAGGATTGCACACAAACTACATTGCAATTAGAGATGCACCGATATATCGGCTGCTGATATGTATCAAACGATTTTTGATTCATTTAAAATCATTGGGATATTGGCTATAGCATTAAAAAAGGCCGATATAATAAACCGATGGTTTATTAATTAACTGTGTAAAGTCACTGAGATGTATAATGTCAGTTGCATAATCCAATGTTTTTAACTGGGTAAAATAATTAAATACTCAAACAAAATTAAATCTGTACAAACTACAATAAGGGCTGCCTGGGGCAAGGGTAAACGACACTCGGGACAACTGACAGAACGGTCACTGGCCTGATCATCTTCGCAAAAGTTTATCCTCTGCACGTGTTTTTAAGCCTTGCAAATTTAAATATTCAAGCACAAGAAGACGTGAAAGAGAAGTCAATTCTACTCACTGTGTGAGAAGTTTTGTGTGTGCACACATCCAAAGTGCGCACCCGGAAAGCCGCATTTTAGACAGCGTGCAAATACTGAATTGAGTTCTCTTTCATTTTAATTTCTTCTACTTTATACAATTATAAAATAATATGGCTTGCTGCGTTAATGGTCGAGACTCGAGACAGATGTACGTCTGTCCCACGACGTAACAGTCACTTATTTTGGTTAGCTGGGGTGTACATGTGCACACATGCGGAAGATAAACAGAACACATGTTGTTGGATCGTCTTGGCATTTGCTAAAAGTTTTCGTGAGATTTACTACAATGACAAGGCTCATTTGTTTGTGAGAGTCTAATGTGCACGATCATATACAGTTTTACAACATAAACTGCTCAGATTGCATAATTTCTTGAAGAACGATGATGGAGAGCAGATCATTCAGAAGAAATGTGATGCAAACAATAGACAATGTATCATTATTCCATGGATTTAACGCTTTTGTTTTTCAATGGACGCTCATGGACATTTTACCCAAGTGCGACAGATTGCTATTTCGTTACAAAAGTATGAAGTCCCTTTTTGCCTGTTGTCATTTTCACACCCGACACAAATAACAGTATTACTGTTGCTGGAGCCTCTATATCATAAAAAAGACACCGAAGATAGTAAAGTTTTAGAAGTTTTTAATGATATAACTTATCTTTGTTAATTAGATAGATAGATAGATAGATAGATAGATAGATAGATAGATAGATAGATAGATAGATAGATAGATAGATAGATAGATAGATAGATAGATAGATAGATAGATAGATAGATAGATAGATAGATAGATAGTTCCCCTTTAAATTATAATTCAAATCAAAAACAACTGCTCATGCTCATGCATGTGTGTAGCATCTTTGGATCATGATTAAAATGCAGTAGTTGTCTCTGATTTCAAATGGATACAGATATTTTTTTACGGCCAGTTTGCCTTTTAAATAAACAACAAATAAATATGCTTTTCATGTCCATGAAAAATCATGATCGGCGCATCACTAATCACAACCATGAACAAACATGGCATCCCACAATGAAATATCAATACTTTTCAGCAACATAGCCCACCCAGTCACAGTAGAGTAATAGGGAAGGAAGTAAGATAGATACTATTATTAAACATCCTACATCTAAAAGACATACATCAACACAGGAAAGAAAGCCACTCCAGAAAACGATACTTGCAATGCATTGCCCAAGCAGTCACATCTGCATTTCTGTACTTGTGTAGAGAATGTTTCTGGCCTTAGAGGAGACTTGTATTATCTCCCAAGTGTGTACTGAACATCCGAGACACCCCGCTGAACAACTTTGATAAATAACAATCAACAGCAACTCACGACAAATTATAATCGCTCTCAAATTCCTTTTTCAATGTCAGGTCATTACTTTTCTCAAAAGCCAATTTGGTAATTATCTATAATTACCGAAAGCTTCTCTTCCAGTTTCTCAGAATCAGTTGGATACATGCACCTCATGCCAGGATATTTGCAAATGCAAACTAATCATAATCATGTTGTAATAAACATGACTGGCTTTTGCAACAAAAAAAAAACATGTATATCTGCATTCTTTGGTGCACTGTGCAGTGTATTGTGGGACTTGCACAGGTGAAAGCCAAAAAATCAGCCTGTTGGGGGTTTAGGCAGGTTGCTGTGGCAACTACGCATGACATGGGTCTCTGCAAATGAAAGCAGCATGAGAAAAGAGTGAAGAACACGAGGCCTAAAGCGGGCTGGATGATGACACGACAACAAACAGAGCAAGTGAGAACGGAGGCAGTCAGGGGGAAATTATCTCGCAGCCTGGCTTGTTTGAAAACACTGCCCATGCCCCTGCGCCAAGAAACAATGCCACAACAAAGTGAAAGAATACTGTTTATTTAAGTGGAAGGGAGGACAGACTGCAGCGGTCTGAAGGAGGGAAACAAGGAAGGAGGAGTGGAGCAATCAAAGGCAAAGGAGCCAATATAAACACTCTCACTACAGATAGAGCCTGAGAAACTGTTAAAGGAATAGTTTCCTATAAAATAAAAACTCTGGTCATTATTTACCCACCCACATGTCATCCCAAACCTGTTTGATGTTATTTTTCCTATGGAATACGAAAGGATAAAGAGGCCATATTATGCCCTTTTACAAAGTCTTGATTTTTTTTTTATAAAGTTTTCATGCTTGAATGTTCAACAAACATATTGTTGCGCCCCAATTCGCATACTATCAGTCCTAAACAGTATTCAAAATTTGAATTAGTATGTCCCAAATCGTAGTACAGCATGTTGAAATGAGTATTCCAAAGATACCTGGACGGTCTGCTTTTTTTACCTCTAACGGCTAATATTGCCCACAACCCATTTTGCACTGGATGAGGATTCTATTAGAACTACAAACATGAATAAAAAGTGCTCAAAACTACAAACATGGTGGATGTGTGAGACCAATAGTTAAAGGAACACTCCACTTTTTTTGAAAATAGGCTCATTTTCCAAATCCCCTAGTGTTAAACAGTTGAGTTTTACCATTTTCAAATCCATTCAGCTGATCTCCGGGTCTGGCGGTACCACTTTTAACATAGCTTAGCATAGTTCATTGAATCTGATTAGACTGTTAGCATCTCACTCAAAAATGACCAAAGAGTTTTGATATTTTTTCTATTTAAAACTTGACTCTTCTGTAGTTACATTGTGTATTAAGACTGACGGAAAATGAAAAGTTGTGATTTTCTAGGCTGATATGGCTAGGAACTATACTCTCATTCTGGCGTAATAATCAAGGAACTTTGCTGCCGTACCATGGGTGAAGCAGGCGCAATGATATTACGCACCGCCTGTGACACCCTGCTTGCACAGGGAGCGTGCCTTGCAACCATGGAGACATTTGTGAGAGACGCTGCGTAATATCATTGCGCCTGCTGCAGCCATGATACGGCAGCAAAGTTCCTTGATTATTACGCCAGAATGAGAGTATAGTTCCTAGCCATATCGGCCTAGAAAATTGCACCTTTTCATTTTTCGTCAGTTTTAGTACACAATGTAACTACAGAAGAGTCATGTTTGAAATAGGAAAAATATCGACTCTTTGGTCATTTTTTAGCGAGATGCTAACGGTCTAATCAGATTTAATTAACTATGCTAAGCTATGCTAAAAGTGGTACTGCCAGACCCAGAGATCAGCCGAATGGATTCAAAAATGGTAAAACTCAACTGTTTAACTCTAGGGGAGTTGGAAAATGAGCCTATTTTCAAAAATAGTGGAGTGTTCCTTTAAGTAGAGAGGTTAAGATAAAGGGATTTAACCGATTAATAATCAGTATCTAAAATGATGAAAATATTTTTATTCAATGTTATTCACATTATTTTTCAACTGCAACCGCATTGTGAACTTTTGTAATGATACGTTTGGCTATTAACTTTTAAATGCAGAGTTCTCCGCATGAAAAACCCACGACTGGCAGATCAACATGATACTATTTCTCTCCAATACGGTAGGAAATTAAATTAAATTGAATGTAGAGGATTTTAGCAAGTTTAAACGGTGACAGGATGCTCGTAACCAAGCGACAGTGCTGTCCGTTAAAGATGCAATTATGACGAAGTAGTATGTCCCAAAGCTTGCCTAGTATTGTGCTACACACTTAAAAGTATGTACTTTTTCTTCACAAAAACAATAAATACTTTTAGGGCGTAGTATAAGTAGGCGAACTGAGACGCAGCAATTATTTTACACTGTTGCAGCACCTCTCTTCACAGTCTGTCAATAAAGCTTAGTTTATTTCCAATCTCTATGAAGCCCCTCCTTCCTCACAATTGCTCTGATTGGTCGGCTGGACCAATGTGTTGTGATTGGTCAACAATGTTTTGTGATTGGTGTTTCGGAAATGTTGCACCCCTTACTAGAGCTGAAAAACTCGATTCGAACACTCACACAATCTCATTCCTAAATGACAACGATTCAGCTGTGTCTATTAAACCTTTGTCAAAATCACAGTGGAATATTAAAATCTGCGTTGGCGCTGTCGCTGACAGTTTCACAAGTCTTTTCAACCAAACAGTATCATTATTTCCGTGTTACAAATATTCAAATTATCACAGAAGTACTGGGATAAAAGTTTATAGTTCTTCAGAGATAAACACTGATGTCTACAGAAGCGATTAAAATAGAGCAAATTGCTTTTTGAAAGTAACTTGGTGCTTCAAATAATGACTGTGTTGGTTACATCGTTACACCAGTAGGTGGCGATAAGTGAATGCTAAAAAAAAATGTATCTGTCATTAAATTTTTCATTTAAGACATTTGAAAGCCGATTCATCCAGTAATGAAACAAGTGAAGTATTTATGAGTGAGTCATTGAATCATTCATTCAAACCGATTTTTTTTTTTAAATAATTCATTCAAATTAATTAAACATTTTAAATGGATTGCAGCAATTAAGTTAACATTTTGTCAGAACCTCTAGCAAATTACATGTTATTTTGTTTGGTTGTCTGATCAGAATCGTGGGAGAATCGCAATCTCTATTTAAAACAAACAAACAAAAAAAAACATGATTCTCAATTTATCCAGAATCCTGCAGATCTACCACTTACCATAACCACATAACAGAGTTTCAACACACTACTAATGCAACTCAACCTGGCCTCACCCATTTTTGTTTTTAGGCATATGCCTTGGGCAGAAATT